>VDFB02000003.1:568414921-568883634 GCA_007258455.2 Sequoia sempervirens | reverse complement strand
CATTAATATGTTATGATGATACCATTATGCTTAATTCTAAAGAGCTTCCTAGTCCATCAATTATTGGAAAGCATCTAATATTTCATAATATGATTGAATATGGGAAAAACACTATTAAACAAGCTTTAATAGATGTTAATTTAGGTTTGAACATAGATAGTAAGGAATTTTTGGATAAAATTAAGATTGATCCAACAAAGTTATAAAAAAATGAACTATCAACGAAATTCATAATGTGGGGCAAGGAGATTTAGGTACAATTATTTTTCCCCCTATACTAGGTGTCACAACATGAAGTTGTGACAAAATAGAATTTAACTAAAATTCACATACTTTTATTAGAAGATGTCAATACTTTATAAAAGATGTGCACCATAAGAAGTATAATCCTAAAACATGAGAGGAAAGGGAAATGAAGGAAGATGGCATCATATAAATTTAATCATTTCCAAACACATCATTATATGTATCATCATAAGTTATGATGTAAGTTGGGAATTAAGTAATAACCGCAGACTACGCATAAGGAAAATTATTATCATCATTAAATCATCTAAGGTACATCCATCATAGAGCAGGGTTTGGAGACGTCATATTATGGTGTACTCTAAGTAAGATATTAACTCATGCTTTTGGTTACCTACTATTATTATAGAAAATGGTGCATCCATTAAAAACTAAGAAGTTAAGAAGGTTTGTAATGCATATCAATTATAAAATGCTTTTCTTTTCCATCTTATATACAAAGTAATGAACAAGTGAAAGCCACTAATAAACAATTCATAAAATGGTGGATGAACACAACACTAGTTGACATGTGCAATTACAATTCCTTAATAAATACCACACAAGCATTCAAAACCAATTGGAAACACTCCCTATTCACTCTTATATGTTCCCAATATGAACATGCATCTTAAAACTCAATATTTCATCGCTATGAGTCTCCATTCATAGAATTATAGAGGATAATAGTTACTATAAACAACATTTATAAAATTTAGATGAGCAACATGTTAATTCCTTAGAACGCCTTCAATTATACGAACACTAACACATACATACTTTAAAAAAGACTAATTTCACAAACATGCATTACAATAAGCACATACTGCCCCTTTCATAAAAGGAATACATTCAACTTCACAATTGTGCACGTTATATTTCAACAAATTATATAAAGTGGTTTATTTTCAAACATAGATTACAACAAACAGTGATTGTCCCTTTAATAAAATGAATGCATTCAACTTCACGGTTGTCTAACTTATATTTCCACATATTATACAAAGTAAATTGTTTTCAAACATAGATTACAAGAAGGCATAGATTACCCCTTTCGTAAAACCATAAATAAATGCAACCAAACCCTAAACTTAATTAGGGTTTAAGTAATATATTTAAACATTATTAGGCACAAGGTATCTAAAGTATGTAATGAATATTGAATGCCAACTTTACAATATTTTTGGCAACCAATATAACTTTTGATAAACCATTTCCACAAATTTTGTTAGTCTAAAATTGTAGATTGAAAGAATTGTAAACTTAAAATTATAACTTAAATTGGAGAGGTCATAATGATGCTTGAATAGCCATATTGAATAAATGTGCTTCAGAACATAGAAGATACCTATGTTGATAAACACCCTCAAGCACCAATTTCGAAATTTGGAATCTTTTGAATATTTTCAATACAAAGTTAAAGAAGCAAAAATCCTTAAGCATTCAACTAGAAATTCCACCAACCATTAATGTGCCTTTGTTGATTTTCAGAATCACAAAGAAAACCAAAAAAACCAATTAGGTGCCTTGTTAGTGATACAAGCATCAAAAAACCCCAGAAAACCTTCCATTTACAGCCATAGAGAGTGAAACAAAGAAATCCTATTTGAAACAATAAATATTAAAAAACATATGGAAAATAATAATATGTGAACACTTAAACCCCATTTAAAACTACGTTTCAATTTAAAACCATTTAAACATATGTTTCAATTTAAAACCATGCTTCCATTTAAAACAAAATGGAGTAAGAAGATTGATAACCCTCATGAATACACGAGAACGAAAAAACAAATAAAACACAAGAAACACCTCACAACACAAAGAAGTGAAGCGGAAAAATACAAAAAGAGAATAAATGAAAAACAACAAACTCCTCAAAACACATGCCTTACTCGTTCATTGCCCTGTGAGGTGTAGAATCCTCACCTTGGCCAAAGACATGCAAACGATGCCCTATAAGACAAGCAAAGAGACAACATTGGTGACCATTCTTTCCACAAAAGCCATCGCCAATATAGATATGAAGTGAACATATTTAGGTGCAAGATGTAATGAACTTTCGAGAAGAGGAGTCTTGATAATGGGGTGCCGAAGAGTGATAAATGTGAGATACTAGCACCATCCCATATAAGTATATGTGAATGGATGCAAAGTTAATGTAGCGGGGCAAGAAGGAAAGAGGAGGCAAGAATCGTTTAATGCTATCACGTTTAAAAAAATATGGTGTAGTGTGTGCTCACCACACAACATGGTCAACTCATACTCGTGGGATTTTAGACTAGGACTACGGTCCTCCTGATCCATTGTTAGTTAGCTTTCAAAACAACTTGAAATATACTCTGCTTCACCTCTCCTCATCCTCCACATGGCAAATAAGTTGGACACCCCTCAAAACAAAATATTCATGTCCAAGCTTGCCTTGCACAATTGATGAAAGACTTGTTTTAATCTTTAGTCCACATGGCACTCCAAGTGGACCCTAAAAGTTAGGGTGCTCCACTATTAGGCTCTCTCCCCTATGTAGAGTTTAACAATTGACAAATACTTCTCTCATGCTAGCTAATTTATAAATCATATGTCCATAAAATGGGCTTTAATGTGAGAACAAAGCCTAACAATTAATTTCTCTTGGGTGAAATTCCCTGATAGCTTGATCTCATTTGGGAACACAAACACAAATCTCCATTAGATTAGTATCTACGATTGTAAAAGTAAGTTGCACGATTGCACCTAGCGTGTTTAAAACCTCTTAACATTCTCTTGAATCCTAAAACATGCATAACAAGTGTTAGAAGAGTTATTAATTTGTACTTTCCCTTAGAAATGTGGCCAAACGATCATTAAGTGTACAATCAAATAGCTATCAGCAATAGTACTCATTGAAGCCACCTCCATGATTGTATATTAACATGAAGGGTAGTCATTAATAAGACTATATGGAGTTGGCAACATTAGATTGTGACTATACTGCATACTATACTTCAAGACTACAATGCAAGATATAGCAAATATACTACATGTAATTGGCAAGTCCTCATTGATGATGTCCTTGATGAAGGCAGAGAGAAGATGGGCAAGAAATCATGTGCAAATTCATGGAATGGTGGCAATAGGGAGGAATACGGATCACAAAGCGAAGGGAATCAAGACAATGATGAAGAAAATGGATAGCAGAGTTAAGGGATGTCTACTGTTGAATGTATCGAGCGAATTGAAATATGCCCAAGGCTACACGAAGTTGTCAACAGGGGATTGAGGATATGTAGAATAGAATTAGCAATATGATGTTGTCAATGTCCTTAATGAGAATGAAGAGAGGAGGCAAGGGATCATGTGCAAATACATGGCATGGGGTCAACGAGGAAGACAAAGGATCACAAAAGTTAAAAGAGAATTAAGAACAAGGAAGAATGGGATTAACAGAGGAAAGAGATGCACACAAGCGCAAATAAAGTAGTCTAATGTCAAATATATTGAAAGAACTGAAAAATATCCAAGGCTACATTGAATTGGCAATGCAAGATTGACAATATACTGCATAAATTTGCTAGTGTGAGATCCCAAATGTCCTCAATGAGAGTGGAGAGAGGAAAAACAAAAGCTCACTTGCAAACTCATGGAATGGGGTCAATGAGGAAGAAAGAGTATCAAGAAGTTGGGGCAATTGGGACAAGAGGTTAGTGGTTGGCAAAGTGAAGGGATATACACAAACAAGAATGGATTCTTGTTAACATTATCCCAAGGCAATCTGATGTCAAATTCATTTTAAGGTTTGAAATAGATCAAGTCTTTCTGATCGAAGTTCATTTCACCCAAATAATAAAACCACACGAACTCGGTGAGGCAAGAATCTTCTCAATGGGAATGGAGAAAAAGTGCAAGATGGGGAGCAGTCATTGAATTAAGGCAATGAGAGGAAGAATAGGGATTTCCAAGAGAAGGAATTAAAACAATGGAGAAGAAAACTATAGCTGAGTGAAAGGCATGAACAAACATAAATTGATTATCAATAAAGTAAGCCCTAAAGTAGTCATGTCAAAAGCATCATGGATATTGAAATATGTCCAAAGCTAAGAGAATTCGATTTACTCTTAAAAGCATACGTGGTTACTGTGAATGGATGGAAATTGGGAGTGCAAATTCCGACACCATCTCCAAACTGAGACAAGGTGATGTCTCTTTTTAATTAATTACCTTATATGGGTCCTATCTTCATTTTCTCGGTATTCTAAAACAGTCTAATAGCAATAAATGGGCTATGGTTTAAAAACAGCAAATAAAATAATATATATTATAGGGGTGTGACATTAATTCATAAGGAAAAAGTCTCATTAATATTTTAATTGTCATCTTTGAGCGGAAAAGTGAGGTGTTCGAAATAGAGGGAAACTGGGGTACTCGAAATTTGTACCTGCTGGAGCTATATTTTGAGGTGCTTAGTTGCCTTTGAGATAGACAAAAATTCATTCTTTTATATCACTTTTTACCTCCTGTTCAGCTATAGGATTCTAAGATGAAAATCCTTGGATTTGGACATTAGGGAACATAACCTCTTTGTTTTCTTCAGAACAATCTGATTCAAAGTTGTATTTGTGCTGAAAGCTTTTTATTTTATTTTCTAACAACCATTTGTATCTGGAGCAGCAACATATTGTAATAACAGATTTGATTCATAATTATTTGTTATTTTTTGGTAATATTCCAGAAATATTTGAATATATTTATTCAGCGTCATGCTTATACAATCTATTGATACATCTTTTGGGATTTTTTATGTATTTAAAATATATATATTCATCCACCTTATGCTCTCACCTTCACCCTCACTATATGCTTTCACCTCACCCTCACTATATGCTTGGTGATCAGAAAGTGATATATATATATTCACCTTATGCTGTCACCTCACCTTCACATGTCCTTGGTGATCAAAAAATGGTATATATATTCATCCACCTTATGCTCTCACCTCACCCTCACATGTCCTTGGTGATGTGAAAGCGGTAAATATCTTTTTGTAAAAATTTGTGACGTGATCACAAACAATACAATCCAAAATGTGCATGACACACAAAGTTATTAAGGTATGTCTCATGAGAGGCCATCTACCAATCCAAACAGCCTTCAACTCAAAAGGTTCATGAAGCATAAATTTATTAAGGTATGTCTCACTAAGAGTCCAACCTAGATGCTCGCAAGAAAGAAAACGCCCCTTGTATTGACTCTTTAATAATTATTTTCCAAAATTTATAATTTGTCAAAGATATAGTAAGCTACATTATTATTTCATCAAACATAGAGGAACAGAAGACGAATTTAGCATGGAAATCAAAAATCGGCAAAGCAGTGTATCCAGCTTAAACAGCTTTACCCAACTACGAGTCTACTGATCAAATTTACCTTGCGCCAACAAAGACGAGAGATGTCTAAGATCTAAGCAAGCATTTCAGTTGAGGATTTGTAATTTTTCATCAAAGACAGACTCGGTAGGCTAAATTATTTTTTTCATCAAACATATAGAGGAAACAAGACAAAATTTTGTATGGAAATGAAAAATCAGCAAGGCAGTTTATCTAGCTCTAACCAACTATGAATCTATTGATTAAATTTACTTGCACCAACAAAGACCAGAGATGTCTAAGACCTATGCAAGCATTTCAGTTGACAAAAGAATCCATTTTGTAAAAGCCCGGATACCACTTCAAACATATCATTCCCTCTCTCTCTCTAATTGCATGATAGCAAGCATTTCTATCATATTGTATGTTATTTTGCAACTTAATAAATTAAAAAGGCAACATGGAATAATGATTGACAACCTTCTGGTACATAGTTCAGTAGCCACGTGTTTTCACTACTAAGACACTGTTAGCATGTAGTGCATGGTTGAAACCTGAAGACTAGCATCTATTAGAAGTACAACTGTTACACGAGTATTCCTCGACAGGCAAAGAGATTGATGCTTCCACCACTAGGACTACGACAAGTGATGTACAACAAAGCACATTTATCTTGGCAATGTATTTCCCTGGGAGTAAGAAAATGGACACTTCAAGGACTTGAAAATTAGGGATTTATGGGCGTCCTAGTATAAATCATAAGACTTCACATTCTTGCTAGGTAAATTGTTAGTGAACCTTGTACTTTGAGGGAAGTTGAGCAATCAAAAGAAACCATGTTACACACATTTGCAGCTAATTTGATTGATTCCTCCAAGTCGGATTTGAAGGAAAAGAACAGATAATTCATTTACCTCTGTATGGAGCATTAACATCTCCAATGTCCTGTGCTCTTATGAACATTTGTCGATATAGCCACAAAGTTCCTGCCTTGCACAGCCTCCTTCAAGTACCTCTAGCATCAATATTATCAATTGTTGCGACTTCTAAGGCAGCCGCCTCCTTCAGTTTCTTCTTAGGATTTGTACTAACTCGAAACCAAAAAGGTTAGTTGTTTCCTATAAATCAGATTTGTGATAAAAGCACTTGTAACAATTTTCGTATACCTATTTTACTTGTGTACTTTCTATAACGTGCAATATTGATCTTGGGAAAAAAGTAAACACAATAGAAAAACCTGGGTCGGGATTGTAGGAAAAGCATTGACAAGCCATAGACCCTTCAATGCAATTAGATACTAGGGAAGTAGCCTTCTTCATCAACATTCAAGTATTTGCCTATGTAGAACGTAGAGAAATTTTCCAAGTTCTCACGCGGGCAAGGATTTTACATATCCCACATGGAACTCAGCTTTACTAATTAGAAAAGAAATAAAAAACAAAACATAAATGGAAAAATGTTAATTTATGCTTGAGGTAAAATATAGAATCCATACATGGAACATCTTGAGTAAACAGCCAATGATCTTCAGAGAGTAAATTCTTCCTCCAGGAATGGAGAGAAATATTATCCAAATCAAAGAACTGCCAACGTTTTGTTTATGGGATCTCCAAAAGAATGAGAACTCAAAATTGTTTTATTTAAATCTAGGCTCCTGATGGTACAAACTACAGATCTATCTCCATTCGTATTCTTGTGCTTTAAATCTATGAAATGTAATTTCAACTCTCCACAAGTAAAGCTCAGATCATAGAACATAATAATAACCAATTGCAAAGAGCAGAAACATCACTAGAATAGCTATGCCTGCCCAAAGCCAGCTAGGAAAAGATTGCTTCTTTTTCAGAGCAGACTTGGGAAAAGAAGCCTTTACTTTTGACTTGCTTGTGAAATCTCTCTTTCTTGACCTGATTTTATTATTGGTTTCAACTTCTTTCTGTTGTTCTGTATCTTCAGACACTTTTGGTTCCGGCTCATCAGCACCATTTGCAGCCTCAGCAACCATATTTACTGCTACTTCAGATTCTGAAGCCTGTGTTGCTGATGCTTTCCTCCTAGTTCTTTTTTCACGTTCCTATAAATACCAAATTTCATATGAGCAAAAACTACTGTGTTCTTAACAAACCATAAAGGATTAAACGATATATGCTATATGACTAAGCACAGAGAGAAGAACATATGCTCAGAATTTCCAGCAGGTGCAAAGCAAGTCGTGAGTTTACAGACTACTGGACATATATTCCAAGGGATTTAAGAAAATAGGAGTGTGTGATAACATTATATGACAGCTGCTGCCAGCCACAAATTTCAGCAGAGCGAGTAGAAAATCTGAAAATCTCAACAAACCATAAGGGATTAAACGATATATGCTATATGATTAACTATTAAGCATAGAGATAAGAACATATGCTGAGAATTTCCAGGGGGTGCAAGGCAAGTTGTGAGTATACAGACTACTGGACATATATTCCAAGGGATTTAAGAACATAGGTGTGTGTGATAACATTATATGACAGCTGCTGCCAGCCACAAATCTCAGCAGAATGAGTAAAAATCAAAGGGCAATTATCACTGCAATTCCTGTGTGACAAGCACCCAACAACAATCAAGATAAAGGTAAAGCGTATCAGAGTTGGAAAACAAAGAGAATTTAAATACTTATGTATTGTCCCCTTCCTAAGCTATGTCAGTGCTAGCCGTTAACCTATCCCTCAGGGTTCCCGTAGGCTAATTTGGGAAGGGCTAGGGAACCCCTTGAATCCTCGAGACATGCAGTGCAGCCTATACCTTTCCAGGTGTTGCTTTGAGTTCCTGCCGATTAGATGTTTTCAGACACTTTGTCAGTTATGGCTATTTTTAGTATGTCTATTATTAGTAAGTCACCGTTTTGGCACCAACCATGTCACTCAGCTTCAGTTTCATCTCAGGATAGTCGGTTTGTGCTTTTAACAATGTTTTGGTTGGAGAAGTTATTTTATTTAATGCTAAAGTTATAAAATAAAATTATTTAACTTAGCGTTAATTAAAATATTAAAGGTGACTTTTAGAGGAGACACAAGGAAGTATTAAAAAGTAAATATTTGAGCAACATAAAGGGAGACGCCCAGGTGGGAGTAAGGGGAATTTAAAATAAAATAAAATATTTTTATTTCTCCAAGAGGGGTGTGGGTTTTGGAGGAGATACAAAAGAAACTTTATGAGCTCATTTGCAACTTATGCTGGAGGAATTTGATGAACAGGTTATTGCTGGTTGACTTTGTCTTTCAAGGGCTTTGTGAGTTGTGAGAACAGTAATCTTCACAAAGGACATCCACTTGGGAAGTGAGATCTTTCCTGGTAAATTTGCTGGTGGTTTCATTCAGGAATTGCGCTGGTGCTTATTTGCTTCAGATTTTGGTGAATTTGTTTGAAGTTTCAAGACTACTTTTCAGAGCACAAAGACAGCAGGTTTTGAGAGCCATAAACAGGCAGGAAATCTTCCAATAGCTGGCCGTACCACCTTGACAAGGGCATGTGACTTTTGGGAGCTGGACGCCTAGGTTTTTGAGCAGATTTTTGCTCGTTTGGAGGCGCCTAGGGCAGATTATCACTTTGGCATCAAGTTCTGGTGGAGACGTGCAATTTTGTGGTGTTGTGAAGCCATTAACAGAACCTCTATGCGCTGTTCCAGACTTGTGTGCAGACCTGTTGTGAGTTGCAGCTTCCAGATATGTCAAAAATAGTCTAGTTTATGTAATGCGCCCTTTTGGGAGCTTGCTTAATGTTATTCAGGTTTGTATATCTGATGTTCATGAAATTCTGAGTGTAAACAGCCTATAAACTCGCTGTTGCAAATTGTATCAGACTGAAAAATGTATTGCAGTATATGGGTTTTAATGTTTTGATGAAGTATAGTTTGTTTTGCTCATTTGGGTATTCAATATTCTTTTTCTAAATTGATATGAGAACCCTTGAAACAGCAGTTTGGTTAGTGAAAATGGTTATTTGGCTAAGTTTCAGCTAGCTGTAGCTTTACTGTGATTCAGAAAAAAATGGTAAGGTGCATATTACAACTTATTGGATCAAACCAAATATTTATATAACATACTGTAATATCTCTCTAGACATGTAAGTGCAGACTTTGATAATAACAACCCCCTTTCGGAGACTTTGAAATTCCAGTAGTAAAATCAGAGTACAGTCCAATTTTATATGAGCAACAAGAATAAAAGTTTTCTTCAGATACATGGGGGTAGAAAAATAGCGCATATGCATCTGAAGACCATTATTGACATCTGCCATATTGCCAGCGCAAACATTTCGGGCGTTTTAAGTTGGAAAAAGAATTGGGATTTGGTCAAGTATTTTAAGGAGGTAAAAGTCAAGACTAACATGACCTTCAGCGAACATTACACATGTTTGCTCATTTTAGCAAATACATGTTTCATTATCACAATGTCAAACCCACAAAATGAAGACTATCTTGGCAATGAAGATACCCAAAGAGAGGCACTTCATTGGCATGAACTACTAGTATTTTATGCATGTAAAATGAGCAACATTAAGATTAATGTGAATAAACAAAACATTTAGAAACAATATAAGAAAAAAAATCAATTCCAATGATGTACTAAAACCCAATGCAAAGTTATCACACACACCTTCATTTTTTTCTCAGCATCCTTCTGAGCCTTGACTGCAGCTTTAGCCAGTGCCTTTTCAGCCTGCCTCTTCTTCCTTTCCTGAGCAAGTTTTGCTTTAGCAATTTCTTCTTCTCTCTTCTTCTCCTTCAAAACAACTGCATCCTCTTCATCATGAATTGTAGGTTTGTCCTTTGGAATCACATCTGATGCCACAGGAGTTTCAGACTCATATGTATTACTCGGCTTTGTGGACACTTTACCCTTGCCAGACCCAGTTATTTGAATATTTTCTTTAGAATCTACATTTGAGTCAGGAAGGCCATGTTCTGCCAAATTTTTTGATGCCTTTGATATTACAGTTTCTTTCTTTTGATTATCCCTGCCAAAATTTGATCCCAGACCTTCCCCTCCATCTGGAACTGCAGACTTTTCATCAGGGTTCGGTGTCCTGCCATCTTTGCTTAGTTGTCGATTGTAAAGAAAGGGAGAAATTTTCTTTATATAATCTTCCCTATATGTTGAGCTGCTCTTCCAGAGAGACATAAACTTCTCAACCTGTAGATGCATCATTCAATTTGCAGTAAGTGAAAAAATAGTTCCAGTTTTCAATCTCAATCATGAATCTGTGAAATTAAATTTCTACCTCATTCTGAGAAAAATCCTTTACTCCTGCACTGTCCTTCTTAGAAGCCAAATCTTTAGCAATGGTTAGCACAGCGCGATATTGAAAATATGATGCATTCTGAAATTCCAGAAAAGATAAAAAGCTATTAGGAAAGGGCTTATGTTGGTTTAATAAGACATCACTTAAATTTGTAACACCTGTAACAAAGCTTGCAATAAACAATAGATCAATAGAATTTTAAATTTTAAAGCTGCAAACAGACACAATAACTATACTTACAGAAAGAAGACAAATTAGAAGTGATTTAAAACAAGAATACATCTGAGCCCCTAAGATTCTATAAATCAAACTTTGAAGAAACCAGTGTTTCTCCAAGTTTCCATGACGGGTGGTGGTGGCAGCACAGGGACACAGTTTCAAGGAAGGCAAAAAACTTTCACAGATTTTGGGGGTGGCGAGGGCACAGCTATTAAAACAACTTGAACAAACTACAAAAGCCGAAATTTTGAAAATTAATACAATGAGGTAATTTACAATAACAATCCTCACTTGTAGATTTTTTGGGGGCTTTTAGCAGAAAACAAATTCAAAAGTTACCTTTTTCTATATTTATGCACCAAATGGTGCAGGCTGTTCAGTCCTAAAAACGGGGGTGTCCCATTCCCAGGACATCACCTGGACCCCAGGGACATGGCCCCATGCAACACTGGAAAAAATGTGCTTGAGACCACTAAGGAAAGCCATGCTTAAACCTTACACCCTTGAAAGCACCAATCTTAAATTATGACATGAAAAAAGATAAGATTGAACTGCTCAATTAATGTAAAAATCCTTAGTTAGATGTTTTACACTGAACATACCGCAGTATCACGTTCTTTTTTCAATTGGAAAACTGTTGCAGCAGCCTTATCTCTTTTTTCAGTTGCAACAGCTAACTCTTCTTGCAATGAGTTTATTTTTTCATCAATCACCCTCAATTCTTCCTCGAGGGGTTTAATCCTATTCCAGGCACCTTGTTGTTCCTTCCTCAATGAATCTAAATCCTCTCCCAAAACCTGCAAATCAGAAAAAATATTTTAATCTAGTGTTTTGTTGTTCTGATTTATAATGCAGGGAATAAAAAATACAGTTTATAAGCTCATAACAGAAACAGCCTAATACATAACAAAAAGAAATCCTGGTCTAAATCAAGCAATTCATGTGCAAAAGAACATACAGAGACCACATACTTTAAAACGGTCCTGAATAAGCTCTTTCTCTCCCATGGAGTCTTGAAGTTTAGCCTGCATCGCTTCATGTGCGATAACCTTCTCTCTTGTATTTTCAAGTTGTTTTATTTCTCTAATCATCTGCTTCTCCTCTGGCAATGTATTGTTGTCATGCTCTATTCTAAACTGTAAATTTTGTATCTGTTTAAGGCAAGAAAATAGGAGAAAACTACAACTAGGTCAATAGAGAAAATAAAAAATTGGCATCTTTCTAAATGTACTATGTATCTGAACTTCTATCACTGGATGTAACATTGAGCAACAAAATAATGGTACTTACAAATGGCAGCAAAACAGATGTTTAATAAATGAAACACATACCCTTCTATTAAGCTCCTCTTCGGAAGAGCACAAACCCTGACCTCTCTCTCTAGATGCAACATTTGCATTCCTGAATTTACCCAAAGCTGTCTGGATGGGCTCCAATTCTTTTTTCTTCTCTCCCAGTGATTTCCTATAAACCTTTTCTGTACTTGTCAAAGGCTTCAATTTCTCAATAACCTCAGCCCTCTCACTCTGCACATGCATTTTGATTGGTTTTAATTTATTACTCATTGTATGAAGGTCTAGAAAAGCCGTTATATCCATCATTTTACATTTTTCACTTACTCTAGTGGGATTATCACAATAGTTGAATCATTTTTTAAGGAAAATAAACATTACTAAAACCAAAAATAGTACAAGGATAAAGAACTAAAAACAGACCCTTTTAGCTCTTAACGCTTCAGTTATTTGGTAACGAGCTTGACTTTTCTTTTGCAGGTCTTTGTCAGCCTGGTCAAGTTTTGACTTCAGCTGTGGATCATCATAAGATCGAAACTTCACCATATAAAACTGGTGAACTTCCGCTGGGGCAGGCCAGTCATCTTTAACATCTACAGGTATCCCATTGTCTATAACAGTCTCCTGCTTTTGATCCTGCACTTTCAGGGATCCATTTGCACCAGTGGGTGCTTCAGCTGCCTCAAAACCAGAAAATGCTTTCATGTCATTAGTTTCAAGTTTTAGAGTTTTCTCCCCATCAACGTTCATCAATTTTGAGATTGTTTGATCTTTAACATAATCAGATCCCACAATCTCAACACCCATATTTCTTCAGGTGTCACTGCCCAAAATCGTCTTGCAGGACCAGCAAATCCTCCTGCATCCGGAAACCGATCAAAGAAGTCAACCCAAAAAGTCTGCAAATATATTGTAAACTGCATCATTTGATGACTCCCAAAAAGGTTTGTTAATTCCTAGCAAAAAATACTTAACCGTGAATGACACCATTCACCTAAATTATGACAAAAGCATCTTCCTGATGGATCAGATCATTTCCATACTTGAGGAAAAGGCTTCAATCAAAAACTGCTGACCCATGAATAAGTAATAACAACATTCAGTTAGACTATGAAACGACAATATTCCTGCAGATAGATTATTTATTAAGGAGAATATCTGGTAATTAATTCAATTTAGATGGATCTTATTTAGCAGGGTATGATGCGGTTCATTTGTTTTGATCCCTGAATTTACCATTCAGCCACAAATTCACTGGCTTGTACTTCCACTGTCAGACTTAAGATGTATAGATCCTCACGGAATCAAATGCAACAAATATTTGAAAGGTAGTAGATTGGATGAGATTATATCAAAGAAACATACAACATAATAACCGCACACACATCAAAACAAAATTACAAATCCATGAATTGATTTCTCAGAAGATATCATAATCATCAAGAATTGATCAAACATCATATAGCTTTCAGGAAGCCTGCTAAATCCAAGCCCACAAATCAACTTTCCCTCAACTCATAAACAAAAATGAAATCCATAAAAATATCCAAATGTATTTCAGATTTTTCAATGGAGAGTCTCATATCAAAATAATGCCATATAAAGAAGAATAAACACAATCAAGACAGATTATACTAATTGAAACAGCAATCTACATATTTTTAGCAAGTTAGCTTATTGCAAACCCAAAACTAGCTCCCAACAAAAACACATTTCAATCAATTTTGGACATCAAGTCTTAAAACTTTGGTACATTTAAGTATTAGGGGAAGAGATTTTGCGAACTCCTAACATAAAAATGCTTCAACCTGAGTGATACTATTCGCCTAGATTATGCAAGAGTATCTCCCCTTGATACACCAGATCATTTTTAAAGACATGGGAAAAGGTACGTATTCTTCCAATGGAAGAAACTGTCTTGAATAACATTATCTGCATAGACCATGAAAATACCATCTTCGTGAAGATGGATCCTAAAGGAGAGCATATGGTAACTTGACATATTTTGTTAGATCTTAAGCAGCTAGGAACAATATGGATCGTTTGTCTTGTTGCCTAAATTTTACCTTTCAGCCACATAATACTGACAGTACTCCATTATGTGCACTGAACCTTAAAATTCATATATCATCAACGCCATCAAATGCAATGGAGATTTGAAAGACAAAAGAAATGACTGAGAAAAATACTCAAATCAGTCACACAGTTAAAAATATAATCAATAATTTTCAACTAAGAAAATATAATCATCAGCGGCTTGCCAAATAGCATAACTTTCCAGAATCCTAGAATTTTGCCGCAAGTCCCACTAGATTCAAACCCCAATATCAATTCCCTCATAAAATCAGCCCTTAATCAACACCGTTCTAAATTTAAACATCAAAAAGATAGAAAAACATGTCGCACATAAGAAAGAAAAATGTGCCAAAATTATTGCATGGTTGCAAAAACATCCATGAATCTTCACCTAAGGAAACATTAATCATCATCAGCTGACCCAACTACTTTAAAAATCACCTTCATGCAACAAATCCAAATGTCCCCATATATAAACCCAAAATTAAATTCTGCCTAAATTTAAAGACCAAAATGAAATCTCCACTGAATTTATACTTCAAAATCAAGTTCCAGAAGAAAAAAAAAAGGAAAAAAATGATTATTTTCTCATCGAAGCGATAAATTCCCTATACAAATAAGAACCTATAATATGGACACAAAATTCTCTTATTGAAATAAAGATCTACAATTATAAAGCTTCCTCCAAACCCCAAAAACAAACTCTCAACAAAACTAACAAATGAAAAGAAATGCAACATCCACAGATTTAAAACATTAAATCTAATCAAATACAGCGACAGAACCCCAACAGATGAAACCCCGCCTTTCCTATAAAAAAAGCTCACTAAATGGACCAAAATTTCCCAAACGGCACCAAGATGCACAACATAGATCCATAGCCCCGCCGGTCAAAAAACGATCCCATCAACCAATTATGCACAGAACAAAAACCATCACCATTTTCTATGAAGAAAAATGCGATCTCTATCACCTTCAGACATCAAATCTTACAGAATTAAAACACAGTCAAAAATCACAATTGAAATCCCGATCTCTACCCCTCCCCCTCGGCAAAAATCCCATTATTTTCGCGAAATAAATCAAAATGCATAAACGCAGAAAACAGGATCGCACGCCATCCAGACAACAATTTGATCGACAAATTAAGCATTGAAACTAAAAACTTCATTTTCCAGAAAGAAAAAAAAAATCTCGTTTGAATCAGTTTCTCACCTGCGTTCTACAGAGCAGATACGATGATCCCCTTAGAAGAATCCGCCCAATTTAAGGATCGGGGCAGCAACGAAAGCCGTGCTACCGTGCTATCTATCACAAATACAAATAAAAACAAGCAAGCTATAAAAAGGAAAAAAGTTATAACCCTGAATGGGCTTAGGCAGACTAGACCAAAGATGAGATGTTATGTATATATGACATGTTGTGTGTATACGTTTGCCGATATTTTTTAAGCCATCACGTGCTGGTTAGTTATTTGTCGCATGTCGCGGACATAAATCGCCGGAGATCCAATACGACGCGTATCATTAAAAAGTTTTCCTTTTTAAACTTAGCTCTATTTAGTGTTGAAAAATAGAATAATTCTTTTCTTGCTCTTTTTAAGGGCAGGTCAGGGTTTTGACCATTTTCTTTTTAACTGTTTACTTTAGTACGTGTAAAAGACAGTTCTCGGTATTTTTGCAACGGAGGGTGGAAACCATGGCTGTCATATTCACTGGCTTTTGCTGGAGCAGGACGATATTTTTCCTGGATTCCATAAAAACCAAAATCAGCATTAGGGATTAAAGATTTTAATGACGTTCAGGAGATCAAGAAGTCCAAAGTATTAAAAGTTGCAGTTCTAAGGTATTTTTCAAGTCTTCTGGATAGATTTTGATCAGAAAATTCGCAGTTTTATCAAGTCTTTTTCAAATAAGACGGTTAAATTATCTGCTTTCAAATTATTTTTGTACTCGATAATGTCATTTTATGACCAGAATACTCAGGGCCCATTCTATAAGAGCATTGTAATGAATTCCTTCCAAATGGGTAGGCTCCCCTACGCCATTAATTGCATTAATTTTGGTGAATTGGTCGCCAAATAACCTTATTTAAAGTTTGCATCAACAATGGCTGAAAAGCTATAGATTTAGGTTTCTTGCAGCATTTGGCTTCCAATAAAATTTAAGTACAAAGAAAACAATTTGAACTGTCCCCATCTAAAAATACACCTAACATGTGAATCGATTAGTTTAATTGTTCTACTGAAAAACACTTAATATGTGAGTAAGTATATTAGTTTAATTGTTCTAGGGAAAAACACTTAAAACATGTGAAACACTTAACGTGTGAAAGTATATTAGATTAAAACTTAGGTATTGAAGGATTCCAAGATACTGTAAGTGTAGAGATAAAATTTTCCTATTTTGTATTTTTTTTTTTTGAATTTTTAGTTTTTTAAATTAAATAATTGAGTTTGATTATTTAATATATAATTTATTTTATTTTATGTTTAATCAATTTTCATTCAAATATCTTTTATTTAAATTTGCAGTAATGTTTTGTAAATGTGATTGTATATAGTAGTATTTATGACATTCAAAATCAATTATTTTAAAGTTTGTTTTCTCACTTTATTTTGTATGTGTATTTATTTATTCGTCTAAAAGTAAAAAATCAATTAAATCTTAATAATTATTACAAAAGAAAAAATAAACAAGTCACACAATGTTGTTCCATGATTGTGTACATAAAAACCAAAACATAGCTAACATATATTTGGGAACTAACACTATTAAATTAAAAATAAAATAAGTCTAAAATAAATAAAATAGTTCTAAAGTAAATAAAACTACTATATATAAAGTGTACTTATCTAAATATCTATGTAATTTACTTGAGGGTTATTTTGCTTTGGAAGCATGAGATGCTATGCACATGTCATTTGACTTGTTGACCCAATTGTCTTACCCTTAGATCTAAGTAAAATGTGAAACATTTAAATATTTTGTTAGAACATATTATCATCCTTCATAAACTCCATTGAATTGATATAACCGATTAAAATAAGATGTATGCATTTATTAAAAATATTAATCAATTTTTAGTTCCATGGTAGGAAGTAAAAATGCATAGAATGAAAAATATAACAACTTTTGAAGAGTTCAAAAATTTCTAAAAAATTAGCTAAAAAAATGCCTTAAAAAATTGTGATAAAAAAGTTTATGCTCACCTTTCGTGAAAATCCACCCTTATCGCTCAAAATTTTGTAGCCAATTATATTTCAGAAAATTCATTTTTGAAATATGTTTTGTTATCTAATTCGCATGTTTACTTTAATAATACACAAATATTTGTTAAATAGAAAAGAAAAAAAAAGATCTTTCATTAGTTAGAAACAAAATTATTAATAACTAGTTAAAGAACTGGCCTTGCCTATAGTTCCCTTGGTAGGAACTAAAAGAGAGAGAATAGAACAAGAGTGTAGTAGCACACAACAACACTTAGCAACATAACAAACATCCATTATTAGTTGCAAAAAGTCAATTATTATACCTAGTTGCATATATCTTATTAGCACTCGCTCTACTGTTTTCTCAAGGCATCTAATATCTATCATTTGTATATCTTTATGGACTTGATTGCTAGCGAAGAAGTTATGTCTTTCAAAAGCCCTCAAGACAACTCCTCAAAGTTGTCTATAATACCACCACATCCCATATATAAAATTTTAATTGCAAATGTAGGTTGTAGAATTGTTGAGGACATCATCATGATTATACATAACACCAATGCAACAAAGGAATAAGACCATGGTCGCAATGATACCTTCGTGCCAAACTAGATGATAGTATACATGAGGTAATCCACCTTGTAACACAAAGCCTAAGGATAAAGAAGACAAATGTGGGTTGGTTGGGCTAGTTGGTCAAGTAAGCCTTATAATTAAAACATAGGTAGTTTGGACTTATAAGTGCCTTAAAATGAACAAGCATACATGGCAAGTTCAATGATGACCTATTGGCCTAGCAAATTATAATGTCTCAAACTATTTTTTTTTGTAATACAATGAACAATGCATAAAATCTTAACAACTTTTTATTGTTGAAATCTTGATGTGGACAAGGTGAGAGCAAATAGTGGAAGGATTAAAATAATAAATTAGAATAAAATGATTGTTGGAAACAAACCACATAATTCAATATTACAATCTATTTCAAAATATGAAAGTAAAGGTATATCCTTTTTAGAGCAAGCCCTTTAGATTAATTACAAAGCTAGATCTAAAAATGATTGAAATTAGTTTTTGTGGTAGGCCTTCCAAATTAATACTAAAAATGAAATTCATAGATTAACATCATAATAATGAAAATGAAATTAATTCACTAATGTCGTGGTAGCATAATCATCTAGAATTACAATAACAAAATCAACTATAAATCTTCTTTTATTTCTTGTGATAAATCACAAATATTTACATAATTAAAGCATAAATTATGAAGCATAGAAACATACATTTGCTAAAGAATATACACATATGAACATGTGTTATAATTAGTAACAAATTATATATAAATAATAGTTTAAATATTTAAATAGAAATATTAAATGATACCAAAAATTAGATTGCATCAATTCTCAAGTGTATGGCACTCTTAATAGGCTTCAAGTAACTACAAAAAGAAAAAAAAAATAACTTGTTCAATAGAATTTAAATTAATATCACCAACCTTTTAAAAGTTCCAACTCCTCTCCAAACAGTATGATGACTAATAAGGCCCCTCAAATGATTATGACAACTTAAAGTATTAATAGTTTGTGATTACTTTTGATGTGGTATGACAACTAATGATAAACAAGATAAAACCTTAAGAATGTTTCAATTAGTCACCTTTCTCCCATAAAACCCCTTCAAATAATAAGTAGCCTTCAATTTGTATAACCACTATAAACCAAAGACTTTTGTAGAGGCTAGGATAAGATGTTATATTAATATAACCCCCTAATTAGAGGTGTGAATGATAATCTACACCTAGCTAAACATAGAAAAACACAAGAGCATTAGTCATTCAAATAAGCACAAACATCATTCCCTATGAGATTCTTGATCATGTACTAAAAGATGAAAACATGAAACAAAAGCAGAAAAGAAAGCAAATGAAAGCATGTAAACAAACAAAGTAGATCAAACCTCAATCCCATAGGGGGATTGGTGTCACTTTGATGTGGAAAGTGGCCCTTTCCCAATCTCTTTGATAAGCTCCAAGATCCTTTGATTCCAAGTATATGTGATTATGATGCAACTATGTTGATAACCTAGTTGAAGTGATGAAAATGAGTGATTGCTACGGATGAATGTGCCAATAGTAAGATTGCATGAGATTTTGGATCCATATTAAATAGAGAAGGCCTCTATTTATAGGACTCAGGGGTTGAAGAATGGATGAAATTGGAGGTTGTGGGACTAAAATGGGGACCAATAGCATTGTGACACTTGTCACAAGGCTAATGAAAGCCATGGAGATATATGTGGAGCACACATTTTGAGAAATGTGAAGAGCTCCCCAATAGCATTGTGACACTTTCACAAAGCTAATAATCCATGGGGATATGTGTGGAGCACATTTCGAAAGATGTGAAGAGTTAAGGCATGTAGGTGGATTTGTAAGAGACTTTAACAGAATTGAAGGCATATGGTTGAGAATGTAAGAGGGACAAGATGACGTGTAAGTGGAGTTAAATTCTCTTGTAAGAGGTATTTAAGGCCTTTGTAAGAGGCTTTTAAAGCCTTTGGAGGGAAATTTATTGAAGGGGTAGTTGAGGGGAATATTCCAAAGAATATGCCTTTGTGAGGAAAATAGGCTAATTGTTTAATTAAAAGAAATGATTTTCATGTGCAAGTTGGTTAGTTGATCATAGGTTCATTTAACCTTGGTGGGGTTAAAATCTAGAGCAATGGGTAATGAGGATTAGAATGAGATTAAAGTTAATTAATTCAGAATTAATCAACTTAAGTGGGTTAGGGGATTTATGAAATTTGTTAAATAATTAGATTTACTTAATCAAATGAGATGACATTGGGATTCTAATTAAATAAATTGATTTATTTGATTAAATGTGATGAATATTAGTCAAGAGAGGATGAATTAATCTGATAAAGTTAATTATTTGATTAATCGTAGAAGCTGATAAATTTAACTAAATAATAAAGATTATTTAATTAATTGGTTAGTGCAGAAGTGATTTAGGAGGAAGTGATGTTAATTAATCAAAATCAGATGCATAATGTTGATCAGGACTATTTAAGTGTCTACAAGAGGTATGACAATCAACCACGTATGCCTCCAATAATATTTTAAACTTAGCATTATAATCTTCAACTAAGTTGGTATGACTATCCTCAATATGATATGACCTACAAAATAATATAGAATGGTACAATAGACCTCTCCAAAGGTTGCAATAGGAATTTCAAGTCATATGACTAGTACAAACTAGTATGACCCACTTGGAATTTGATCTTTATTTAGAAACCACAAATGGATCAATTGAGATTCATTACATATCAACGAATAGTTAGTGATCACTAGCAATAGTCAACACAACTAATATCCTTATATAAAACTATTATTGATTTTCATCATAAGATCATTAAGTGTTTAAATGGTTGTGGTCATCTAGTTGAGGTAGTAGGGGTGCCTGATCCATATCTCTTTGCATAATTTTTTCTATGTAGGTAAAATAGATAATGCAGAAGGGGTTTCAGATGTTTTCTATCTCAATGAATGACCTTTCAGAGAGTGAGTTTCATGAGGTATCTCTAGATGATCATCCTTTCTTAAGAGTTTGCTAACATGTTTCCTACCGATATTCTTGATGTGTTGCCTAAGCAATATGTGGACTTTTGTATAGGCCTAGTTCAAGGAGAAAAACATATCCCACATACACCATAAGTTATATGACCACTTAGGAGCTTAGTGAGCTTTGTTAGCAATTAGAGGAGTTGTTAGAGAAAGGTATTATTCACCCTAGTGTATCCCCTTGTAGCACATTGGTTACCTTAGTGAATAAAAAGGATAGATCTCTTTGGTTGTGTATTAATTACCAACAATTGAATAAGGTGATGATGAAGAATCAATATCCCTTACCAAGAATTGATGATATGTTTGATCAAATGAATGGGTCTAAGGTATTTTCAAAGATTTATCTAAATTTTGGATATCATCAACTCTATATCCATGAGATAGATATTCATCACATTGCATTTCATACTTGCTATGGACATTATAAGCACGTTGTAGTTCCATTTGGGTTAATAAATGCTCCTTTTGTGTTTATTAACTTGATGAATGGAGTCTTTTATACCTACCTTGATTAGTTTTCCTTATATTTTTTTATTTCTTGAATGAGTTTTGGGAAACATTCAATATTCAACATCACTTTTCAACACCATATTATTTGCAATCAAATGGACAAGTGGAATCGACTAACAAGACTATTGAAAAAATTATGTGAAAAATAGTAAGTAAACATAACAAAGATTGGCATACTCAACTAACTTATGCGTTATGGGCTTACCGTACAAGTGTTAGAACATCTACTGGAAACACTCCCTATAACCTTGTTTATGGTGTTGAAGCAATAATGCCCTTAGATTTAGAAATTCCTTCTCTGAGAATTGCCCTTAAAGGGCTTATTGATGATACTACTTATAAAGAGCAATGATTGCATCAGCTTGAAATGCTTGATGAATAGTGTATCAATGCTCTCGAGCATCTTCAAGCTTATTCCAAAAAAAGGCATCGTGATTATAATGATAAGGTCATCCCTCGTGAATTTAATAAAGGTGACCTGGCGTTATATGAAAATTAGTGTAATGTCAATGCTCTCCCAAATGAAAAAGGAAAATTCAGCCCTAATTGGTTAGTACCTTATGTCATCAAGGAAAGTTATGGGTCCAGAGCCTACACATTAACGGAAATGGATGGTACACCTCTAAAAGAACCTATCATTGTCGCGCATTTGTGTTAGTATTACATATAACATTTTCTCTTTTGGATAGTGTGTTAGAGTAGTGTTGTTTAAAGATTAAGTGGATAGTTTCTATTTTATCTCGCATTCCTTCATTCTTTGACACACGATAATAGTGTGTGTCTTAGAGTCTAAGGTGATTGTTCAAATAATTTGAATAATTAATTTACTTTCCATAATATTCAAAACCTTGTGTGTGTTATGTTAATTTAGATCCTTATATGCATTTAATGTTATTAGATCATAGGTTTATTTAAGTTAAAACATCATACTTAATCACAATGTAGCATCTAACATAAATTGAAAATGGTTTAATTAGATCACATAAAACATTAAATCATGGAGATATTTTTTAAATACTCTTACAAAAGATATTTGATAAATCACATTGACATTTAATTCAACACAAGATCATAAAAACAAGAACATCAATGCTTATATATATATATATATCATCAAAAGTCTAGGTACACATATACATCATTGAATGCAATGCTAATAAGGTTTGTGACTACTAGACCCCTCAAGGGTCGGTGACCTCCATGGTCGTCGTGATACAGTAGTATGTGATCGTGACATGTTAGAGGATAATTGTAGGCCCTACAATAGTCCAGATACTCTCACCTTTCATACAAGTGCCTCGACACGCTATCAGTCTATCCGCTCCATGTCTACTTGTACCCTAGCAAGCTCCTCTCGTAGCCTCGAGATCTCTGCTCGTAGGTCACCCTTTGTCCCACTGTCAGTAGAGCCTCAAGATGCTAGGACTGTTGAAAACTCTGCTCAAAGCTAGTTGGCATGATTGGTGGCTCTCTTATATGATGTGCCTAATCTTGCTATTGACTCGAAGAGGTTTGCATGTTGCCCTGTGAATAGTGGGGGCATGTACTCTAGGAGTGTATCATCCTTTGGGTGTAGTGGATGCACTATCTCAATGATCACTCCCTGGTAGAGCTCGTGCCACTCTCGCGTGGATCTTGCAAGATACAATTCATAAGAATGTCAGTACACATCATAAACATATATAAAGCATATGCATAAAAGATAGAAGCATAAGGAAACAACATAAATATCAAATCATCACTTGGATCCCTAGTTTTCCAGTCAAGGTATGATCATACAATGGTGGTCCCCCTTTATCCTGGAGGTGTGGATGGCCTACTACTATTGGCCTCTCCATGCTCATGTGTGTGGATCTCTGACCTGGCTGCAGCATGTGATCTAGTGAATTTGGTAGGCAATGTCTCTCCCCTATCAGGGGTAGTTGGATCTTCCTCTTCCTCATTGGTATCCTCACTCATAGACTAAGTCTCATCCTCCTCATCCTCCTCCTCATCCTCATCATCCTCAACTGAACCTAGAAAGATGTTAGGCACGATGTCATCTTCATCTATATCCCCATCTACCTACTCATCATCTCTATCATCTCTATGACTGGAAGAGGTCCAATGTGACCTACAAGGTGGTGTACAGGGAAGATTGGAGTTGGTCGAGCTACAACCCACCACGCATCGTAGGCTTGAGATGTGCCTACATCATCATCCTTGAAGACTGGGGGCATATCAGGGTCCTCGTCCTTTGAACCACTAATGTATAATCCTTGATAGTGAGATGACAACTATCCCCAAGTCTAGAAGCACTCTGTGTTGATTGTTGATACATCGGTTTGGTCCACGATGGTATCTGGATGTGTCCAAATTGCCTCATGACATGATCATAGTAGAATGGTCTGACTATGTAATTATGTCTACCTAGAAGAAATTGATCCAGCTGTAATCTATGTAGCTCATGCCTGTCATCTTCCCAGTGGGGAATCTTGCGATATGGTCTCCAGCTGATATCATCCTCATCTAATCAGTCAAACCTAATCTACTAGTGTAGTAAATCCCCCTCTTTCCATTGCCATCTTAATGGATAATTGAAGACCCATGGATAGCCGATGGCTGCTATGGTAGGAAACCCTGTTGGTCGTGATATGCTCGAAACACCAAACCTACAGAAGTGTACAATGTATGATGTTATCGAGCTACTGGTATACAAATCGTCCCAAGTCATAGTACAAATGGGTGAGCATACTACAACCCCACACATATATGATCCTCTGCTCCTCCATGCCCCTGATAGTATGTACAAGTCCACCATCTAAATAGGCTCCTCAACCATCTCATACCAATGTGAGCATTATAGTCGTGATCAAGATCCACCGTAGAAGTGGCATCCAAGCATGCAAAATCCATTTAAGCTCAATGTGTGAACCAATGCTCAAATGACGGATAGGCCGCTCTAGACAATATAGAATATCATCTCTCATTTTTCTAAAGGATCTATCATCAACTAGGTGTACAGGGTTGCCTTAGATGGGAATTTGTAGGATGTGATGTACATCCTCTAGAGTCACAGTCATCTCCTCGTGAGTAGGAAGATGGAAGGTACATGTGTTTGCATCTCATCTCTCTACTAGGGCTAACAACATAGCATCATGATACCTCATAGGTGGCATGAGGTATACCCAAAATAATCCAACATCCTAAAGAAGTCCGATCTCCTCCTGTGATAGTCAAGTGATAGAATCTCAGAGGAAACATAATTGTCTCCCTCTGAGGTGTTGTCGGACTCGAGTCTAGGAATCTAAAAGAAGCAAAATACACAAAATAAATCCTAAATCTATCAATTAAATAACATTAGAGTTGCTCTAAGACGCTTTACGGCCAATGTGGACACCTTTGCCATCTTTGGAAGGGTGTCTTGGACACTTTAGACAATTTTGGACACTTTGCACCAAAGTGATGCAATGCTAGAGGATCACAAACACAATTTTGTTCATTATTAATTCACTATTCATTCCTCAAAACACATGATTCCATAATCCATCAAACATCAACACAACAATTAGAGTTCCAAATGTTTTACCAAACCTTAAAAACATTGTGCATAACATAAAAATGACTTGTTAAAGCCAACCATAGCCTCTTCAAACACCAACTAATGATTTCTTCCGCTCCAAATGGTCTTCAACATGCAACAATGGCACCCTTTGACTGCAAACACAAACTTTAGTCTTCAATGACACAAACAACCAACTCTATACTTGAGACATCTTCATTAAGGTTGTTACAACATATTTAGACTCTTCATAATCCCCAAAACACAAGTCACTCATTTTGAATACAACTTCTTCACAAACTAGCCCCAATGCTTGTAGGTCTCCTACAACAATTGTCATGACTTTTCTCATCAGATGTGCACTGAAACTCAAACCTATTCACACATTTCAACCCCTTTTATGTCTTCCTAAAACATATTAAAAAATGGGTAATAGTTCTTTTGGACCATAAGGCTCTAAACTTGTTGTCTTAGTCAGATTTAGACCTAATTAGGCCTGGTCACACAAGGGTCTTATTGGTTCTCATGTTTCCAGACTCAAAACAACTTTCCCAACACTACAACTATGTTTAAATATATGTTCCTATGCTTTGTAAACTATCTCTCAACCCTTATCAATCCTTTTAGAGGAAACTCCAACTAACAACCATGACTGTCCCAAATCTGCTTTAACATGATAGCAAACAAAAAGGTTCAAAAACTTCATGATCTTTGATTAACCCTGACTTAACAATTGTTTTCCAAGCCTCATAACATCACATTCAAATGTTCTTACACAGGAGAAAACCCCAACTCATCAATCAAACACCCTATCTTTACCATTCCCTGTTATTGACAGTCTGAAATGTGTGAAATACAGACCCTAAGGCATCAATTTATCATTAGCAATTCATATCTTCACAACCTAGGAACTTGGAGTATGAAAGTATACATAAAAATGAATCATTCTGCAAATTTTTACATTGATCCACTGGTTAAATTAAGAGATGCATAATTTTGTTACTCTATTGTTTACTCTAGAAGGGTTTTTGACTGTTTGTAAAAAAAAAGCAATAACTTCTTCATCTCTCCATGAAATTAGACAAGACCAAGTGCAAAATGATGTAGACACACAACACTATCTTATGCAATGACCGCCCCTTCAGAATCCGGTCGTACATGGCCATATAGGAGCCATAAATCACATTTTACCAGTGTTTTCTAAGAAAAAATAGAATTCCATTGATGATTTACTATTACAATTCAAAACTCCTTTGCCTCAACCTATGTGAGGCTTATTTATCCCTTGCAAACCAAAACCAACTCAAAACAACCAATTACAACTGATTCAAACCTCCCTCTAACTACTTGACTTATTTTTTGTCAATTTTGCACTTTTGCCTTAACAACACTGTTGACAAGATTTATTTATTTATTTATTTTGCATTTTTGAATCCCTCAATGCATCTAGACCACTAAATTTATTATTTACATGATCTAATGATCCCCCAAATCCTTATTCTGATGACCAAACATCTAAAACCTATTTTGGACCTCACTTGACAACATTTTCCATCTTTTGCAAATTGGATACAATGACCATACAACCTATCTAAACATCCAACAGATGACTCAAATACATTATAATGGTCTTGAAAGACCTTATTAAATGACCCCTAAGCATTCTTTAAACATTATTTTACATATTGGCCTCATGGAGGCATATAGTCCATTAGGTGCTCTTGCACCACAAAGTGCGACACTTTGCGCCAACAAGGGATGCTTTGTGACAAAGAGGGATGCTTTGTGCCAATCTTTTCCAAGGTCCTAAAATTACTCTAATTACATGAAAAAGTATAGAAAAAACATGAAAATGATGAAAAGGCAGAGTAGAATCCACTCACTGTCTATTGAAGTGTGTCGCGTGCCACCTCACTGCAAACCACGCCCAATCTAGGAGGTGTGTAGGTCCTTCAACTCGACATCCTCAATCACTCTGTACTAAGGTAATTTGCAATAAGGTAAATGTCAAATAAATAGTAAAAGTTTCATTTTCATTAGTATATAGTAAAACCCTAGTAAATAAAGCCTATTTATTTAAAGGAAAATTTATTTAAATTAGCATATTGGGGGCTAGAGGACTCTATTTCCGATGTCATTTGTTGCATTGGATTCGTAATTCCACTATTGGTCTCATCAAATGTTTATCATTATGTGGTATGGTACTTGGAAATACCCTATGATATGACCTAATTAATTCAATGTGGTTTCATATTCACCCTAATTCCACCTCCATAAAGCAAGCAAAATCAAAGAGGCATGCATCTACCCTCAAATTCAATTCTTTGTAGAAGTTTGATAAGAGGATTTTTTAGCAGCCAATGAAACTGTGTTGCAGGATGTGGGTCCTTAACATTGTGGTTTTGCAAGTAACTACAGTGGGGGCTTCATTCTCCTTAATGAATCCATGTGAGTATCTTTTTTATAGAATTTTATTTCCTTTAGCTTGCATATGCACGTAGTATCATATAGCAGCTAAAGTGGGGGCTAAATGTAGTGTCGAAAAAAGTAACCATTTTTCACACTTAGTTTGGGAATGAATAATTAATGATAAAATGGACTTAATTGTGTCTTATTTAGGGTGTTGTAAAGTGTTTTCTTACACTTTCACACTAATGTAGGGCTTTATTAATTAATTGAGGCTAATTAGAGCTTAATTATCCCCTTAAATTCAAATCCAAGCCTTATTTATTGCAGTTTTTGAGGGATAAAGCCCGACACTCATTAATAATGTTTCACAACACTTAATTTGGCAAGGTTTGAGTCCTAGGCTAGTGACCCGGGACCCATTTTCCACCTAGTGAATGGGTCCTTCCTAGGTCCTAGGACCCCCTTTGGCATATTGTTTCATGTTCCTAAAACTTGTCCTAGTTAACTGTGCTAGGACCAATTTTCCCTATGGTGAATGGGTCCTCCTTAACTTAGTGTTGGGAAAATGTGTCTCAACCTTGCAATTATATACAATTTATTGCTGATAGGATGTATATATATTTATATATATTTCCTAATTACACCGATAGGTGTATACAATGGCAACAAAGAGAAAAATGTGAGCGTGCTAACTTTTTTAGGAAACTTCTAAAATGGCCGACATACATTAAATAATGATATATTGTAAATCTAGATCATTCATTATTAGTTTTTAGATCTAATGGTGGATATTTTGTTGGTCTGTCTTGCCCTAGAATGTAACTCTATTTCCTAAGGGCGTTGTATTACAACTGCGGTAGAGATGATGATGTTTTCTGAGAGTCTGATAGTAGTCGTGTTGTCTCTTAATCTCTGAGTGGTGATACTCCTATGAGAAGCTTGCTTTGGAAGTATATTGTAATCTTTGTGATTGTTGAATAATATATTGGGCAGCTTTTGGAGTGGGGTTTTCTCTCGAAAGGGTTTTCCCCACGTAAATCACTGTGTCATGGAATGCATGATATTTATGTTTATTTTTGTTTAAGTTTTTGAAACTATTAAAGATCTATAAATTTTTTGCATTATTCTCCTCTCAAGGTTAGTGTAGGAAGTTGTTTTGCTATCTTAGCTTCCTTACAAGTGGTATCAGAGCTTGATCACCTTTGGTTTTAGTTGTGGGTTGTTGGGTTTTTTGAACTAATCTAGATTTAAGTGGGAGCTTGTGCAAAAGACACTTTGTGATCTTGTTGCAGGAATTTTCAGATGGAAAGTTCATCAGGGAGAATAGAGGTGGATAAATTTTTGGAAATAATTTTGAGATGTGGAAGCTAAAGATGGAGGATTTGTTGATAAATCAAGATCTGTGGGATGTTGTTGATGAGAATATTTCAAGGCATGTAGATCCTACTCAAGCTACTCAATATGATGTTATGTACCATAAAGCAAAGGGTCTAATCAGATTGTGCTTGGCAGAATTTGTTTTAATTAACATCCATGAAGAGACCTCTGCACAGAAACTATGGAAGAAGTTTGGTGAGATGTATTAGGCCAAATCTTTAGTGAACAATATTTTCTTGAGGAAGAAGTTGTATTCCTTGAGAATGGAAGAGGGTGGATGAATCATAGACCACCTGGAAGCATTCAATATGTTGGTGGCTTAATTGGCATCAGCTGGTGTCAAAATGGATGAGGAGGAGAAATGCCATATCTTGCTTTGTTCTTTACTTGATTCATAGGATTCTCTTGTTGTGGCTATTGGGAGTACTATTATATTGAAGACTGAAGATGTGGTGGGTTCTTTGCTTTCTAAAGAGATGAGGAGGAAGGTATCCATCACTGCCGAGGAGGCCCTAAATGTTCATGGAAGACCTAAGGAAAAAGGAAAGAAGAATGAGAAGCGTGACAAATCCAAGTCCAGGTGGAGTTCTAAATCTCTTGGAAAGTTCAAAGTTATTTGTTGGAACTGTGGTAAGCCTAGGCATGTTCATAAGGAATGCAAAGAAGAAAAGAAGAAGAAAAAGAAGAAATTTGATTCTGATTTTGAGTCTGAGAAGGAAGATGGCGACGCATTCATTGCAGCTTTGGCAACTCATGCATGCAATGATGCATGGTTAATTGAATCAGGTGCATCTGTCCATACAACCTTTAATAGAGATTGGTTTTCTGAATATGAAGAATTTGATGGAGGTAAGGTGTACTTGGGTGATGATTCTCATTTAGACATTGTTGGTCATGGTAAAGTTAAAATTAGATTTTCTATTGGTAGAATAAAAAAGATTAATGGTGAGTTGCATATCCCTCCATTATCACAAAATTTGTTATCTATGAGCAAACTAATAGATGTGGGTGTGCATGTAGTATTTTCTAAAGAAAGATGCAAGATGGTAAGAGGTGTTATGGTGATTGCTAGAGGTTTTAGATATGACACATTGTATAAGCTTGATGCATGCACTGTTGAGTGCAATAGTGCTTTTGTGAAAAGGAAGTCCATGGAAGAAGTGAGGGTTTCACCTTTAGCAAATGGTCATGGCTTTTGGGTTCCCAAGTGTGCTCTTTCTTCTAAAACAAAGTTACTTGCAGAGAAAACTATGTTATGGCACTAGAGACTTGGCCACATTGGAGAAAAGGGTCTAAGGAACTTGAAAAATAAAAACCTTGTTGAAGGTTTGTCTGATTGTAACTTTGAATTTGATTTTTGTGAGCATTGCATTTATGGAAAACAAAACCACGTTTAGTTTTACTCGAGTTCTCATAAATCTTGTGGTGTATTGGATCTTATTCATTCTAATGCGTTTGGTCCTGTAGATGTTCCTTCAATTTGTAAATCCACATATTATGTTTCATTTATTGATGATTATAGTAGAATGACATGGGTATATTTTCTAAAGAGTAAATTTGAAGTTTTCAGTTGATTTAAAGAATTTAAAAGAATGGTTGAGTTGGAGACTAGAAAGAAAATAAAATGTTTAAGGACTTATAATGGCAATGAATTTTTCTCTAATGATTTTGATAGATTTTGTAAAGATTGTGGTATTCATAGACAAAAGACAACTCTATATTCTCCACAATAGAATGGATTTGCAGAAAGAGTGAACATGAAAATGATGGAGAAGGCTAGGAGGTATGCTGAGTGGTGTTGGCCTGGAACAAAGGTTTTGGGTTGAAGTTGTTGCCACTGCCTGTTACTTGGTTAATAGGTCTCCTACATCAGCTTTTGTTGATAAGATGCCTATAGAGGCATGGTCAGGTTGCAAGCCTTCATTAAGACATCTTAGAGTTTTTGGTTGTGAGGCATATGCACATGTGCCAAAGGGGAAGCAAACAAAGTTGGAGAACAAGGCTGTGAAATGTATCTTCATTGGATATAGTTATGGTGTGAAAGGATACAAGCTTTGGGATCCTGTTGCATAGAAGGTAATACATAGTAGAAGTGTTATTTTTAGGGAAACTAAGCCTTCTTCTTTCACATTGTAGTCAGAAAAATCAAACAAGAAGATGTGATTCAATTTCCTTCTACACCTGAGAAAGTTGAATCGAGGCCCAAGGATAGACAAGAAGTTGAGGAGAGATCATCTAGAAGAAGAACCTCCAACTCAACTTGTTCATAGGTCCACAAGACATAGAAAACCACCTGAAAGATATTCATCTGATGATTGGAGATGTATTTTTGCTTTAAATACTAACTTGGATGAACCCAAAACTGTAGAAGAGGCACTAGGTATGAATGATGCAAAATCTTGGAAGATTGTTATGGATGAAGGAATGACATCTTTGAAAAAGAATGATGCATGGGATCTTGTACCATTTTCTGAAGGACATAAACCTGTTGGTTGTAAATGGGTGTTCAAGAAAAATATTGGTTCATATGGAGGTATTGAGAAGTATAAAGCAAGGTTGGTTGCAAAGTGTTACTCTCAAGTTGAGGGTGTTGATTATGGTGAGATATTTTCTCCTATTTCAAAAATGACATCCATTAAATTTTTGCTTTCTATTGTTGCTGCTTATGATTTAGAGGTTGAGCAAATGGATGTGAAAACTGCTTTCCTTCATGGTGATTTGGAGGAGGATATTTATATGAAACAACTAGAGCACTACATGGTGAAAGGTAAAAGTAAATTGGTTTGCAAATTGAAGAAATCTTTGTATGGCCTAAAAAAAATTCCTAGGATGTGGTACTAGAATTTTGATACATATGTGTTGAGTTTCAAATTTGAGCGTTCTAAAGCAAATCATTGTGTTTATTATAAAATTGATGGTGATCATTTCCTGTTTATTGTATTATATGTTGATGATATGTTATTTATTGGTAGAGGGAAAGGTATGATTTTATAACTGAAATCTTAAATTCTTGTTAAATTTGAAATGAAATATCTTGGTGCAACTAAACACATTCTTGGGATGGAAATTAAAAGAGATAGAGTGAACAAAAAGTTATGGCTTGGCCAAAGTAAGTATGTCAACTCAATTTTACAGAGGTTTGATATGCAAGATTGTAGACCATTATGTGTTCCTGTTTCATTTGGAACAAAGTTATCTATTTCAAATTGTCCAACATCTCCATTAGAGATGGAAGACATGAGCAGAGTGCCTTACCAGAGTGTAAATGGAAGTTTGATGTATGTTATGGTTTGTACTAGACCAGCCATTGCCTAAGTAGTGGGAGTTCTTTTCAGATATATGTCTAATCTTGGTAGAGTTCATTGGGATGTAGTTAAAAGAGTCTTTAGATATTTGTGGGGTGCCATAGATTATTCCTTATGTTATTATAGTAATATGATTGAAGACGAGATTTCCCTTAATATTCATAGTTATGTGGATTCAGACTGGGTAGATGATGTTGATAGAAAAATTCACTAGTGCTTATGTGTTTACTTTATTTGGTGGTGCAATTAGTTGGATCTGAGTAAGCAATAGGTTGTGGTTGTTTTGTCCACTACTAAAGCAGAGTATATGGCAGCTACTCATGCTTGTAAAGAAGTTGTTTGGCTTAAGAGACTGTGTTTAGATATTGGAATAATACAAGGTGCAGTGACAATTTATTATGACAGTCAAAGTGCAATATGTCTAGCCAAGAACTCGACATTTCATGCTAGAACTAAGAACATTGATGTACACTAACATTTTGTTAGAGATATGGTTGAGGATGGCAGGGTGAAGCTAGTTAAGGTAGAGATTTTGATGAATGTTGTTGATTCTTTAACTAAGCTTGTGAACACAAAGAAGTTCATATGGTGTTTAGAGACTATGGGCCTTTTGGCCCCTAACAATTAAAGAGACAATGGTTACACCCTCACGTTGCTCTTGCAAGGTGTTCGACAAGTGAGATTTATTGGGAAAATGTGTCTCAACCTTGCAATTATATACAATTTGTTGTTGATAGGATGTATATATTTATATATGTATTTCCTAGTTACATCGATAGGTGTATATAATGGCAGCAAAGAGCAAAATATGAGCATGTTAAGTTTTTCAGGAAAATTCTAAAATGGTCGGCATGCATTAAATAATGATATATTGTAAATATGAACCATTCCTTATTAGGTCTTAGATCTAATGATGGATATTTTGTTGGTTTGTCTTGCCCTAGAATGTAACTCTATTTTTTGAGGGTGTTGTATTACAGTTGCGGTAGAGACGGTTTTGTTTTCTCAGAGTTTGATAGTAGTCATGTTGTCTCTTGATCTCTGAGTGGTGATAGTCCTATGAGAAGCTTGCTCTACAAGTATATTGTAATATTTGTGATTGTTGAATAATATATTGGACGACTTTTGGAGTGTGGGGTTTTTCTCCTAACAGGGTTTTCCCCACATAAATCACTGTCATGGTATGCATGATATTTATGTTTATTTTGTTTAAGTTTCTGTAACTATTAAAGATCTGTAAATTTTTTGCATTATTCTCCTCTCAAGATTAGTGTATGAAGTTTTTCTACTACCTTAGCTTCTTTACACTTAGGACACCCCTTTTTAAACTTGTTTCTAGCGGGATTTTAATGATATTAAATCCTAGATTTGATGTTAGCTTGTGTTATTTGAATTCCAGGATTAAATCTTAAGTTATGTATAAATATAAGGTTATTTTACATAATTTCACCTAGAAGATTTCAAGCAATCTAAGAAGCAAGAGTATTTTCATGAGATCGGGCATTCATATTCTAGAAGCAAGCAATTGTGAAGTTTTGGAGCAACATTATACGTCTTCAAGCTCATTTCGTGTCAAAGATCAAGCACTATTGAAGGATTGATGGTAGATGCCTATGGAGAATCATAATGGATTCTAGGTTTTGGAGAGATGCATAAGGAATTCAACGAAGCCTAATGACTTGTTTCCTAAGTGATTCAATCTTCTATAATCATTCTATTTGCAGCCTAAAGGGAGGTATATTAATATTTGTGACTTATTAAGGGGATTTGGGATCTTCTAAAGTAGGTCATTTGCATTATTCATGTTTCACCTTAGGATCCTATTTTAACACAACTAGATAGGATTGCTTTGCATTATTAGGGATCTTAATCTTAGACACACTTAAGGTTAGGATTGCACACACACACTTCATGTTTCAAATTTTCATTCATCATCAAGGTTTAATTACCAAACTTGGGGTTTGACTAAGGCAAACCCCTATCCACCAACAAGCTTAAAAATTTATTTTGTAGATTAGTAGTAGATTTGGATCCAAAAGTGAGAGTTTCAAGTTACAGGGAAGGAGTGCAAACTTAGAACTTTAAGATCAGATTCAAAGTTTTCTGGAAGAGCCTACTAGAACCCATTTTCCACCTGGTGAATGAGTCCTTGTTAGGGCTTTAGGGATATTTTTTTTTACAGTATACAAGCTTCATTTCTAGATTTAGAGCTCCCTGAACAAGTACACTAGGACCCATTCGCCACCTGGTGAATGAGTCCTTGATAGAGTGGCAGAAACAACAAGATCTAATCAGGTGCATAACATTCCCTATTCTCTTTTTTACCAAAAAAGTTATTTTCTCTCTCTATTTTATGTTAGATTCATTCATTGCATTTGATAGACCTAGAATTAGGGTTAGTTTACTAGTCTTGTTTCTTCTCCCCAAATTGTGATTTAGCTCACCACCCCATGTATAAAGGAGAGATTACAAGATCCCCAAATTTTGACTTGGCTCACCTTCTTAGGTTGATAGTCATTTCAAGGTTTTGGATCTCATTTCTTGAGTGAAATAGTGAGAGAGGGTTAGACATCATAGCCCCCTTTTTCAATGTTTCAATAACCTTACTATTTTCCATGCCACATATATTTATTTCTCTATTATGTGTTGGTAGCAACTAGGTTTCAGGTTCAAACTAGGACCTAGAACTCACAAAGGCTCCAGGTCCATGTTGAAGATTGAACTAGATTATTTACAGGAAAATTCATGTTTACTTTGGTAGGTCATGGCATTGAAAGAGACTAGGCACTTGGAACCTTGGTTCCTTGTTGGTAGGTTATAGGTGTAGATACCTGAAATTGTCCTAGCCTGTGAAGTAACATTTAACACTAATTATCGTCCTTCCCTAATGATTAAATAATGTTTAGTTATTTAATTATTACCTAATGTCATATTTCCACTATTAATTAAGTGACTTTATGTTATTTAATTAATTCACTTTATCATTACTCTTCTTGATTAATTAAATAAATCTCATTTATTTAATTATATCTTTAATTCTCTTTCTATCTTGATCAATTAAATAAATCCTATTTATTTAATTACGTCTTTGATTATCTTATTCCTCTAAATTAATTAAACAATTATTATTAGTTAGCTAATTAACATTCATCCACCTTCTAAATTAAATAATTACTTTAATTATTTAATTCTTCACATTCACACTTTCCAAAGTAAATAATTACTTTAATTATTTAATTATCCTATTTCCTCTCAACATTATCCACTTCCTTAATAATAAATGAAACATCTTATTTGTTTATCTAATTCCCACCTGCACATTCCTCAAATAATTAATTCATTTGATTAATTATTATCTCATGCATTTCCACCTCATTCTTAACGAACACTCTCTTCTAGGCGACTAGATAATCAATGTTAGTCCACTAATCAATCAAATCAGTTCACTCCCACTTAGTGTAAATTAAAGAAGTAATCAATTCTTCATGCAAATAGTTAACTGAAATCCTACAACCAATTGTAATTAGTTAACTCGTTCATCAATTCCTCTCAAGGATTCTTGACCCTTGATCTTGATCATCCACCTCTTAATCCCAATCGTCCATTCAAATGAACCTTTTCTATAAAAGCAACCCTCATTCCTCTTTGAAGGCTAACCATGAATCTTCGAGATTTGGCATCCTATATCAATTATTAGTATTTTTAGCTTGAAGCAATATAGCGCATACAAATTATGAGAGCAAGGAAAGGATCAAATGAAGAAGAGCAATGAAGGTCATTCAAGGGTAACATAGGAAGGTATTATTGTATCAATCTATTTTTTTCTATGTTGCAACTGTTCTTTATTGTTTGATTGATTTGAGTATTAGCTTGGATTACAATTAGTGGTTGTTGCCATTATTCATGCTTTATTATTTATCTCATATCTTGGTCAACAAATTGGTGAACTCGACATGAAAACCATTTTTTTATGAAATTTTGAGAAATTTTGATACATAGGAATAACATCACATCTGATGAAAACAATGACGCATATGTTGAGAACAACACTGCATCTATGAGTGTGACACATGCGTAGATTGTCATGCCACATTTGTCACCATTTCACAACACATATGACTGTCATTAATTTTTATGTTGATTTCTACTAATATTTTTTGTTGGATGTTGTGAATGTGTTGCTGATATGTGGTTGTCATTGATGTCAACACTATTAGCATTTGGTGTATTAGAGGTTGTATATGTCAAGGATATTGAGAAAATTGTAAAAGAAAGTGTTATAGGTTCCCAGTGGAACTGTGCAAGTCATGAAGGAATCTTGTTCTTTGCATTGAAGTTCAACTGATGTGGATTAAAGGGTTTTCTACTGAGTGTATCTAGATCATCTACTGAAAGTTTTAGAGGTCCGCGTATAGATTTGATCATGTTGTGGTCTGACAGTGTTTCTGTGGTCTTTGTAAGTGTTCCTAAGTGAAGTTTGTGTGATTTTGGAAATCTCAGTTGTTGCGGATGTTTCTCTATTGTTTTTTGGTGCTCTTGGATGTTTCTAGATCGTGCTCTATCTTTGTGGTACATCCGCATTGATCGGTGTGCTTGTGGTTGGAAATTTTTCTTGCGTATGTTCGGTTTTTCCTGTTCTTGGCCGACATGTTGGTGGTAGCATGTTGTGGATCTTCGAGGTGAAATTAATTGAAGTCCTTTTGTGTTGGAGTTGTGAATTTGGGTTCCCACTATGTTGTGGCCGACCTTGGTGGATTCACATTGAAAATTTATTTTTAAATTTGGGCCGACATTGAAAATATGTTTATTTTCCTAGGCGACTAAATTATTGATGAATTCTCATGTAGCGGATATATAAGAGCGATTGTTTCATCGGTGTAGTGTGTGGAAAAGGTGCTTCGTGTGTTGGGTGTGCTCTTATGTGTGTATGTGTGAATATCATTCAATTGTAGAGAAAAGTGTGAAGAAGATCAAGCGAAGTGTGAAGTAGTTTGTGAAGGAGTTTTCTATGCTTAATTGGAACTATAATCAGGCTTGTGCAAAAGCTAATTTTTCAGTTCATATCCTCTATATTTTAATCATATTGTGTATTGTTGGGCAGTGAACCCCTTCTGTAATTGAGTAGTGAGCTCTAGGCAGTGTGCCTGAATGCATGTGCATTCCCCTTTATTGATTCCATTATACTTTTAACATGGTATAATCTTGTGGACTAACATCCATCGTGGTTTTTCCCCTAACAAGGTTTCCTCTGATGTGTTAATTATTTATGGTTAATTGCTTATTCATCATATCTGAGATTAAGTTAAGTTTGAAAAGTTAATCATTCTATGACAACTGATTCACCCCCCCTCTCAGTTGTCTATCCTTGTTTTGCAAACATTTGCTATTTCATTTATTGCACAAGTCTAACATTGGTTTTTCTAATAGTCTAATATTTGAATCAATCATTCTAGGTTATCTATTGCTTCATTTTTTGTCGATTTGTGCATCTATAGGTTTTGTCACACATTCAAATTACAACACCACGATCATCAAAAAGTCCACCACAATCATTTTCCAAAGAGTTGCAATTGTAAGTCTGAGAGCCACAATCATCATTATTGTGCACTACAATTGTCTGATTGTGCACCAAATCTATTCTAACAGAGCACTGCATCTATCAAGAAGGTAAAATTGGGTTTTCGGGTTTTGATTTTAGTAGGATAAGCTTTCGGGTACTAAATATTTCAGTCATATTTGTAGCTACCATTGGGAAAAGAAAGAAAACCTTGAAATTACTAACAATTTCATGTTGGGAGTTGAGTTGGCCATTATTCCCAAAAGGTCGACAGGTATTAGGAATCCACTATCATACTAGATTAAGGATCGATGGGAGGCTGTTAAACCATGCCGCGAATCATGTGGTTGATGCTAACTGAGGGGTGGAAGCATCAAGCTTCCAATAATCCCCCCCAACATGACCATGAGATTTGAACCTGCAACCCCCGCTCTAATACCACTTGTTGGGAGTTGAGTTGACTATTATTCCCAAATGGCCGACTTGTCAGGAATCCACTACCATCTTAGATTAAGGATCCATAGGAGACTGCTAAACCATGTCGTGAATCATGTGATCAACATTGACTAAGGGGTGGAAGCATTGAGCTTCCAACATTTTATTGTAGCTTGTCATTTAAAGACAAAATTTAAACATGCCACTGGTTTGATGCAAGTTCAATTGATAAAGAATATCTAAAAAACCTTTGTGTCTTGCTTTTTTTTAGATTAAATAATTTCATTTGGGCTTAAAATAAGACAAGTTTTTTTTGTGTTTGGTGAACCTATAAGCATGATCTTCCCTCACACCTAGTGTGATCTTAGGATTAAAAAATGTTACTTGTTCCTGAGTCTTGTTATCATACTCTTGAGGAGTGGTGTTACTGTATTATCTCCCATCACAACTCTTAAGAATGATCTTGTAGATCAAAAGCTACACCATATTAGTTTATTTTAGTAGGAGACCTACTTAGGGGCCTCATCAGGCCTTAGGGTTTGATCTCAACCATGTGTTCAAGCATGGTATAAAAAAGAGGGGAGAACAAAAGTTGTACCTTAAGGTGTTTCCAACATCCTTCAAGCCAAGCCCCATGACCCTTGATTCGTCGAGACATGGAGGTGAAGAGTATAGAGGAGACCCCTCTTGACTTAGGCATATCGAATAGGCTCACTATTCACTGATTTATCTACTACAAATCTTATAAAATCTAGAAGCCTAAGAGCCTTTTTTGTTGTCAACTTATATTGGTGTAACGTAAATGTATCAATGCATGAAGTTACTTGCTATGTGTTGACCCTTGTTAATGTTCCTTGATTGGGCTCTTTTCCATTCAAGGTAGAGATGTTTCAAGGTGGTACATGATCTTGGCATACTCTAGTCACCCATTCATTGGAAGATATTTTGGAGTGGGCTTGATATAAGTTGATAAATCCAATCTACCCACTAGATAGGTTGTGTATCTATGATATATTTTTATTGTCAATACTTGTGAAACCAATTAGTGTAATCTTGTGGAAGAAGACACAAAATTTATCCTACAAATCCTAAAAGTTAGAGTCACAACTGTTCTTGTCTACTATCTACTATTTTCTATGTTTTTACAAGTGTCTTGAGTCAAAAAATGAAACATCAAAGTCGTAGATTCACTTAGGAAACTGTTATTCAATAAATAGCTAATGCAACACAATTGTTAACCTATGTGCCACAATTGTGTTTTTGCAATGTAGAAATTGTGTGACACATCTATTAATCTCTACGACGCATCTGTTTCTATCAAAAAAACCACAACTGCCTCTATCTACAACACAACTATCTTATATCAAACCACATCTGTGTTCAAAAACCTTAGCAGAGTACAAATCCCACAACTATTTAAATTAGCAATGCATCTATGTCTAAACCACAATTGTTGAATTTTGTAATGTATCTGTTACAATCTATGATGCAATTGCCTATTTTTGTACCACATTTGTCAGTCCTTGTACCACATATGCTTTATTCTCTATTGTATCTGTTACATAGATAAATCAAAGTTTATTTTAGAACTTATTAAACACTGACTTTATTTTTTACATAGAAACCAATATCATAACAATCTTTTTCCAGCTTTAATCCTGTATTTTCAACAACTTTCCAATTTTACCTAGAATTAAAATTGCATCCCTAGTTTCATCTCAAGTATTAGAAATTCATTTTGGTGTCTTGAAATCAAAAAAAAAAAAAATAGTTATCAGTCGAGTCATCTCTTGAAAGTCTTGAAACCTCCTATTTTCCAAATTTATTTCATCAACAAAGTAGGGTTTTAACTCACAAGTCAAGTTGAAATTCGACTTTTTATCAATCACCATAATTTTTCCTTCTTTAAGGTTTAAATTTTTTCATTAGATTACATTAATACTTCGCAATTTTTTTTCAAGTACTCTCCTTTTAGGGTCAAAAGTCAAAAAATATCGGATCTTTGCATTTGCAAAATATTTTCAGAAAATCCCAAAAACATAGATTAATCTCACACTAGTCTTGCATTCTTTCCAAAAAGTCAAAATCCAAAAACATAGATTAAACTTCATAATAGTCTTTGCATTCATCCAAAAAAGTCAAAAATCCAAAAAACATTTTAAAATCCAAAATCCAAAAACACAAAAAAGTCTAAAAATCTAAAAACACCAAAATATCCAGAAAATAAAAAATTCAACACAAAATCTTTTATGGTTGTCACATGTTCCCATAGAAAATGAAAAGTTGTGGATTCTACATCCGATCATAAATACAACCCCACTAGTGACATGCACTTTGGGGCAAGCTCTAATGATCAAGAAAACTCATAGTCACAAACTCTACCTTCATTTGACAACTATACCTTACATGAAGTAGAACAACAGTTAACGCTTGAAGAAATAGACAATAATTTGCAAGATCCTAGGATTGTGCAAATCATGGATGAACTAATAGGTGTCGACCCTAATAATTATTTCTTCTCACTTGTACAAAGTGGAGCTTAGCTTCTAGCTGACTTCGACATCTCCATGATCATAGAGGGAGCACCAAGCATAGTGTCACAAGGACAAGGTGTTATTAATCAACCACCATCAACACCTAACACATTGTCACAACAGTTGAACATAGGCTTGCCACCTAGTCAAACTTCACATTTTACATCAATTGTTAACATCCCACCAACACCCACATTTAGTAAATAAACAACAAATCTATTTGCTTCCACCTTTCAGACTGTAGTGTCACAAACTGACACTATACTTCAACTCAAAAAATCACCCATCAAAACTCACCTGATAAAATACAAATGACAAACCCTTTATTTTTAGGACCGCAAGTGAACACATCTACTTCGCATAACACAAACATACCTCCAACACAGACTAAATCCTTTTTCGGATCAAGTCAAAACACCAACTTCAATCCACCACCACAACAAAAACCTAGTCCTGGTTCCACTTTCACATATGATTTTGATCAACCTCCACCACAATTTAATCCTAATCACACTTTCACATCACATTTTCAACAAAACACCCCACCCATGCAACATCACTTTGGTACAAAAATAAAACATGCATGGATACACTTCCACCTCATATCATCAAAACACCAACCCATTCGCAAACCCTTCATAGGGAAAACACAACATTTGCAATAAAATAAAAATCCTACAACACCATCGCCAATGGATCTTGGGTGATCCCACAATATTGGTTTACAATTTTTGGCCAAACTGGACACTGAATTGATTTTTTCTAACTAAATCTTCACTTTTGGACACCTATAGCAGCTAAACCATGAGGAATTTGAAGATGATGAAAACTAGTGATTTGTGACATTTTGTTTGTAGATTCTAAATATATTTTTTTCAAAAATTTTGGAATCAAATTGCACTTCTTTATCCATCTCCTTCGAAAACTAGTTTTTTTCAATAAACACCATTTTTAAGGAGTGACACTCACCGTATAACACATAACCTTTTTCCATGAAGGATAAAATTCTATTTTTTTTGAATTTAAATTTGTAACTACGATATCTAGTGCTTCCAATTGGTTTCATAGTGTTTTATTGAATATTTTTTCCTTAATCAAGTTTCAAAGTCAAACCAATTACAATTCAGACATAGTTGGACTGTATAACATAACTTTTTTGTATGTATCGAAATCGAAATTTAATTTTTTTTTGTTGGATCAAAGACTTCAATTTTTGGTGCACTCATATTTTTAATTTTTTTTTTGATAATATTATATTTTCCACATGTGCAGAACAAAGAGCTTAATTTTCAGTGAAAAACCTACATTCACAAGAAATAAAAAATAAATATAATGATCAAATTTAATTTAATTAAAATTATACTTTTTTGGAAGCTTATAATAAGGAATACATACTTACAAAAAATAAATTTTAAATGAATTCATTTGATCCCCCAAAAGGTAAATCAAAAGTGGTTTTTTATCAACATTTTGATAGGTGTAAAAGAGACTCCATTATAGGTATGGTTTAAAACTAGCGGAGTTCTATCCAAGAGGGCTTGGTCTAAGGTGGTTTGATCAAACCCTCTTCAATTGGAATCCTTTAAATGGAACTTTTCAAGGCTTAAATCATTATATTTTTTAAAAATAAGTGATTTCAGCAAAAATTAGGATCTTCGAGAAAGTGTAAACCACTATTGTGGCAGCAGCCTCTTCTAGCTCAATGACTACAAACCCTGCAACAACAAATGTCAAATATGCAAGTAACTAGAAATAAGAAAAAATACTCAGTAGAGGACCTATGTTCTTACCCATTTGATAGGAGCATTTACATGCCTCCCTTTCCAACCAACTTCATCATTCAAAAATATGACAAATATAAATTGGAAAGGGAGATCCTGTCGAACGCGTGAGAGAATTCCATACGACCTCCTTGGACGTAGCATTTGATCACACATACTTAATGAGACCTTTCCCATGAAGTTTTGGAGGTCAAGACCTTGAATGGTTTGCACATCTACCTCCAGGCATCAGAACATGGAGCAAATTAATGGACAAGTTTATAACACACTTCTTGTATAACATTTCAAATGACATCAACATTATAATCAATTTATGTAACTAAAAACAAAAGGATGGAAAAACATTCACTACATTCTTACAAAAGGTGGAGAAGCCTTGCTAGTAAGTGTCCATGTCACATACCAAAGAAGCAACTAGTATAGATATTCATGGTAAATATTATTAAGAAGGTTATGTTTCATCTACAAATCCACTGCTCAAACATGTTCAAGGAGGTCATCAAAAAAGGTCTCTCCATTGAGAAAGCCCCAATTGGAAAAGGGCTAGTCAAAATCTTTAATGAGAACAACACTTATTCACATAATTCAAATTTTAAGAAAAAATTTTGGTCTCGCAATAAAAACATGACAAATGACAACATAGTAGATGCTAAGGTCATCAACAAAGCTCATCTTGTGATCAGTTTGAAAGGACCTATAGCGAAAATAACAGTAACCCACCACAAAAGCATGAGCTAACAACTAATGTGGTTCACAACACAACACAATGTGGTCCTCCAAGGACTACCCAACCATGACATAAATACATGCCCTTAAGGGAACCTATTGAGTCAGTTTTAAAGAAACTGCTACAAAACAATGCCATTCAATTACTAGAAATAAGACATTATGAACTAGGACCATTTAAACTATCCTGGTGGAATGAAAATTACTTCTGTGAGTACCATAGAATGAAAGAAAACAAAACATCTTCCTACTTTAAACTAAAAAACATCATCTAAGATCACATAGTGCAAGGGGATATACAAATTGACAACCAACCACAATCCTCAAACATAGATCACACAATCTTTAAAGATCCTTTATAGAATCATGGATTAGGAAACCCTCTAGTTTTGGAATAGGTGGTAAGGACCAAGTTAATTATACCAGTGTTTCTTACGAGTACATGGTTAACAATATTTGACCATTTGATAACAATATATCCACCATCACCATAAAGAATAAAAATCCCAAATGTGCGGTTACTACACGATGATCGAAGATGACTCTGCGAGGAACCCATTCTAAGTCACAATTGACACATGAATATAACCTACTAGATCATCTAGGGAAAACCCTTGCTCATATGTTAATTCTCAAGTTGCTACACATCTCTCTTGAGCATAAGGAAATCCTAGATAAAGCATTACAAGATTCTTCCATTCCAACTGACCTAAACGTAAACTAGTTTTAGGCCATGGTAGGGTTCTTAGCTACCACCCACCACGTAGCATTCACAGAGCATGAATATATTTTGCAAAAGCCTAATCAAAATGGACCTTTACATCTTGAAGTATACATCAATAAACATAAAATCATATGAGTTTTAATAGATGGTGGAGTAGGGTTGACCATTTGTATGTTGAAACTAGTTACTACCATGGGATTCTTTAGCTTATATAGATGAGTCGAAAAGGATTGTTATACGAGCATATGCTGATGCAAAGTGCTCCTCCAAGGGTGTTATCATCCTTCCAATCAAAGTGGGTCCTACTGTGCAGGATACACTATTTCAAGTTTTGGACCTAAACTTTCCTTATAACCTTCTACTTGGATGCCCATGGATTCATGCCATGAAGGCTATTCCTTCAACCTATCACCAATGCCTATGTTTCCATATAATGAAATAGAGATTACTATTTCAAGTGATCCTTGTTGGGAAAATGTCTCAACCTTGCAATTATATAAAGGTTATTGTTGATAGGATATATATATATATATATATATATATATATATATATATATATATATATATATATATATATATATATATATATATATATTTCCTAGTTACACCAATAGGTGTAATATACAATGGCAACAAGGGGGGAGTGGGATGCGTGTAAATAATTTTTGTTAACTTTTTCAATAAACTCCTAATATATATTTATATATATATAGTATATATATAGGTGTAATATATAATGGTAGCAAGGGGGGGAGTGGGATGTTTGTAAAAAAAAATTGTTAACATTTTCAAGAAACTCCTAAAATGGTTGACATACATTAAATAAATGATACATTGTAAATCTAGACCATTAATTATCAGGTTTTAGATCTAATGGTGGATATTTTATTGGCCTGTCTTGCCCTAGAAGGTAACCCTATTTCATGAGGGCATTGTTCTATGATTGTAGACGGTGATGTATTCTGAGAGTCTGATAGTTGTTGTGTTGTCTTTGAATATCTGGTGGTGATACTCCTATGAGAAGCTTTCTTTGCAAGTATATTGTAATCTTTGTCATTTTTGAATAATATATTGGACGAATTTTGGAGTGGGGTTTTTTTTCCAAAAAGGTTTTCCCCACATAAATAATTGTGTCGTGGTATGCATGATATTTATGTTTATTTTTGTGTAAGTTTCTGTAACTATTAAAGATCTATAAATTTTTGCATCATTATCCTCTCAAGATTAGTGTTGGAAGTTGTTTCACTACCTTAGCTTCCTTATAAGTGGTATCAAAGCCTGATAACCTTTGGTTTTAGTTGTGGGTTGTTGGTTTTTTTGGATTAATCTAGGTTTGAGTGGGAGCTTATGCAAAAGATACTTTGTGATCTTGTTGCAAGAATTTTCAAATGGCAAGTTCATTAAGGAAAATAGAGGTGGATAATTTTTTTGGAAATAATTTTGAAATGTGGAAGCTGAAGATGGAGGATCTGTTGATAGATCAAAATTTGTGGGATGTTGTTGATGAGAATGTTTCAAGGCCTGCAGATCCTACTTAGGCTACTCAATATGATGTTATGGACCGTAAAGCCAAGGGTCTAATCAAATTGTGTTTGACATACTTTGTTCTAATTAATGTCCATGAGGAGACCTCTGTACATAAACTATGCAAGAAGCTTGGTGAGATGTACTAGGCCAAATTTTTAGTGAACAAAATTTTCTTGAGGAAGAAGTTTTATTCCTTGAGAATGGAAGAGGGTGGTCAAATCACAAACCACCTAGAATCATTCAATATGTTGGTGGCTCAATCGGCATCAGTTGGTGTCAAAATGGATGAGGAGGAGAAATCTCAGATCTTGCTTTGTTCTTTGCCTAATTTGTGGGGTTTTCTTCTTATGGCTATTGGGAGTACTTCTATTATTTTGAAGACTGAAGATGTGGTGGGTTCTTTGCTTTCTAAAGAGATGACGAGGAAGGTATCCATCATTGCCAATGAGGCCCTAAATATTCATGGAATACCTAAGGAAAAAGGTAGGAAGAATGAGAAGCATGACAGATCCAAGTACAAGGGGAGATCTAAATCTCCTGGAAAGTCAAAAGTTATTTGCTAGAACTGTGATAAGCCTAGACATGTTCATAAGGAATGCAAAGAAGAAAATAAGAAGAAAAAATAAGAAATTTGATTATGATTCTAAGTCTGAAAAGGAAGATGGCGACACATTCATTGCAGCTTTGGCAACTCGTGCAGGTAATGATGCATGGTTAATTAACTTAGGTGCATCTTTCCATATGACCTTTAATAGAGATTAGTTTTCTGAATATGAAGAATTTGATGGAGGTAAGGTGTACTTGGGTGATGATTCTCATTTAAACATTGTTGGTTATGGTAAAGTTAAAATCAGGTTTCCTAATTTTAGAAAAAAAAGGATTAATGGTGTGTTGCATATCCCTAGTTTAGCACGAAATTTGTTATCTATGAGCAAACTAATAGATGCGAGTGTGTAGGTAGTATTTTCTGATGTAGGATGCAAGATGGTTAGAGGTGCTATGGTGATTGCTAGAGGTATTATATATGACACATTGTAGAAGATTGATGCATGTACTGTTGAGTGCAATAGTACTTCTGCAAAAAGAAAGTCTGTAAAATAGGTGAGGGTTTCACCTTCAGTAAATGGTCATGGCTTTTGGGTACTCAAGGGTGCTCTTTCTTCTGAATCAAAGTTACTTGTAGAGAAAACTATGCTATGGCACTAGAGACTTGGCCACATTGGAGAAAAGAGTCTAATGACCTTGAAAAATAAAAACATTTTTGAAGGTTTTTCTGATTGTAATCTTGAATTTGATTTCTGTGAGCATTACATTTATGGAAAACAAAATCGCATTCAGTTTTATTCGAGTTCTCATAAATCTTGTGGTGTATTGGATCTTATTCATTCTGACTTGTTTGGTCATGTAGATGTCCCTTTAGTTGGTAAATCCACATATTATGTTTCATTTATTGATGATTATAGTAGAAGGACATGGGTATATTTTCTAAAGAGTAAATATGAAGTTTTTCAGTCGATTTAAAAAATTTAAAGCAATGGTTGAGTTGCAGACTAGAAAGAAAATAAAATGTTTAAGGATTGATAATGGCAGTGAATTTTTCTCTAATGATTTTGATGGATTTTGTAAAGATTGTGGTATTCATAGAAAAAAGACAACTTTGTATTCTCCACAACAAAATGTAGTTATAGAAAGAATGAATAGGACACTAATGGAGAAGGCTAGGAGGTATGTTGAGTGGTGTTGGCCTAAAACAAAGGCTTTGGGCTTAAGTTGTTCCCACTGCTTGTTACTTGATTAATAGGTATCCTACATCAGCTCTTGTTGATAAGATGCCTATAGAGGCATGGTCGAGTCGCAAGCCTTCATTAAGGTATCTTAGAGTTTTTGGTTGCGAGGCACATACACATGTGCCAAAAATAGAAGAGAACAAAGTTAGAGAACAAGGCTGTGAAATGTATCTTCATTGGATATAGTTATGGTGTGAAAGGATACAAGCTTTGGGATCCTGCTGCACAAAGGGTAATATATAGTAGAAGTGTTATTTTTAGAGAAACTAAGCATTCTTTTGTTACATTGCAACCAGAACAAAGTAAATAGGAAGATGAGATTCAATTTCCTGCTACACCTAAGAAAGTTGAATCAAGACCCATGGATAGACAAGAAGTTGAGGAGAGCTCATCTAGCTCTGAATCTTTAGAAGAGGATGAAGAACCTCCAACTCAACTTGTTTGTAGGTCTACAAGGCATAGACAACCACCTAAAAGGTATACACTTGATAATTGGAGATGTATTTTTTCTTTGAATACTAACATGGATGAACCCAAATTTGTAGAAAAGGCATTAGGTATGAATGTTGTAGAATCCTAGAAGATTGCTATGGATGAAGAAATGCAATCTTTGAAAAAGAATGATACATGGGATCTTGTACCATTGGCTGAAGGACGAAAACCTTTTGGTTGCAAATGGGTTTTCAAGAAAAATATTGGTTCAGATGGAGGTATTGAGAAGTACAAAGCAAGGTTGGTTGTGAAACGTTACTCTCAAGTTGAGGGTGTTGATTATGGTGAGATATTTTCTCCTGTTGCAAAAATGACATCCATTAGATTTTTGCCTGCTATTGCTTTTGCTTATGATTTAGAGGTTGAGCAAATGGATGTGAAAACTGCTTTCCTTCATGGTGACTTGGAGGAGGATATTTATATGACACAACTAGAGCACTATGTGGTGAAAGTTGGTTTGCAAATTGAAGAAATATTTGTACGGCCTAAAACAAAGTCCTAGGATGTGGTACCATAAATTTGATACATATGTGTTGAGTTTAGGATTTGGGAATTCTAAATCAGATCATTGTGTTTATTGCATTATATGTTGATGATATATTATTTATTGGCAAAGGGAAAGGTATGATTTCAGAACTAAAATCTCAACTTGCTGCTAAATTTGAAATGAAAGACCTTGGTGTAGCTACACATTCTTGGGATGGAAATTAAAAGAGATAGAGTGAATAGAAAGCTATGGCTTGGCCAAAGTAAGTATTTTAATTCAATTTTATAGAGATTTAACATGCAGGATTGTAGACCATTGTGTGTTCCAATTTTTGTTGGAAAAACTTTATCTATTTCAGACTATCCAACATCTCCATCAGAGATGGAAGACATGAGCATAGTGCCTTACTAGAGTGAAGTTGGAAGTTTGATGTATGCTATGGTTTGTACTAGACTAGACATTTCCCAACTAGTGGGAGGTCTTTCCAAATATATGTCTAATATTGTTAGAGTTCATTGGGATGCAGTTAAAAGGGTCTTCAAATATTAGTGTAGTACCTCAGATTATTCCTTATGTTATCATAGTAATGTGACTGAAGACAAGATTTTCCTTGATATTCATGGTTATGTGGATTTAGATTGGGCAAGTGATATTGATAGCAGACAAGCCACTAGTGCTTATGTGTTCACATTATTCAGTTGTGTGATTAGTTGGATAAGTAAGCGACAGGCTGTAGTTACTTTGTTCACTATTGAAGCAGAGTATATGGCAACTACTCATGCTTGTAAAGAGGCCATTTGGTTTAAGAGACTATGTTCAGATATTGGAATAAAATAAGGTGTAGTGAAAGTTTATTGTGATAGTCAGTGCAATATGTCTAGCCAAGAACCTGACATTTCATGAAAGGACCAAGCACATTGATGTACAATATCATTTTGTTAGAGATATGGTCGCAAATGGCAGGGTGAAGTTGGTTAAGGTAGAGACTTTGATGAATGTTATAGATTTTTTAAGTAAGCCTATGTGCACAAAGAAGTTCAGATGGTGTTCAAAGATTATGGGCCTTTTGGTCCCTAACAATTAAGAAACAATGTTTACTCCCTTATGTTGCTCTTGCAAGGTGTTTGACAAGTGGGAGATTTATTGGGAAAATATGTCTCAACCTTGCAATTATATAAAGGGTATTGTTGATTGGATATATATATATATATATATATGAATATATATACACCTACACACACACAAACACACACACATTTCCTAGTTACATTGATAGGTGTAATATATAATGGCAGAAAGGGGGGAGTAGGATGCATGTAAAGAATTTTTTGTTAACTTTTTTAGGTAACTCCTAAAATGGCTGACATACATTATATAAATGATACATTGTAAATCTAGACCGTTAATTATTAGGTTTTAGATCTAATGGTGGATATTTTGTTGGTTTGTCTTGCCCTAAAAGGTAACCCTATTTTTTGAGGGAATTGTACTACAATTGTAGATAGTGATGTATTATGAAAGTCTGATAGCATTCGTGTTGTCTCTGGATCTATGGTGGTGATAATCTGATGAAAAGCTTGCTTTTCAAGTATATTGTAATCTTTGTGATTTCTAAATAATATATTGGGTGGATTTTGGAGTGTGGTGTTTTTCTCCCAAAATGGTTTTCCCCCATAATCATTGTGTCATGGTATGCATGATATTTATTTTTATTTATGTTTAAGTTTCTATAACTGTTAATAGTTTGTAAAGTTTTGCATTATTCTCGTCTCAAGATTAGTGTAGGAAGTTGTTCCACTACCTTAACTTCCTTACAATCCTGACCCATTCCAATATTGTAGCAACTTGAAGGATACCCCTGAACATCAAGTACCTAGTCATGGGGAGGGCTCATCTTCTACCTCATCACACTATATTGACCCTGCTTCCTTTTCAAAAGCTTCAAATTTACCTAAATCCTTCCCTAAAAGCAAGGTCCAGGTCCATGACGACGGTTGTGGAGAGTACAACATTGAAAATTTGTTCTGCATTAGGAGGCTACTAGCTACACTAAAACACTACGATAAGCCACACCATATCAAAAAGAATCCTAAAGTTAGTATCACCCTCATATGACCTTCACCAAGTGGGGCGAGCTAGGAAAAGAATGTATTGATGAAGACCTCTCTAAATGGATTTACAAAGACAAAGTGGATGAAATACATTCTGAATTACCTATTGATAAGTATGGGAAAGGCTTTGATATCATGAAGCAAAAGGGCTACGATGGTCACAATGGCCTTGGGGTGTAGAAACAAAGAATGACTAAACCTATATTAATGAGAAAGCTACCAAAGTACAAAGGGTTGGGGTACAAACCATTGAAAGTGAATTCTCCTCATACTAATGAACCTTCAAAGAAAGTTGCTAATGTTTTTGAAGTTGTTGAGACTTCTAGGAATATTACTGAACCCAAATCCCCTATCGATCAAACTACTGTACACCAAGCTTGGATAGATACCTTTTGGGACCCCAACGATTCCTCAATTTGTACCATTTCTACTTCATCCTTAAGCTTTTCTAACAATGATGATAATGTGCCATTAGTCCATCCCTAGTTAATCGATTAGGATTAACAAGGTCTGTCAAGCTTAGATATTTTTGAAAATGATGAAGCAATTGTTGAGTTCATGGGACTTTGAGAAGTTATGCCTAGTGGGGATCACAAGGCTAGTTTCACTATAGACCTTGACACTACTGTATACTTTAGGGATTCTATCTTTCCTTCTAGTTGCAAAATAGAAAAAATAGAAAAGAGCAAGTCTTTAGGTGAAAAATGAAAGGCACCTTTAGACATAGAAAAAGATAAGATAAAGGACGTATCCAAGGGCGAAAAACTCTTTGAGGCACACAAGGATGGAAGGTTGGACCTACTACCCACGAGTCAAGAAAAATCCCCACTATTGGTGGAGAAGTCAGAAGAAGTCAACATCAATACACCTATGAATCTAAAGATCATACACTTTGTTGCATCCTTGATAGATACAAAGAAGCTGAGTTTCACTGAATTTTTCTCAAAGTGACAAATCATCTTGCATGGTCCTATGCAAACATGCCAAGACTAGACCCTGAGTTAGTCCTCCATCATTTTCCTCTTCTTCCAAATGCAAAACCTTTCAAGAAGAAGCTGAGGAGGATGCATCCACAGATCACCTTACTAGTCAAAGTTGAATTGAAGAAACTATTATATGTTGTTTTCATAAGACCAATAGATTATGAAAAATGGATTTTGAATCTAGTACCAGTCACCAAACCAACTAGGGGAATACACATTTGCACCAACTTTAGGGATTTGAATAAGGTTTGTCTGAAAGATGATTTTCCTTTACTAAACATAGACATGATTATAGATCTCACAATAGGATATGAGATGTTGTCATTGATGGATGGCTCCTCTAGCTACAACCAAACCAAAATTGCACCTGAGGATTAGGCTAAGACAACTTTCACCTATCCATGGGGAACCTACTATTGAAATTTCATGCCCTTCGGCCTTAAGAATGTAGGACCTACATATCAGAGGGCTATGACTACAATATTTCACAACATGATGCACACATTGATGGTATATTATGTTGATGACCTATTGACAAAATCCCTTATGAGAGATTATCATCTAGTTGTCCTAGATAATATCTTCACTAGATTAGAAGAGTAAAAAGTTAGGCTAAATCTAAAAAAGTGTGTCTTTAGAGTAACTTCTTGGAAGCTCCTTGGGTACATTTTTTCTCAGAGAGGAATCAAAGTTGATTCTATAAAGGTGGAAGCTATTATCGATATGCCTCCAACTTCCGATCTGGCACAACTAAGAAGTCTACATGGTAAACTATAGTCAGTCCGAAGATTCATTCCATAGCTACCAGACAAGTTTCATCCTTTTTAGTATCTTCTTCAGAAGGATGTTCCATTCAAATGGATTGACAACTATTAGCAGGCCTTTCAACAAATCAAGGATTACTTGTTGTCACCACCAATATTGATTCTACCTATTAATCGAAAACCACTTATCTTGTATGTATCAACTATGCCATCAACACTAGGAGCTCTATTAGCACATAATGATGAAGATGGTAAGGAAAAAATGATATACTACATTAGTCATACACTTGTGGGGTACAAGCTCAATTACTCTCCTATTGAATGTACCTATTTAGTAGTCATCTTTGCAACACAAAAGCTTTGGAATTATGTGTTGAATCTCCAAACTAAGTTGATACAAAGATAGATCCTCTTAAGTAATTACTCATTAAGGAAATACTAACAAGTAGATTGGTGAAATGGGTAATGCTCCTCAGTGAGTTTGATATCGAGTATGTGGAAAGGAAAGCGATAAAGGGACAAATAATAGAAGATTAGCTAGCTGATGCTCCTACTCCTACATTTCAATCTTTGGTATCAAAATTTCTCAATGAAGCAATTTTTACACTAGAAACATCTACAACATGGAAGCTATACTTTGATGGATCCTACACTGACCATGATTGGGCATAGGAGTTCTCTTCAAAACACCATAGGGGGATACTATCCCTAAGTCTTACAAGATAGTGTTTCCTTGCACTAATAACATTGTCAAGTATGAAGGTTCGTTGAAAAGTCTTAGAGAAGCTATAAAATGGAAAATCAAGCACCTACATGTCTATGGTGATTCACATTTGGTTGTACGATAGGTCAATGAAAAATATGAAACAAAAGATGAAAAGATTGTGCCTTACAAGAAAATGGTTGACATTTTAAGGAATACTTTGATGAAATCATATTTGAGTAGATTCCATAGGTTAAGAAGAAAGCATCCAATGCAATGGCTACTATAAGATATCTCTTGGACATACCTAACAATGTGCATCAACATGAATTATTAGTGGAACAACTTTTGATCCCCACATTTGATGTCCTCGAATCTGACGAGTCTCTAAATACGTTGTCATTGTTGATACCCTATACCACTGTAGTTTAGATAGTACTCTGCTTAGATGTCTCGACACAAGAGAAGCACAAACTATTTTTACATGAGGTACATGATGGTATATGTAGAGCTCACTCTAGTGGTCCTACCCTAGCTAAGAAGATCACAAGGATTGGATACTACTGGCCGACCATGGAACATGATGCATACCACTTTGTGAAGAAATGTCGACAATGTTAGATACATGGAGATCTCATACAAGCACCAACACAAGGACTACACCTGATTACATCACCATGGCCCTTCTCTCAATGGGGATTCAACCTTGTCATACAAATCTACCCTACACTGCTAATGGTGAAAAAAATATCATTACTGCAACTGAATACTTTACCAAATGGATTGAAGCCATACCCATGCAATACATCATTTGTAAGAAAATTGTGAAATTTATCTTGAACTACATCATATGTTGGTATGGCACCTATTCCCTTGTCTATAGTCACATATAATAATCATCCCTTCAAAAACTAGGACATCCATGAATTATGTGAGAAGTACCATATCCAATATCACTTTTCCACTCCATATTATCCCAAGGTAATTGTCAAAATGAGGTGTCAAATAAAACCATCATAAAAGTTTAAAAAAGGCTATCAATGATGCTAGTCGAGACTGCCATATTTAGCTAAATCCAGCCTTATGGGCTTACCATATGAGCATTTGTACTCCTATTGGTGTTATGCCATATTCCCTTGTCTTTGGTTTTGAAGCTATCCTTCTAATCAAGGTCAAGTTACCATCATTGCGAGTTTCTATGCAATAGTTCATCGATGATGAAGATTACCAGATTTCCAGACTACATGAGCTAGAGCTATTAGATGAAAGAAGATAAACTAGATTAGTCCATCTATAGGCATATTAGAATCATCTTCGATGTAGCTATAGCAAAAGGGTCAAATTTTGATAGTTCAATGTTGGTGATCTAGTCCTAAAATAGAACCCTAAGAATCAACTGGAAAGAGAAAAACTAGGAAAGTTTGAACCTAACTACTTGGGTCCCTACATAATTACTGCAACACATGGGTCTGACACTTATTAAATAGCTACTCCTAAAGCTAAACAACTAGCTGATCCTATCAATAACATGCACCTTCACAAGTACTATACATGACTTTTAGAGATCCTATAAAAATAAAAATAAAAAAGTAGAAAAACAAAACATAAAAGAAAAAGAGAAATAATCTGTCCTATAGTGAAAACCATTTTGGTGGCACTTTGGATAAGTACCATGCTGAAAACCTAGCAAACAAACACCATGTGTAGTCGGTCTTCGCTCTACCATCTATCACTATTCTATCAGATTCCATTCATAATACATTGAGCACAAGCTCTTTCATAATAAGCTATCTCACCCCTCTCATGGCCTAAGAATGATTGTCATTTAGTGTCAACCACTTACCATATTCATCCTTTGTATAATAATTGGTCTTGTACATGACCGGGGGAAATTCTTGAACTAGATTTTCAAAAGGATCTTAGACATGATACTAGAGGACATTCTCACCAATAAAATTCAAAAAAATTCAAATATTCTTTGAAAAAACCAAAACAATCATAAAATATTAAAAAATTCAAAAACAACATTGGCCATCAAGCATGTGCTAACGTTAGTCCAAATAATCAAACTATGGAGCCTTTTCACATGTACATAGGCAAGGCCATCATGGATGAGCCCATGAGGCCTAGGTTTGTCTCTTAGGTCTTGTTAGAATAAAAAAATTTGTCCATCATAATCCATATTCCATAATAAAACTATCCCTTGTCAACAATTGACATGTTGGACATGATGGCACCTTCAAATTTTGCAAGTTTGAAGTGCGCATATTGAAAAATTTGCCTTTGCACACTCAAAAGTGCCCTGAAAAAATCTGCCCAAGTGACCTACTTTGGAGGGTCACAATTCGAAGAGAGTTGATTTTCATGCAAAACCCTTTTGTGGACACACTCATGTGATATATGTTTTAAAAGGGGGTAAAAACTTTATTGAATATCAGAAAGCATCATTACAAAGGAAGAAAAGGACCAAGGTCCCAAGGAAAAACAATAACACTGAACCAAACAGAAAAAATAACCAACACCATTATCCATCGCCATTCCTAGCCTTATCCTCACCAAGAATATTCGTTAAATCAAGACGGAGCTCATGAGGAACCAGCTCCCACTCCTCAATTCTCCATCCCTCATCAAGCTCAGAAGCCCATTTCGCCAAACAGTCAGCAGCCCTATTCCACTCCCTTGGAATATGGACAAAAGTCACCATTTCCATCAAAGAACTAACCCGCAAAATTTGTTGCACAACCCCAGCCAACTTCCAGCTGACATCCGTCACTTTCTGCTCAATAAGCAAATTGATCACGATTTGGGAATCAGATTCACAAACAATCCTTCTCCACCCCAAAGCATGAGCCCTCTCAAGAGCGTCAAGAATAGCAAGCCCTTCCATTAGGTTGATGGTCTGTATCCCTTCATAAATTGAAAAGAGGAAAACCACTGAGCCCAAAGAATCTCTACCAATCCCCCCGATACCAGCCGGACCCGGATTGCCCCTTGAAGATCCATCCGTATTGATCTTCAAAACACCGTTAGAGGGAAGTTGCCATTTGCCATCCCTATCAATCTTTTCCTTCCCACGACGTCCTCTATTAGCCCTATTCAAAGCCAGGGATGACCCTTGAATCCCCAATCTCTCCACCACCTCAGTATCCTTTTTCACCAACGGGAAGTCCACTTCACACTTAGCTTCCACTGTTTCCTGAACCATGCCAAGAAATTTCTGCCAAATTTGTTGCACCAGCCTTTGTTCCCCTCAAAATATCCTTCGATTGCGTTCCAGCCAGATCTGCCACAATAAGAAGATAGGCCCAACAAACCACACCTCCTGCAAAAAAGAGGCCACAGAAGGGGGCCGACCCATCCCCTGCCAAAACTCAATCAAGGAGGAAGCATGAACACAAGGAGTTGTCCAAACACCCCACCAAAAGTGCCAAAGCTGGAGGGCGAAAGAGCACCGGAAAAACAAATGGGAAGAGTCCTCCTCATTAGCCCCACACATAACACAAACAAACGGCCCTTGGAAACCTCTCTTCTAAATGTTATCCCAAGTCAAACACTTATTCCAGGCCAACATCCAAACAAAACAATTACATTTTGGCCAAGAAAACTTATTCCAGACCTTCTTCCACCACTGAACTTCAGGCCCAATCAACCTATGAGACAATAATCTACTATAACCAGAGGCTACAGTGTAGGTCCCCATAGGATTGGGGGACCAGGCTAGCACGTCATCATCATGGAGAGAGCTACATCTTCGGCTGGAGAGGATACTTTGCAGCACAGCAGAATCCTCCTGCAAACCAACATCAGGCCACTCATCTGGGGTCTTCCATTTGGCCATCTCTAACTGACCACAGGGAAAAAAGGACTTAAAGTCACTCACCCGTGACCAACCGGCCTCCAGAAATCTCAGACAAAGGTTCATCAGGTTGGGAAACTGGGAAGTGATGGGAGGAAAACCATCCCAAGAATCAAACCAGAAATGGACCTCTGTCCCCTTCTTGCAGATCCAAAACAATCCTTCCTTAATCAGCATAGCCCCTTTCTTGAGGGTTCCCCAAATCATAGAGCCCTTCCCCACAAGGGGGTACCTCGAAATATCAGAGTGAGGGATCCCTGGGAGATACTTCTGAGAGAGAACCTTGGCCCAACTCTTATCTTGCTCATTACACCACCGCCAATATAATTTTGCAGCCAAAGCCTCCCCAGTCAGAGCTGACTGCCTCAAGCCAAGGTCACCAAATTGCTTTGGACTACAAACCACCTCCCATCTAACCAAACTCCATTTGGAGGACTCCAGGCAACCAACCCATAAAAATTGTCGCACAACAGAATCTAGGTCCTTAAGAAAGCCCATAGGGGCAACATGGAGCATGCATCTATAAATGGGCAGAGCCTGCACCACAGACTTAATCAATTGGACACGACCAGCAAAAGATAACCATCGATGAGTCCAGTGGTTGACTTTCACCCGAAATTTATCCAGAATAATCTGCCAAGACTCCTTAGGAAGTCTACTTACCGAGATGGGAATGCCAAGGTAAGTCAGAGGGAGAGTCCCAATCTGAAATCTCAAAGTGAGGGCAATCCTTTGCTGAATGGGGCCCAGAGTGTTGAAAAAGAAAATGGAAGATTTTCCCTCATTAATCTGCTGACCAGAGGCAACTAGGTAAGCATCCAAGACTCTTCGCAAATGTGAGGCCTCTCTCATTGTAGCCACCCCCATCAAAGCAGTATCATCTACAAATTGTAAGTGAGTCTGTGGAGGTAAGGTGTCACCCCACCTCCACCCTTGAATGAGGCCAGACTCCACACTCCATTTAACCCATCTCCCCAAACCTTCAGCCAAAAGAATAAACAAGTAAGGGGAAAGAGGATCACCCTGACGGAGCCCCCTAGAGGCACCAAAAAGCTCAGAATGGCTCCCATTGATAAGCACTGAGAAAGAGACTGAAGTAACACAACTCAAAACCCATTGAATCCATTCTTCAGCAAAACCAAACACACCAAGAATCCGTCGAAGGAAGGACCACCTAACTCTGTCATAAGCCTTCGCCATGTCCAGTTTGATAAACATCGCTTTTTCTTTAGAGATGGCCATAGAATGGATGACTTCAGTAGCAATAACAATCCCATCCAGAATTTGCCTGCCAACAACAAAACCACTTTGTCCTTTGGAGATCAGATCTTCAAGCCCCTTCTTCAACCTGTCAGCGATGAGCTTAGAAATAATTTTATAGATTACATTGCATAAAGAAATGGGCCGAAATTGGCTTAACCTATCATCTCCCTCCTTCTTGGGAATAAGAGCAAGAAAAGTAGCATTGAGAGCCCTTAACATCTGCTTACTGAGTTGAGATTCATGAACCACAGCTAGGAGGTCAAGTTTGATGATATCCCAGAATTCTTGGAAAAACTCAATAGGGAAGCCATCAGGACCAGGCGCCTTCCCTTTCTTCATATTAAAGACAATCCCTTCAAGCTCTTCAAGTGAGATATCACTCAAGAGTTGTCTATTCAACTCTCCAGACATGAGAGAGGGGATGTAGGAAAGAATTTGCGCTTCCTCAGGAGACCCCCCTTGCGAATCCTCCCTAAAAAGAGAAGCAAAGTACTGCACTGCCTCCCTTGAGATTTTCGGGAAGGAGGAAAGATGATCTCCCCTGTCGTTCACCAGACCAGAAATAGAATTGCCCTGGCGCCTGGCTTTCACAGAATTGAAGAAAAAAGCTGTATTTTTATCCCCTTCCTGAAGCCACTCAATACGAGCCTTCTGCTTCCAATATATTTCCTCTCGCAGTTCCCATTCTTCCAACGTTTTCACAGCTTGAGCCTCCTCCTGAAGCAACTCAGCCGTGACCCCATCCTCCCTTAACCTCCTTGTGATACCATCCAAATTGGCCTGAGCTGACGCCTTTGCATGGAAGACATTCCCAAAATACTGGCGATTCCACCGTTTGAGCTCAAATTTAACATATTGAAGTTGTTTAGCAAAAACATACATTGCAGTGCCATATGCAGGTCTACCTTTTTTCCACCAATCAGCCACCAAGCCATTTAAAGAGGGATCCCGCAACCACATGAGTTGGAACTTAAAGGAGGGCATACGAGGCACACGAGTTGACTCAATAGCCAGCTTAATCGGCCAATGGTCCGATCCTCTCCAATCCAAGATCTCAGAACAAGTTGACCACATCCCTCCAATCCAGTAACAAGAGACCAAAAACCGATCTAATCTTTCTGCAATGCAAAACTCACCCACCCGGCGGTTATTCCAAGTGAACTGACCGTTGATGGGTTTGATATCAACAAGATTCAGGGTATTAATGTTATCACGAAGTAGCAGAGCAGAGGGCTCCAACCTTCCAGTGCCACCCCGCTTCTCAGCCAACTCACAAATAGCATTGAAGTCACCAGCCAAAATCCAAGGGTGGAAAGGCAACATGCTACGAATCAGCCTTATATGGGACCACAAACCTTGCTTACCCTGAAAATCTATAGGAGCGTAAATATTAGAAAATAAAATGACTTCCCCTGACTCAAAACTAGAAGCAACCATAGACAAAGAGGATTTAGAAGAAATCCACCAAAGAGGCCAGACTCTTCGAGGATTCCAAAAACATGCCAGACCCCCCGAAGCTCCCTGAGCTCCAATGCACTGGCATTCCCCGCTTCTCCACAACTTAGGTGCCAAACTTTGCATATTCTCAATAGATAACTTAGTTTCCTGCAAAAAGACGACATCAGGACCTTGCCTTCTAACTAACTCATGAACAACCTTTTGTCTAGGACCGCTGTTCAAGCCCCGTACATTCCATGACAGAACAATCATTTCAAGGGGCTTGAAAAAATAGAATCCAGAGTCTTTACTGCCCCTGACTCCACCAAATTCACACCTGCTAGCTTAATCTTTTCCACATCCTTTTTTCTGCCAGGTTTAACAAATTTCTCTGCCCCGCCCTTCTTAATATCTTTCTGCAAAATACCCAATTTAAGGGGAGGCTTGGATTTCGTAGCCGAGTCTGAACCAATGTTCCACCGAGGAATAGGAGAATCCACACTGACTGCTGTAACAATAGCCAAGGGTTCATGTATCTCACAAACCCCCCTCTGTTGATCAGCTTCCAAGTGCCGACTATCATCCCCTTGTGGATCCCTAGAAGAATCAAGAACAAGATCCTCTAGCGTTGATCCCCCAAGCCCTTGATCTAGGTTGATCAATCCTGGATTCACCTCCTGTTGGCTAAGCTCATCCAAAACCTCAAATCTATTGAAGGTACCTTCATCTTGCCTTTCTTTATAAGGCCTCTTTTGACCCCTGTTCCGATTTTGAGCTTTGACTGGGGCAAAACCATCAGAAGCACCTACCTCATCAGGAGAAATGCTCTTCCCTTTATCTGATTCAGGAACATTACTTACAGGTTGTGAAGGCTGGGCCTCCCTAGGCTTATATCTTGGGCATCTCCGCTGCAAATGGCCATATTCTCAACAGAGTCGACAACAAAAAGGAAGAGTTTCGTAGTCCAAATGCTGCACCCAAGAGTAAGAGCCCACACACATATCTATTGCATCGGGCAAAGGCCTACTTAGATCAATTTCAACACAAATGCGTGCAAAGGTCATTACCTTTTTACCCAAAGTCTGCAATGAAGTCCCAACAGGATTTCCAAGCACCGATGCCAAAAGGTGTAGCACATCCTCTCGACAGCATTCCACTGGAAATCTCAGTAAACGAACCCACACCGGGACACGGTTTGGCAGCTCCTCAGTGGGGTTAAAACATGCATGCCATGGCTTGATAAACAACCCTACCTTATTATGAAAATAAGGGCCTCCCTCAAATACCCTATTGCGATCAGCAATGCAATTAAATGTAACCATGAAATAATTGTTCGCCAGCAACATTATCTCCATTTCCCCCTCTGGCTCCCATGTCCTCCTGGCCCAAACCTCCAAAAATTGCAAGGAAACCCTCATCCCCAAAAACTTACAATATAAGGAGTGGTTTGAGTAATACTCGACATCTTCAGCAATCATCTCAGCCGGAACAACCAGTTTTGGCCTCTCCTTGCACTTCTCGAGGCAACCATTAATCTTCGTAATCCGTGATCCATTAGATAACCCCAGATCAGCAATTCCTATATTCGGAGCAAACAAATTGTTGTCGAACGTCTTCATCCCTTGACTTGAAAAATTTGGGCCTAATGCTGCTCGGAAATCCAAGTGAGGGCTCCTCACTGACGTCTCACCCTTAGAGCATTCCATCATGCCAAGGGAAGACTACAAGCCCCAAAGATGGGTGAGGGAGCCCTCCCCACACCCTTTCTCTTATCACCGCCCCACACAAAACCCCTCACCTTCAATCCTCCCGACCGCCGCAGTGGAGAGACGAAAAGAAAGTGACGGGCATGCAAAGCCCCAATCAAAAACAGACTAGACGCAGGATTCTAAAGCCCCACGTAACACTCACCTCAGATCCCAGGCAAAGCCGTCAGAAAACACCAACGGGGAAAGCTTCTCACGCCAGCAAAAATGGAGGAATTCGCAAAAAGGAAGGGCATAAACCCTCGCGCGAACCAGCAAGGGAATAAGGAGCCGCAGCCAAGCATAGACCACAGCGGACAGAACAAACCACCAATGCCTCCACTTCACACACAGAGAAAATCGTGACAGAAGCCAGGGCGCCAGATGCTCCTAGCCTCGAGATGATCATACCCCATCCTTCTCCTCGGCCATCCAATTCCATTCAACATCCCTTTTATTTTATTTTTTAATTTAGATTTAAGTTTACAATTTATTTTTATTATTTACATTTTTTTTTATAAATTTACAAATAATAATTAAAAATTATTAGAATTATTTAATTTATAATTATTTATCTTATTAAAACTATAATTATTGTAGATTTTTTTTTTGATACAATAGGGGTGTCCTCGTGATCTAGCCCAATGGCCTAGCAACCCTTACCTTGGGTACTTAAGTTGAGCTAGGGCAAGACTAGTCCCCTGCGGGTGAGATCCCCTGCCTGCGAGAAGTCCCACCTCTTCAACCTGGGAGCAGAGTCAAACCCGAGACCAATGGGGAGCAAACCCACTGCCCAAGCCAACTCTACTACCCATTTGGGATAATTATTGTTGAATAATTTTATTACAGATTTTTGCTATAATTTATATAATAAAATGAATTTCAAACTTCAATTATAAATTAAAATTTATAGAGTGAGAGAGAAGGTAACTTTTGATTAGTCGTTTCATGCCAACAATCCAAGGATAACACACCCCTAGGGAGTTATGCTTAGGGTAGCATGTAATTTGATTAAGGATACAATAATTCACCTTTATTTTTAGTGTACCCATTGCACACTTAGGAGGAAAATAGAGAGAGAAAAAAAGAGAGAGAAATAGAGAAATAGAGAGGGAGACAAAGAGATATAGAGAGAAAAAAGAGAGACAAAGATACAAAAATAAAGGTATAGATATAAAGGAATAAGTATGAAGAAACAAAGAGATAGAGAGGAAGAGAGATAAATAAAGAGATATTTGAAAAGAGAAGAGAGACATAGATAGATATAGTCACATAAAGAGAGAGATAGAGAGATACAAAGAAGTAGGAGATAAAGATATATATAGAGGTCGAGAGATCAAGAGATAAAGAGGGAAAGGGGGAGAGAGGGGGGAGATAAATAGGGATGGCAAAGAATAGTAAGGGGATAAAGATAGGGAGAGGGAAATAGATAGAAGAAATGAGAGGAAGAGAGATAGGGGAAGAGAGAAGGGAAAATAAATATAGAGAGAAATAGAGAGAGGAAGAGAGATTGAGAGATAATAAAAAAATATAAAGATAGAGAGGGAGATAAAGATATAAATAGATATCTCTCTTTCTCTTCTCGTATCTCTCTATAATATCTCCCCATATGTACCTCTCCCTACCTCTCTCTCTATATATCTCCCTCTCTCTACCTCTCTCTATATAACTTCCTATCTCTATATTTCTATCCCTCTATCTCTCCCTCTCTCTTTATATCCCCCTCTTTCTATCTCTATTTCTCTCTCCCCCCTCTCTCTCCATTTCGATTTCCATCCATCTCTATCTTCCTCTCTATCTCTCTCCTTATCTTTATCTCCTTACCTCTCCTTACCTCTCTTTCTCTCTTTCCCCTTTATTTTCCTCACTATATATATCTCTCTATCTCTTCCTCTTTCTATCCATATTTCACCCTCTCTCCCTATCAAAATCTCTTTCTATATCTCTCAACTTCTCTATCCTCTTTATTTCTCTCTCTCTCTCTCTATCTCCCTCCATCTCTCTCTCTCTAATATATATATATATCCCTCTCTATGTATATCTCAACGTCTCTCTCACTCAGACACACACACACTCCTTGTTTCTCCTTCCTTATCTATATCTCTATATCTCTTTCATACACACACACACACACACACTCATTGTTTCTCCCTCCCTATCTCTATCTCTATCTCTATCTCTATCTCTATCTCTATCTCTATCTCTATCTCTATCTCTATCTCTATCTCTATCTCTATCTCTATCTCTATCTCTATCTCTCCCTCTCTTTATCCCTCTACCTCTCTATTAATTGTCTATATCACCTCCTTTATCTATCACTTTTTCCCCCTCTATTTCTATCTTCCTATCTCTCCCATTATCTCCATCTCTCTCTTTTTTACTCCGTCTCTCTCACTCTCTCTTTATATATATATCCCTCTCTCTACCTATCTCTATATATCACATCCTATATCTTTATATTTATCTCTCAATCTCCCCCTCTTTCATTGTCCCCCTTTTTCTATCTCCATCTCTCCCTCTTCCTCTTCCTCTCTCCTTCCATCCCCCCTTTATATTTATCCCTCTTTTTCTTTTCCTTTTCCTCTCTCTCTCTCACTCTCTATCTTTTCCAAATTATATTTATCTCTCTATCTCTCCTTTATATCGGGCTATTTTTCCTCTCTCCCTCTCCCTCTCCCTATCACTTCCTCTTTCTAAATCTCCATACTTATCTCTCCTATCTCTATTTCTCTCCCTCCATCTACCATCATCTCTATCCATTTATACATATCTACCCCCTCTTTATATCTCTCCATATCTCTCCCTTACTCATACACACACTCCTTGTTTCTCTCTCCCTATCTATAGCTCTATCTCTATCTCTATCTCTCCATATTTAAATTCTTACATATCTCCCACTATCTCTATCTCATTACCTATCTATCTCTCTACCCCTCTATCTTTTCCTCTCTCTACCCCTCTCTATATATCACTTCCTATCTCTATCTTTATATTTCTATCTACCTCTCCCATTCTCTCCCTCTCTCCCCCTCTCTATATATAAATATCTCTTCCATCTCTATCCATCCTTTTGTACTCTCTATTTATCTCTCCCTCTTCTCCATCTCCATCTCCATCCCCATCTCTAACTTCCTATCAATCTCTTTCTCCTTACCTCTCTATTTGTTTCTCTCTTCCCCCTAATCTCTCCCTCTTTCTATCCCCATATCTCCCTCTCTCTCCCTCTCTCCCTATTGAGAGCATAACATGAGCCTATTCATAATGGAGCCTTATTACCTTCCTAATTCAAAGGTTTTTGTTTTAGTTGTGTTTGAATCCCTATAAGTAGATGCATATTTTATTTGAAGCTATCACTTCTCCATTGAGACCTTTGTTGCACAAACGACATCATTTTCTAAATAGCATACCAATTGATCTCATGTATACTACACAAAAGTATGTAAAAAATAAACCAAAATATTCCCTAATCGACCTTCCACACTTCTTCAATGTACCCATTGCACACCAAGGTGTGATTGCTAGTAGTATATAAATTTTTAACACCGATGAAATGATCAATTCAATAAAATAAATACCCTTAATTAAAAAAAAAAGAAAGAAAGAAAAACAAACATGACCCAATTATAGACTATTTTTTAATTTCTAAATATCTGAAAAAACAAAACAAAACTTCGATCGTATGAACTTTGTTAGCTTCATTTAGCGTCAAAACAATCTGAAAATTAAAAGCACTAAAAATCCATTTTCTACAATATCCTCGATTAAAAACAAAATTTCCTGCACTTGCGAAACAGAAGAAAAGCATTAAAATTCTCGCAAACTATAATTACAGCGAATACGGGATGCTGCAGAGCATAGAAATCTCCAATGCTTCAATGGCTGCTATATCTTCAAATAAATCATTCTTCAAGTTATGCCAATTAAACCCGAAAATTGAGCATTCGAACCCTAAAATTCAGCATTCAAGCCCTAGAAATAAGCATTCACACCCGAGAAAAGAATATTTATGTTTGAGAAATGAGTATCTAAACACAAAAAATGAATTGCAAATGCCTTTGCAAAAGCAAATTCCATTAATTTCTAGTCAATGGTTTGGGGAAACAACCTCAAATAGTATTTTGTGCAATTTAAATGGACTTTGTAAGCCGATTATTCGCTTCAGAAGAATGCCGTATTGCCGCGTAGCAGAGCCAGGAGCTTACGTAGCCGAGGCTTTGGACAAGGAGGAGGAGGAGGAGGTAGAGGAGGAGGATGATTTTGTTAACAAAGAAGAGGCTCTGCAAAGCACGCTGAGGCTGGTGGAATGTGCAATGTTTTCGGCAATTGTTGGTTTGGCGTATTTTTTGAGCAGTACGCTGCGTATTGAGGTTTGAGCTTGCGACATTTGCTTCTATAATTTACTTATTTCTTTTTAAATCTTTCAAGATAAATGCTTAAATTGCATAGAAAATGTATTGACAAGAGGTTGGAAAACCTTGGGTTTAGTCTTTCAACTACAATCTTAAATACTAAAGGAATTGGCGAATGGTAAATGTGTTAAATAGGACTTTGGTCCTTATCAACAACAAATACTTGCAACTTAAAAGAATTCGTGAGCACTACACTGGATGCCGAAGTTGTGCAGAAATGTAATGTCTGGCCACATTCACTGTGACCTATCGGGGATGCATATAGATAACTCTGCATTAATCTATAGAAGTTATGTTCCTTTAAAATAAATAGAAGTTGTTCAGAGTTGAGCAAAAGAGAGTTCTCCAAAGCATATAAAACTTTCTTGGTATGGAACACAAATAATTTTTTAGGAGTACACTCCGAATTGAGGTTGCTTCAAAATGTACTGTTGGGCCTCTCTTTGTAACCTATCATCCATCTCGACTGGTAAAGGATATGGATTATATTTTGGAACTCTTTACAAAGATAACTTGTGAACCATAGCAGAAATCTTTCTCCAGAATAAATCGTTCATCCAATTGGAAAAGATTTGGGTAAAGATTAGGTTAAAAACATAGAAAAAGTGCCTGCAAAAAAAAAAAACAAACATAATCCTAAACCAAAAACAGATTTTTGACTGAAAATCTGTCAAAAAACACTTCTTTTTTTTTTGCAATTTAAACTGTGGTTTTCCAGTCAAAAAATTGGTTTGACCAATTTTCTGGAGTAGAGAATGAAATAGATTTCCTGTTAAACTGCCCAGTATGTAATGATATTAAGCATACGAACCCAAAAGTGATATTAAAATCACTGGTTTTCTTTGTTTCAGAAGCATTGAATGGTCCACTTTCTTTTTAAACTTAATGGATCTTAAATTGAACGTTCTTTATGAAGGAAGTTTTGTACTCTTTGGTATATTTGCTTGAGAAGAGTTTCACATTTCCCTTTTTCCCAATGTCTTTTTTTTCATGTCTATCTGAATCTCTTGCATTTTGATTTTCTATGAATATGTCTGCTATGGGCACAACAGATATTTGTAGTCATGATATAACATATGCAGTCTTAAATCAAGAAAATCAAATAAGGTTGGGAAAAATCATTTTAGGACTAGATAGGTATAGGAACCATTTTCCTAGGCAAATGAATTATATTTTCCATAACACTAGACACACAGTTGCCACAGATAGATAGAACATACTGTAGATTTTCCAGACTACAGAAAAATACACCACAAAAATGCAGACCATGAAGGATTGAATATTATTGATACAGTATCCTTAGAAGAGCATTAGTCACTTATCCATGTTGTGCAATTCAGTGCCAAGACCCAGCACTTGACTGCCAATCATTCTGAGATCATTCCTAACAATATAACACATTAATTAGCTCTCCTTTTGATTCTTAGAGCCAGATATTGAGACGAGTTTCCACACTCATCATAGATGATTTCAAGCATTTAAAAGATTGTATTTCAAATACTTGAATGTTATGCAGGAAATTTTCATATCTTACTGCCAGGCTTTCCTCCATATTCCCTAATGGGGTATCCGTTCTTGCAAGAAGTCTTTCTTTCAAACCAGTTAGTGCACCCCTGACAATATCAGCTATGAACTCGCCAGGTCTGCTGTCCATCAGATCAAACTATATTCTGCTGATATTCCAAATGGACAGCTAAAACAGGGAAAAGATCTACATCAGTGGCTTTCATATCAGCCATAATGGACATGGCACAACAGTTTGTGAGTTGTTATTAACTTCATAAGCCCAATCTGACCTGATGATAGTTTTCAAAATTTCAAGTCTAATAGGCCTCTGTCTTGGCCTTGTTAGTAACTAGACTGATTCACAATGGCTGGATTCAATACTGACATTGTTGAAACTTTGAAGTTTGAATGAAATCTAGGTTGTCTTCCAACCCAAGTGACTAATTGTGAATTTTCTTTTGTTTGACAGCTTCAATTATGATACAGGAATCCCTTGAATGACCAATTAAGCAACTGCCTTTTCTATTGCCACCGCTAGGCCTCTGTTTGGACCAGCAAACTCAGATCTGTTATACTTATAGTGGATGTGAATGTACTCTCTGTATATGCAAACATACTCTCACTTTAGCTTTTGCAACAAAAGCCTTCAACCCCTGCTTTCCTAGGTTTCCTTCGAAGTGTTCCATCAAATTCAAAGTTAAGAGTGTTTCTTTCAGGTTCCTCTTTTGAAGCCTTTTTATCTTGTGATTGGAGTGAAGCCCTTTGAATTCATCTATTTTCTTACAAGAATGTGCAGTTATTCCAGATCTCATTGACACTTCTGTTCTTATTTATGTTAAGTTTTATGATCAGATTGGATAAGCAAAAATTTAATTCAAAACAGATACACAAACACAGCAGATACCCTGGGAAAACCCTCCTCTTGAGGGAGAAAAACCCAGCAACAATATATCACATATATATTGAATCAATGATGAAGACTCCTTTTGCCAGTATGAGAGCCTATCACATACACATCAATCTGATGCAACAGATTGAAACAAACTAATGAATATCACAGCCAGCAAAATGTTGAACTCCTTCTTCAATGATAAACTCAGACTGCCTTGAGAGAACTCACAGACTCAGAATGAATATCAAACTCTACTTGAATGAATAACGAATGAACTGATGATTGACAAAGAGAATGCCAATGAATATATATACAATATCAAGAGGAGGACGTGGCTCTTCACAATATCATGTTGGCCTCCTTGAATCATCATGTCTTTAATAAAGAAGTTGGCTGTCTTGAAGATCGCGCCTTCTCATAATTCATATCAAGGTCGGCCTTGATAATAATTGTGCCTTTTCATTATAGTTTGTTTTGCTTTGACAAATAGATATGACTCTTCATAATCGCACCTCTAGGAGTCTTGATAAATTAAATAGGCACCGGCTATAATTTAATTTATCATAAGTAAAGTGATTGCTGGAAGAATACTACAGAGGCTGCCCAATGAACATCAACACTCCCTCTCAGCTAGAGAGTATACTTCCAGCTGCACAAGACATATCACCTCTTCATGATGTCTGCAATTATGGCTACAACCATAAACGAAAAGAGAAGAATATCACCTCATCGTGATATCACATATAACCTCAACATGATATTAACCATAATGGCTACAACCATCTATGGTATGTACAAGTGTTCATCACTTGTGTGATGTTGTCACCTCAACATGACTTTCACCATGGCTCTCCCAGAGGGTGAAACATAAGTACAAGAAGATCATCACGGATTCTCTCACGTGATGCTATCATGGAGTCACACACATGACGTCCACCATGGCTCTCTTAGAGGGTGGAAACAAGGGCTTTCACCTCAAATCTCAAAGAGAAATGCACTTTCACCTCAAATCTCAAAGAGAAATGCATTAACAAGGGATTTCACCTCGAACTTCTCTCACAGAGAAAACTCATTAATCAAGGGATTTCACCTCGAACTTCTCTCACAGAGAAAACTCATTAAACAAGGGATTCCACCTCGAACTTCTCTCGTAGAGAAGAACTCATTAAACAGGCTTACCGATGTTGAGACTCTTTCTCAGTTAAGGCTGGATTCTCCACCATACCAAGCTTATCTCGAAAGTACACAAACTTGATTCTGGAGAGAGGCTTGGTGAGAATGTCTGTCGTCTGCTCATCAGTGTTGATATACCTTAGCTATATAACCTTCCTCAATACCATATCTCTGATATAGTGGTATTTGATCTCGACATGCTTGGTTTTGTCATGAAACATAGGATTGACAGAAAGCTTCACACAACTCTGGTTATCACAATGAATGATAGTAGGCTCCATTTATTGTCCAAACAATCCTGCAAGGAGCTTACGAAGCCACACTGCTTCCCGAGCTGCCATACAAGCTGCAATATACTCTGCCTTTGCTGTACTCAATGCTACAGATGACTGCTTCCTGCTACACCAGGAAATCATAGCAGATCCCAAATTGAAGCAACATCCAGAGGTGCTCTTCCGATTAGTGACACACCCTGCCCAATCAGAATCAGTGCAACCATGCAACTCCAGATCCACACTTGCAGAATATCTCAACCCATATCCAACTGTGCCACACAAATATCTCAAGATATGCTTTGCTGCAACTAGAAGTATTTTCCTTGGTTCACACATGAACTTGACAAAATGCACTTACTGCAATCTGGTCTAGTATAGATACATCAATGATCTAATCAACTGACTGTACATGGTAGGATCCACCATATCTGAACTAGCTGCAGCCTCCTTAAGCTTCTAAAAATTGGTTCCATAAATCAACATAAAGAACCAAGATCAACTAGATTACCATCTTCTTCAGATTTAGTAGGCTCCCTTTGAATCTTCAAGCACTTGCATCGACCTTCTGACCTCTTTGTCCAAGATTGCCTGCAACACTTGCCTTAGTGCACACCTCTGGTATAGAGAGTTCAGGGTAAACCTCCTCGACCTCATGGTAGATTACTCTATTCTGAATAGGTTTGCAGAGCCACCAATATCAAATCCAGATGACTGTCTTGTGCAATTATGATCTCAACAACTGAAGAGGTCTTTCCAGGATTTAACACTTGGCCTTGCAACATTGCAACCTTCACTTCTTCTTAGTGAGTCGCAAAACTCCCTCTTGATCCCTGCTTCAGAGATTGCAAAGAAAACTTCTGGAAGTGAACTCCCTCTAGCCACCAACTCAGTCTCATGGCTGCAAGTTGCTTGATCATTTCTTTGGTCGGCATGACTTCCTCACAAGATGCCTCAAGCTTTTCATCACTAAGCAATCTCTCATCACCTTCTTGCTCCTAGAAATGTCTTGAAAGCATTTTAGAGAGAGATTACTAACAGTATAATTATCCAAAGAAATATCAAGGCTAGAATCATACAAGGTTTACTATCTCAGGTTATAGCATAAATACATGATAATTTATGAGCAATATTAAAACATAAATGAATCAACCTATAAGAGAAATATATCAAAAGATTAGAATGAAGGGATAAAGAAACTTATCTTTATTTAATTTTGATATAACTCTTTCTTCCATCTTTTACTCCTCTTGAGAGTGCCAAACTCAGCACAACAAAAAACAATCTGCACAACTACAGATTTCTTGAATGCATTATGTAGTTAGCATATACAACATAGAATCAGGCCTCTCAAGGCGCCATCTTTAGTCCATGCACAAAGAGAATGTTATCGAAGTGATCATCCAATCACAACGAAAATTTGCAATTCTCTTTTCATCTCAAAGTCACACTTAGAGATCTTCACAATTGCAAGGAATAAAGGTATCTCCACAGGATCTTGTCCCAAAGATCACTTATTCAAGAGAAACCACTATTAAACACACATGTTTCAAATAACCAAGGTCAGATTTGCACAACTTAGCAAACTGAAATTTTACCCTAGATTTCAAAAATATAAACACAAGAATACTTATCTCGATGAAATCAGAATCTCCTTTTAAGTGCTGCACTTCAACAGGAATACAGGAAACAACTTGACATGATGCCTGTCGAATCACCAGCTTGAGTGCATTCCTCTGCTCTAGTCAACAGCCAAGGAGACGCGTTCACCACAGATGATTCAAGCAGAGATACACATCTAACAAGTTATCAGTGAAACATCACGGACACAGACAAGCATAGAGGAACTGATCCTGATAATATGCATGAAACATCTCAATATATCTACACATCCCAGGAAGAATTAGATCCAAAAGAATTCGATTTGCTCCGCCCTTAGCAGTGGCATCACCTCTGACTAATTCCAAACATGGTTGATATTACTCTCCGAATGTCCAAGTGCTGATAGGCTGATTGACATCACATGTTAGATGCCACGACTTTGGTCTAAGCTGACGCATTCAATCCCTGATAACTGAATTGTAGTGCCTCCCAGGAGTACAAACACTCATTGAATTCTTGTCGAACAATAGTGTTTGAATTGCAGCCTAGTGCATACACAAAGTCAGACACTAAACTATACATTTATAGGGAGCAAACTAAGTAGCATCACCGAATCCTTGAAGGGTGGAAATCGCTACCAGCTTTTCAAAAAGAAAAGACGTAGGTGATAACTTAGTGCGAGCCTTCCAGATGCCGATAATGAATGACTAGTATGATATCATGATCCAAGAGCAGAGTTGTTGAGCCTAAGGATTCTGTCGTACATGGATGAGAATCATGGTAAGATTGAGAGTGCTCTTTAGGATGGTGTCGGACGATATGACAATCGCGGCTTCAAAATGATGTCGGCATAATTTGACTCCTCCACAGGTCTTGAAAGCTTTCACAGAGATATAGAGATTCCATTCTTCTATTTCCATCGATATTACACAATCATCTGAATGTCCCAAGAACTTGCAAAAACTTCCTGACTCTGCCATCGTGGAAAACTCCATTGTCTTTTACGGCAAGAGTTCTTCAATTCATAACTATGAATCTATAGATGTTGAAGCCCTTCTCCTGCACCGATCCCAATCAGGGATGATGGGAATATGGTTGCTCCTTCAATCATGAACCTTCAGTCAGCCAATTGTGGGATGTGAAGCAATTCGTATTGTGACTGGAACTCAGATTTCCGCACCAGAGAACAATTTGTGTTGAGCTTAGTGGGTCTGGATTCCAGAGATGAGTATATGCGCACAGCGTAGTGCTTCCTCACTTTAGATGGGCTGTAAGCAACCACCGAACAACATAAAGGTAATTGGAGGCTTTGATAGTTTCCTTGATGCAACGCCGTTGATGTAATCCCAGATAGAGAAAAATGCTTCGATTCAAAGATATCCCAGATACCAATAGCATTCAATTTCCATCTTATATGCAACAGTGCCTGGCCATCATAATCCAGATTCCACTTAATTTGCCTATACAAATCTGATGAACCTGGCTCTGATACCATGTTAAGTTTTATGATCAAATTGGATAAGCAAAATTTTAATTCAAAACAGATACACAAACACAGCAGATACCCTGGGAAAACCCTCCTCTTGAGGGAGAAAAACCCAGCAACAATATATCACATATATATTGAATTACTGATGAAGACTACTTTTTACAATTGAGGCCAGTATGAGAGCCTATCACATACACATCAATCTGATGCAACAGATTGAAACAAACTAATGAATATCACAGCCAGCAAAATGTCGAACTCCTTCTTCAATGATAAACTCAGACTGCCTTGGGGGAACTCACAGACTCAGAATGAATATCGAACTCTACTTGAATGAATAACGAATGAACTGATGATTGACAAAGAGAATGCCAATGAATATATATACAATATCAAGAGGAGGACGTGGCTCTTCACAATATCATGTCGGCCTCCTTGAATCATCATGTCTTTAATAAAGAAGTCGGCTGTCTTAAAGATTGCGCCTTCTCATAATTCATATCAAGGTCGGCCTTGATAATAATCGTGCCTTTTCATTATAGTTTGTTTTGCTTTGACAAATAGATATGACTCTTCATAATCGCGCCTCTAGGAGTCTTGATAAATTAAATAGGCACTGGCTATAATTTAATTTATCATAAGTAAAGTGATTGCTGGAAGAATACTACAGACGCTGCCCAATGAACATCAACAATTTTGAATGATGAATGATACAGTTATTATTTTTCAACCAAAAGGTTTAGGGGAGCAATTGTTTTTGCCTACATACCCAATGTCTCTTGTCATACTTGTTACAGAGAATTCCCACATCTCGCTGGGGATAGCTTACAATGATGTCTGGAATACTCTTAAGTCTTACCGACCTTCAAATACCCCATTAATTTGTGCCATAGCAACCAAGTATGCTTACATTTTGCTGGTAAATTGTCATTGCCCTTACTAGATTTGCATACAATATAGCAAGGACCTAGAAAGCCATGTTTTGTAAGATTAATTTGGGTGAAGATCCTTTATTTTGCGATGACCTAAACTAAATATACCACTGTAATAATACGCAGTCCACAGTATAAAAAAACAAACCCAGAGCTATTCTAACCAACATGCAGATACATATATTTATTATTTTTCCTTTTTTTTCAGTCATATACATATATTTGGATTGAATCTACTAACATGATATTACTCACCGAGCATTCCCAGCATACAACACTACACTAACTGATACAAAACTGACTGCCCTTGATAACCCAATAAGGGGTCTGAAGTACTGTGAAATGATGATTAAACAGCTGTTAAGTGTGATGAAAGGATGGGCTTCACTAATTTTTATGACACGACATTTATTTTGCATGCTGGTGATAGCGTGGATGGTTATGTTTATTGATGTTTTGATACGAGACAGATGTTTGGCTTTCATTTGCAGACATATGTACTCCGGTGATTGCGAGCAGCGTCAGAAGATGTGCGGTGATAAGGGCAAGAAGGTGAAGAGCAGAGGGGAGGGACTGGTTAGGTCACTTTGGAAGTGGTGGATCTCTATTGAGGAGATGGTGGTTGACTTAATGGTATTTATTGAATGGGAGATAATGAACCCTAATTTTAGGCAGTGATAGGTGTGAATCTGGGAGCTTGTGAAGGACATGGATGGTGCTTTGAATGCCAATATTAGGAAAGCCATGTCAAATTTGCTGCTTGACCCAGGTCATTTGTGGGGGAGAAGGAATCTGTCCAATATGGCCCAAACTCTGAGCCGGGTTTTTATGTTGTCTTTGGAAGCTGGGTCTTACTCGATTTGTGACGACATTGAGGAGGTGGCCCATTGATCTGAGGTTTTCTTTGACTGTATGCTCGACCACTTGCATGTGGCAAAGCAAATTGTCTACAAAGGGCGGTGGAGGAAATTGCAAAATTTTGAAAGGTTGTGCTCCTAGAGGATGTGGTTGTGGCTTTCTCTGTTTGCTGTGATAGTGAGGACTGTAATGATGTCATGGAAATTCCAGCTCCTAGTAATGTCTGTTGTCATTGTACTCCGAAAGTTTGTTGTAAATGTGATTATAGGGTATTGGTGGGATGCATAGGCCTGTATAATTTGCCTTGTTCCTAGGTGGCTTGGTATTCTGGTATTTTGAATGGCTGTGCATGGATAATGTTATCAGTAGGTAGTTTGGTATGAGTGTTTTTGATGTTAAGACTGTGTTAGCTGTTTCCATGGTCATGGTGACTGATGGACATATGATACTGGCTCCTATTTGATTTTGGCTACTGGGCCTTCCAGGTATATTAGCAAAAAAAAAAAACTGACTGCCCTTGATGATTCTGAGCACTCTGCAGTCTGCAAGTTGGAATTCACTGATGATGTTGAGTCTTGACGGTCCTCTGTATGAATCTGCTGTCAAGATACACCATGTACTGCTCCTGAGTGGTTTCTGTCCTCAAGATGACAGATTCATGTCTGAAGGGTTTCATTTTCACTGTGCCCGGCTGCTGTAGCAATTCCACTTTCACTGAAATGAGAGTAAATGTTAATTTTCCAAAAGTGTCTTCTTTTCTGCCTTATGCACTGCTTTATAATCCCAGCTTCCTCAATCACCGGCAATCAGTCCTCAATCAATGGCAGATGACTGAAAAGTTACTCCTTAAATCAACGGCAGTTAGCTGAGTCACTCCCTCCTTAATTGGTGACAGTTCCAAACAGTTAAACCTTAAATTGATGGCAGTTTCAACAGTTAACTGACCACACCTCCACCTTTATTCCAGTTTTTAACTAAACAGAAAATTGTTGTGAACAAGTGTGATGCCAACACACACACAATGTGTTATTCTAATATGCAAGCATCTTAACTGACAGACCCAATTCTGCACAACTGGAGGACACAAAGATGCAGCTGTTTCATAACTGAAGACATAGTCCTATCTAACTGTAGACAGAGCACTTACCCAGTGCTGTGGATTTGAATGGGATGTGACATATTTGCCATCCAGCCTGGCAAAAACCTTGACTTTTGTGATCCCATTTGATTTCCATATAGTTGTACATGAAGCTTGCCTTTGGGAGCCCATTTGTGTTCCATATTGTTGTACACCCATCTGGATTAGGCTGGGAATTGGTCATGACTCATGGTTATCAGCCATTTATATCTTTCCCTGGCTGAATAATGACCTGGTCCGGAATATTCTCAAATCAAGGTATCTTAACTTACATTAGGGGAAGTGTGGTACCTTAGCAGTATGGTCTGTACTCTATCCCATCCATCTTTTGCTTCTCTGTTTGGTAAATCGAAATGCTTCCAGGTTCTGAGGATAAAGTCTTCTTGATACCTGTCAATCCAGTAATTTAGTAATTTCTAGCTAGTTCCTGTTGACGAGTGTTTTACACGAAGTATTCTGTCTCTCTTGAAAGGAAATCTAACTTCAAAACTTCAGAAAGATAACCCCAAGACTTCAATAGTCAGGTTTGACTTAGTAGAAAACAACTCAATGGATAATGATTTGCTGTTTTACAAGGGGCCTTACAATTACTTAGCTGGAACTTGAATAATGAGGGTTTGAAAGATCTGGAATTGTTATGAAACCCTAACTGCATTTCCAGATCTGAGATCTGAAAACAGACTTTCACATCTAATATGGCGATCTGAATGATGCTTTCCTTCCTAAACTAATTCAATTTCAAAATAAAATGCAAAAGATAGGGTGAAAGAGAATAGGCTAAGAAAACCTAGGACAATGACAATAACGGTTGGTGTTGCATATAGACGGATCCCTCATAAAACCAATTTCTGCTTGATCAGAGGTCAACTCATAATGCCGCAGAAATAATGCAATCTTCAAAGGAAACTAAAAGATTTTCAGATTACGAACATTCATGCATATACGCAATTTTGACTCAATACACATGAACATTTACAATTGAACTAATATTGAAATAAGGCTCAGACTAAGCATACAAAGTAACTTACAATCAGCAAATTATGAATGGTATGAACTAGAGATCTATCAAATATCTTCACACTTCACTATTGTCATAACTGAACTTGAATTAAATTGAAGAAAGGAACCACACATACATAGAGAAACAATAAGTAAGGCACCGAACTCCAATGCTTTGCTTGTATTGATTTCAAAATGGGTTACAACAACTCCTGTTCAACAACCCTTTACAATTGAGAGAAGACTGCCTTTTATAGAGAAGGCTTACAACATTTGAGGCAAAATGGATGGTGGAGATTATCTCAACACCAAAGGCCAAGATTACATTTGCATTTAATAATTTGGAGATGCATTAAATATTCACAACATATTCATCATCCATCTCCAACTAAATTATGTTACAAATGTACCTAGGGAAATACAAAATTCATTAATATATCTCCAGTGTATTAAATACATTTTACAAAATCCTAGAAAATCTGGGGCACAATTTCCCAAAAATACCTAGTTGGCTGTCTTCTATAGAAATTTGTCTTCTATGATACTTTTACGTTCTGATTTTTCCTTTATTTCAAATTTAACAAAAGTGGTCAAAGCAGCATGAAGTTTGTAACATAATACATCATATTCATCAATCAGTCGACAATGCAATGCCATCCATGAAGGTCTCTAACTGATCAAATCCTGTGACTTCACCAAAAACTGGGTAGCATCATCTAGAAAATCTGTGGACAGATCCTCTATTGGTTCTTAATGAATTATCAACTTCTACTGTTGTTTCAGGGTCTCTTCATTTGGCTTTGCAAAGTCACCTAGTTATACCTTAGTAAGCTCATGCAAAAACTGATTACATGCCACTAAACTTCGTTGATTTGTTTGACGATACTCACTTCGTTGATTTGTTTGATGATACTCTTCTCTTTGGGTTCAACTTGTCTTACAATTTCTCTTTGAAAGTTGAGTGCATGCAGCCAATAATGGGGCTCTTTTACCAACTCCTTTTGCCAAATGCCCTCCCTCTCTATCGCTTCAGTGGGAAGTCTTTTTATGGCCTCTACTCTTGGAAATACTAAGCCATAGTATTTGTTGGGAAATTAAATGTTAGTGTTCACATAAGTTAATAATCTGAGTTGTTATCACAACTCACATAGCTATTACGGATGTGAGAATAGTTATTTGTTGAAGTTTGTTTGTTTGTATTTGGAGTTGTTAAATCAACTCTTTGTAATTAGGAAATTCGTTTAGAGAGTTTCCTATAAAATAGGATATTAGAATCCTATAAATTTGTAATTTGCATTGAACGAAGTAATATAGAATATGAAAATATTATTATTGTGTGCAAACTTTTCTATCCGCCTCTGCCCAAATTCCTAATATGGTATTAGAATCCTATAAATTTGTAATTTGCATTGAACGAAGTAATATAAAATATGAAAATATTATTATTGTGTGCAAACTTTTCTGTCTGTCTCTACTCAAATTCCTAATATGGTATCAGAGTAGTGCTATTCTATGGGCCTATTATTTAGTAACTAGATAAGTACGAGGGGATATTAGCATTTTGAATGCCTTGAATCTCATAGCAATCAAGAGCTGTAGAGTGAGGCTTATTTGTGAGCTTTAAGCGACATCAGGGGACAAAAAATGGAAAGTTGTTGCCTTCCACATTTGGCTTGAATGACCCAGTGATCCAGGATCTGCAGAATCCTTGAGTCATTTTGGATGGCCTATGTAAAGATCCATCGGTGTCTGTACCAGATTGGCATTTCTTCAAGTCTCTCTCCAATCATTAGATGAGTTGATGCAGAGTTGTATGATGATTTTGAATCGGTGAAGGCTCAGGAGAAACAACTAGCTAAAGAATCCTACGAACAAGGAGAAAGAGAGAGGGTGAAGTCGTTAATGCAAAATCCAATGCATTAATCTTGTGAAGTACGCAAGCATATTGTTTTTCATCTGCTTTGTACCAGGTCACTAGGTGAGTAAAGAGGTTGCAGTCCAGATCGCATTTCCCATTGCTTTCTCCAGTCTATACTTTGACTAGACTTGTGACCGAGCAAAATCTCCTAACCAAGGTCATTAGATACGGCTCGGAACGTGCATTGCATGGAGTAATAGCATTATGTATGAGGGAGTTTTCTGTCACTAAATCGTGGATTTGTCCAGGTGGATTGTTGAGTCTTATAGTCTTGATTGCAGAAAATATTTTTACAAAGATATTGAATCGGAGATGCTGCCAAAGAGACCAATTCTAATTGCTAAGAAAGAATCTGCCTCTTGTGAATCTAGTCTCCCTACGCTTGTGTAAGTTTTTAATATGTTCTCATTCTATGATGCATATTGCTTGATCAAGCAAGTGATGCCATGTACAACTATCATACCTCTTAGCTTCTAATGTCAGTTTTATTTAGTGTACCCTGGGGACGCGTCCCCCCCTAAATCCCAAGCGTTCTCGGAACGGGGACATCCCCGGGACGTGGGGACGGCATTCCCAAGTCCCCAGCGGCACAACCGATGTTGCCTCTCGCTGCCGGGGATGCAGGGACGTCTCAACGTTCCCGGGATGCTGAGGGGGACGCCTGTGCGTCCCTCAAGTGTCTTGGGGATGCCAAGGCATCCCTTGCTGCGACAACTTCAAGCACATGTTTAAAAAAAAAACACATTTTTTTATTATTTCTTTGGTTCTATTCAAACCCTAAGGGTATGTTGGGCCCATCTATGGTCTTCCATGCCTTCAAAAGGCCCTCCAAGCTTCATTTGTATTCACATTTTCATTTCTAATTGTTTGCTACAAGAAGAAGAAGAAGAGTGAAGAGCTGAGAAAAGAGTGATTGGACGAGTGAAAGAGTGATTGCAAGTATTTACTATTTAGTATTTCAATTTGGCATTTGCAATTTTGCTATTTTACTTCTTAATAGTCTTATACATCTTTTCATAACTAGCATTTTAAGTACCATATGTATATTATATAGTATATACACCCCCCTCCCCCCCCACCGCCATCCCCAAATTGAGGCCCCTTTGTGTCCCCCCGTGCCAGAAACCCGTCCCCCCGTCCTCGACGGTGGTGTAACTATGGTTTTATTTTTGGTGATTATCTTCACACTTATAGAATGGTAGCATCAGTCGAGTCATTGTAAAAGTTGTCAAGAATTATAGTGTCAAAGTTAAATTGTGTTATTTTCATAAGTTGTTAATTGTCATTTTTCAAGGTGCAATTTTTGGTGGAACTCGACACCTTCAATAATATTTAGACTAGGGGGGCATTCTAAAAATGAACCTCAAAAGTCAAATCTGCTAAGTAAGTAGCCAACACAATGGAGGACGAAGGCACAGGAGGTTGGAGGTCAATAAGCGACCTCTCGTAGTCACCAACGATGAGGTCGCATGCATGATATGGTGACAAATGTACAATATGCAGTGTGTTTTTTTCAGCTTTTCAGTTTGGTGTGTGAACGCTGAAAAATGATTGTATTGGAGAGCAGATGATTGTAGAGGTCCTCTGACTGCCATACTTCATTAGAAGATGATTGGTCAGTGAATACATTCATTGGCAATTGTGATCATGTGTTGCAAGATCTAGATAGCAAGATCCAGATAGTAACATGCACCCTGATATGATTCACTTTTTAGTGTTCCTAGTTATGTGAATAAGTGGAAATTTCACATTGTGGGGGGAATAATAACCAATGTTCCATTCCCATTTCGTGCCAAAATGACTAAAGTCAAGGGCAGCTTCCAGTGGCAGTGGTGGTGGACTATGTTGTCGAGATCGAGTGGCAGCGATCGATAACAGAGACTACAATTAAGAACATTGTGTTCTTATAGAATGTAATGTGAAAATTTTTCCAGTGTGAGTTTTTCATATTGGTGATATGTATGTTGATTCCTATATACTTCCTTGATGTACAAGCATAGTGGCGAACAAAAGCACCAGAGTAAGTCAGTTCATGGATCTTGAAAGGGTTTGTGGGAGGATTCAAAAAACCACATGAGGTGAACAGTTGATGGGTTCCTATTCATGTCCATGTTTGTGGTAAACCTGTGTGAAAACCATGAAAGGTTGAATGGAGGTGCCTTTCGTTTTGAATCAAGACCATGACCCACAATAGTTGGGCTTACTGCAGATGTAGGGTGTGAGTTCTTACCATGTTCACACTAAGGGGGGGAATGTTGGGAAATTAAATGTTAGTGTTCACATAAGTTAATAATGCGAGTTGTTATCACAACTCACATAGCTATTATGGATGTGAGAATAGTTATTTGTTGAAGTTTGTTTGTTTGTATTTGGAGTTGTTAAAACAACTCTTTGTAATTAGGAAATTTGTTTAGAGAGTTTCCTATAAAATAGGATAGTAGAATCTTTAAAATTTGTAATTTGCATTGAACAAAGTAATATAGAATATGAAAATATTATTATTGTGTGCAAACTTTTCTATCCGCCTTTGCCCAAATTCCTAATAGTATTTATGGAAGCCAATGTAGTCTTCAATTAACTTATCCACTTCTTCCTTCAAGATCAAAAAATTGTTGTATACTTAAGTAGCTGTACCAATTACCTTATTTCTGGTATAAAAAATGTGCTTGATCCAACTTTGGGCAGACTGAACCCATGACTTCATTTGCTCCATTTTATCCACCTTTTCTTTGGACATCATGATTGGAGTTATTGTCTTCCCAGGAGTACTTTGAATTGGTGTCGTTAGATGTTGGATGAAGGTGGTCAGCTTTGCAATCTAGGACTTCAACTCTGCCCTTATTCATCCACTTCAAAATGTTGGTCACTGAGCCTTGTAATTCATCAATTTCTTGGGCTCTATTGGTGGGACAAATGTTTATTGTGGTAAAATTGAAATCTTTTGGCAAAATGGTGTTGTCCTTACCTCTTGATGGAGTAGCCACATGCAAAACTTGGGAGCCTTAAGCATCCCTAGTCATATGTGACCTTATTCTGCCCCTCTTTTTCTCCTTTGGCCGTTTAGTTCGGCTCGGGATCGCCTCTAGACTCGCCTGTGGAGTCTCAACTATCAACCTTTTACTCTTAAGTTGTTCTTCCAACTAGGTTGGAGCAACAACTTTATTTAATGGTTGAGAGGAAGAAGTCTCCACTTGAATATCTTCTACCACCACGTCCTTTTGTACTTGCTCTTCTTGTCTCTTCGGAGGCTCTTCTGTAGACTTCTCTTCTTCATAGCCTTTAGGCTGCTCGGGCCCAATTTCATAAATTTCCTTTGAAGGCTTATCTTGTGCTTCGATGCTACTGAGATTTCTTCCATTGAAGAGAGGCTTGCCATGTCCTCCCTTTCTTGCCTTTGCATCTCCTCTAGAATTTGATCTATGCTCTCCATGATGGGAACATAAAAAACAAAAGGAATGGTAGAGGAAGTAGTGGTCATGGTGAATTGAGGAGCGAGAATAGATGTGGTAGGGGGGAGAGAAGTTGGAGATGAGAACGACTCTACAAAAATGGGAGTAGTGGAAGGCATAGGGATGGATGTAGTGATATCCACTGAGATATCTAATGGAGGAGGTGAAGCGAGAGTGGTGGAAGGAATGGTGGATGTTGTGGAAGATGTGGAGATGGGTGGTGAAGATGTAGGAATGGAGGATGATGGAGGCGGAGAAGGGGAGCAATCTCCCTTTTCTTCTACCATGAGCTCCAGAGTTGTTGTCCCTACTCACTTAGTCCTCTTGGCTTGAAGCTTGCTTCCCTCTACAACAACTTTCCTCTTATACACCTGTGATTTAGCCGTGGGTTGCCTTTTTCCTCGATGTTCTTCTTTCCTTTGCCTTTGGCCTTGGGAAGAGTCTCGACTTCTTTCTCTATAGAGCCTTCACTGGGGCCCACCTCTTCTTTGACTTGCTCCTCTTTATTGGAGGCAACCTCATCTTGCACCTTGTCATATGTGAACTCCACTCTTTGAGCCAAAAGAGCCGAACATCAAGCTTACATCCACTTCTTGGTCCTTTTTAATATCAACTGAGTGATAACATCTATATTAGTTTTCTCTCCCTCGGTCCAGTCTGGCAGCGGGATGGGCTGATCAACCACTTTATTGAATTCATCCGCATCCAAAACTTGGCCGTCCTCCTGTACCTGATCGGGGATTAAATAAAGGTGTAGTGTCCTAATGTAGTCCACTATTAGCCTTGTGAAGGACCTCTTTTTGACTTCCAAATCATTCATACAATTGGCCCAAAAATCTTCAATGTGCAACTGATGGGCATATGGCTTCCCTACATGTTTCTTCATCTTGTCATATGGATCAAAATTATCTCTCCCGCTATGAAAATTGAACCCAAAGGTCTGCATTTCCATGTCAGAGAATTCAGCTATTGGAGCAAATGGACATGCAAATATACCTCTCCCAAATGTTAGGGGATAGGGAACTCCAGCCCTATACTTGCTTTTCAATAATTGGTGCGAAGCACACAATTTCCTTGTCATCCCCAGCATGACAATTTTATCGTTGGGGTATTTTGGCAATTGGTATGGAGAACCCTAGAAGCCTTCCATTTTGAAATAAGTGAACTTTGGGAACTAAATGAACCAATACCCAAACCTTTTCAACATCTCCATTGTCGAGGAGGACATCCTCTTGCTCAAATCCCTTTCTAGGGTTCTAACGATGAATATTGTAAAAGCATCATTTACCCTTTTGTAGTGATTTTTGGCATTTTGTGCCTGCAACTAAGGTAACAATCATACACCTTGTGTTGGTTAGGGTCGGTACCGACGGGATCCAAGCATGTCAAACCTCTGTATTTTTAATTAGCGGGAAAGGGATAGACAATATAGGAAGTCATAAAGAAGGTTGAAGATTTATTTACAATAGAAAATTGATTGTGCAAGTTATCACTTATCATCTTAGCCTAGTTGAATTTGGTAGGCCCCCTCAATATTTCTTCTACAAAGTAGAACATTCAATTCTCGAAGGTAGATGCCGAGGAAATCCCCATTATTTTGCTCAGAAGGGTGACCAAATCATTGACCTCTTCTTTGAAGTTGTTCTTATATATATGCTTAGGTAGCTTATTTGGGTTACCTTTTGGACGCTTCATCCATAAATCATTAACAATTGTCATGCTGGCCTCAAGATTTGTATCAAACACTTCAGAAGCATATTCCTTGCTGGTAACAGTCATGTGAGAAAATGAGGGGATCCCAAAAGTGCAGGCAGTTGAATCAACAGACAAGTTTGCCAACGCTCTCCTGTTTGCAGTAATTGTTAAGGTTATGATCAGATGTAAAGCACAGAAAATTAATTCAAAAATCAACACAATGACACAGCAGATACCCTGGGAAAACCCTCCTCTTGAGGGAGAAAAAACCCAGCAACAATATATCACTTATATATTGATTGTCAACAAGAATAATCCCCTTTACAAGAGGCCAATATGAAGGCCAAATATAAGCACCACTGACTGATGCAATGCAGATACAAAATGATGCAATTCGCTGATGATAAAACTCAGCCTTCTACAATATCAATCTGCCCTTGATTACAAACTCGCACTTGTATGAATCAAACTTGTGATGAATATGGAATGAATGTGAATGAATGCTGAACAATGAAATGCCATCAATTATATTTACAATAAAGAGGAGAGGACGTGACTCTTCACAAACATAAGTCGGCCTCCTTGAAAAGACGTGATTACAATAAGCATGAAGTTGGCCTCCACAAGAATTACAACACTCCATTAATTCGTGCCTCTTGGTAATTATTATTTAATACAAAAGTCATGCCTTTCCATAAATTGCTAATTATAAATTAAATAGCCATCGGCTATTATTTAATTTACCAAGTGTAAAGGAGATTGGCTGGAAGTGTCAACCGACACTGTATCATCAACACTCCCTCTCAGCTAGGGAGGATACTTCCAGCTGCACAAGTCATATCACCTCATCGTGATGACAGCCACAATGGCTACTCCCATATGTGGAAAAGAAAGAAGATATATCACCTCATTGTGATATCAACCATCATGGCTACTCCCATGGATGGAAAGAAGAGATATCACCTCATCGTGATATCAACCATCATGGCTACTCCCATGGATGGTATGTACAAGTGCTCATCACTCAATGTGATGTTGTCACCTCATCGTGACATTCACCATGGCTCTCCCAGAGGGTGAAAACACAAGTACAAGAAAGATCATCACGGACTCTCTCACGTGATGTTGTCATGGAGTCACACACATGACATCCACCATGGCTCTCCTAGAGGGTGGAAACAAGGGCTTTCACCTCAAATCTTTCTCAAAGAGAAATGCATTAACAAGGGCCTGCACCTCAAATCTCTCTCAAAGAGAAATCATTAAAGAGGATCACTGATACTGAGACTCCTTCTCAGCTAGGGCTTGATTCTCCACCATACCAAGCTTGTCTCGAAAGTACATAAACTTTATCCTGGAGAGAGGCTTGGTGAGAATGTCTGCCGTCTGCTCATCAGTGCTGATATATCTCAATTGGATCGCTTTCCTCAATACCATATCTCTGATATAGTGGTATTTGATCTCAACATGCTTAGTTCTGTCATGGAACACAGGGTTGACAGAAAGCTTCACACAGCTCTGGTTATCACAATGAATGATAGTAGGCTCCATTGATTGTCCAAACAATCCTGCAAGGAGCTTCCGAAGCCACACTGCTTCTTGAGCTACCACACAAGCTGCAATATATTCGGCCTCTGTTGTACTCAATGCCATTGAAGATTGCTTCCTACTACACCAAGATGTCATCGTAGACCCCAAACTGAAACAACATCCAAAGGTACTCTTCCAATCAGTAACACATCCTACCCAATCAAAATTTGTATAACCATGCAGCTTCAGATCCACACCTGAAGAATATCTCAACCCATATCCAACTGTGCCACGCAAGTATCTCAGGATATGTTTTGCTGCAACTAGATGAATTTGCCTTGGTTCACACATGAACTGACTAAGTGCACTCATTGCATAGCAAACATCCAGTCTAGTGTTGACTAGATACATCAACGATCCAATCAATTGCCTATACATCGTGCAATCCACCAGGTCTGAACTAGCTGCAACCTCTTTCAACTTATGCAAGTTGGTCTCCATAGGCGTAGACATGGATTTGCAATCCAACATACCAAATCTCTTCAGAATATCAATAGTATACTTCCCTTGACTTAGAATCATCTCATTTGACTTTTGCCATACTTCTAAGCCAAGGAAGTAATGCATGAGACCAAGATCCTTCATTTCAAATTTAGAAGCTAACTCCTTGCATTTGATAATGAGGTGTTCTTCTCCAATAAGAATCAGATCATCAACATACAAAACCAAAATCAATGCTTCACCATCAATTACCTTGAAATACAGGTTAGAAGAAGCATCGTTCTTAGAGAAGCCCAAGCTTGACAGGTAACGATCAATTCTTTCGTACCAAGCACGAGGAGCCTGCTTAAGTCCATACAAAGCCTTATTCAGTTTGCAAACATGAGACTCCTTCCTATGTACATCAAATCCATCAGGTTGCTCGATATATACCTCTTCCTCAATTACACCATTCAGAAATGCTGTCTTCACGTCCATCTGGTGAATCTTCCATCCTTTTGCTGCTGCAATAGCAATGATAGTTCTGACTGAAGTATAGCGAGCAACTAGAGCAAATGTTTTCTCATAGTCAACTCCCTCTTTTTGTGAAAACCCTCTAGCCACAAATCTAGCCTTGTATTTCTCAATGCTCCCATCAGACGCATGCTTGATCTTGAAGAGCCATTTAGAAGATACCACAGGTTTGCCTTCGGGTCTAGGGACGATGTCCCAAACATCATTCTTGAGAATGGACTGATACTCCTCTGACATAGCATCTCTCCAAACTTGATGACTCAAAGCTTCTTCAACACTGGAAGGCTCAGACTCAATAATTTGACTCATTAATGCTACATAACTGGAAAACTTGTGAGGTCTCTTACTTTCTCTGAAAGTTCCTTTCGGTGCTGCAAACCTTTCTGCCTCCTGCATTGTTTGCCTAGCCCAAAGAGGTCTCTTACGACCAATCACATTATCTGTAGGCCCATCAGTAGGTTCCAAGGGCTCAACTAGATCATCATCTTCTTTTGGTTCTGGAGCCTCCCTCTGAATCTCAGGAGTATGGTCAACTTCCATATCCTGAGGAGACTCTTCATTATCAATCTCCATATGAGTACCCTTGGATCTTTTGAATGCAACATCTTCCTCAAATGTGACATCTCTATTGATCTCGATCAACTTCTGGCCTGGAATGTAGATTTTGTAGGCTTTTGATGTCTCACTGTAACCCACAAATATTCCCTTCTTGCCAGAAGGTTCCAACTTTGTCCTTTTCTCTTTCGGTACATGAACATACGCAAGACAACCAAAGATCCTCAAATGACTTACTTTCGGCTTCACCCCTGTGAAAGCTTCTTCAGGAGTCATTCTCCAGAATGCGGTGAGGACTTCTATTTTGTACATAGACTGTTGTCCTAGATGCTTCCACCCAAAGGAAGGTTTGCAGATCTTGGTCATGAATCATGGCTTTCACTGCTTCCACAATAGTTTTGTTCTTCCTTTTAGCAACACCATTCTGTTGAGGATTATAAGGGACACTGAACTCCCTCTTAATCCCAGCTTCAATGCAAAAGTTATGGAAGCTGCCAGAAGTATACTCTCCTCCGTTATCGGATCTCAAAACCTTGATCCAAGGCGCAACCTCTGCAAGTGCCTTCATGTTCCTAGTTGATTTTCGGAAGGCCCGTGACCATTTTCTCCATGATAGGTAGAGCTCGGAAATGAAGGTGAGCCAATCTTCTATGCCATAGTTCACACGAACTTGATGAATCATGCACCAACGCTTGAAGTGGACGAGTGCAAAGTCTGTAGAGGCACTCATGTCGAACTCTGATCACATGAACAATCTTGATACTTGAGTTCTTTGGCCATACAAGAACTTTGCCTTTTGAGAATGCAACTTGGTACCCCTTGTCTTCCAAGGCTGAGATGGAAACAAGGTTTCTCTTGATGCCTGGAACAAATAGAACATCACTCAACTGCAGGGGAATGCCGGAATCCAAGTGAAGAGTGGAGGTCCCAATTCCTTTCACAGAGTAACTAGCATCATCTCCAATAATGACTTGTTCACTAGAATCTCTCTCCACCAAATTAGTTAGATGCTCCCTAAATCCGGTGATGTGGCGAGAGGCACCACTATCAATTATCCAAGTATTGTTGTCGGTAGGCACACTGCTTGATAATGCCGAATAGAATAAGCATTCACAAGAATCCTTCTGCGGAGAGACTTCATCAACATCTGCAATGGTAGCTTGCTGCTTAGGCCTGGTTGGACAATCCTTTGCATAGTGACCATACTTGTCACATCTAAAACATTGGACTTTGGAGAGATCCCTCTTCTTCTTGAATGAGGGAGCACCATCAGATTCCTTATCTCTATTCCTTTTGAAATAACCTTTCTTTCCACCTTTCCCTTTCTTCTTCAAGGATTGAGTGGCAAGAACATGAATATCTTCATTAGTGGAGCTTTTCCCAATGCTTCTTGCAGCCAACCTAGATTCTTCTTGAATGCAGTCTGCCCTCAAACAATCAAACTTGGGAAGTTTCGATCTTACGCTGATTCCTTGAATGTAAGACTCCCAAGATGAAGGAAGACCATTAAGGGCAAGCATGGTCAAATCTTTGTCATCAACAAAATGACCAATAGTAGAGAGCTGATCTCTCAACTCGGAAATCTTCATGAAGTAAGATATGACGGTTTCTCCTTTCGCCATCTTCACATGATGAAGTTGTTGCTTTAATGCAAGTGCACGGCTTGTGTTGTTGATCTCAACATCTCCTCCAAAGACTTAAACATCTCCCTTCTTGTCTTCATCTTAGAGATGATGGGAACAATATGATCCTTCACGGAATCAACTAACATCTCCTTTGCCTTAATATCTTTCTTCTTCCATTGAACCTTCTCTTCCTCATCCAAAGGCTCGGGGACTTTGTTCTCCATGAACTCAGCCAATTCATTTTCCTCCAAGGTGAGCATAATTCTGAATCTCCAAGATGTGAAATTTGATGCTCCCTCAAGTCTGTCCTCGATCTTGAGACCGTTCACCATCTTGACGAAGAGATAGAAGTGAACAAAGATGAGAAAGAGAATGACGAGTATCACTGTAAGACTAAATCTGATCAATATCTTCTTCAAACCTGGCTCTGATACCATGTTAAGTTTATGATCAGATGTAAAGCACAGAAATTTAATTCAAAAACAACACAATGACACAGCAGATGCCTTGGGAAAACCCTCCTCTTGAGGGAGAAAAAACCCAGCAACAATATACCACTTATATATTGATTGTCAACAAGAATAATCTCCTTTACAAGAGGCCAATATGAAGGCCAAATATAAACACCACTGACTGATGCAACGCAGATACAAAATGATGCAATTCGCTGATGATAAAACTCAGCCTTCTACAATATCAATCTGCCCTTGATTACAAACTCGCACTTGTATGAATCGAACTTGTGATGAATATGGAATGAATGTGAATGAATGCTGAACAATGAAATGCCATCGATTATATATACAAGTTAAGAGGAGAGGACGTGACTCTTCACAAACATAAGTCGGCCTCCTTGAAAAGATGTGATTACAATAAGCATGAAGTCGGCTTCCACAAGAATTACAACACTCCATTAATTCGTGCCTCTTGGTAATTATTATTTAATACAAAAGTCATGCTTTTCCATAAATCTTTAATTATAAATTAAATAGCCATCGGCTATTATTTAATTTACCAAGTGTAAAGGAGATTGGCTGGAAGTGTCAATCGACGCTGTATCATCAACAGTAATTATCAATTGGGAATCCTTATGATAATACTCTCGAGCCCCCGTAATTAACTTCAGACACAACATTGAAGAAGGGAACTTGACTGCCTGTGCAATTCCACTCTATTTGATCTTTGTGGCCAACTCAGTTCTATTGTCTCCAAAAATTTGCTTCTTGAATTCCTCCTTATCAACGTGACCTAGGTTAGTTTCACTAACAAAAGCCAACTCGATTCGATCTTAGAGGGAGGATCAACTCCCTTGAATTCGTACTTCATTTGTGTTGTTCTATCCGTTTTTTCCATAAAACCTGCAAAACACATCACGTAATAAGGAATTCAAATAAGTTTGATCTCGTTAAATATGCTTTACTTCAATTCCAATTAAACAAGTTTCTCTTCATAATAAATGCACAATTGATGTAACCGTTAATTATTGGCATACCTTAAAAATATACTCAATTAACTCCCAAAAGCCACATTACCTTTAATCACCCAGAAAGCAAATTGCGGAAAATTGAAATATAACATAGAGCGATCTTTGTGGAAAATTAGTAATCATCAAATTTTGCGGAAAATGCACATTTCATACCATCATCACCTTTTGCAGAAAAGTGAAGCCTACCCTCCCTGTGGAAAATTACACCCTCTACACCTACTAGAAAAACAACACTCTCAAAATGCTTAAGGGATCATGCATACTCTAGATTTCTGCAAACGACAATTTTTGGGAATTTCACCTGTGGGAAAAATGGGTGTGGGAGAATGTAGGCACAAAACTGAAAAGAGGGTGAAAAAGGTCCGATACCTCTCAAAATTCCACAAACCTAAATTTGCGGAAAAAACGCTTAAACATGGATTTGTGGAAAGTTGAACATGACAAGTCTTTGCAAAGTTTTGGGCTACGCGAAAAACTCTCTGTGGAAATCTGGACTTGGTGAGTTTTGCGAAAATTTACATCAAAGAAACCTTGCGGATTTTTGTCTCTATTGAATCTTGCGGGATAATTTAGCGCCAAAATTCTTGCAAGCCTAACCTTTGCGTAAATTTGGAACTAAGTCAATTTGCGAAAAAATGATGACAATCTATCTGCAAAACATATATTCACTCAATCTTTCAAATTTCCCATAAAACCCCAAAACATAAGGATATGGCTTAAATCTTGGATGCCACATAATCCCTGCATGGACAAAACTTTCGCAAAATGATTTTTTTGCGGAAATTCGCAATTTATAAACCTCATAAACTTATGAGCAAGATTTGACATCCAAAATCTAACCTAAACAAATTTTTAACTTGTTCCACACACACGCAAACACTATGCGGACCTTCACAAACCCTAAGGACTCCATCTTAACAATGCAAAAAACCCTAGCATAGGAAACTAAGAACCCTAGGAGCAAACCCTAAAATCCTAACCTATGAAACACCGGCAGAATAAGCCCTAAATTCTCACCCTAGGGTCTCTCTTTGCAATTTAACTCACAACAAACCCATCATGACCCAATATATATCCAAATACTTACATTTACCACAACTGACATGCTAAATTTAAAATTTTACCTTGGCTTCAAACATTTAATATGATTTAATTGAGAGTGCGATTTGTTAAATGCCCTAATTGTTTCGAAATGGCTTTCAAAATGAATCATCATAATAGGTTTGTGATACATACCTGCAACTCAAATTAGATCGGAGGTGAATTGTGTTGCAGGCACGATTCTGGCAAAGGAGGACAAACCTAGGGTTGGAGAAGCTCAATTGCTCTGAAATTCACACTTTCACAGGTTACAAATGATTAAGTGTCACCCCAAATTGTTTATAAAGTTCCCCAAAACCTACCGCCATTAATGCCCAAAATGACAGAGTGTTAGCAGTAGCACTCATATGCAAAAATACAAACTAGGTTATCATTTTGCGGAAATTCAACAAGCATAATCCTTTGGAGATTCAGGGCTTCTAATCCTTGTGGAAAAGGTGGGTATTGTTGGTGTACGTTTTATCATCCACCGAACACACAGAATAAAATGTCCAAAGACACTCTATCCTCTCTTGAAAAACCACCGCGTATGCTAAGATTGCGAGAAGATCATATGGCGATTCCAAGGTTTCTTTAGTCGGGTCTCGACGTGTGGATAAGCTCAATGGTCGTTGTGATAATGCTGGTAATAAACAAGGGGACTTACGTAGAAAGTCTGCACAAGTTCGGGACTTAGGAAATTTATCTTTAAAGGTTCTCAATTAGGACTTTCAATTGTGGATCTCAAAAAAAATGGCAAAAAGAATAGGGTTTAGGAGAGTCTAGTCTAAGCCTAAGAACTCAAGAGACAGTAAGGACTCGGTGAAGAGAAATAAACCACACTTTGTTTCGCCTCCTGCAGGACAACATACGCAAAGTGGGTGCAATCTTCAAGGGGTTTGTGAGAATAATTTTCAAACCTCGAATGAGGTTGAAGTTAAGCTTCCACGTTTAAGAGCTCAGGCTAACTTTACAAATCGAATGCAAATCATCCATTCGAAAAAAGTATGAGCTACACTTCACCGTTGAATCAATACGATCAATCTCTCATTCAATTAACAACTTTTCAAAGCAAATTCTACCTAATCTAACTTTAACTCTAATCTATGGCGGAAGGCAATATGTAACCTCGCTTACTATTCAACAATAAGAAGTGATTCAAGGCAAATCATGCTCAAGAGCTTTTATCATTCAAAATAGTCTCAATGCGACAATATACATAATCTGTCTCCACACAAAATGAAAATGAGAGAGCACTAGTTTATATAGAGCTCCAAAAATGAAATGAAGGGCCGAGATTAAAACAAGATCAACGGCCGAGATTATTACAACCAAACCCTAATTAGGGTTTCCCAAAATAACAAGAGTTAATCATCAGAAAACTATCAGAAAAGTGGCAGTTCCAGCTATAATCTAGGAGAGGCGTCCTTATCCATCTGAGTAGCATTGTGCTTGGCGAATCTGGACACTACGGCAATGACCTCGTCCATCGTGACAGGCGGCAACATGCTGATCCGGAATTCAAGTCCGTCCAACTTCTCAGCACATCTAGCAAAAGTACCTTCCCAATCTGCCTCCTGCTTCTCAAAATCCTTTCGAATGGATGAGAGTCTTGCCACTCTCGCAAAGTCTTGTTTCAAGAAAGGTCCAGTGGTCGAGAAGAAAGTTTCTTGAACTTTATGCTTCAATCTCTCCAACTGCATGTCGTTCTCCCGGATGACTTCACGGTCGAACACATCTGTAGTTATCATGCAAATCTTCTCCTGGATTTTCCTGACCTGTTCTTCAATTCCAAGTCCATCGACTCTTGCCTTCTCCAAGACTTCTTCTCGTATTGTCACTGCCCAAAACCAGTGATGAAAATCATATGCTGCCCTTGCAGCAATCACCTTTTTATCAACTAACTCCTCCCTTGGAGTACTCTTCAAAATTCTCAGGCTTGGAATAAGCCTTTCTTGCATATCCGGGATACCTTCCCATGCTTCTGCCATATCCATCAATCTGGAAAGAAATGAAGAGGTTCGTCCATAAGCCAGCGCCAACTTTTCCATGAACAAGGCCGCTTCCGTGCCCTCACTTGCCATCCAGCCTTGAGCTTCCCTGGCCGTTACCATTCCATGCTCAACTTCCCTAGTCACCTCCTGTGATGAATTGAGGAGAGGAGGAACGGTCGCATTGCCCTGATCAAGTGGCTGGGTCAAATGCTGTATATATTCTTTGAGACGTTTGACCTCCTTTTTGTACTCCTTCTTCTTGGTCACTTCCTTTTCCAGTCTCGCTTTAATGGTCGAGACGGAATTATCTAGCTCTTCTACTTCCTGACCTTTCGAGGTCGGACCAAGGTCAACAGTGGTTATAGCGTACTCCTGTGGAGTGATTTCGTCCTGTGGCTTGTCCACTGTAGGCACTGCAATGTGCACGGAACGGTTGCCTGTCTCGTTCCTTTGAATGGTGGAGAACTTCTTGGCGGGCTTCTTGACTGCAACCTGCTCTAATCTTGCCAAGAAATCGGCAGTATCATCTTCTTCTTCTTGTTGAGCCTCAGCAGGCACCTGGATCTTCATCCTTTCCAACAGCCAGTCTGGAATGGTCGATTGTTCAATGCCATCCTCTACTTGAACCTCGTCCTCGTTTGGAACATCCACTATCCCTCTGAGGGCCGAAATCATTCCTTCCTCTAAGTCATTATCCCGGACTTCTACATCATTATCTGAACCTAAAATTTCTGTGCCTGTTGGTGACGCAGGCTCTTCATCATCTAGTTGAATAGGCTCATCATTTACTTCCTGAGCTGCAAGAGGTTCAAGCATTTCCGCCAAGGAGTCGTCTATATTGGCCACAAACTGGTCAATGTTCCTGGATTTTGCTGACCGAGAAGGCTCTCCTTTATGCCTTTTGGAAACAGGTTCAGCACTTGGCATTATTTCTTTTCTTTTCTCTCCAATCCCGACCAAGTCCTGATGGGATGCACCAGCATTAGAGGAATATGACTCTGATTCGCTCAACAGATCATATGTGAGCGTGACTCCTTTCTGTCTCAATTCCTGAACATGATAATCAACCCACCACTGAGAATATTTTGTCACTGGCCTCATTAGGGTGGCTAGGTCTGCGTGCTCTGGCTCTGACCATTTCACTGGAGGGAGAGGTCGGCTTTCCTCAAAGCGAGGCTGGACGTGGTTTCCATCATCTTGGAGCTGATCAGGCACTCGACAGAACTCAATTGTTCTCATGAAATCCAAGGACATCCTGGACCACATCTTCCGTCTGACCTCATATTCATCCGCAGCATTTGCCCAGAAATCCTCCAATTCCATCCTGTGCTTGTATCTTCTCCCTTCCACTGTCCGGATATTATGATGTGGGTCATAATTGACCCTGGACTTGTATGCCGTGAAAGGATACCATTGGATCTCTAGCCTTGCACTTTCAGCCGCCTGTGCTGATGGACAGTACTCTAGCATGTTCCCGATGAAGAATGGGAATGTGACAGACGCTTTCTTGGTCGGCCTCTGAATATTCTGGTACTCTTCTAATTGTCTTAAAACCTCGAGCAATATCATCCGATTAGTCGGATAGATAGGCAATTTATAGGGATTTCCAGTAAATCCCTGGATCCTGATATATGTGAATTTAGGGAACTGGATGAACCAAGACCCATATTTGCTGATAAGACTTTTTGCTTCATGGCTCAGCCTTTGGTGCACTCCTCCTTGAAGCTTTCTGGTGATATGCATTAGGAATGCATCATGCACCCTCCTGAAGTGAGTTTTCTCCTTCAATTGGAGCTGAGGATAGCAGTCGTAAGGCTTGAGCTCGTTCTCCCCGTTGCCAATTTTGCCTTTGCAGATCAATCCTGGATACTTGTATGATCTGGCCAACAGGTATATCACATATGAACTCATGTGAAAAGACTTGGTCTCTTCAAGGTTGATCAGTTGCTCATGAAGGTTGTCACTTATCATCCGTGACCAGTTGAACATTTTGACTCCAGAGGTGATCTCGTCGATGAAATAGTACATCCAGCTCTCAAAGAAGGCGCCTTGTGGGTTGCCAGCTATTCTGTTAAGCATCAGTACAATATCTCCAAAATCCTCCTTGAAATCCGTGCGGCGAGGTCTCTTAGGCAACTTCTTGATTGACGGCTTTGGCTTGTCCATCCAAACCTTGTTGACTGTTGTGGCGCACAAATCTGACTTGCTGTCATATAGCATTTTGGCTTCTTCTTTGGTCTTATGGACCGTTCTTGAATGCTCTGGAATGCCGAAGGTCTCCTGAATTGCAACTTCGTTCAAGTGTGCCAAGACTCTTCCGTCAGGGGCGATGATCTGTCTTTTCTGGGCATCATAATGGCGAGCACATTCTACCATTAACTCTGCACAATCCATTGCCGGAGGGAATCCAGCTGCTTGGAATATCCCATTTCTGACCATTCGTCTGGCTATTGCTGTGGGAAGTCCCTTCTGACCGTATACTCTTTTCTTGAATTCGTCAAAATCCACATGTCCGAGGTCAGTGTCCATGACATTCTTCCACTTTGAGATGACTTTGGTCTCTTTCTGGGCACCCTTGCTGGCAAACTTCATTTTCAGCTTCCTTGATAATCCTCCTGCCGTGTCCGTCAACCTGCAGTCATAAAATTAACATTAATATAAAGACCTTTAAAATAATTTAAACCTCGTGCCTTGGATTTGAAAATTTGACTTTCAGCTGTTCACATAATTAATTTGCTGCGAAAAAGCAAGCTGAAAGTGACTTGAATGGAATTGAAAATTTTGCCAGAGCTTCGTCAAGATGACAGTACATGAAAAGATAGCAAATTTAATTGACCAATCACCAAACCTCAGTGAAGGAACGTTAAATGCAAATCAGATTTAAAAATCTGATTTTTTTGAAAAGTGCGCCCCTCTTCAAGAAGAATTCAGCTTTGAATAAATCTCTTTTTCTTTTCCCGCGAAAAATTCCTCAGCATAACACTGCTTCTCTCTCTGGGAAAATTCGACTTTGCTTATGGACGAATTAATTGCCTGACAATTTCGAGAAAGATTAAATTTCTCTTCAGCTGTGTGTGAAAAAATGAGTTGCTGAAACTCATTATAATGCTGAAGGATTGAATTCGATTTAGCAACTGCCATAATCTTTCTCGATCTCGATTTGTTTTCATTTTTCCAAACAGGCAAGTTTCCTTTTATCTTCCGACAAGGATCAGTCTCGAACTTATCCGGACAAATCTTACTGATCTTCAAAAATTCGATTTTTTTATTTAATGTTTATTTTTTTTGATTTTTCAACTTTTTTAAATAAAACATTAAATGATTTAATTAAATTCATGGTGAATTTAATTTTCTTTTTGGTCGGATTTCATCTCCGCCTGGCGTGCTTTACTTTTCTTCCGATTCGTGTCTGGCAATTTTGGTTTTGTCCAAGGCATTTCAAATTTCCAAATAGTTGAAAATTAATATTAAAATATTAAAAATATTTTAATTAATTCTAACCCGTTCGTTTTGGACCAATGGCTATTTCGATTTTCCTTCATTTTTTCTTGGCTGAGAGTTTATTTTCCAATTTCGTCCTTAATTTCGTCTAGCCAAACCAAATCTTAAGCCATTCCGTCAAAAATTTTATTGCCAGATCCCTATTTTTCTTTGCCGAGGCGAGATTTTAAGCTTATTTTGCTCTGCCAAAGTCAAATATTTCCTCGTTCAGTCGAATTTTTCTAGGCAAAATCCTTGTCCGAATGTCTTCGTTGGGCGAATTTCCTTGATGTCTGACATATTCTTCCTCCTTCTGGCCAAGGACGATCTTACCTTTCTCCCTGCATTGCGCATTTTTCTTGGGTCAAAGTTGACAATTTCTCGACATTTTCTCCATACTTAGGCAAATTTTACCTCTTTTCCTCATCGTGTTAAGCACATTCCGTTTTATTCTTTGCCAAATCCTGATCTTCTTTAGCACATGCCCTTTCAATCTTGGCATTTGTCCTCTCGAAAGTGTCACAATACTTGGCCAACTTCTTCATTTTTCATTCCTTAGCCTCTTCACTTAGGCAAATTTTCGAACTTTTTCTTGGACTTGGCATTGATACTTAGCCAAAAATCATCATCTTATCATCTTAGGCGGACCTCCTTGACATTTTGGACGGGCATCATGAACTTCTTTGGTACCTTGCTAACCTCCTCCAAGTATATGGCGGACTTTGTAAGTCTTTAGGATGAACATGATGGATGTCCCTCTAGTGGATGGCGGACTTCCTTAACACTTTAGCATTTACCCATCCTTTGGAAAGGATTCTCCACCCTTTAGGCTCTCATACTTAACCAAATTTCGAAATTCTCCTTAGCTGGGCGCCAACACTTAGCAAATATTTTGATTTTCCTTCACTTTACATGCCTAGGCGGACTTTCAATAGCTTTCAGCCAAGTCCCACCTTTCAAGGGCGGACTTCACAAGCACTTTGGACGAGTCTTCAAGCTTAAGGCGGACTTTGAAGGTCTTTAGCACATCAAGGGCGGACTTTATGACTCTTTTGGACGTCCCTCTTGGCAGATGGCGGACTTTGAGATCTCTTAGGACAAACCTCTTAGTGGATGGCGGACTTCCAAGGGGTCTAGGATATCCCTCTTGGCAGATGGCGGACTTTGAAGGCTTATAGGATGTGCATGGGCGGACTTCATGACCCTTTGGATATCCTTCTTGAGAATGGCGGACTTCCCAAGTCTTTTGGACATCCCTTTGGCATATGGCGGACTTCATGAGATGCAAGGATGGTCATGGGCGGACTTCACAGCATGCAAGGATGTTGCCTCAATATGCAGGGATATGCTTCATGATGCAAGGGCGGACTTCAAGACCTTTTTGGACATCCTCCTTAGCTGCTGGGCGAATTCCATGGCCTTCCAGACCTTCATACACCTTCCTTCATCCTTCTTTCATGGCGAATTTTCTAGACTTGAGCAGATTTTTTCACAAATTTCACCATTTAAGAACTGATTTTCATGATTTCATCTTCAGATCTGATTGATCTTGAACTGGTTTTGACTGGTTTTTCCAGATTTTTGAACGTTTTTGGTCTGATTTTCATGCTTTTTGAACTTGTTTTTGCAATTTTTCAAATTTTTTCATTTTGATTTTTTGAGAGTTCTATTGAGTTTTTCGAACTTCTGAGTGCGTTTTCAGAACTCGGGACCCGTCCAAAAATAGGAACTTTCTAAAAATAGAAAAAGCAACCCTAAAAAATAGGGAACCTCGTTTGGTCCAAAAAATACCAAAAATGAAAAATCGAAAAAGCAACTTTTCCTAAAAAATAGGAATTCTCAGAATTGGCCGAATTTACAGTCGATCTTCGTCTCTTGGGCCTTCTGAGCGCTTCCATGACGTCTACGCACAGATTCAAGCATGAATTACTGACTCGGCTCGGGCAACTCTTGGCAAACTGACCTGAAACCCTTAGCAAAATGATCTCTCGTAACCGCTGCAAGGAGACAGAACCCTAAAAACTAGCAGGCAACTGGGGGTCCTCATCAGCGATGGGGCGATGTGTGAAAAGGTCACAACAGGTATGCAATCTCTTGCGGGAAAATGATGCCCACACATCCTTGCAGAAATCCAAAGAATGCAGTATTTTCATACGGATTGGACCTTGTGGGTTTTCGAATTTTGGGTGCTCTGGATGCATTTTCCATTGCAGGTTTTCAAAGCTTGCGGTACTCTAGATGCATTTTCCATTGCAGGTTTTCAAAGTTTGTGGTACTTTGGATGCATTTTCCATTGCGGGGTTTTGAAGTAGACTAGCCTTGGACAAATCTACACAAATGCATCTTTTTACAAGCCCCCTAAAGTTCTAAGGAAAAATGAAACCCAAAGCTTAAGCCAAAACAAGCAAGCGCAAGAAAAAAACCCAATGTGACCTAACCTAAAAACTGAAGCCAAAAGAAAAGAGCGGGTCCTCGTTTTAACAGGGTGTGTGTGTGCAAGGCACAACTGTTCCCCAAATTAAAAATCTTGTATTACCAAGTCTTATTCATGCTTTTAGTACTACCTCTAGAAGAGAAGAAAAAGATACCAAGAGCAGACCCTCTTGGACTTTTTCCCATGGCAAAGATCCTTTAGGCTGCATTAGAATCAAAATATTTTCATCACAACAGTGATTCACACTCATGGAAGATGTGGCACACTATGATTTCTCCAAGGGCCTTGTTCATAAGCTGATGTTCCTTAATTCCTGCTTGCGTCTTTTGGGAAACAATGGCATCTCATTTCTTTCATTTGCTTGTTGCCATTAATGATTTATCTGAATAGTAGCTATAATTTTCTGCACAGACATGGGGGTTTTTGGTATTACCAAGTCTTATTCATGCTTTTAGTACCATCCAGAAGAGAAGAAAAAGATACCAAGAACAGACCCTCTTGGACTTTTTCCCATGGCAAAGATCGTTTAGGCTGCATCAGAATCAAGATATTTTCATCACAATAGTGATTCACACTCATGGAAGATGTGGCACACCATGATTCTCCAAGGGCCTTGTTCATAAGCGGATGTTCCTTAATTCCTGCTTGCATCTTCCAGGGAAACAATGGCATCCCATTTCTTTCTTTTGCCTCTTGCCATTAATGATTTATCTGAATGGTAGCCATATTTTTCTGCACAGGCACGGGGGTTTTGAGGACACATATGAAATACACTGAAAGGGACTGGAGGACAGCTTGGGGAAGTAATAGATTCCTTGCCATGGATAACATCTTTCCTTGCCATCCCTTCAACCTCCTTAACTTGCCTACTAGCTAATTCCGTTGTGAGTTCTTGTTTCTAGTTCTACGTTTAAGCAGTGATTCCAAGGTATTGAGTTGAAATGGACCTTATTTGGCTATAATATGTGTTTTGCTACGGTATTGAAATTGTCAGTGGTGGAGTGCTTGTAGAACAAATATACTTGCAATTTGCACATCAGGTCAGAATGACTATGGGCATCGATTGAAAATTCTTATAGCTAGTGAACCACACAACACTGTTCATTGAGAGAGGAACAATTTGATCCAATCTTTTGCAAAATCCCCTTGGCATCAACAGCTGTAGCTGTGTGGTCTTTTCAAAGTTAGGAACTTATTCCCCTAACTTAGCTCTTGCAAGTTCTTGCATCTGTGACACATCCATACATTAAAATGAACCTTTATTCAGTCCACAATATGAATACACCATAGATATTGTTAGGCAATGATGTCAAAATGTTAAAAATCTGTTCATCATAATACAGTAAACATACCAAGTACTTAAATTGTCAAGAATGCCAAGACTGCTCTCCTTAGCAGTGAGCACAGATTGAGAGGAAATCTTGATCTGAATCATTCAGATGTGTGCAGACCTATGTCAATAGTTTCATTGGTAGGTAACATTTATTATGTTTCATTTATTGATGATTACTCTATGAAAACCTGGGTTTACTTCATGAAGGCCAAAGATAAGGTTTTTGGGAAAACTCTTGTGGAAAATTAGAAAGATAGAAAGATCAAGATCTCGAGGTCTAACAATACAGACAAATATACCTCCAAGGACTTTGATGCCTTTTGTGGAGATGCAGAGATCAAGATGCAAATGATTGTGATGTACAACCCTCAGCAAAATGGGGTTGCAAAGAAGAAGAACATGTCCATTATAGACACATCAAATTCCATGACCCATTGCCTATATTTACCAATGTTTCTTTGTGCAAAGGCATGTAATTGTTTTGTTTACATTTTGAATAGTTATCCTCATAGGACCTTGAAAGATGAGACTCTAGAGGAAGCTTTTAGACAAGAGAAACATGACATTTCTGATTGTTGGGTGTTTGGTGTATTACAATACCCAAGGTTGCTCTTGCACGGTCTTGTGGAAGACTTCCCACTATCTACTGCCTGAAACCTGTCTCCAATGGTTTCCTCTTGAGCTTCTAGGTTGACTAAACCCTGCTCCAACTCTTTTCAAAGAGTTTCTACCTTGTGCTTTACCTTGGGTAATCAATCACCTTCTTGAAGTTTGAATGCTCTTTCTAGGACTTAGAAGAATCTAAGCGCCCTGTTCTCCAACTGACTTGAACCTCTTGCAGGGGAGTGAGAGATGTTGGTTTCTTTCATTTCATCTCCAAATGGGTACATCTTGCTTTTAGTTCAACCTTCAAATCACCCGTTTTGTGAACTTGCCTTGGACAGTCCCAAATCTCTTCTAGCCCTTACCAGTCGGTATTTGGCTTTTTACTCTCACTTTTCCCAAACAACATACCAAGAAAATAGCATTTTTGGACACCCTTTTCAGGGTTTTAAATCTTGGAAAAGTTTCAGGTTTCCAACTGGTCCGTACAGGTGATTCCAAACTTCTTGGACTGGAGGCCTAATTGCCCCTTTTCACTAGGGCTTCACTGGTTTTTGTTTATTTCTCACCCAAACAAATTTTTCAGGCCTTCATTGCTCTGATGTCTTTGTATTTGAACTCATTCCACCTGAAAATGTCCTTGGCCGTACAACTGTACCTTTCCCCTGCCTTAGTTTCTTTATTTTCCACCCTAATTCCCTAACCGGGTCTATGCTTGCCTAGGGTTTGGGTGTATTCTTCTTTGCTCTTTGTTCCCTGGTATCTACTGTCAATTGTTTGCAAACAAATGACTCTTCTCCCATATTCCACAGTCTTAGGGAGATCCCACGGTCTGTGGCTATGGGGAAGTCATTTTACAAAGACTGTCTCAAAACTGAAATAAGAAAGCTTCCCAAACTAATAGCTATAGAGACTAAAATAAAATACTACCCTAAGCAACCTGTATACAGAGGGAAAACCGACACAAATCTACACTAAGAACTCCAATGCATTGAATGAAACAGTATTTACAAAGTTTTGGAATCCACTGTCTTCAAAAACTCACGGGCAGAAACATAAAGTGCAGATTTTGCTTAAAACAGGGTTAACGTACTGTTTCCACCTGAAACTTGAACACCACACACTAACAACATACAAAATGAGTATCATACATCAAGAAAAATGTTCACACTGCTATTTAAATACAAATAACGTGCTATGTAAATATGCAACACCTAAATAATCCCTACTGCGCAAAAACCCACTGTGTTTTCCAGAAAATACAGAAATACAGAAAAACCAGAAATCTGTTTTATTATTCACACCAAAAACTTCGAATATCATGCAACAACTCTACCACTCTGTCTAATCCCCAGCCATATCAACATTGGTCGTTACATTTCCCTGTTTCAAGGGCGTTACTCATTCCAAAGATCCCTGATTTTAAGGGAATCCTAAATAACTTCCAAACCGCATGCCATCTTTTATTGTTATCATGCAGTTTTGGCAATATTCCTGCCATCTACGCCATTATCCTTCTTTTTAGGATTTTCTAACTCATTGTCTATGAGCTAACAACCCTTCAACTGACCACTAATATCCTTCATCAACGAGGAAGTGACTCTAACACAAGTTGTTGCATCATATCTTCAAGCACAACCTTCTATACCTTAATAAAGCAAAATTTACCAACAATCAACTATGATGACTAAAATAACACCTAAACAAAAGATTGATTCAACCTACCACACAACATGCTGACTTGGCCAAGGTCAGTACAAGCCAAAACCTTTCAAACCAAAATTTTGTGCAAAACAATTTGGAGATTGGCCTTGGTGCTCCTGCACCAGTGTTTGGAATTTCTGTCTATGATCATGTACAGGAGGAGAAAAGGATGAAGCTTGAATCCTCTATCACGAAGGTGTGTTTGTGGGATAAAGTGATTCCTCCAAGGCTTACAATGTTATGTTTCATCACAGCAAAAGATAGTAGTGACCCAAGAAGTGAAGTTTGATGAGGATGCTTGGTTCTTTAATTCTTGTGAGCCTTCAATGGAGATTGAGGAGGGTGAACAAATTGCTGCCTCGGTGCTAGTCCCTAGAATACAATAGTAACAACTACAGTTCAGCAAGGTTCCATTACATGAGTGAATATCTCTTTACCTTTTAGTATAGCTACGAAGTCGAAATGGCATACTTAGACATTTGAAGAGGCATAGGAACAATTAGGAACACCAAATAATTTTTTCTTTGGGTGAGTCACCTCCCAAAGAAGTTTTTTGATTTATGTTGTATTGATGTAGAGCCTTACTGTTTTGAGGAGGCAAATTTTGAGTAGGTGTGATAAGATGCCATGACAGAGGAGTATCACTCCATTATGAAGAATGATGTTTGGGAAATTGTGGCAAGAATAGAAGGGATGTTGGTGATTGATTCTACAAGGTGAAGCATGCAATAGACGACAATATAGAGAAGTACAAATTAGTTTTGTTGCATGAGGGTTCTCCTAGGGAGAGGGAGTTGACTATGATGATATGTTTGATCTAGTTGTGAGATACACTTGTAGTAAGGTAATTATGTCTCTTGCATCTTATTTTGTCTGGTCTTTATATTACATGCATGTAAAGACAGCTTTTTTGAATGGCAAGATTGATGAAGAAGTGTATATCAATTAGCCCAAGGGGTTTGAAGTGCATGGGAAAAAAATGCATGTATGCAAGATGAAAAAGGCTCTGCATGGGTTGAAGGACGCACCATGTGCTTAGTACTCACAAGTTGATGAGTACTTATTGAAGTTGGGCTTCACCAAAATTGTTCCAAATACTAACCTTTACTATTAGTTTTATAAGTTTGATTTGTTAATTTTGGTCTTGAATGTGGATGATTGAATCCATAAAGGTAGTAGCAAGAAGCTTATAACATGGTCCAAGAGGGAGTTTGCCTTTGAGTTTGATATGAAGGACATTGACCTTATGCTCTATTTTTTGCTTCTTGAGGTTTGGTAGGGTATAGGTGAGATCACCCTCTCTCAAGGTAAGTACATTGTAGGGTTTCTAAAGAGATTTCAGATGATGCATTGTAAGCCCTTGGCTACTCCCATTGTTATAAGTTGACTATAGATTTAGAACTAGATTTGGTGGATCCTTCAGTGTATAGATAGTTGATAGGTTCCCTCATGCATTTGGTGAATACCCAACCTAATATTTGTTTTTCAATGAATACATTAAACCAATTCATGGTTGAGTTGAGGCAGATTCACTGGATGGTTGTGAAGAATGTGCTTCGATATTTGGAGGACACAATTCATTATGGGTTAAGATATGTTGGAGGTGGAGAGTTGTTGCATGGCTTTGTGGATTGAGATTGGGTAGGTGATGCTAGTGCTTGGAAGAATACTTAAGAATTTTTTTCAGCTTGGGGTTAGGTATGATATATTGGTTCAGCAGGAAGAAGGCAACAATGGCATTGAGTTCAGCAAAGGCATAGTACATGGCCACTTCTTTTGCTAGTTGTGAGGCTCTCTCGCTTTGCAAGTTGATAGTAGAAGTTGTTGTTCAGATGTTGTAGTTGGCAATTGTGTAGCACGATGTCATCAAGCTCTTTAAGAATCCAATGTTTTAGGATTGCTCAAGCATATACATTTGGTACCATTTCTTTAGAGATAGAGTTTAGAAAAGAGTAGTGTTTCTTCAACTATGTCACAAGGTTCATGTTTGTGCTTGAGTTTGGGGAAGATAAGATTTGGAACAAATTTGTTAAATGACAAAAATCAAGAAAAAAAAAATTGTGATTAAATTTGAATAATAGAAATCTAGTATTAATATGTTAAAATTTAAATATAATTATATTAAATTTATAAATATTTAGGTTTAAATATATTATATTAAATCTTAAAATATTAAAATTTAATATAATATATAAAATATGAAATATTAAACTAAATAAATATAAATAAACTTAAATGCATAATTTTTTTAAAAATCTAATGTATTAATAAAGTTGTAATTTATAAATATTAATATATTAATAAATTTAATTATATAATATTAAAATTATAACAAAGTTAATATTAATAAATATTATATGTTCATTAATTTTTCAGGGAAACTCGGGGACACGTCCCCAACATTTTTTGGACATGTCCCTGTTTCTAGAACGTCTTGGGGACGAGGGGGATGCCTAGGGGATGTCCCCAAAAATCTTGAATTCAGTGGAAACGCCCCTAAATCATGGGGATGTGGAGCAATCTAGGAGGGAATGACTTGCTGTCTCTAGGACGGTTGGGGATGCTTGTGACATCCCTCGACCGTCCTCAGGGACGATCAGCCATTCCCCCCCAAAAAGAAACATTTTAAAATTATTCTTATGTGGGCCTGCACACCCTAGCTCGCCCTAAATGGAGAAAAAGAGTTTCATTTTATTTCATTTGTATTTTTTGTTCGTGCAAATATATTGTAGCAGGGTTCGAAGGAAGAGCAAATTGTTTGAGCAGGGATTGAAGGAGCAGCTGCAAAAGAGGTTGAATCTAGGGCATCATTGGTACTGAGGTTGCAATTTTTTCAAAGAGGTAAGTCATTCTATCAATTTTTCTTTGCAAGTTTTTTTTTAAAGCTTAAAGAAAGAAATGTTTGGTTTTTTATTTCTTTTATCATTTTTCAGTTTAAAGTTGCATTGAATCTCAAAAAAACAACATGAGCAGCAGTGACAATGAAGTGCAAGAAACTCAAATAAATGTAACGGTTTCAGCCTCATTAGTGTGTGGAAGTGTTGGGGGTGGAGGTGAAAAGCCAAAGAATCCATTTGAGTGCCCTTTGGAAATCTTGAAAACTTATGTAAAGGGCCCTTTTAACAAAATAAACCTCTTCTCCAACTTGTAACAGCCGTAGATATCAAAAGTAAAAATTCAAGGGGGAGTAGGGTGTAGTTGTGTCACATTTGCAATACAGATTTTAGAGGGGGCTACTCAAGGGTACGGTCTCATTTCTTGGGTGTTATAGGCTGTGGAGTTATGGTTTGTCCAAACATAAAGGATGATGAGAAGCTAGAGGCTCATAGATTGCACATGGAAGCAAAAATGAGGTCTACAGGTGTGACAATGTTGACACATTATTTTGCAAGTGGACATTCATCTATGCCTATGCCATCCATGGCTGGTAGTGGTAGTAGTGATATTGCCACAAGAGGAAAGAGGAAGGTTAGTGGTGGTGAGAGGCCAGGGACAGTTGCAAGTATGTTTAACGTGCAGGCATGGGATGCAACAAAGACTTCCATTGCCAAATTTTTTTTATGCCCATTCCATCCAATTTCATGTGGCTTGTTCCTCTTTTTTCAAACAAATGATAAAAATTGTAGCATCTATTGGTCCCTCATTTATACCCCCTAGAGATCATAAACTACACACTACCCTCCTAGACAAAGAATATTGTAAGGTTAACTTGCTAATGGAGGATATGAGACAAACTTGGATCAAGACGGTTTGTTCTACTGTGATGGATGGGTGGACCGGTATTAGACATCAGCCACTCATCAATCTCATAGTCACATTCCCAACTGGCTCTTATTTTCCTTAGAGCTGTGGATTGTTCAGGGAAGCGTAAGGATGCAAACTTCTAGTTTAGCATTTTGAGAGACACCATAGAGGAGGTTGGGCCTCAAATGTTGTAAAGGTGGTCATTGATTCAACACGTGTGTGCAGATTGGCTGGTATGATGGTGGAGGGTACTTACAAGCACATCTTTTGGACTCCATGTTGTGTTAATGCATTGAAAGACATAGGGAAAATAGATTGGGTGAAGCAAGTGGTGGCAAAAGCTAGAGATATTCAAATGTTCATTTGCAACCACCACACCTCAATTGCTTTCTTTAAGATGTTTTCAAAGAAGGAATTCCTCAAACCTGTTGAACAAGATATGCTAGTTACTTCATTTTGTTAGAGAGGATGATTGAGGTGCACGAGTCTTTGCAATTGATGATGGTGAATTTGAAGTCGAGTAGATGGCCTAATTCAAGCTCTATTGAAGGAAACACCATCAAACAAACGATTAGTGATGACAACTGGTGGTCCACAGTGAGGTAAGACATTGCTGATTTTATTAAATATTAAATATTAAATTGCTGATTTTAATGTTTTAATTTTATTGTTCAATGTTTCAACTTTCGAAGTTTCTAATTTGTCAATTAATTCTTTTGAACTTTTTGTTTGCATTTTGCAGATATGTTTGCTCATTCATCTCACTTGTTGTAAATGTCATTAGATATGCTAATACAAATTCTCCTAGTCTTGGAGAGATATATGAGACATTTGACAACATGCTTGGAAAGATAAAACAAACAATTTTGGCTAAGGATCCTACTTTGGGATTTTACGAGCAATGTATTAAGCTCATTGTGATGCTATAACACTCTACTTGATCCACAGTTTAAAGTTGTAAACCAACTACCAATTCAGCCGAAGTTCAACTAACTTGTTTTCATTCAAGAGTTTCCAAATCGATTTCAACTAAATCAATTTAAATTTTCAACTAACTTCTAAGTTTCCAGTTTCAACTAATTTGAAACAACTAACTATTTCACTGACCGTTTCTTAGAAGATCAATAATTAAATAACTGTCAAACTAGGGTTCCCTTTGTAGTTAGACGGAAAAGAAAATCAATTCCGATGTCGTTACAACATAAAATTCATCAACTAAATTTTAAACAATCATTTAAAACTGGAAGGAAAACTATTAACTGTAACCATATAATGAAAAATTACAGAAGGATAATAACTACTTTCCTTTGCTTCTAGTAAATAACGAGCAATTGCTACAGCTATGAAACAAAGGTAATATTTGTCATTCTATGGTTTAAGAAATGGAAAATTAACTGCCAATCTCATCCGGCAATAACTAACTAACTAATCCATTTAGGATTCCCATTTAACCAATTGACGATCTGAGGAAAGAAATAACTTCTTAATATTCATTAACCAATTCCAGATCTTCCATTTCAGCTGAATGAATCAAGTAATTGTCTAACTAGTCAACTGCAGTCCTTTACATATAAACAATAAACTTAAAGAAAATAACATTTGTTGTAGCATTAATAGTAATCTTAAATTGACAAATGCATGTACTTGGGATTACAATTTGATAGCACCATCATGATGAATTGCTTGAACAACTTTATCATTGAGAGAAAGAGAAACATCATCAGGGGCTTTACTGCCCATCTAGACCTACTGGTCTCCCTAGCTTCTTCAACTGAAGAACCCGACCCTTCACGAGGGTAATCAACAAGGATCAAATCATCATCATGCCTCTGAGCTTGGTGTCAAGGACCTATACCTCCTGATCGACCTTACTAAGGGTACCTCCCAACTAGAAAGGTCACTCTAATCAGTGGTATATCTGGTACTTGATCGCTGATAGATGCTGAATCTAGCATCGTACCTGTTAGAAGAGTTGTCATTGATGTCAAGGCAACATGTGGACGTCAAGAAGCTTTGATGGAATAAGATGTTTTTTGATGATATCATTGTTACAAAGACATTGAAGGACTCAGCAAGAATCTTCAAACTAATCATCATGCTGGTTCAAAACAGAGTTATATAGAACTTTATAATCTTCAAAAGACAACACACACAATTTTAAGATTCAAGAGTGAAAACTAGAGATTCAAATTCAAATTCAAGAATACATTGATAGCACACAGTTTCAGATTTGTTCAATCTTTAAGACACACAGCTTCAGATTTGTTTGGGTTTTAAGATATGAAGAATACATTGATAGCACACAGTTTCAGATTTGTTCGATCTTTAAGATACACAGCTTCAGATCTGTGTGGTTTTTAAGATATGAAGAAGCAACTACAGGTTATCAAAGAAGTCTTTTTAGACTTAATTAAAAGTTAAAACTATAAAGTGCATTAATTAAAGACAAAAATATCATCGATATGCTGAAGACGTATTAAGAAGTCTTTATTAAAAAAAAAAAAAGAGAAGAAGTGCGATTCAAGGATAAAGACACGTTATTTCAATGAAGAGTCTTCTTAATGCGATTAAAAAGGCTAAGCTGGAAACTTTGTTTAAAGAGTGCGAATAAAGATAAAAATGTGTTATTGCAATAAAGAGTCTTGTTTAAATATCATCGACTTAATCAAGCGATGCAAACAAATCAATCTAAAAAGACGTCTTCTAAAAGATGTAAATCTGGAAATAATGCGCCTATGAAAAGACGTCTTCTAAAGAGATGTAAATCTGGAAATAATGCGCCTTCATAGGATGTGTTTTGTTTTAACAAACACAACTTCTTTTTGATTAAAAGCTTTCAAAGAAAGACGCAAATCATGAATACGTCTTTTCAAAGTTAAAGATGTGGTCTTCAAGTGTCTTTTCAAAAAGACGCATTGATAGAAAATTCTTCAAACTAGTGCAAAACAAATTGTGTTAGAAGTATTAAAATCTGGAAATGAAGTGGTGTGATTTATCAAGGGTTGTGATCTTTTACCAAGAGATGCAGTCTTAGAGAAAAATATATATTCATCATTCATTTCAGACTTGAAGAGTGTGGTTGTCAAGTTCAAGAAGTCTAATTCAGAAGCTTATCTTCTTGTGTGGGCTGAGTGTGAGAATTTACGTCACAAAGGCAGATTAGAGGATTGGCAGAGTGCAGATCTGATTGACTTAATTTGATTCATCCATCAAGTCAAGGTGTGATACCTTGCATTAGGGGTTGGTGCTCCTTGTAGGTAGGTGCCTACTAAAATTGTAAAGGATTAGGGTGTTCCTTGTAGATCATATTCTACTAAATCATTCCTTTTGTAAGTCCGTAGGTTGGTGCCTACTTTGAAAATTATTAGTTCAATAAAATTGTGTCAATTGGGGAAATTGATTCATATCAAAAGTTGATTGTAATAAGTTTGAAAAAGAAATAAAAATTTGTGATTGATTTACTGATTCACCCCCCCCACTCAGTAAATCTTTTGTGCTCTTCAATTGGTATCAGAGCAAGGTCCTTCTTGAAAGCTTAACGCTTGAAGGAGATCCTTAAGAGCACATATGGCAAATCTAAGCAACACTGTGAAAGCACCCATCTTTGATGGGACTAATTATGCCTTTTGGAATATCAAAATGGAAGCATACTTGAATGCACTTGGGTTTGATGTGTGGCAATCTGTTGTTGATGGGTATTCTCCTCCAGCTACCCCTCCAATGGATCAAGCAGCCAAAAAGAGAAGTGAAAACAATGCAAAAGCTAAGCATGCTCTTCTTTGCAGCCTAACAGATTCTGAATTTACAAAAGTCATGAGGTGCAAGTCAGCAAAAGAGATTTGGGACAAACTTCAAAACATCTATGAAGGAGATGCAAAAGTTAAGAAGGCAAAGTTACAAACTCATAGAAGGAAATTAGAGACTCTCAAGATGAATGAAGATGAAGATATTGCCTCATACTTTCTCCGTGTTGATGAAACAGTAAATATCATGAAAGGACTTGGTGAAGAAATTGAGGATACTTTTATTGTTGATAAGATTCTAAGATCACTATCTACAAAATTTGAGGCCAAGGTTGCAGCATTGGAAGAACTAACAAATCTAGATTAGCTGAAAAAGGATGAATTACATGGGATCCTTGCTGCCTATGAGATGAGGATTGAAGGTAGATCACCACAAAAGGAAGTCTCATTCAAAGCATCCAAAAATGACAAGAACAAGCATGAAGAAAAGGATGAAAAATCAAATGATGAAGCAGAAGCATACTTCATGGGTAAACTTAAGAAAGGAAAAGGAAAATACAAAGGAAAATTCCCTTTTAAATGTTTCAATTGTGGAAATGTTGGACATTATGCTTCAAAATGTCCTCAAAATGAAAGCAGCTCTAGTGAAGAAGAAAAGGAAATCAGCAACAAGAAAAAGGGAAAGAAGAATTTCAACTCAAAGAAGAAATTTCAAAAACATAAGAAGAGTTTCTATTCAAAGAAAGATAGCAGCACCTCCGAAGAACAAAGTGAGATAGCTCAAGCAATGGGGAAGATGAAATATTGTTTATGGCTGAATGTGAAGAACAAAATGTTGATCAAGAATGTGAAGAAGAAGAAGAGATAGATCAAGATGGAAATGAAGGAGAGGAAGTAGATCTTGAAGAAGAATTGCACTATGCTTACAAGAAAAATGAAGACTTGAAGAAGAAGGCTGCCAAGTACAAATTGAAGATTAAAGAGATGACAAATGACTTGGAGAATTCAAGCAAAACCATTGAAGATTTGAGAGCTCAAATCATGGAAGCTGAAAGAAATGAAGAAGAATTGAAAAACAAACTCAATACAAAGGAGATGAAATGTGACAAGCTGGAGCAAGAGATAGCAATGCTAAAGTTGGAATTGGAGAAAACAAAGTTTCAACACTCAAAGATTGATAAAGAATCCAGCAAGCTGATTGAGCTAATGAAGGCTCAAGATTTTCTTCAAAGCAAAATGGGAGGTAGTTTTGAAGAACAATCCAAGAAGGTCACTAACTCCAAAGAAGATTTCAAGACTTTCTCAAAGCAAGGTGAAGAAGATTGGATAAGTGCTGATCCTAAAAGAAGACTGAATACTAGGCACTTCTATGCATTTAATGGCTATTGTTTTCTATGTAACAAATTTGGGCACAAGGCCTTAAATTGTAAAAATAAAGTGAAAAATATTTCTAGCTACCTTAGGAGAGATTATAATCCTTTCACACCATTAATGGACTATAATAGTCTATGCTACAATTGTAATAACCTTGGGCACAAAGCACAAGCTTGTAGGACAATTTTTAATGACTCTCCAAAACAAAACAAGAAAGTAGATAAGTCCATTGAAAGGAAAGAAATACCTATCAAAGTGTGGAGGAAAAAGGAGAAATCAATGTTCATCCAAACAGCCTTACATGCTGAAAGTAAGAAGGATAGATGGTACATTGATAGTGGGTGCTTAAAGCACATGACAAGTGACAAGAGCAAATTCATCTCTCTTGAACCTACTGATGAAGGAATAGTAAGATTTGGTGATAATACAAGAAAACAAATAAAAGGAAAAGGAACACTTAGTCTAGATAATGGGAGAACAAAAACGGAAAATGTTTTGTATGTTAAGGGCCTAAAAGAAAATCTTCTAAGTGTTAGTCAACTTTGTGATCAAGGACATAGTATCACATTTTTTTCTAATACATGTGATATCAAGAAAGATGGAAAGTTGGTTGCTCAAGCTGAAAGGAAACATAATTTGTATGTCTTAAAGGAGATAAGTTGTGAAAGTTGCAACTTAGTACAAGAGGATGAAAGTTGGTTATGGCACAAGAGGCTAGGCCATCTAAACTTTGATAATATTGTCAAAGTTAGCAAATCAAATGCTGTGAGAGATATGCCAAGGATAACAAAACCTTCTAATATCATTTGTAGAGAGTGTCAACTTGGAAAGCAAACAAAGTCAAGCTTTAAGTCTAAGGAGCATTCTTCATCAAAGCCATTAGAACTCATACATACAGATCTTTGTGGGCCAACCAAATCCAAGAGCATGAATGGAGAAAGATATTTTATGTTGCTGATTGATGACTTCTCAAGAATGACTTGGGTTGCATTTTTGAAAGAAAAATCTGAAGCTTTTGATAAATTCAAAGCTTTCAAAGAGCTGGTTGAAAATGAAGCAAACAGCAAGATAAAATGTCTTAGATCAGATCGAGGAGGAGAATTCACATCAAAGGAATTTGAAAATTTCTGCATAGAACATGGAATTAAAAGGCAATTTTCTGCAACAAGAACCCCTCAACAAAATGGGGTTGTAGAAAGGAAAAATAGGACGGTTCAAGAAATGGCAAGGGCAATGCTAAATGAAACCAAGATAGCAGATTCCTTTTGGAAGGAAGCAATTCATACAGCAGTTTACATCTTGAATCGTGCACAAATAAGAGTGAACAATGAGAAGACACCATATGAACTTTGGAAAGGTAGACCAGCAACTGTCAAGTACTTCAAAATTTTTGGAAGCACTTGCTACATTAGAAGAGATGAAGAAGATTTGAGCAAATTTGACACAAGAGCAGATGAGGGAATCTTTCTTGGCTACTCATCAAAAAGTAAGGCATATAAATGCTACAACAAAAGAACTCACAAAATTGTTGAAAGTGCTAATGTAAGAATTGATGAAGGAAAGCAATTCAAAGAAGTTGGACAAAATGATCACCATGTTCAAACTATAAATGATAAAGATAAAGAGGATGAGGACTCTCAAGAAGAAGAAACGGAGGAAGAGGCAAGGGAAGAAGAATCTTCACAAAAGACTCCCATGAAGACACCAAAGACACCTTCCAAGTTTGTTCAAAAGAACCATCCTGAAGATTTGATTCTTCAAGATAGATGTAGATCTACAAGGAAAATAGTGAATTACAATGAAGATTGTCATGCAGCATTCCTATCTCAAGTTGAGCCCAAAACTTTTGAAGAAGCAAGCAAAGACAAATGTTGGATTGGTGCAATGAATGAAGAATTGGATCAAATAGAGAAAAATGAAACTTGGGAACTTGTTCCAAGACCAAAAGATAAGAATGTAATTGGCACAAAATGGGTTTTTAGAAACAAATTAAATGAAGATGGTCAAGTCACAAGGAACAAAGCAAGGTTAGTGTGCAAGGGCTATGCACAAGTTGAAGGAGTAGATTTTGAGGAAACATTCGCACCAGTTGCAAGGATTGAAGCAATTAGAATGTTTTTATCCTATGCAAGTCACAAGAAGTTTAAGGTGTATCAAATGGACGTCAAATCTGCTTTTCTTAATGGAGATCTAGAGGAGGAAGTTTATATTGAACAACCCGAAGGCTTCCTATTATCAGAAGACAAGGATTATGTGTGCAAGTTAAAGAAAGCTCTCTATGGGCTTAAACAAGCTCCTAGAGCTTGGTATTCTAGACTTGACAAGTATCTCAAAGAGCAAGGTTTCAAAAGAGGAGATGTAGATAGCAATCTATACATCAAAGAAGAGGATGGACATTTATTGATTGTGGTGGTGTATGTAGATGACATCATTTTTGGTGGAGACAAGGACAAAATGTGCAAAGAATTTTCATCATGTATGCAAAAAGAATTTGAGATGTCAATGTTGGGAGAATTATCCTTCTTCCTTGGGCTGCAAATTTCACAATCAAGCAAAGGTATTTTCATCTCCCAAAGCCAAATATGTGAAAGAAATGTTAAAAAGGTTTAGGATGGAAGATTGCAATCCTGTTAGCACTCCTATGGTTACAGGTTGCAAGCTAAGCAAAGATGATGAATCCCAAGAAGTGAATCAAACACTTTATAGATCAATGATTGGAAGTTTGTTGTATCTAACTTCTACAAGACCAGACATAATGCAAGCTGTTGGAGTTGTGGCAAGATTTCAAGCAGCACCAAAAGAGACACATGTTCATGCAGTAAAGCGTATATTCAAGTATTTGAAAGGCACAATGGAATATGGTCTATGGTACCCTAGTAGCAATGATTTCACTCTTGAAGCATTCACAGATGTTGATTGGGCTGGCAATGTGGATGACAGAAAAAGTACAAGTGGAGGAGCCTTTTTTCTTGGAGGAAATCTAGTGTCTTGGATAAGCAAAAAACAAGAATCAGTCTCTCTATCTACAGCTGAAGCTGAATATATTGCAGCAGCAGCATGTTGCACTCAACTTTTATGGATGAGGCAAACTTTAAAAGACATCAAAGTGGAGTATGATCATCCCTGCACTATCTATTGTGATAATACTAGTGCAATCAATATCTCCAAGAATCCAGTGATGCACTCAAGAACCAAGCACATACCTATTAAGTATCACTTTTTGAGAGAACAAGTAGGAGAAGGACAAGTGTGTTTAGAATACATAACTACAAAAGAGCAAACTGCTGATATATTTACTAAACCACTTCCAAGAGATACATTTGAATATCTAAGGGACAAATTGAGAGTTGTTCCACATCCATCAAGTTAATTGATGGAAGCATGTATTCAGGGGGAGCTACGCACAAAATCTTGTAGCTTCATGGAGCTGAAATATTGTTAGAAGACCCCTTGCCATTGATGTCAAAGGGGGAGAAATTGGACACAGGGGGAGCAAACAGAGGATCAAATTGCCATTGGAATAGTTGCCATCAATGACAAAGGGGGAGATTGTTAGAAGAGTTGTCATTGATGTCAAGGCAACATGTGGACGTCAAGAAGCTTTGATGGAATAAGATGTTTTTTGATGATATCATTGTTACAAAGACATTGAAGGACTCAACAAGAATCTTCAAACTAATCATCATGTTGGTTCAAAATAGAGTTATATAGAACTTTATAATCTTCAAAAGACAACACACACAATTTTAAGATTCAAGAGTGAAAACTAGAGATTCAAATTCAAATTCAAGAATACATTGATAGCACACAGTTTCAGATTTGTTCAATCTTTAAGACACACAGCTTCAGATCTGTTTGGGTTTTAAGATATGAAGAATACATTGATAGCACACAGTTTCAGATTAGTTCGATCTTTAAGATACACAGCTTCAAATCTGTGTGGTTTTTAAGATATGAGGAAGCAACTACAGGTTATCAAAGAAGTCTTTTTAGACTTAATTAAAAGTTAAAACTATAAAGTGCATTAATTAAAGACAAAAATATCATCGATATGCTGAAGACGTATTAAGAAGTCTTTATTTAAAAAAAAAGAAGAGAAGTGCGGTTCAAGGATAAAGACACGTTATTTCAATGAAGAGTCTTCTTAATGCAATTAAAAAGGCTAAGCTGGAAACTTTGTTTAAAGAGTGCGAATAAAGATAAAAATGTGTTATCGCAATAAAGAGTCTTGTTTAAATATCATCGACTTAATCAAGCGATGCAAACAAATCAATCTAAAAAGACGTCTTCTAAAAGATGTAAATCTGGAAATAACGCGCCTATGAAAAGACGTCTTCTAAAGAGATGTAAATCTGGAAATAATGCGCCTTCATAGGATGTGTTTTGTTTTAACAAACACAACTTCTTTTTGATTAAAAGCTTTCAAATAAAGACGCAAATCATGAATACGTCTTTTCAAAGTCCAAAGATGTGGTCTTCAAGTGTCTTTTCAAAAAGACGCATTGCTAGAAAATTCTTCAAACTAGTGCAAAACAAATTATGTTAGAAGTATTAAAATCTGGAAATGAAGTGGTGTGATTTATCAAGGGTTGTGATCTTTTACCAAGAGATGCAGTCTTAGAGAAAAATATATATTCATCATTCATTTCAGACTTGAAGAGTGTGGTTGTCAAGTTCAAGAAGTCTAATTCAGAAGCTTATCTTCTTGTGTGGGCTGAGTGTGAGAATTTACGTCACAAAGGCAGATTAGAGGATTGGCTGAGTGCAGATCTGATTGACTTAATTTGATTCATCCATCAAGTCAAGGTGTGATACCTTGCATTAGGGGTTGGTGCTCCTTGTAGGTAGGTGCCTACTAAAATTGTAAAGGATTAGGGTGTTCCTTGTAGATCATATTCTACTAAATCATTCCTTTTGTAAGTCCGTAGGTTGGTGCCTACTTTGAAAATTATTAGTTCAATAAAATTGTGTCAATTGGGGAAATTGATTCATATCAAAAGTTGATTGTAATAAGTTTGAAAAAGAAATAAAAATTTGTGATTGATTTACTGATTCAACCCCCCACTCAGTAAATCTTTTGTGCTCTTCAGTACCTTGGCCAAGGATTTTAATATTATTGGCATTCCTGTGCCGATATCTCTGGCACTCCTGTGCTGTCAGCATTCTCACCCTTGCTCGACATGACAACTCTCAGATCAAGTTCTAATTTTATATTAGCAATTTATTTACCATTTCTTCTTAGTTCGAGGTTATATCTTAACCATCCAGTTTCATACATAATAAAAGAGATTCATTGGTATAGAGGATTTTCAAGTCTCTCTTATTTATCCCATATTAGACTCGGTGAGCAAGAATATGCACTAAACCAGCTTCTAATTAGAGAGGAGAGAATTTGGTTTAACCAGATAGATCAAGCTCTTTAGATAATTTTCAAATGATTTAATTGAACCCAGATTCAAAATCTTTTCTCTTATTTAAGGTTAAGCTAATATCATTAAGCATCTATTTATTAAGAGAAAGAGAGAGAGAGTCTCAACTCAACATCTATCACTTCTTTAAAACTAACTGTCTTCTCTAAACAAAAGTTGTTATCATTGAGCTCTTATGTACTGAACGACATTCAATTAAATGGTCTTTCAAATCTTGCCTTTCAACTACCGATTTTGGTCTCAAGTAAGATTACAATGTTAGGTTATTCCCTCTTAGTTCCAAGTTGTAACACAACCACAAGATTTATGCATAAAAGAAGAGATTAAAACGATGTGAAGTTTTTAAAGACCACTTTTATATCTCACAAAGGTTCGGAGAACATGGAAAAGCCCAAGGCCAGCGACAAATCAAGCTGATCAGGTGAAGTTCCTTTTCAGATTATAAACCCAACAATCTTCAAATACTAAAACAAGATTGATCACAACATAGAAAAGAAGAAGGAACCATAACCATTCGGGTTCCTCAATAGAGGATCAAGGTCTCAGTTTTAGGTCCACAAAATCAATAGAGGATCAAGGTCTCAGTTTTAGGCTCACAAAATCAATAGAGGAAGACATGAATATAATTGATTGTTGATTAACTTCAGGATCAGCATTGCCCAGACCCAATCGTGGATTAAAGTTTGAGCACAAAAGACTTAGAACAATTTGGCCATGCCATCAAGGAAAACCCAATTCGGATTTCACCACAAAAGTGCCTACAATTTATTTACTATCATTAATAGAAGAAGAATGTTTTCAAGTTACGCTAAACACAAAAAGATGAATACGATTTCAAGCTAGATTTTACAATCCCGATTATTGCAACTCCTATAAATTCTTCAGATTAATTAATCAATATCAAAACAGAGAGGAGTTGTGCTCGTTACTTGCTTGAGCAAATAAATTGAGTTTGCAAACAAAGAGCTTTACTTCGTAACTTCTATGAGCCAAGAGATCACCGCCGCTTGCAGACAAGAAAAGAAACCCAAGACAGGAAACAATGAATCGACTCCACTTCCTCTGGATTGTAGATGAGAGAAGAAACCAAGCCTTGAACTCAAGCTATGGCCTCAATAGAGCTCGACTAGAAATAAAATCTCGAGAGTAGCGAGCAACAGAGAAGATGGAAATGGTTGAACTCAAGCAAGCCAACGCTAACAGAGGAAAGAGAGATTCTAGAACGCAAGAATGAATCTGAGTATTGAGTTCCCAAAGGCAAATTTGAGGATGGAATGGAGTAAATAACAAACAGCAATCAAGAATGAAGATTCAGGAATTTTTGCTTGACTGAATGACTGAGAGAGAGAAAAGATAGAAGAGCCCCCCCCCCCTCCCCCCCTCCCCAAATTGAAAGATTGCAAAGAATGAAAGTTTATTCTTCCTTTTGGAAGCTCAAAATCTCCTAGACGTTATCAAGAGACTTTCATCTGCCCATTCTTGGGCGTTCTTTAATGCTGGTGGTGAGCTTCCTGAAGCCCTACCACAAGGCCCAATGCCACTCAAATTTCATTTAAATTTTAAAACAAGAAACATTCGACGCCACATTTTATATTTACCAAAGTTAAATTGATATATATTATAGATTCGTTCCTCCCCAAGGATTTCAATATTTAATTATATCATTTATTAATCAATTGCTTACTCCTTTAAAATTATAAAAGATATATATATATATAAATTGACTTAGAGGATGAATAATTATTTTGAATTACTTATGGCCAAGTTACGACTTAGATTCTTTGTTGTACACCGACTCGAGGTAGATAATCAAATTGATCCATTGTTAACCATGTCCTCTCGTGGCGTCGGCAATCCTGCATCCATTGATAAGGATTATGGTTAGATCATTCTCAATGGCTAAATAATATGCATTTAAATTTAATCTCATGATCTCATTCAACTTCACGTGAACAATAAATTCACTTGCAAAATAAAGAGTTCGTTAACATTACAGTTACAATAAAAAGAACAACTATTGCATTCTCAATGTCATAATCACACGAAAGTAGTTATTTGCAACTAACATTGCATTCAAAATACATAACCAACATATAGTCTCAATGTAAGGGATGTGACAGATGTGGAGGTGGAACACAATGAACACCCCACTTCATATGACAACCTTTGCTCTTAATCCTAAATGGTATGGACCAAAGGCTGAAAGGTTGACTCCTTGTGATGACGAAGGGGTGAAAGAAGGGCTAATGAAGACCTTCATAGGATGTATCCAGTTGAGGAGTCTACAATACTTCGCACACAATGGCTTGCCTTCACAAATCTTTGTGGTCCAACTTTCAGTAAACTAGAGACAAAGATAGATAGAGCTACATTAGCCCAAACTGACCCTATTGGATGGTGGATATGGCACAAGAAGGATACACCACAGTTGAGGATGCTTGCCATTTGCCTCCTTTCACAGGTTGCCAGTTCCTTTGCTACAGAGAGGAGTTGGTCCACATATGGCATTATCCACTCCATCAAAAGGAATAGACTTACCTCTAGATGAGCGGAGAAGCTAGTGGCCGTGCATAGTGCTCTTCGACTTCAGGATCGTCAAATTCCAAAGTATCGACAAACTCTAGCTTTATGGTGGGATGATCCCGAAGACATCACCTGGGTTGATGAGGAGGAGGCAACAGAGGATTGGTTGGGGTTCTGTTGGATGAGGTGGACCTCACAGTGGCAGTGACTCAGAGGAGGACTTTGATTTTGATGCAGTGTTAAGAGATGCAAATTATGGGCAACAGTGTACTTACTTTTTTTGTACTTTCATATTGTAATTGAAAGTGAAACTTGTAGCCTTTAGGCATTTTGTTGTAACTTGTATATTGTTTTATAACATCATATGCATATTGACAATGAATGATGAAAGCAATTTGAATTAAGTTTGACATTTGCTAATCTTTTCGACACTTTGATTCTCATGTGAACTCTCAATTTAACACAAATGTTATGTATTAAGGTTCTATAATTTATATATGAATGCTTTATCAATGTTATCATATGAATATTTAAAATTTCCCTATATATTTTAAATTTTCCGTAATTTTTTATATAGCAGTCCCTTGCCATCCTTGTCCTAGAAACTTGGGGTAACATAGTTAATTTAAAAAAATAAAATAACTATGATTCCTTGATGGATGAGTGAAGGGAAAATTAGTGCTAAATAGTTAGGATGTCAGGTAAACAGTTTTCAGTCTTGTGCAATGAGTAAAAACAACAATCGTTAGTAGAGAATGCAAATTTTAAAACATAGTCAAATGCATTGCAGATTTTGCAACAAGTTCATCATAGAAAACTACACATGCGTCACAGTATTATAAATGCAATGTTCTGAAGACAGATGTAGTGCCAACTTATAGAGATACTGTGCTCTGCACTCATAGATGCGTCACAAAACTTGTAACTCAAATTTTAAATTAGTCAAGGACAAGATATTTAACAAACCCAACCCATAACCCTTTTTTGGGTTCGCTTGAACACCCCCCTTGGAGCGAACCCCTTAAAACCCAATTGTTTTTTTTGAGTGTCCAAGCATTTTTTCTTCGTGAATGCAATTGTAACCCACTTATGTGGGATCACCCTGGAACTAAGTGGGTATTAAGAAACAAGTTGAATGAGAATGGAGAAGTGGTAAGAAACAAGGCAAGGCTTGTGTGTAAGGGCTATGCACAAGTTGAAGGAATAGACTTTCAGGAGACATTTGCTCCAGTGGCTAGGATAGAAGCAATTAGGATGTTTTTGGCTTTTGTAGCACATAAAGACTTTAAAGTTTATTAGATGGATGTGAAGTCTGCTTTCTTGAATGGAGAATTGGAAGAAGTTTACATGGAACAACCGGAAGGATTTCAGTTGTCAAATAAACCTAATATGGTTTGCAGATTGAAGAAGGCATTGTATGGATTGAAGCGAGCTCCTAGAGCTTGGTATGCAAGGTTGGACAAATATTTGATATAAGCAAGGATTCAATAAGGGTACCTAACCACTTATTCCTCCAATTCTCCATTCAAGAAAGCAGACTTCACATCCATTTGATAAACTTGAAAGTCCTTATGTGCTGCAAAAGCCAAAAACATCCTAATTGCTTCCATCCTAGTCATTGGAGCAAATGTCTCCTCAAAGTCTTCCTTCAACTTGGCATAGCCCTTACACACAAGCCTTGCCTTGTTTCTTACCACTTCTCCATTCTCATCCAGCTTGTTTTTGAATACCCACTTAGTTCCAGGGTGATCCCACATAAGTGAGTTACAATTGCATTCACGAAGAAAAAAATGCTTGGATGCTTAAGGAAAAAAAAAAGGCTTTTAAGGGGTTCGCTCGAAAAAGAGGACTAGATATGCAATACAAAGATAGGGAGTAGATGATGAATGAAAATAAGGAACGTGAAATTAAAATTAAAAAAATTCCATTAGGGCTAGAAGTTTGATAGGGAAGCAAAGGGAAATTTGTAGGGCGAGGAAAATGATGGAAATGGGAACCACAATAAAGGTCCAAAATTCCCACTAGGCCTCGAGGTTTGAGAGGGAACCAAAGAACTTAGTGATGGTAGATAAAAAACTTGAAAGAGAACCCATACAAACTAGGGACTTAGAGATAAGCCTAAAAATATTTGTGGAAGATCCAAACTATTGGGAAATAACCACAAAACAACCCATTAACACATTTTACTAATGGATTTTATGATTACACATTTTAATAGAATCCTTAGACAAAATTTCAACATAGAAGACTCAACTGGAGATATCTCAAATTGATTATCAATAATGGGTGATATAGGGTCAAATGCACAAAATGAGAGTGAAATGAAGGAAAATGAGACACAACTTGGGATGCCAAAACTCTTCACTCAAGAAAACAATTCACACATCCAAATCATTAAATATACCTATATAAAGTAGGTTCCATGCCAAACCAAATATATACAATACACTATTGATTCCCTTCACTCATCTATCAAGGAATCATAAGTTCTAAGATTATACACTATTTGAAATCAGTTAAAGAGGGTGCGGAAGGGCAAAATGCAGACTGACCATGATGAATACAACACTTAGAAGAAAGTGCACTGACAGCCCTTGCAAAAATGCAATGATGGAAGGGCAACCACCTATGGAGACAACCTGGCAAAAAGCAAACAGGAAGCAAAGAATATATTTTTGCAGACAGGCATTTTTTTATAAAAAAATGCAAAATCCTGATTTAACAGTCTTTTTAACAAATTTTGAACAATTTTTCCTTCAAAATTTTATACATCTGTATTTCATAGCAATTTTTAGTGATTCTTCTTAGATTTGCCAGATTTTGAATTTTTTCAATCAAATTCAGCAAATCCCATTACATAGTTCTTAAGAATGTTGCCTCAGATTTGAAGGTTGTAGATATTTTGACTAAGTCCTTAGCAAAAGAGAAGTTTGAAATACTAAAGGAGAGACTGGGTTTGATTGTTTTTCTATAGCTGTTCTCCTTCAGTAGGGTGCACTCAATCCTTTTTAGGTTTTTGTATATTTAGAGTGGATTATAAATTCTGAGATAAGAGTTCTTATTTTAGAACAAGGTGCTCTTTAGCTTTATTTATATTTTCTACCCTAGGTACTCCATTAAGATCGTGATTGTCATTGTAAACCTTAGAGTTCTCTTGTTCTATAAGAGAGACCTAGGGCACACCACTGAAATAAGAGAGATAGAGAGAGCAGAAATAGAGTGTGTATTTGAGTGTCAAACTAGTGCAGTGTAATATTCTTCAGTTTTAATAAAATATAGGTGTAGTTTTGAGAGTTAAGATTTGTGAGTATTTCTTACTCATATATTCAGCAGTATGTGTTTGTAGATTAGCATGCTCAGATCTGCTGTTTTAATTGGAGTTTATGTTTATGCTACTTGAAGTTAGGGTTTAAATTTCTGAGTGCAGAATCTGCTTACCATGGTCTGAAAATTTAACAAAAAGCTCAGCATGTTTGAGGTTTGCTGTAGGTAGACTGTTGATTAAAGAAATATGGAGGAAGTGGCCATCGAGAATCTAAATTGCAGTGAACTGGAAGAAGACAATTATAACATGTATTATACTGTCTTGCATTTGTCAGATTTGTCTTATAGATAGTGTTTGGACTCTGAAAGCTTTTAATTTTTAATAGTTGCCAAAAATGAAATTTGAGAGAACCAGCTGTTCATCATCGTTTGCTGCCGTAATTTTGGATTTCTTATTTTTGGGTTTTTTGTGTTGCTTACAATATCTAACACCACTCTTATTCCTTGCAAATTGCTTCTCTAAAGGTGATTTTCCACCAGTTTTAAGTTACCATGTTAATTATGCCTTAGTTTTTGGTTTGTAGATTAATAATGAGATCAAATGTCTGGTAGTCTAGAGGTCAATTTTAAGAAAATTCTTTTGTTTAAAAATACTTAGTAAAAGAAAAATATAGTTTAATGGTTTTAAATTGTGATGCATGGTGTTTTGCAGAACTACTTTGGTTACTTTTTCTCCCTTCCCTTAGTTATCTCATCGATGAGATGGGGTGTAGCTGCTGGAAGAAAAACCATGGTTTGTTTCATCAGCTTGTTCTATCACTTTTCATGGCATGGCTTGGAATATAAGTAGGCTGAAGATTTGATTTGTTATTGTTCTTTACCTTCTTTCTTTAAGCCATGCTAACTTTATAATCAAGTAAAAAAATAATTTTAGCTTCGGAATGATCTTACAGGTGTCTACAGCAATCCTGCTATTGATTATATCTGGTCCATTGAAGGCAGCTACTTATTTGGTACTGTATAATTGAGTATTGTTTATTCTTTTCCATTCTTGGGCTATTCTGAGTATTGTATGCATAGTCATTTTTTATTCACAGAGGTACAGACCTTTTCTGTGCAACATTACATAATCAGAAATTCTCTAGCATTTTGTTCCAAATAATAAAAATCTGCAACATGCTATTAAAATAGAACACTTGTTGTGGATCATCTTATTTGGATACTTACACTTGATGAAAAAAGTACAAAACAATAATCTTGGGTGTGCTATTACCTTCACAAAACCCTAGCAAACAAGTATTTAACAAGAAGTTCTAGAATAGACAAAAAGCATCTCCAAACCATGTTTGAACTATTGGCCCTCTTTTGACATTCATTGCCAATTTGTTTAGATACTTAAGTTACCAATTTGGGACTCAAATTAATTTTGGCTTCTTTGTGTAGCCTGGTACCAATAATAAGATAATTATGTATCAATCTATATATGCTCAATTTCACTATTCATATTAATATTTCCATGAATCTATTCAATTCAGAATTCTACTTGTCTCATGGGTATCCTTGCCTTTGTCTTCGAATTGCCCATGAACCGCCTTAATTGAGCCCCAACCAATCAATGTTACTGTTTCGGAAACAGTCTAATGAAGAATCAGATAGATAAATGTCTCAACAGAGAGAATCATAGAACATACAAAGCAGCCAGATAACCTCGATATATGGAGTCAAATTGTCCAACCTCATCAGATTTGATGCCATTTGATAGACACGCAGGCTGAATCATTAACAAGCAAAATTTTAACATGATTGAGCAATAGGGGATAAAAATTCCTCAGCATTTCTACATCAAACTTCCCTCAATATGATTGCAAGCTTTTTCAAAATCAATTTTGATGAAAAGTGCATCCCTACTGGTGTACATGACCTATTCCATGGCTTTCTATATGGTTAGGAACTTAGGATTGTATCCAGAAGATACTTGTGCGATAAAATGACTCTGTCTGGTCTCATCAGCATGGGAAGAAAGTGCTTATCCAGTGAGCCAGCATTTTTGCAAAGATTTTATGAGATAAGTTGGAAGTATAATCAACTTTTGTTTGGTGATTATAACTTATGCTCACTTGCTTAGGAATAAAATTTATTTTCCCTTGGTTTATTAATTATTAGTTCACTTAATGTTTGTTCATTGAGATTTTCTGGGTAAGCACGGCAATTCTAGCTCCACAAATTCTCATGTGGCTTATTATATTTCACAAGGAAAACCATTCAATCTCAAAATATGAATTGATATTTAAAATAGGTTTGTGCATCCATGTATTTTAAAAGGTTTATGATACATTGCTTTCTGAGACTTATTGCTTTTCAAGGGACTACCTGCATGTATTTCATCAAGGACACTTTGCTTTCTTTGGTCATTGAAAACTAATTTTGAAGGGCTCGACAAACTCTGTGATATCATGGTGCCTGGCGTGCCTTCCTTAAGCAGTTTTTATCTCTCTAATTTACTCTACTGCATTCTTTTTTTTGAAAACAAAGGGGTAAAAACTTTATTAGAAATCAGAAAAGAGCATTACAATAATAACCATGGGACCTAGTCCCAGAAAACAAGGCAAAAACCCCACAACATAAAACAAAATCAACTATCCCCATGTATCCTCCTATCCTCTTCCAAGAACCGGTCTAAATCCAGATGCAGCTCAGGGTTAACTTGATCCAAATCCTCAACCTTCCAACCACTATCTTGCTCAGAGGCCCATTTGGCCAAGTAGTCAGCAGCACGATTCCACTCCCTTGGGATGTGAACAAAGGATGCCTCCTCCATCCGAGAACTAACTTGAAGAATCCGTTGAACCACCAAAGCCAACTGCCAATTTATATCAGATATCTTTCGCTCATTCAAGAGGTTAATCAAAATCTGTGAATCAGCCTCACATATAACCTTTCTCCATCCCAAAGCAAGGGCCCTCTCAATAGCATGAAGAATTGCTAGACCCTCCATGAAGTTAACAGTCTTCACCCCCTCATGTATAGAGAATAGAAAAATCACCGAACCAGCTGAGTCCCTGCCAACCCCACCAATTCCAGCAGGCCCAGGATTTCCCCTAGAAGAACCATCAGTATTGATCTTTAAAAATCCATTGGGAGGAGGTAACCACCTTCCAACCCGTTGGACCCTCTTTTTCCCATGCCTACAGTTCCTAGAACTGACAAAAGATGAATGAATTTCTTGAAGACCTAGTCTGGCCACCAACTCAGCATCACCTCTCTCCAAGGGGAAAACCACATCACATTTAGCTAAAACAGACTCCTGCACCATTCCAAGCATACGCATCCAAACTTGCCGACCCACCAACTTCTGATCACGAAAAATTCTGCGGTTCCGCTCCAACCAAATCTGCCAAAGCAGAAAGGTAGGGCCCACGAACCAAACTTCCTGCAAAAAGGAAGCCATAGAAGGAGGTCTTCCCATACTATCCCAGAATTCAACCAAAGAGCACGCATGAATACAGGGAAGCTTCCACACCTCCCACCACCAATGCCAAAGTTGCACAACAAAGGGGCACCGAAAGAACAAATGTGAAGAATCCTCTTCCGCTCCCCCACACAAAACACAAATTGAAGGTCCTTGAAATCCCCGTTTACGAATGTTATCCCAGGTCAAGCACCTATTCCAAGCCAAAGTCCAAACAAAGCAGTTGCATTTAGGCCACGAGAGTTTATTCCACACCCTTTTCCACCAATGAACCTCTGCCCCAGTTAGCTTCTGAGCCAATAACACCTGATAACCAGAAGCAACAGAGTAAACCCCCTTAGGATTATGGGTCCAAGCAAGAATATCTTCTTCCAGAAGAGAACTACAACTCCTACTATGAAGAATCTTGTGAAGCTCAGCACTTTCTTCCGCAAGTCCCAAATCTGGCCACTCTGCGGGATCCTTCCAATGAGCTACCTCCAACTGACCAAAAGAAGCAACAGACTTGAAGTCACTCACCCTAGCCCAGCCAGCCTCGAGAAATCTTTGGCACAAAGGAAGTAGATTGGGGAACTGAGAAGTAAGTGGAGGGAATCCATCCCAAGAATCCGACCAGAAGAGAGCTTCAGTTCCTCGTCTACAGATCCAAAATAAACCTTCCTTAATAAGCTTTGCACCCTTCTGAAGAGTATTCCAAATCACTGAACCTTTCCCCTCAAGAGGGTAACGAGGAAGATCCTGCCGTGGAATCCCCGGGAAATACTTATGAGATAATATCCTGGCCCACGGCTGATCCTGTTCCACACACCATCTCCAAAATAGCTTAGCAGCCACAGCCACTCCAGATAACGCAGACTGTCGAAGACCAAGACCACCAAATTGCTTTGGGCTGCACACAACATCCCACCTAACCAGGCTCCACTTGGAAGAAGCCAAACTTCCCGCCCATAAGAACTGCCTTTCAAGAGAATCCAACTCCCTCAGAAAACCCATCGGAGCCACCTGAAGCATACATCTGTAGGTAGGGAGAGCCTGCACCACCGACTTGAAAGCTGACCCCCCCGCAAAAGACAATCTGTGTGGGTCCAATGATTAACTTTTGCACGGAGCTTATCAATAATATTCTGCCAAGAACCCTTGGGAAGATGGCGAACAGAAATTGGGAAACCCAGATAAGTCAAAGGGAGAACCCCTATCTGAAACCTTAAGATATTAGCAATTCTTCTCTGTATGGGGCTCGGCGTGTTGAAGAAGAATATGGAAGACTTCTCCTCATTAATCAATTGTCCTGAAGCAACAAGATATATGTCCAACACCTGCCTCAAGTTAGTAGCTTCCCTAACAGTAGCCATCCCCATCAGGGCAGTATCATCAACAAACTGCAAATGAGATTGCGGAGGCAAGTCTCCACCCCATCGCCAACCTTGAATGATGCCAAGCTCCACCCTTCTTTTCAACAAACGACCAAGGCCTTCCACAAGAAGCAGAAAAAGATACGGAGAAAGAGGATCCCCTTGGCGCAAACCCCTAGAGGCACCAAAAAGTTCAGAATGATCTCCATTTATCAAAACTGAGAAGGAAACAGACGTGACACAGCTCATGACCCATTGGATCCACTCCTCACCAAAACCAAAAGCAACAAGGATCTTCTGCAAAAAAGACCATCTAACCCTGTCATAAGCCTTAGCCATATCCAGCTTAATGAACATAGCCTTCTCATGGGAGTTGTCCATGGAGTGGATGGTCTCCGTAGCAATGACAACCCCATCAAGAATCTGCCGACCTGCCACAAATCCACTCTGTTCCTCCGAAATCAACACTTTAAGCCACTTCTTCAGTCTCTCAGCCAATAACTTTGAGATGATTTTATAAGCCACATTGCAAAGAGAGATAGGCCGGAACTGAGATAACCTATCAGCCCCTTCACACTTGGGTATGAGAGCAAGGAAGGTGGAGTTCAGAGCACGAAGCATCTGTTTATTCCTTTGGGACTCAAGGACAACAGCCAGAAGATCCAACTTTATGATATCCCAGAATTCCTGAAAAAATTCAATCGGGAAACCATCGGGACCAGGAGCTTTACCCTTCTTCATCTGAAACACAATCCCCTCCAGCTCATCAAGAGAGATATCTTTCATCAAATACTCATTCGCCTCCCTGGAGACCAACTGAGGAATACAAGAAAGAACCTGTGCTTCCTCAACAGAGCCCCCTTGTGAATCCTCCCTAAATAAAGTAGCAAAATACTGAGATGCCTCAGCAGAGATTTCTTGAAACGAGGCAAGACGTTCACCCCTATCATTCACCAGAAAAGGAATGGAATTACCATGCCTCCTATCCTTCACAGAATTGAAGAAGAAGGCGGTGTTTTTATCACCTTCCTGTAACCATTCAACCCGGGCCTTTTGCTTCCAATAGATTTCTTCCCGCAATTCAAATTCCTCAACCACTTTCAAAGTCTTAGCCTCCTCCCTTAGAAGATCCTCAGAGGCCCCATTCTCACGAATCAACCGCGTAATATTATTCAACTCCTCCTGTGCGGCAACCTTAGCATGAAAGATATTACCAAAACATCGCCGATTCCACCTTTTAAGCTGATATTTGACAAACTGAAGAAGCTTGGAGAATGTGTACATTGCCGTACCAAAAGTTGGTCTACCAATCCGCCACCACTCAGCCACATAATCATGAAGAGTGGGATCCCGTAACCACATAAGCTGGAACTTGAATGAGGGAGACCGAGGCCCCCGTGCAGAGATAATACTAAGCTTAATAGGCCAATGATCAGAACCTCTCCAATCAAGAATTTTAGATCGAGTGGACCATAAGTTTCCAACCCAATAACAGGAAACCAAGAAACGATCTAGCCTCTCAGCAACACAACTCTCACCAATTCTCCTATTATTCCAAGTGAAGCGACCATTACTAGGTAGAACATCAATAAGATTTAATTCAGAAATGCTATCTCTGAATAACAGAGCAGAAGGCTCCAACCTAGGAATTCCACCTCTTTTCTCAGACAATTCCACAATAGCATTAAAATCGCCAGCCATAACCCACGGATGGTAAGGAGCTAAGCTACGAACAAAACGAAGATGGGACCATAGAAGTTGTTTACCCAGAAACTCAACAGGAGCATACACATTAGAGAGGAGAATACACTCACCAGTCTCATACCAAGAGGCGACAAGGGATATAGAGGATCTAGAGGACATCCACCATAGGGGGAAAATCTTCCGAGGGTTCCAAAAGCAAGCCACCCCTCCAGAAGCACCAAGAGCCCCCACACACTGGCATTCACCATATTTCCACAGCTTAGGAGCCATGGCCAACATATTATCTACAGATAATTTAGTCTCCTGAAGAAAAAGAACATCCGGAGAATGATTCCTAACCAAATCACGAACAACTTTTTGTCGAGGGCCACTGTTCAAGCCCCTTACATTCCATGAGAGAACAATCATTTCTGGGGGCATGAAAAATGTGAATCAAGAGTCTTGACTGACCCTGACTCCACCAAAGTTTCCCCAGTTAATTTAATCTTCTCCATATCCTTTTTCCTTCCCAGCTTGGAAGTCCTGTCACCAACCCCTTTCTTCAGTTCATTTTGCTGAATACCTAAACGAGAGGAGGCCAAAGAGCTCTTCCCCACATCCTTGCCACCTTTCAGGGGCAATGGGGAGCCACCTCCACCACTCTTCGAAGCTCCAATAGAAGATTCTTGTTCAGTCTGGACAATCAATTGTTGATCCGTATCCATCTGCCCAACCCCAATCTCCTGCACATCCTGCATGGCCTCCAATGGTGGCCCATCCTGTCCTGTACCCAAAGTTCCCTGATCCAAGTTCAGCAACCCCGGATTCACTTCCTCCTGGCTGAGATCATCCAGCACCTCAAACCTATTAAAAGTTTCATCATCCTGCCTCTCCCTCAAGGTCCGCTTCTGGCCCCGATTCCTATTGCGAGCCTTAACAGGGACATAACCATCATCTCCATTACCATCACCCGGAATAGGCTCCTTACCATTATCAGTCCTAGGAGGATTACGAGAAGGCTGAGAAGGTTGGGGCACCACAGGCTTAGCCCTAGGGCACCGCAGGTTTCACCGAACCCAAGTATATGAACATTTCAACAGAATCTGGCAGTGGCTTGCTTAAATCAATTTCTACACAGATACGAGCAAAAGTCATTACCTTTTTATACTGCGTCTGTTGTGAAGACCCAATAGGTTTACCGAGCATTGAAGCCACCAAATGCAACACGTCATCCCGCCAACACTCAACTGGAAACCACGGCAACCGAACCCAAACTGGAATCCGACTCGGTATTGCCTCAGTCGGGTTGAAGCCAGCATGCCATGGCTTGATAAACAAACCCACCTGGTTATAAAAATAGGGGCCACCCTCGAAGACCTTATTCCGATCTGCCATGCAATCAAAAGAGACCATAAAAAAGTTGTTCGCAAGGAGCCTAATCTCCATCTCCCCCTCCGGCATCCAAGTCCGTTGAGCCCAGGATTCCAAAAAATGCAGCGAGACTCTCAAACCCATGAACTTGCAATAAAAAGAGTGCCTTGAATAGTATTCAATATCATCTGCAAGCATTTCCATCGGGATAATCAGCTTCGGTCGCTCTTTGCATCTTTCCAAACACCCATTAATCTTCGTAATTCGGGAACCATTAACCGATCCTAGATCATTCATCTCCATCTCTGAAGAAAACAGCGTATTATCAAAAACATTCACTCCATGCGCCGAAGGCTTCGAACCAAATGCTGAACGGAAATCCAATTTGGGGCTAACCCCAGATGTTTCCCCACCCGGCATAGCAAAAAACAAGATCCCCAGCAGGCATGCAAACCCCCAGGACACTTTAGCAAGAAATGGAAAAAAGAAAAGACCCCAAGGGCAGGATCAAAACCCTTCCACCCACAAGCCACCCAAACAGTAGCAAGAAGGCCTCCAGAAAAGAAAAAAACCCCACCACCACAGCCCCGATAGCTTCAAAAAACCCCCCCCCACAACGCAGAAGCGAGCAACACACAGAGAACGAGCTAGGGCACGGTCGCCCTAGCTCGGCTTGCAGAGCACGCAAACGCCATCATTCTCTCTTTTCGATGTATCATCATTGTATCTTCCCCACTCTACTGCATTCTTAACAGATAAACATTTTAAATTTTTTTTGGAAGGCCTCTTACCCATATTGAACTATTCGAGATGAGCTTGAATTTGCAATAACTTTGCTGCTTTGCATTTTGAAATTTTGGCCATTGAGTGTGTAAAAACCCTCCTGTTCTTGCTATTGATTTTCCCAATGCAAATGATGTATTTCTTTTGTATTTTTGAACAATATTTGATTTTTTGTATTCTTTTGGGGTTTTGTGCTTTTTGTATTTTTGAAATAAAATTGTTGAAATGGAGATAAGAGAAATATGCATAATCTGAAGCAAAAATCTAGGCAACTATAGGAGTGAATCAACACTTTGAAATCAGCTTTATTGCAAATAAGAATGTACAATGAGTTTCTTTCATTATATCATACCTGGTAATGATAAACTTCAATCAAGGGAATTCTGAAAACTGGTTGCAGCAGACTGGTAAAAACCCTTGAGGGGACGGTTTTGCACAATGAAAGCTTTCTCCTCAAAACAAATGCCTCAAACTTTACTCAAACCCTTAGCCACCCCTATCTCTTGAAGTTTCAGCACCAAAGGTCAAGCGATTCAGCTCTGGATTAAAACACTTCACATCTAGATTGGTATGGCCTGTAATAAATGCAGCAGTACGGCCTGCACCTGCTGTTGTACGGCCCAGCAATAGATATTCTTGAAGATTTAAATCTGCAAAGGTGTCTATTGATTTTGATGTTATTTCTCCTTCAATCTTTTCACCAAAACTTCACAAATCTGCACAATGTTGACTCCTGGATGAAGCCAATCCACTAAGCAATCTTCAGCTGATATCTCACAACCTCAGAATGCTGATCAACGAAGATACTACGTTCTCCATTGTCAAGAAAATGCTGAAACCCTAGGTTTCTTCTTCTCACACGCCAAACTCATAAAAGCCAAGTTTTATAAATGCATAATGAATAATGAATAGCTCTTGTTGATGCCTTGAATAGTCTTCTCCAAAAGGCTCGACCCCCAAAGAGCTTTTAAATCAATTAAAATATAATTTCATTTACTTCTGCTCTTTGACTTTATAATATATCATTAATTGGGCGCCCACAACTAGGTACTTAATTAATTATCTTTTAAGTCATTAATGGCCCCCGTTTGACATAAAGTTAAAACATAACTTTATAATATGCACCCCTTTAAAATAATTAATTATTATTAAAGATAAACTTTAATAATAATTAAAATCATATAACTTTACCATTAATCACCCATTCTCCATTCCTTTTGAACCTGGGGGTCAACCACTGCACTCTCACTGCATGTAGGTGCCTTACTATATAAATAGCAATATTGGACTCCCATGACCAGGTGACTTACTATAAATAGTAAGTGTGTACAACTGAGTCTTGAAACACCAAACGAAGGCCAATCCTGAACTACACTAAGCTCTAGAGAAGAAAACACTTTGATAACTGCCAAACAGGACCTTCAAACCCTTTGCATTAGCCTACAAGGGTCAGGTAACGGTCTAATCCACCAAAAACGGCAACGAGCTAAAAAGGGGACATTACAGAGTGAAGCTTGCTCCACCTGTGCTTGGAAAGTCATGTGAAAGGGTTGCTTTTTTAGTCGTTTTTTCAGTTTTTCAGTTCCAGTAGTAGTTGTCTTGTTTGGTTGCTAATGAATGGGTGTCGTCTTCTTATCATATAATTTGAGGAAAAAAACCTAGAGATGTTTGAGCAACAACCTCATTTTGCAATGGAATTTAACCTGTATTAACCCATAACTTGGGAATAAGTTTTCAATATATCTGGTACTGTTAATTTAAATAGTGACTTTGCAAGTGAAGAACATTGAGCAAAAATTATGTTAAGCAGTGCATGACACTTCTTGAGATCTTCCTATACCTGTTGCTAACTTTAGAGTTCAGAGTCACTTCTTTGATGGCTTCCACTGATTCTTTGCATCAGGGTTCATGTCTACAGAATCCACTTCATTGGGATGTCTGCTTACCAGACATTTTATATCTATTTATGAACTCTAGTCTTTTAGATCTTAATAACACTATCGAGGATATTTTGTTTTCTCTTTGGTGGTAGCTCTAATGGAGTTGCATCTATTTCACCCAATGTTTTCTCTGCCTCTACATGCTTGTGTGGTGACACAGCTTGCAGTTCCGAAATCCTATGATTCACCTCAGTCATCATTCATTTTGACACCATCTGTAGGATTACCTGGATTTTGGTTCACTTCTCATTCTAATGTTGGGAGCTATCTTCAGTTCTATTTGGTACCTGTTTTTGATTCATCAGTATTTGTCACAATTTAGCATTGGCTTTGTTGAGCAGCATCTGGAGACATCTTTGTACTCCCTCTTTTTGGGGTGTTCTCTTTGTCTCTCTTAATGGGACCATCTTTGTGCTTAGGTACCTTACATGGCCTTGTTGCCAAGACCCATTTCTTCTTGTTGTTCTTATTTTGGGGGGGTTCCCTTCATCCCATCATTGGAGTGGGAATTTAATAGACTTGCAGGTTGGGGTTTCTTTCTTCCAAAAGGAAGGTGCATTATTTATTGTGAAGGAATCTACTTTAGCACTTGTTTTGAGGCATTTTGCATTCACATTCTCTCTCTAATATGTGGACTCATTGATCTTGCAGGGACATTAGGAGGCTACTCTTCTGGGGGGCTTCTAAATCCTTTCCCTCTCTACTCTTGGAGGGGTCCTTTCACTCTATATTTGGTGGGGAAGGGGGGCAGAGGTGCTATTTTCTCTTTTCTTGAGGGGGGGCTTCTTCTCTTTTGGGGGGATCTCGATGTACATGGGTGCCTCATTAGGCTTCATTTGCATGGATCCATCTTTTCACCTGCCTAAACTACACTTAAGGGGGATTATTAGTTTGGGTTTTTCTAATAGTTTAATTTAAGCTTGCGTAGGTTAATAAAATAGGTATTAATGTGAGTGGAGTGAATGTCAACATCTTTCATAAGAGTTATACTTCCCTATTTTTGGATGCTTTTGGTGAACTCTCCCTATTGGTTGTATTTGTTATCTCCTCACTCTCACATAGTTTATATATACTTACTCTCCTAGCTTGTACATACACATTTGTGAATTCATGTAGCTTCATGCCATTGAGCACTCTTAATGCCATTTGCATCTCTTGTTGGATTCTAACTCTGTAATGCTATTGTGATCTTTGATCATTTGTATTTGTATCTTTGTAGTTTCTATTTTCTGCACTAGATATTGGGTTATCATCTGTTTTGCAGATTCTAGTAGATTATATTCTGTTGCTGCACTTACTATCTCCTCCATAGCTCTTGTTTTTGTCTTTCCAAGTGATACAGCTTGTACGAACCGTTCTCCCATTGTTGATAATAACTTGTGATTGATTAAAAAAAAGTTTTTCTAGGCTGGAATTTGCTGGATTTTCCACAGGTTTGTTTTGGACGAGCCCATAGGCATCTGACCACACCTTGGTCAAATCCCCTAATGTACTGGATTTGATCCAAATTGGGTGCCAATTGGACCCAGATTTGGGCATGCCCCCTAATGAACTAACGATATATCTTATGGGTATTCACTCTTTTGGTTGAGTTTCTTTTTATGGATTTTTAGTTACTTTTAAAATTTTCAACTAGCTGGTAAATATTTAAAAGAATTTATTAATTAATAGTAAAAATAATTTAATATTAAAATTAATAAAAATCTAAATGTATAAATTTTATGATCAATTTTACTTTTTAATATATTATATCAAAATAGTGGTGAAATCCTGCAAGAACAAATACACCAGGAAACACCAGCAGGGTGGGAGTCCATGCTGAAGTTCTGAGACCTTAATGACTACCAAACACACTCATAGAGTTTATAGAATCAATATAAAAAATATCGTAAATGAGGGAAGGGTTCACTCCCAGGGACTGGAATCTGACTTTAATAAAATTCATAATTGCCATCATTTGCTCTCATAACATTGTCTATCTTGATCATTTGCTCCTTAATCATTCTTGAGTTCAGCAACAGAAACTGAGGGAAAACAGAGGAAGATCCATTTGCTTCTCCTTGGCCATACTATGAATTCACTAGTGGAGTGTTTTCATGCAGCCTTTTGAAGTTAGTCTGAGAGGAGTGGTGCCTATTCCTTGTTACATCTTAGGGAGCATTGCATTTTTCATGGCATCCACTGATCTGTTGCTGATCTTGATTGAGAGAGTTGATTTTGGTCAAAGGATGAAAATCACTAGAAGTCAAACCATCCCCATTGAGAGGATAATGTGAGAGAGCTGAACATTATTGCTACTTGTACAATGGGAAGAAATGACAGAATGAGTGGAGCAGAAGGCATGATGTCTGGCTGCCATTGTAACTCAATTCATTGAGGACAAAGGCTGTGGATAAAACTTGATAAATCTGCAGAAGCAGGGGGTGCTGAGAGAAGAGGGTAGGTTGAGATCAATGCTTTGATCTCTGGTATTTTCTTTGTTGTTCTCAGATTTGCTACCTCTATATTCCATAGATGTTCAAAGAGGAGATTGGCTGTTAGATCATCTACTAGTCAATGCTGGGATATGAGTAAGATCAGCTTCATTCATGGAAGGGGTCATTAACCTTATTAAAGCTCCCATGATTCACAGCACTATTTGAATCAAAACACGTATCCCAATCCATGCATCAAGAAGAAATTGGGAAGGAGGGATAACAATGATATAATGAAAGAAGGGCAAGAGCCTATAAAATAATTGCAGGCTGCTTGTAAAGAGGGAGATTAAGACAGGACATGTCGTTTGAATTGGAAACTACTACTCTCAAGGAAGATAAACAGTAAGAGAATAGTTGAGCAGCCAAATGGCCCAAATCCCAAATTAAAGACAAAAAAAATGGAAATGTCTTTCAAAGTAAAATTTTACAACTGTCCCACCATGAAAACCTTTCCTGTATAGAGGCACTCTATTTGGTTTGTTATTTTTTAACATTCACATTGCAGACATCTTAAGATGGCTAGATGTTAATAGTTTGTCTTTATGTTTCAGAAAATAACCTATAAGCCACCTGTTTAACATTCTAAACATTTTGGGTTCACTAATAGTAATAGTCCCATATAGACTGGATAAATTGGTTTTAGTAAAATACCCATCTAAGGAAACTTACATGTGGCATGTTGTTCTCAAGATGTTCTTAAGCTTTACTCCTTTATGCTTCTGTAATAAAAGAAAATATGCTGATAGCATGCTCTGCAAAATAGCATTGCACTTCAAGCATCTTGTGTGAACAAGTTTGCATTTGGCAAAACTAAACAAGTTATTCAGCTAATTTGAAATGGAATATTGTGTTTGTGGCTTCTCATACACATGAACTTTTGCTTTAAGTCATTTTTTGAGTCATAGAACTATTTTGTGTGGTGAGCTATTGTTGAATCCTTGTCTCTCATGGTATGAGTGTTGTGTTACAAAGTCATCATCAGTGTCATTGCATAACCAATGATGAACCTTTCAATCCCATCAGATGAGGTGAAGATTGAAGCTCAGAAGAGAGAGAAGCTAAGAGTTACCATCTTAGAAAACATTGCAGGTGAACATTTAGACCATGTAACGAACACACTTGTACGATAAATTTAAAACTTTAGAATTCAATCACAATAAGTAAGAACAATGCCATAATGATAAAATTTTTCTTTTCAAAAACATAAACATGATACATCTTTTGCAACTTTCAATTATTTCATTCCAAATGAAATTACAAAGTAAGAAGAATAATATACATACATACATAGCCCGTAGGCTTTTGGCACCAATAGAAGTAAGAAGGTCCAGGAGTTCGTCCTGTCAAGTCTTGGATCATTAGTCAGATGTTGAGGAGGAGAAACATCACTCAGGCGTTTTTCCGCCAACCACGGACTTATAATGCGGTCCCCCGCACGATCATTTTGCAATGAACGACCCTCCCTTCAAAGAAGAGATTGGTTGGGTAACCTTTAACGACTACCAACTGGACATAGTGCTGTGATCCTACAAAGCTAGCTTCCGTGCAAATGGCAATTCTCGAACTAGGATGTATTTCGGGATCACGGTGAACTGACAGTGTAGTACTACATCTAAATGGTTCCTTACACTACTTTGGCCAAAGTGTTTACATTCAATGCAGAATGTAGGTCATTTGTCACTTACACTAGCCAGGTTCAACTTGACTTGAGGCTATCTTATTCTACGTGTAGGTTGGTCTATCGGGGTAGTCCGTACCCTAGACTCCTACAACAATCTAACTTCTGGAACGGAGAACATTTTAACAAGATCCTACAACCAACGCCCTTATACAGGATACTTTCATCCTAGGGGTTCATTAACTTGTCTAAGTTAATTAATATCTAGTTGTGACTTGTAGCTCATTAAATGCTCTCGATTCATTCCTAGTATCTAGTAACTAAATACAAACATATACTCCGTATATGGAGACAATACAAGTTATGCAGTTTTCATTGCTTAGTGTAAACCGTACTCTAATGAAAGCAAAAACCAATAGAAGAGTTTATGCATAAAACATTCTATTTTATTGTTTATCTTATGTTGACAAACTTTAATTCCTTCTTACTCACTTCTAAGTTAATCAGTTTTCAGTCTCAGTTCTTTTCAGCCAAAGGACAAGACACAAAATAACATCTGAATACATGAATTACTGAAAGCATAGAAAGGAAAAGGTTGACATGCCTGGTAAAAGCTTACTGCCTGGCAAGAACTTTCCCTTAGAATTTTGGAGAAAGAGTAAACTTCTTCTCCTTGCCTACCACCAAATGATTTCCAACTGGCTCTGTAGCAAATTCCCAAATTCAGCAAATTGACAACTCCAAGCTGCTGTTTTCAGACTCTGTGAGAGCTTCTCTCAACATAAACATAATAGCTTTCTTTAACAACTAAAGACTAAAGTCTTTCTTACTAATGGCAAATTCTCTCACAACTGAAAAATGCTCCTCACTCTTGATTAAACAGTATAAATTTCTTGATTGTAAATTTGTGTGTTATGAATGAACATTCGCAGGTTTATATAGAGTTGGAATTTTAATTGTTTCCTCTTGTTATGGCGCCAATGCTGCCAACAAAGCTTGGAAAGTTTCAAAGTAAAAGCGTGTTGCTTAATGGAGAGGGTTTCGTCCTCCATTAACTGACAGCAATGATACATTATCCAATTCGCACATGCTCAGTTCACAAAAACGTGACACCTCCTGGTTTTTGCGCAATTCAACAGGTAGGTTAAATGACGAATTTAAAATAAGACTATTTCCCAATTTCAATGGCGTCCACATACTCATTTAAGCTATGCATGAATTTATTCGGCTGTTTTCAGTTGCTTGGCCAGGTCGCGCGATTCTTCTTGCGCGTTTTTCACTTCATCCGCCATTTTAACAGGCATGGCTCTTATTTATTTTTATTCCACTATTTTGAAATAGTCCACAGGAAATATTTGGCGAAATAACAAAGACATTTGATTTCGATTTTCAAATGAAATAATCATTTTCAAAGAGGAATCGACATATTCCTTAATTCGCATTTCACTTTTGAATATTAATAAAATGTTGATTTAAATTCCATTTGTTTTTCAAATCTTTTATTTAAACACATCTATATATATATTTATTATATTAAAGTATTTACATAACATAGTTTTAATTTACATTATATATTTATGTATAATTATTTAAATTATCAATTTAAATAATCTCATATACATATTTATATTTTGTAAATACTATTATATACGTACTTTAATATACTATTAAATATATAAATATATTTAACTTTTACATCTATACATGTTTATACATTTACATTTTTGATTTTACGTTCGTATTTTGTGAGCCAGTCAGCATACTTTCACTATACGCACTCATGTATATGTATAAATATGTATATATGTAAATTCCGAGGTATTATATTGTCATAATATATATTCATTCAACAAGTTCGTTGCGGGTACGTATACTTGTGTATATACTTATATTTCTACTTTATGTATAAGTATTCATAAATATGGCATATCCATCTGCTCTAATACGTTGTATTGACATGAATGTACTTATGGGTACTTGTACATACCGTATTCATATGTATATACACAAATACACATATCCACCTCTAACAAGAAATATTACTCCACATAAGATTATACTGGCAAGCATCACTTATTTACACATTCAGAAGTAGAAACGACTCCTAATGATACCAAACAAGCCTACGGTTGACTTACCCTTAACCACAACAATGACTTAGCTTACTCAGTCTATAGTTTGTGTGTGTATGTCCAATTGGTATTCGTTACTGTTTACCCGACCAAGTTCCTCCCCGAGTGATATCTCTCCTCTGCCAGGAGGTACGAACCTGTTTCCTGCACATCATGACACGACAACGGGAGTCATTTGCTCAAAACAAGGCTATATACATAAAACATCGTAGAAAGTTAGAACAACATTATTCCATAACTTGATATGCTACTTTCATTCAAGAATTACATCAATAGGAGTATCAAATAATGAGACAATTATCAGGATACATTTAATTTGATCACAAGAACAATTGTTTTATTCATCAAAAGATTCAAACATTACATTGTACTTCCTATGCAGTAGTAACTATACAATCGGGGTGTAACATACTCCCCCCCTTATGATTCATCGTCCCCGATGAACAAGGTATTATTTAAAGCATAAAAAAAAACACATCACTAATTTATTCACCATTCTTGAATGCTTCAAGAATGTCAGGAAATTTCCTCTGGATTTCCTCATAGTCTTCCCAGATAGCTGAGTCCTCAGTATATTGGTCCCACTGGACTTTACATTGAGAGACTTCTCTGTTCCGTAAGCGTAGCTTGCGTACTTCAAGCACTTTAATGGGCTCGAGTATTACTACCCCGGGATCCTTTACCTGTAAAGCAGTCCAATCAATAACATGGTTATCACCTGGTATATACTTCTTAAGGTAGGACACATGGAAGACATTATGCATTTGAGCAAGAGCAGGTGGTAATGCAATTCGATAGGCTACTGGGTTTACTTCTTCTAAAACCTCGCAGGGTCCAACATATTGTGGAGCTAATTTGGAAGACTTTCCAAATTTAATGGAGCTTTTATGAGGTTTGACTCTCAACAAAACCTTATCACCTATGGCAAAATTTCGAGGTACTCTCTTTGCATTAGCATAACTCTTTTGTTGGCTGTTAGCTTCGGGTAACCTTTGCTTTATAATCTTTACTTGCTCTTCCATTTCTGCTAACATTACAGGTCCAAGACTTACTCGATCCTCAAGTTTATCCCAACTTATTGGAGTTCGACACTTACAACCATATAAGGCTTCAAACGGAGCCATTTTGATTGCAGAATGGTATGAATTATTATAGGCAAATTCGACTAAAGGTAAATAGTCTTCCCACTTATAAAGCTGATCCATGCAATATACTCAAAGTAGGTCTTCTAAAACTTGATTTACTCTTTCAGTTTGCCCATCCGTTTCCGGATGATATGCTGAGCTGATATTCAGCTGAGTTTTGAGTGCAGAAAATAAGGTTTGCCAAAACCTAGAAGTGATTCTTGCATCTCTATCAGATATGATCTTTTCAGGTATTCCATGCAATCTGAATACTTCTTGCACAAATTTCCTTGCAATAATCGGTGCTCCATCAGTTAGATTTCTTGGTATAAAGTGAGCTACTTTAGTCAGTCTATCAACTACCACTAGTATGGTATTGTGCTTATTTCTTGACATAGGTAATCCTTGCACAAAATCCATACTTATCACTTGCCACTTCCACTCTGGAATATCATGTGGGTATAGCAAGCCTGCTGGGTGATGATGCTCAGCTTTTACTCTTTGACATTCAAGGCATTTTGCAACATAATTAGCAGCATCTCCCTTCATTCCTTTCCAGAAATATAATGGCTTTACATCGGCCATCATTTTTGTTACTCCTGGATGACCAGAATATGGAGCCTCATGCACTTCTTTCCACACCAAGTTTCTTAAGTTGCTTATGTTAGGTACATACATCCTTCCTTTGTACCTAAGCATTCCACTTGGTTCAAATTTGAAACCATTATACCTTGAATCTTCAGGGTTTTCCTTAAGTGCTTGCTTAACTTGCAAATAATAATCATCCTCTGCACATTTCTGGAGCACTTGGTCTTTAAAATCAGTATGAATTGCAACAATAGAAGCTATGTGGTGTCTTCGACTTAATGCATCAGCAACCCGGTTTTCCTTTCCCTTGATGTAGCTGATATTGAAGTCATAATCAGCGATCAACTCCAACCATCTTCTTTGTCTAGCATTTAGATTTGGTTGAGTAAAAAGGTACTTTAAACCATTATGATCAGTTTTCAACTCAAAGGGTTTCCCTAGCAAATAGTGTCTCTACATTCGCAATGCATGAACGACAGCTGTCAACTCTAAATCATGCGAAGCATAATTCATCTCATATGGTTTTAGTTTCCTTGACTCGTATGGAATCACTTGATTATCTTGCATAAGTACTTGACCAAGTCCTTCTCCGCAGGCATCAGTGACAACTGTGAAACTCCTTTCAGGATCAGGCACTTTCAGGATCGGTGCGGTAGTTAATTTCTCTTTGAGTAGGTCAAATGCCTTTTGACACTTCTCATTCCAGTCAAATCTTTTTCCCTTTTTCTGTAAAGAAGTTATAGGAAAAGCAATTTTGGAAAAGTTTTCTACAAACTTCCTATAATACCCTGCCAATCCCATAAAACTTCTTACTATAGATACATTCTTAGGTATAAGCCATTGAGTTATTGTTGTGATCTTAGCTGGATCAACTTCAATTCCCTCAGCTGAAATTACATGACCCAAGTAATGCACTTTGCGTTGGAAAAAGGTACACTTGGGTAGCTTTCCGTACAATTTATGCTCTCGCAATCATTGTAGAACCATTCCTAAGTGCCTATTGTGTTCTTCTTCATTTCTAGAATAGATTAAAATGTCATCTAGAAACACCAGCACAAACTTCTCTAGGTAATCTCTGAATACACTATTCATAAGATTCATAAATGCAGCGGGTGCATTTGTCAAACCAAATGGTAATACTGTGAATTCATAGTGTCCATACCGAGTTCTAAAGGCGGTTTTATAGATATCTTCATCCTTAACTCTAAGCTGGTGATATCCGAACCTTAGATCAATCTTAGAAAATACGGCTGCTCCTCTAACTTGATCAAACAAATCATCAATTCGAGGTAGTGGATACTTGTTCTTTATCGTAGCTTTGTTAAGCATACGATAGTCAATACAAAGCCACATTGTTCCATCCTTCTTCTTGACGAAGATTACGGGTGCTCCCCATGGTGATACACTTGGTCTTATCAGTCCTTTAGTCAGCAACTCATCCAACTGTGCCTTGAGTTCTGCCAGTTCGGTAGTAGTCATTCTATATGGTACCTTGGATACAGGTTCTGATCCAAGAATTATGTCGATAGAAAAATCAAAGACTCTTTTTGAGGGTACAGCAAATTCCCTTAAAACTGGGTATTTCTCCATATCTGAGATTCCTGATTCATCAATCTCTCCATCTTCTATCTCCTGCGTACTTTCATTATCAGGATCACCTAACTCTTCCATCTTTACTGCAAAAAGTTTACATCCTTTCTTCTTGGCTCTTAGCAATTGCATTGCTGAGATTTGTCTAATTTAACCTCTTTAGGTATTCCTTGAAGATTCACTTGATTCCCATAGTCATCTAAACATTTAACTGTTTTAGATTCACAGTCAACTATGGCCCTATGTCTCCACAACCAATTCATTCCTAGGATGACATCATAGGATCCTAATGGTGTGACATAAAGATTGACTTCAGTGGTGAAACTAGGCAATTCTAAGCTGGCCTCAAAAAGACATTGATCCACCTTTGCTCTTGTACTATTAGCATACTCTACATTCCACGATGTAGCCATGTGCCCAGCCTTTCTAGACAATTTATTTGCTATACTAGGAGAAACAAAACTTTCAGTTGCACCAGTATCAATAAGAACTGAGATAGGTAAACCAAATAATTTGCCTGTAGTTTCAATGGGCGTTATTTGATAGTCAGCTTGCCTATCATCAACTGCTGCATGTATCCTTTGCTGGAACATAGCCTTTTGTGAAGGCAAGGAATTCCCAGAAGTTTTGTTTGGACAATCCCTAGCGTAATGATCACCTTTGCATATGAAACATCCTGTAGGTGGTCCTTTTCTTCTGGAAGTCTCTCCTGGTTTATTGTTTCCTTCATTGGACTTGCTAGTGTTTCCATTACTGTAGTTGCTTCTCTTCTGATCTTTCCGGAAATCTTTCCCACCGAAGCGAGATCTCTTTCCTTTTGACCTAGCAGCGTCACGAACAGGTTCATCCTTCTTTGGAGTTGGTGTAGAAGTAGCCTCGCTGTCCTTCTTTAGCTCCTTTTTCTCTTGGTGATGAGAATCAGCTTTGAGCTTTTGCTCCTGCTTTATAGCTTTTTCATAGACTAAGTCCATGGTAGTTGGACCATGCATGTCCACCTCACCACCAATTTTGCCATTCAGCCCAAGTATGAACTTCCTGATACGAAATCGTTCATCTTTATGGTAAATCGGAACATACCGAAGGAGTCTAGTGAACTTTTCCCAATATTCATGGACTGACATAGTCCCTTGTTTTAACTCTTGAAAATCAGAGAGTTTTTGATCATAGAATAGTTGAGGCAACCACCGTTTACGGAAGATTTCCACAAATTCTCCCCATGTCAACTTCCAAGAACTTATATCCAGTTCCAATTTCTTGTTCATCCACCAATTTGAGGCTTCTCCTGCTAATTGGTAGGCTCCCCAAGCTGCTTTTGTTACTTCGTCATAATTTCTTATTTCAAAATATTTTTCCATTTGGACAAGCCAAATTTCAGCCTCATCGCCTCCCGCACTACCGTCAAATTTAGGCGGTATTATCTTTTTCATGTCCCGTGACAGCTCGGTAGAAATTATCTTTCTATTTCTTTTAGCGGAGTGAGTTGGTGATTTCTCCCTTCCATGGTTGTTATCTTCATTATGTCCGTGAAATGAACTTACAGCTTCCGTGTTGTCTATGTTTAATTCTTTTTCCAACTTATCCCTTTCTCTTTCATTCTCAATGCTAGAGAACCTTGCTAGAATTAAGTCTAAGGTTGCTTGAACTCCAGTGTCTCTTTGTTCATCATCCTTGCTTGTTCCGGGTTTGTTACGCATCATTTCGTAAGTTTTCACCATGGTTTTATGATTGAATTATACCTAGTATCTTATTTAAGTTAGATTCTTTAACTTAAGATAAAAGGAAAACATGAAAGCTTTCAAGATATAAACACAAAATTTGCCAAGCCAGTTTATGAAGTATACACAATTTTTAATAAACACATAATTTTTATTTATTCAAGAGGATTTCAACATCCATCGATTACATAGAATGACTATTAAGATAGTCAAGAGGAGAGTATCCTTCAGCTTCACTCCCAGAAGCATAACTAAGAGGAGTATATCCTACAGACTGAGAGTATTGTTGAAACCTATCTTTTTCTTCATCTCTCATCTGCTCTTCTCTATCCCAAAAGGGATGATACCCTTTGGATTTATCTTCAGATACATAGTTAAGAGTATTGTTGATATGGTGCTTATCAACAATAGGGTCCGTCATTTGATATTGAGGACCATTCTCAACTGGTGGAGTCCTTGGTGTGTATCCCACTGACTCATTACTCGAAGAAATGGTTATGACCTCGGCCAACGGAAGAACTCTAGGATCCCGAAAAATGAATGCTGGACTTGTGCTTTCCTCGGAAGGCATGTCCCTGGATAGTGGTAAGGAATCTGATTTTCCCGGAGAAGTGTTGGGTAAAAGGCTGTATGCAGCTTCCATTTTTAGTCTACCCTTTACTTCATTAATGCAGGAGAGAGCATGACTAACAGTTTCTGTGTCACTTAACCAAATTGCATTTTCATGATTGGTTCCTTGGATGGTTCTAGTGATGGCCTCATTTTCCTTCTTGGCTTTCAAGTATCGTTCGTTACCGATTACAGTCTTCCTGGCTGTTAATCGTACGCGTACCATCTTGTCACAAGAATTTCACAACATTAGATAATGTTGGATTTAAGGAAAATTGGCGGACTCATAGGTTCCTAGTGTTTTAAACCTGGCTCTGATACCACATGTAACGAACACACTTGTACGATAAATTTAAAACTTTAGAATTCAATCACAATAAGTAAGAACAATGCCATAATGATAAAAATTTTCTTTTCAAAAACATAAACATGATACATCTTTTGCAACTTTCAATTATTTCATTCCAAATGAAATTACAAAGTAAGAAGAATAATATACATACATACATAGCCCGTAGGCTTTTGGCACCAATAGAAGTAAGAAGGTCCAGGAGTTCGTCCTGTCAAGTCTTGGATCATTAGTCGGATGTTGAGGAGGAGAAACATCACTCAGGCGTTTTTCCGCCAACCACGGACTTATAATGCGGTCCCCCGCACGATCATTTTGCAATGAATGGCCCTCCCTTCGAAGAAGAGATTGGTTGGGTAACCTTTAACGACTACAAACTGGACATAGTGCTGTGATCCTACAAAGCTAGCTTCCGTGCAATCGGCAATTCTCGAATTAGGATGTATTTCGGGATCACGGTGAACTGACAGTGTAGTACTACATCTAAATGGTTCCTTACACTACTTTGGCCAAAGTGTTCACATTCAATGCAGAATGTAGGTCATTTGTCACTTACACTAGCCAGGTTCAACTTGACTTGAGGCTATCTTATTCTATGCGTAGGTTGGTCTATCGGGGTAGTCCGTACCCTAGACTCCTACAACAATCTAACTTCTGGAACGGAGAACATTTTAACAAGATCCTACAACCAACGCCCCTATACAAGATACTTTCATCCTAGGGGTTCATTAACTTGTCTAAGTTAATTAATATCTAGTTGTGACTTGTAGCTCATTAAATGCTCTCGATTCATTCCTAGTATCTAGTAACTAAATACAAACATATACTCCGTATATGGAGACAATACAAGCTATGCAGTTTTCATTGCTTAGTGTAAACCGTACTCTAATGAAAGCAAAAACCAATAGAAGAGTTTATGCATAAAACATTCTATTTTACTGTTTATCTTATGCTGACAAACTTTAATTCCTTCTTACTCACTTCTAAGTTAATCAGTTTTCAGTCTCAGTTCTTTTCAGCCAAAGGACAAGACACAGAATAACATCTAAATACATGAATTACTGAAAGCATAGAAAGGAAAAGGTTGACATGCCTGGTAAAAGCTTACTGCCTGGCAAGAACTTTCCCTTAGAATTTTGGAGAAAGAGTAAACTTCTTCTCCTTGCCTACCACCAAATGATTTCCAACTGGCTCTGTAGCAAATTCCCAAATTCAGCAAATTGACAACTCCAAGCTGCTGTTTTCAGACTCTGTGAGAGCTTCTCTCAACACAAACATAATAGCTTTCTTTAACAACTAAAGACTAAAGTCTTTCTTACTAATGGCGAATTCTCTCACAACTGAAAAATGCTCCTCACTCTTGATTAAACAGTATAAATTTCTTGATTGTAAATTTGTGTGTTATGAATGAACATTCGCAGGTTTATATAGAGTTGGAATTTTAACTGTTTCCTCTTGTTATGGCGCCAATGCTGCCAACAAAGCTTGGAAAGTTTCAAAGTAAAAACGTGTTGCTTAATGGAGAGGGTTTCGTCCTCCATTAACTGACAGCAATGATACATTATCCAATTCGCACATGCTCAGTTCACAAAAACGTGACACCTCCTGGTTTTTGCGCAATTCAACAGGTAGGTTAAATGACGAATTTAAAATAAGACTATTTCCCAATTTCAATGGCGTCCACATACCATTTAAGCTATGCATGAATTTATTCGGCCGTTTTCAATTGCTTGGCCAGGTCGCGCGATTCTTCCTGCGCGTTTTTCACTTCATCCGCCATTTTAACGGGCATGGCTCTTATTTATTTTTATTCCACTATTTTGAAATAGTCCACAGGAAATATTTGGCGAAATAACAAAGACATTTGATTTCGATTTTCAAATGAAATAATCATTTTCAAAAGAGGAATCGACATAATCCTTAATTTGCATTTCACTTTTGAATATTAATAAAATGTTGATTTAAATTCCATTTGTTTTTCAAATCTTTTATTTAAACACATTTATATATATATTTATTATATTAAAGTATTTACATAACATAGTTTTAATTTACATTATATATTTATGTATAATTGTTTAAATTATCAATTTAAATAATCTCATATACATATTTATATTTTGTAAATACTATATTATATACGTACTTTAATATAATATTAAATATATAAATATATTTAACTTTTACATCTATACATGTTTATACGTTTACATTTTTGATTTTACGTTCGTATTCTGTGAGCCAGTCAGCATACTTTCACTATACGCACTCATGTATATGTATAAATATGTATATATGTAAATTCCGAGGTATTATATTGTCATAATATATATTCATTCAACAAGTTAGTTGCGGGTACGTATACTTGTGTATATACTTATATTTCTACTTTATGTATAAGTATTCATAAATACACTTATATCGACGCACACGTATGGCATATCCATCTGCTCTAATACATTGTATTGACATGAATGTACTTATGGGTACTTGTATATACCGTATTCATATGTATATACACAAATACACATATCCACCTCTAACAAGAAATATTACTCCACATAAGATTATACTGGCAAGCATCACTTATTTACACATTCAGAAGTAGAAACGACTCCTAATGATACTAAACAAGCCTACGGTTGACTTACCCTTAACCACAACAATGACTTAGCTTACTCAGTCTATAGTTTGTGTGTGTATGTCCAATTGGTATTCGTTACTGTTTAACCGACCAAGTTCCTCCCCGAGTGATATCTCTCCTCTGCCTGGAGGTACGAACTTGTTTCCTGCACATCATGACACGACAACGGGAGTCATTTGCTCAAAACAAGGCTATATACATAAAACATCGTAGAAAGTTAGAACAACATTATTCCATAACTTGATATGCTACTTTCATTCAAGAATTACATCAATAGGAGTATCAAATAATGAGACAATTATCAGGATACATTTAATTTAATCACAAGAACAATTGTTTTATTCATCTAAAGATTCAAACATTACATTGTACTTCCTATGCAGTAGTAACTATACAATCGGGGTGTAACAGACCATTGGAGCATGGTGATGCAAAGCAGGTCCAAAAAATGGCATTTGTAGTAGAACTCGGCAGTTTGCTGCTCTTCCAAACTTCATAGAAGCAGCAGCATGCAACAGTTTTGGTGACATAATGAAGGGAAAGATGTCCAAGTATTAAAAGGACAATTGGTTACCAGGGACATGAAGCGTGCCACTCTGCAGGTTGATCAATGATACAGAAATGATACCTAAGCCTCAAGAGTGCACCGATATGAAGAGGACAAGTGTGAAGTTTGAAAGGAGGCACCAAGACCAGTGAAGTGCAAATCATGATATGAACTGCATCTGCAAATGTCAAAATACAAAAAGTGGCCAAAACAAGTGTAGGTATGTGCCATAATGTCTTCTGCTCAAAAAGTTGGTATGAAGACAAACATGGCCAAAATGAACCTTGCAGGCATGCCATTAACACTTTTGGCTGTTAACATAAAGAGTTCCAAGCGGACGCAGGGTTTAGGACAGAAGTTTCAAAAGCAAAAAAAAAAACAAGGAAAAAAATAAAGGCCAAAAAGACCAGAGTGCATGCCATTGGTATGTCTGTCCAAAAATTCTATAAAACAAAATATTTGTTATTCTTAAAGTGTGCCTATGACTTGTCTGGGCTGATTCAAAGACAAAGAAAATGGCAAGTAATGAATAGGAGTGCACCACTAGAAATAGATAATGAAATTGATGAAAACATTAAAAAAGTTGCTCAATAAGGCCTAAGGTGTGCACTCAGCTGCAAGTGAACATTTTGTAAACAAAAAAGAAACAGAAAGGCAGTCAAATAGTGCACTGAAGTTTGCCACCAACCTGTTGAATCCAAAAGGGTGAAAAACATGCAAAATGGACAGGTCCATTCCCAATTGCACTCTAGATCAAAAGGAGTCAGAAGATTGCAAAAATATTCAGTTTGCTGAGGTGCTATAAGATGAGGCCTTCCAAATGATTTTATTGCAGTTTGACAGAAATGCATCATCATTTGGCTGCCATTTGTAAACATTTTCAGCAGGTCGTTATATCATTTGATTAAGGAAAGCAGGGGTCTATTTTCAGCATATGTTATCGAGTGTTAGGATATGACATTGGAGAATAACTTACTGGTTCATAGCCTCCCAGCACAGGATACGGGTCCGGTCCGGCCCGGGTCCAAGGTCCGGGTTTGGTCCAACCTAGATCCGGACAGGGTAAGAGCAACTGTTTTGATGTTTGAATTTTTATCTCGCACATGGTGGTGCGGCCTCAACATGTCTTTCCGTAGATGCTCCTTTGCATGCGTAGTGTTACTGTCTCCTCAAGGTCTTGTCTATATTGCCGGCGGTGTAAATAGCATTTTAAGCGACAAATTCAATCCCCATCTACTGAAACTTATGTTTTGAATGTAGAGGAAAACAAGCGGGACTTTCTTCGTCACATGAACTGCCATTGGCCTCAAAGTTACTATGCTGGTGACTTTGTTAATGACAAGTTTTATGTAGTCCCCGATCATGGGCAGAACGTACAAGTTTACGGTCCTCACACACGACTATGGAAATCCATAAAGACTGAAAATAATGACAAACATTTTGTTAACTTTGTATGTATATCTGCCTTTGGGAGGTTGTATTGGTTTGGGTGGCCAAGGGGGGTTTTAATCTTGAAAGAATTATTTATTATTATATTATAACATTATATATTAATTTTATTAATATTATGTTATATATTAACTTTCTATTATAATTTTATTATTTTATTATAATATTATATATTATTAATTTATTAATATTGTATAACGTTTATATATTCAATAATATATTATCCGTATTTTATAACATTTATATATTTTAATGTTATACAATTATAATATTATTAATTATAATATAATAATAAAATTATAAAAGAAAGTTAATATTAATAAATAGTAATTAATAAAATTCATATAGAATATAATATTAATAAAATTCATATATAATATAATATTAATAAAATTAATATATAATGTTAGAATATAATAATATTGTACATTAAAAATATTAAAAATATGTATATTACATCTATAAATATATTTTTATATGTTTTTGTACCAACGAACCCAACCCCAGATATTTTTTTGACCAAACCCATGAACCGAACCCTCAAACCCGAATCCGAACCGGTAACTTAGGTGCATAATATATGAGGTTCAATTTTCAGTAGAATGCCTACCCCAAGTATTGCAGCAGGTTTTCAGCACTTTTCCAAGCATTTAGGAGCTACAGTACTCACTGTTTTCTATATTCTTCTTCAAACTTGTCTTTCTTGTCCAAGTACCTAGGGTTTGATGATCTAATCTTTAACAAAAGAAGACTGTGCGGAGATGGCCATGTTCTGGAATCTCTGAAACATCAATTTGAAGTTGTGTCTCAAATGGTGAAGGCTTGAATCAGTTTGATATTCCTTGGCAACATCACATAAGGATTGGTAATCAAGTTTTTGTCAAGTGGTAGTGCTAAGGATGGATTTACACGGTCTAGGGTTTCAAGTTTCTTTTGAGGATCTGTCATGGTCAGGACAAGTCAGCCATTCTTGCTGCATCAGAGTCATTGATATCAGATGACTAGTATTTTTAGCTGTTGTTATTATCACTGGGGAGCTATTATTAGATAGCCTTCTAGAAGGTTTATCATAGGGCATTGTATATTTTCGGGATTTCTTGTTTTAGATGATGAATTTTGAAATATTTTGAGCGTGCTTGGATTGCAAATAAACGACATTTGGTGTAGGAACTTAAGCATGCCTTTTGTTTTTCTTGAGTAGACCACATGCAAAGCATTGTGAACATTTATAAATAAGTGTTTTATGCGCTTAGATTTTCTAATAGTAATTTTATACCTACTTGCTGCTAAAGTTATTGTTCAAGCTGGTTTGTGATATCTTTTGTGTGTGTGTGTGTGTGTGTTGATTTATAAGAATTAAATAGCTTTTATCGAATATCACAGGCTTCCTATTGTAGATTTAAATGTATTGTTTATTATAGCTTTGTATACCGTTTCCTTTATTTGGTTTGCTCAATTGTGTGTTTAATTCTATTCTAATTCAATCTCTGTGTGTACTTATTCTTACTAGTCTTTGCTTTTATCTAGAAAGAGCGAATGTTTACGAGCTTTTTAGGTTTATGCTTTATGAGAAAAGACATAAAACTCTCTTGTTTTGAGTAGAAGTGCTGATAACCCTTGTGCCTTTGCTGAAGAACCAAAAATATAGGTTATTTCTAATTTGAAGTTAAATACTTACATAATGTTCCATTTTTGTATTGTCCTGAAAAAGACAAATTAAAATGCTAACATGGCTGATGTTTGTAATTGATATTTCATTTAAAAAAAAGTCATATTTACATATCAAATTGCCTTGGTTTTATGCAGCTAATGCATGGATCTGTTGGCTTTGCAATGGGTGCTCTGTGGAGGTAAAGTTTCTTACTTGTTTGTTATTTGCATCATTTGTATGTAGATACTTAACCCTTATGCCACATTGCAATGAGAAAGAATTTCAAGAAACTGGATATTCTGTTTATATTTTGGAGTCGCTAGCTTTGTATTATTTTGGCTATTGCTATCCTTATGCACCATTACTCCTATTTGTAAAATGTAGGTAGCCTTATGCACCATGACTCCTATTTGTAAAATGTAGTTCCAATAGAAATATACACATGCTTTCCAATTTATCTGTGCTTTGATTTTTCAAAGAGGGGAGAAAGGTAAGAAGTCATTATTATGAGTACCATGTTCCTTGTAAAAATATGCTTGCTATCAAGATTCCTAGCTATAAACAATGCATTGGAATTTCATTTTCAGGTTGGAGCTAAACTGGGGCCTATCAATCATTATCTGCACAATGGTGATGTCTGGAAAACCTGTTTTATCTTATATCACCATCCTTTCCCTTTCTCCTTCCTGTGTCTATGTGATTGATACATGAATTTTTAATATTTATGTATGACCTCTGTTCTAAAACATCTCCAAGAGGAAAGGAATCATAATCAAAGCAACAAGAATTAATACAAAGAAAGTAATGATTGAATTAACATAGAGTCCACATATGTAAGGAATGAAAAACGAGGCAAAGAATCTGAGATTTTTTCAAAAGTTGAAAACACTGTACGTGGTTTATCCTGATAATATTTATCACTTAAAAATCATGAGTTATGTTTAGGTAATGAAGGTTCAGTTTGTCCAGCACTTGTTGTGTTTCACAGTTCACCGTCTTCTAAATTAATGATCTTGTATTCATATCAGCTATTTAAGTTTTGTTCATTGGTTAATTGTAGGCCTAATTCTTCCATTTTCTCTATTTTATCCTAATATCTTTACTTGTTGGATGATGTTTTTTCTTCACAAAGTTCGAAGATGGAAATGGTTACTTCTTTGATTGCAATGTGTGTATTTTGAGTTGTGAAATTATGTGTTGTTCATGTGAGACATTTTTTAGCAAGATTAATAGTTCATGATTTTTACAAAACAGTTTGTAGCTGTTTCATTAGCTGTAATTTTCAATTGCATATCTAGTTATAATATAATATCTCAGCTATCTGTCATCTACCTAACAGGCAGCCAACTTTAAATTCCTTTTTTGAATGTGTTTTTTCACTATCGTGGAAAAGCAGGTCAATACTTCATGATTTCAAAACTAAAGTTCTTTACAAATAAGATACATATTCTGACCTTTTTATGTGATCTTGCAATTTACTGTAATTATTTAATTGGATGTGCAGGTACGCAGTATTGGGGCATTGGGATTTGTTCTTCTGACATCATGGCTAATAAGGGAGAATATTCTTGCTCTGGTTAGTTTTCTAGTATGTTGTTCACCAGTTCTTTTATTTTGGCTTTGCAATCAAAACCCTTTCTCAGTATTCATTGGGATGAATCTCTTTTCTGTTTGTATGCATAAATCAGATGAAATTCAGACTGTATCAAGTTTGCTAAAATTTGTCCGTTTTCCAAAGCTTATTAAACAGATGGGAAAATATTTCTTGAATTTCTTGAAATATTTCAGGTGGTTAGTATTGTTAAACAGAGGGGAAAATCTTTGAGGTCATTTCAATACAACACAAATGCTGATCATACAAATATATGAACATTCATGCATTCTCATTGCAAATTGTTTTCCTGCTCCATTGTTGTTTTTAAATCGGTAGCAATTACAACAAATGAGGCTCTTGACAATGGAACTTCATTTTTTGATTAATATTTTTAGCAAAATTGTAGGTCCTTCAGAAACAAAAATAATTGGTTTTATGTCCTGATGAGAAATTGATCTGATCTTTTAGCTTAAGTAGTTACATCCTTGGATTTTCTCTTTCTTGTCAAAGACGTCAAAGAGGTTGAGCTTCTGTTGGAGTGAGGATGTATGCTTTTAAAGTGATTGCTCTCTTGTTCTGCCAAGAGGGCTTTGAAGAATGCAATTTTTTGTTGCAGTCTAATTTGGGTGAATTCTTGGTTGCTAGCTTAGAGTAGAATTAAGAGAATAGAAGAAGAAATGTTGTGCATGCATAAAGAATTACAGACACATGCTCTTATGTGTACAATTTCAGAAAGAAGTATTTATAAATTTGTATGATTCGTGAGTGTGTGTGCATGCTGCATTGCACACATGTGTGTATTTTATTTTTGTGTAAAGTTGTTTACATTATCTTAAGTATGAGATACAAGCTGTGATATTTCTTTTTGTTAGTTATTTCTTGATCAGTATATTATGAAGTCATTGTATCTTATGGTCCTGAAAATAATAATGTTGACCTTTTAGATACTGTTTCAATTGTTTTCCATTGATTATGCAGAACTGAAACTGGGTATGTTTTAAAACTGTGCAGATTATGATAAATGCTCATGCTTCTGTGTCTTACTTGTTTGCTGCTGTGAGTATCAATGCGGTTCCTTCGATGAAGTTGATATATGCAATATTCACAAGTTTGGTAATCATATCTGAACCCTCACTATGTTGCTTCTGGAGCTTTCTTCTATTTTCCTTGCATCTCTTCTAAGGCTAATGTGTTTAAAATGCATATCTATCTGCAGCTTCTATTGAACTGTGGAACATTTGTATTCCTGCTTCATGTCCTTTATGCTATATTTATAAGGCGTCTTGGCATCAAGACTTCCATGTCACTTCCTGGATGGCTGGAGAGGGCTCTCTAAAGAGCTTGCTTATGCATGTGACATTTCCTGGTTGGTAAAAGAATTGTTGGAAATGTGCAAACAAATTGTGGTATGTTTTTCAGTCAAATTTCTGGACTTCTATTTTCCTTGAATTAAGATTTGGGGGAAATACGTTTTTAATCCCCTTTGTTACTGTGTCCCAATTGCTTCATTTACATTGTTCAATTTTTACAATCATACAAACACAAAAATTCTAGTTGAACTGTCGATCACTAAGTGCCATAAAATTATGAATGTGTTAGGTCTAAATACACCATGTTTCACCATTTGCTTTCCTGCAAATATGCCATGGGCTTGAAAGAGGAGGACATGAGATAAAAGCACCATCTGATTATTTACTTTGTTGCAGATGATGTCTACAAATCACATGGAAGCACTATGACTGAAATGAGAGTAATTCATGAATTGCATACAATCAAGATCCTCCCAGTGGGATAAATATATATTCCAAGCAACCATGCATAACTAAATTACTCGCAGCAAACTGAGTCTGAGCCTCATGGCCCCAAAAGTTAATCTTGTATTCAATAAAGAGTGATTATGATTCATGGTACTGGTTCCAAACAGGTGTATACTTAAAAGTTTCTCAATTCTTTTGTATTATTTTCTTCCAGGCATTATACTGTTGCCCCCATCTTATCAAGTTTGTTAATGAAAATGAGGTGTAATATATTGGTAATTTTTTATTTAGATGCCTAAAACTAGTTGATTATCAAGAAATGAAATTATTCTCAGATCTAGTAAGGTTCAACAACCTTTATATGACAGCTGCTGGTTGCTAGCCTGAACTAAATCTTACAATTTATTAAAATTTGCAATGTCTATCGGTGCCCTGTAATGAGTTTAACATTCCTTGCTTTGTTGGAACGTCATAAAATTTTGATGTAAGACAGTAGCATGGTTTCACCTATTATAGCCTTAAATTTTTAGAAAAAGACTCTTTGAACATGCATTTAGTGCAGCTGGTATTTTAGAAAATGAGTGTAACTTGAGGAAACAGGACACTATAATCTTAAGGAAGGATCTACTTTGAAAGCCAAATGAAGATTGAAGGAATCACCTTCCGCATGCCTAATAGAAACCAATTCTCAAGCCTGATAAAGTGAAACTCTTAAGCATTTCACCTTACGTTATTGGAATCATATTTAATCTTGGACAATAAGGAGTTGAAGATGAAGTGATAAACAATGACCTATAAAAAGGTGCAGAAACTTGGATAGAAGAAATGGTGGACCAGGTATGAAGGGTGTAGAATTTAGATATACACAAAGCCTCTGCATGGCAACCATACTGGGTTATAACCTTATGAAAACTTTTTGATAAAGATCAATCAGAATGTATAGCTATCTTGTCCATTATTAAGTGAACCATCAAGAAGAAGCATTGGGTTCCGTGATAGGGCAGGGACACTCTACTCAATTCTCCTAATGACTATTTAAATGTTGTATAGTTGTGTCTGTTGGACCTAGCTCAGCTGGTTGGGTCATTTGGCTGTTGCTTTTAAGACTTGGGTTCAAGTCTCCTTGAGGATAGACAGGCTGCGTTGCTTATGTCTCTAATCAGAATACTAGTTGAATGTTGATATTTACATTAATCGAAGCTTCATCCGTTTAAGAGTTGAAACTTGCAAGTATGCTTCATTGCTTGGCACCACAGAGACAGCTTGTTTAACTGGATAAGGCCAAATGTTTCAAATGTATAATTCACCTTGGTCTCCCTTAAAGCTCTTTCCAGATTTACAAGGATTAGGATGTGAATAGAATTTGGTGCTCATAATGAATTTAGAGTTCTGTTCTGGATGATTTTTAGCCTAGCCGGTTTGTAGACCCAGAGTAGTATTTCATATTGATCAAAGTTCTTACTGATTTTTGTATTGCTTTGCTTTAAAAAATTCCTTATTTTGAGCCTCTTTTGGTTTATCCACTGTTTTCATTTTGTAATATACACAATCAAATTCTTAAGCTACCATACTCCTAAATAATGCTCAACTTTTAATTCTAGTTTACTTATTTCAGCACTTTGATCAATTAGCACATAAAAAGGAAATTTCAAAAGATTTAATATGAAAGTCAGCTATTGCCGAAAAGCAGAAGCCAGAAGTTTTTATTTATGCAACCAACTAAAGAATGACATTCATCAATGATCTGTAAACTTAGAGAAAGCTATTCCTAACAAGATATCATTACATAAACATCTTTATATGAAGGATTAATGAACTGCACTTTCTAATCAAGTAAATAACGGCGAAACATGAAAGGTATTTGAGAGCAATATCACCATAAAATAGAAGACACAAGGATTTACCTTGGTGAACCTAAATTCTAAGAGGAAATTTTAGCGAACATAAGACAAAACATCCACTTATCCACTATCTTCGAAGGGAAATACAATCTTAGGCCTCTTGGGCATACCACCAGCCTGAAAACAATTTATTAAGGTCCTTAGATCATTACAACAGGTCTCTGTTGCTAACTGTCAGTTTTGTACTTAGTTTATTACAGCCAATTGAACCCATGAACTCTAATAGAATCCACGTAAGTTCTATCCAAATCTATCTACTTTTCCTCAAGGGGATTTACACATGTTTTATAGATTTGTAACAGTCTTGTTAGGGATCTCGGAAATTATCAGAAACTGGAAAAGGGAAGAATTCCAAAACACATGGCGAAACTGTCACTTCCTGCAGTGAGAAAATTAGCATGACGTCTAGTGAAACTGGCAGTTTCACATAAAGGCCTAGAACACTTCGTTTTCTCTGAGCTTTTAACTTTCGATGCCTGTACCTTGCAGTTACACAACCACTGTCTAGAGAAATTGGCAGTTCTATGTGAAGGCCTAGAATAGTTCATTTTAAATTTCTAACTTTTGATGTCTGTACTGTGCTTCATGTATCTTTAAGCTGTCGTCTACTTCTCCAATGATGTCAATTGATATTTTTATTGATCACACCAATATGGAGCACTTTGATCTCCAAATGTTCTCAAGTCTCAAAATAAGAGGGATGCTGCTTTCAATGGATGATATGTCAGCCAACCCGCTTTGCACCATTCTAACCAAGATTTGGAAGACTTGCCTCCAATTGTCTGAAGGTGTTTGAAGATCAAAAGCACTTGAACTTGTTGTAGGAACAATATTAACATTCTTTTCTTACATGCAAGATGAATGATATGGGTGCTTCTGTTTGAGGTTCTTCTTGCTTGAAGATTCAGGACCCTTGATTGCCCCTTTCCTTTATAAGCATTCAACATGAAGCTCTCTTCATCTTTTGATTAAGCCATACTTGTTGGCCTTTTAGTGGTGCACAAATTTCCTACCATACATGTAGGCGCTGCCAAACACAACTCCACACATTAGATGGCACAACATATAAAATTACTTCATCAACAAATTTTAGGTTAATATCAAACTTCAATCTACATTGCTTATTAGTTGACAAATGAACACTGTTTATCCTACCCAAAGCATAAAGCTTGAGGTGTGAATAAGTTTCGCTACCAAGCTCTCAAACCAAATCTTCATAAACAAGGTTAGCTTGGGAACAAAATTGAAAAGTGCATCAACTTTAACATTCAGTCTTTGTATCCCAATGCTAAACAACATTGAATGCTCCTTTACCTCTTGTTGAAAAGATTAAAACTAAGCTTCTTTGTAGTTCATGCCAACTTATATTCAACTTTTGACCTACATTTAATTTCATTTGCCTTTTCCCTTTTCCATGTGTGGCATATTGCTTTTCTTACCCTTTTAATGATGTTGGAAAGGACACTTTTTTGGATATAGCTTCCAATATGTTTCATCTACATGACCATTTGCATCAAAATGGTCATAATATAGGCTGTCTTTGTGATTGTAGAACCTTCCTTATTTGTCTTGGCCATGACTCATTTTGTGTTTGGAGAGGATGGAGGACTATTTACTTCAAGGTAATGAGCATGTGCATTTGCTTCATTAATATCCATTGGCTTAGAGAGCAGTATAGGCCTTAAGAGGTGGCTATGAAGGCCTTTGGTCTATATCATCAACATGCCTACATCTTGCACATGCTTGTTGACTCAAAAATTGAATCACTTAAGCTAGACTAGTGCAGTCAAGTGGAAAGTTCACTATAGGCAACATAACCAGACAACTCTTTTCATTGTTAAAGTGATGCATCTTGAAGCATGGTAGTTGGTGTTGATTGGAGGGTAGTAGGGATGATCTAGAACATCTTGAAAACTCTTTGTTCAAGTTGTTGATGTTAGAATGAAGTGTAAAATGAAGAGAGGTGAAATTGCCACTTTGAATAGGTGGTGAAAACACCATTTTCCACAATGAACACTCAATACCACAACAAACATAGGTGATCTCACGCATATTGCAGTGAACATTTGATTGCCACTTTGGTAGAAGTGGCTATTTCACACAATGTGGGACATGTAGTGCCCGTCTGCGTTTCACTCTGGTTGTCGTTGTCACGGTTAAATGCTTTATTATAATGGTGTTTTTGATAAAATATTAAGTAATGTTCTTATTTGATCTAAATAAATTAAAATAATGATTTAATAAAGAAATAATAAAATAAATAAATATTGTTTATTGAGAGGTGAAAATAAAATTTAAAAGTTAAAGTTAAATGAATAGATTAAATAATATTAACGAGGATTTATGGTGAGCAACTAAATAAAGATATCTGATTAATTCAAATATTAGAGAGTGGTTGTAAGCTTTTGTCGGGTGATAAAAATAAATGAGTTTTAAAATAGAAGTTGCATGCAGCAACAGTCAAGGGAAGTGGTTAATAAATTAATTAGTGGGAGTTAACTGAAGAGGGGCTTTTGGATTATTTTCCGGGAGGAAGAAACTAATTTTGGCATTTTGTGTATAGGGGTTTGTTGTTCTGGTTCTTGGAGCTTGTTTCTGTTTTTTGGAAAGTTTTGATTTTGTAGCTTGGAGACTTGGGGTTATACTGTTTTTGGAGGCTTTACACTAGAGTGGAGGTTTGTCAGAAGATTGAAGTTCTTGGGAGGAAGTTGAAGCTACATCTAGGAACACTTTCAACTCAGCTAATTGATTATACCAAGTTCTTTTTTGGAGAAACCTTCTTCTCTGTTAGAATAAATGATTGATTTTAAATGCTGCTTGAAACAAAACATGTTGCAAATGTTGTGTTGAAATGAAAACAATGAATATTTGTACTATCTAGAAGGATTCATCTTTCTTAGTAATAGCTTCATATTTAACTTGTGATATTGTATTCCACTTATTATCTCGGTGGTTTCTGTTTGTAAATTCTTCCCTATGATAGCAGATAAATGATCCTATTCTTTTACTTCATAGTTTTGAAAAAAGTTTTTAAGTTGGAAATACCCTGTTGCCTTCAATCGACAGTCACTTATCCTTTCTTGAATTGTTTATTGGTGTAGTGATTCAATGGGTTTTAATTTAATTATGGGTTGACCCATTCTCTACCAAGCCGTCTTTTCTTAGTGCCTTTCCAAGTGGGTTCTCAAGCACTATTTCTTATCCAATTAAAATTTTTGTGCAAGTTCTCCCAGTGCTCTCCTTATCTTCAGGCTTTGCATTCAAATAGAATTTGGATCAAAATCTCCCTCTATGTCAAGGTACCCTCATTTGTTAACCTTGCAAGTTGATTCTTATGCAGTATTTCTTTGTTCTACCAAATTAGGCATAAACTTCTTAGGTTGAATATGCATATATAGACATCACCCCTGTGTCTCCATTTCTTGGCGTCGACCCATGTCTGCCAACCTAATCGGTTGTCTTTGAAAGCTGAAGTTTCTCCTAAGTCATCAACATAGCTCTCTCTACCTTCTCAGACTCTTTCATTGTTGCAAATCGATTGTGAGATTTAATCATTTGTAAAGCATGGTTGATGTGCTTCGAATTCCTGGGATCTAAAGGAAATTTCCTTAACATAAATATTGTTAGGAAATTTCAATGTCGGCATGTAGTCAGCATTTAAGTCATGCTAGGAACATTGTAAACGATCCTTATATAGGAATTTCCTGGTCTCGTTGGCTTGAAACACTCTTGAAGGTGGCAACATGAAATGAAACCACGATGCCATATATGGGTACCAAACATCATTTTGTAGCTACTTGAATCATGAGCTCTCTAGGAACAGGGATATCCATCTCCAGAACCAATGACCCTGCAGCCAATCTACTTGCAGTCTCTTCATTCTTTTGCCATGCAAGTTCTGCTTGGTGTTGCCGCCGCTGCTCTTCTTTAGTCATTATGTGATTATCAGATCGTAGGGTTGCATGGGAGATCCCTGATTCTCCTCCAATTACCTTAGCCTCGATTTTCTTGCTTCACTTCCTCGTCTTCATCATTGTTGATAAATGAGTATGCAACATTAATGTTTACTTTGTAGCTAACCCTAGCTGCATTTCAAACCCTTTATCCTTATTTATGTGCAATTATCCCAATTGCTATAATCATGTCAATCAAGATTGATATTTTTTAGTGGATTAAAAGTTGGTTGTTACTTAACAGATCGCCGGTCCTCTGCATGTGGTAGATTTCATTCACTAGACTCAAATCTATGTGTAGATCGGTCTTAAGTTAGTGTTTTCCTATTGGCCCTTATTTGGTATTGTTGTATGGGATGTAAGTAAAGATTCATTGTGTATGAAGTTTATTTGAATTTTGATAATAATTAGTAATCAAATTTAATTTGATGCCCTTCCTGGCAAGTCGTCAATACTAGAGTTGGGGTGGCTATTGATCTGAATGCATTGTATTCGACTTATTCCTTATCCTTTGCATTACGTATTTGATGCATAATTGGCGCCAGTTGTGTCAATCACGCGGGCATGTTACCCTCTGTTGAGTGCTATGCTTGCCCCCGCTTGTGTATTCATTTGGGCATTCAAAGTTCTTAAAAGTATAATCTTATATATAATATATATGTATGTATTTTTCAATAACCGTGTTTATTCCTTTAGCTTTAGACTTATTATTGTGTACAACATCATATATATATATATATGTTTACCTATATATATTTATGTTGTATTCTTGTGTATGATATATAATGTTAGAAAATGAAAGGAAAAAGAATAAGTTCTACATCTGCAAGTATATGGTTGATAGCATGTTAATTGGGGATTAGATAAGATAGAGATTATATTAATAAATGAAATTTGAAAATAGCAAATGATTAGAAGGAAGATTTATTTTAGAACTTATTTTAGATCATTGTGGAAATTGATTAAAATGAGCTTGATGAATATTAAGAACTTGAATTGGTAGCAATGTAATGTTATAATATATTCCATGATTCCATTATTGATTTGAGTGGTTGCATTGTGAATTCATTATGAATTCCATGTTTCTATTATGGAATTTGTGTTGTGTAAAGTAAGCAAATGATTGTTGATTTGGGAGTACCTATGTGTAAGCCGTCTTGTGAAGTGGATGTAAGGAGTTTTCCAGAGGCTAGGGGAAATTGTCTTCCTAATGAAATTATTTGATAATCTTTGAGATGATTGTTGTATTGAATTTGTATATGATGGTTGTTAGCCTCGCACAGTGTATTCACCGATGTGGTTGGAACTTGTGAGTGGGAAGGGTTTGCCTTGCCTTGTGATTATGTTAATGAGATATGTGATTGTGCAAGTAGGCTTTGCTCTTTTGATTTCTTTGGGTCTTCTAGTTGTCAGTAGGGGAGTGGCTCTCAATGGGGGTCCGACACACAAAGGGGTCCCAGGGTAACTCATTGAGAGTTTAATCAAGTGATAATCTAAAATAAATTAGGGGGTTGGGTAGTAATAACCCAAATCAAGATAAGTTAATGCCTCGCCCATGGCTCAAGTGTTTGTATAGGCTTGAGATGAGTCGAGAAGGCCTGGAATGGCAAGATCAACTACCTAGTCCGACTGGAAGGTATGTTGATCCCGTATAGTTTGTATGGGGGTCCAGCGGCCGGTAGAGGTAGCCAGGGTAACCTAGGGTGGGTGTCTAGTAGCCTAGGAAGGTTACGACGGGTAACCCATAGCAAATTATACGATGACACTCCCTCCTACGACAACCTAGTATCCTCTTGATTCTTGTCTCTTTGTGATGTGGGGCGCCTCTGGAAGTGATGTGTTGTTGTTTGATGTTGTACTTCACTTGGTTATTGTTGTCATGTTAGCCTTGAATTGTCTATTGTCTTTTGCCTATTTGTGATGGTGGGACCCTTTTCTATCTCCTAGCCTGAGGGGTGGACCTTTGGGTTCCACATGGTTGGGTGGAAAGTGCATTGTCCTCCATTGGGTTCCCTCTCCTTGTTTGTGATTGTGGCGACTTCTATTGGATTGAAGACTTCTCCTTTGTACCAGCTCATGTTGATTGTTACTCTTGTACTCATATTGTATCATAATTCGATGTATCATGTATCATACTTGATGTACACTCCTCACATGTATACGAGGAGATATTGATAATCAGATGTATAAATGAAATGATGTAAACTGATGTTGTACTCTATTATGCAAAGGATTGTGTAACGGCTGTTATTGTATATGTAATTAAATGATTTGATTCAAATGATCTCTTTTGAGTAAATGTTACGGTTGTATCACTTTGATCACTTGATTAAATGAGATGATTAGATGTAATTCATTATTGATGTTAGCATTTAATTAAAGTAACAATTTATAATTTCTTGCTAGTTAGTTGATGGGAATCATGTAGCGTAGTCGTGGACCTTAGAGGACCGAGGTTAGAATCGTGTCAATGTTTTATTTAGGATAGTGTGCTTAATGCACTTTCAAAAAAAAAAAATTGTTTTGTTTTGGTGTTAGTGCGTTGTCCTCTAGGGTATCGTGGCAGGGGCGTTATAGGACAAAGAATGGAAGATGATGACCTTTTGCATTTGAATGGATTCAAACTACACACTTTTCTTTATTTTTAGTGTCATGGAGGGAGGTATGAACACTATAATTGTTGTAAACTTGATTTGTGAAGGTTTGGTTCAAGTGGAAAACATTCTTTGATCTTCAAGTTCCATGAACAAGTGGGAAGGCAATAGAGTTTCTTAGCTGTAGGTGTTAGTGTAGAATTAAGCTTGCTTAGGAGTGTAAGTTAAGTGGGAGCTATGTGTCTATTCTTAGCCACATACTTTATTTAGCTTAGTCTTAATTTAATGGTTACATGCCTATTCTTAAGCTCACCTATTTTTAGGGTCCAATAAATTTAGCTAGCTAGTTCACTATATGTATCTCCCTATTGTGAGTTAATCATCATCAATTCAACTATTGCTTTGCATATTGTGTGCTTGTCTTGTGTGGCTCATTGATACGGGCATTTATTCCAATGATCTTAGTGATTTCTACAATAGGGTTGACAAGATAGGTGAAAGAGTTTGAAGACATTGTCAAAGCTCCACTTATCCTATACGGTAGTGTAAAACTTGTAAAAGATGTCCAAGATAGTGGATGAGGTGCTTATGGCACATTGTTGTTGGAGTTTCACCCAATTAAAGTTTTCTCCCACTTAACTTGGTGTCTTATCTATTCTTCCTTGTGTGTATGCCATGTATTACATGATTCCATCTTCTGTGATGATGAACATATATTTACATATTGTTCATTTCAATTTGGGATGTCAAATAGTTGGCAAGCATTCCAAAAGTCAATTTCCATGGAGTATTTGTTGTTGATCAAAAGAGGCATAACCTCTATGTTTTATGGAGTAAGTAGTATCAAAGCTATATTTAGACATGCCGTTAGAGTGGGGAGTGTGGTATGCCATTCATTAGGTCTAATGGAGGTGGAGGTTTAATCTCTTACAAACTTGAGATTAGTACAAGGAAGTGGATTAGGGCCACAAGAGCAATGGCAAGAGAGGAAGATGGAGAGGTCTATTTCAAATAGTTGAAAATGATACTGCTAAGATTTCAAGTTGAGTTGGTGAAATTGATAGGTTGGAGAGCATTATGATGGCCTTGAAACTTAGAATGACATTCACTTATGAAGAAGAGAAGGAATTGAAGAAGATTGAATCTAAGAGAGTCATCATTTGGAGGCTTCTTCAAGGTTGAACTTAATATATTGATATACAACCATACGGTGGAGATTAAGTGTTGAGAAACATGATCAATGAATCTTTCAAATGGAAGTAATAATTTTAAATTTAGTCTTCAAAAGTTCACACCTCATCAAAACGTTTCTTTTGCTAGAGTTATTATCCTCAATTTTTAAACATGCCAATTTCAAAGTCCTCTTAAGTTAAAACTCCTTTGGTGGAATACATCAGTTGATCTCGTCTTCTCAAAAATCATGTGAGTAATTCTTCTTGTTTGTAAAGGTCTGTTGTTGTCTAAACTCAATTGAGTCAAATCTCGACACTTTCAAAGCAAAATCATTGATTGTTTATCTCCATGGTCAACAATTCAAGAATTAAAGCTAGTTATCTCAATTTGTCAAGTTTTAAAGTCAATTGTTGGTATGTGTCATACTTGAATGCCCATAACAAATGTCAAAAGTCACTCAAAGTCGTTGCTAGATGTTTTAGTCTCGATGAGGTTGCAGAAATTTCGATGTTAACACTAGTGACCTGAAGTAGAATAATGATCTCATTTTTTCAAATTGGTCGTGTGAGATTTTGCGTAAGTCTGAATTCCATAATTTTTGCATACATCCTGTCAAATGGGAACCTGAAACAAGTTACGGACATTTACTGAAATGTATGCAAAATGTGAAAACTTAAGTCTCTGAACTGCTTAATGCCATGCATCAAAGAAATGATTTAATACAAGTCTTTGAACACGGTACGGGCATTTGTCAAATCCTAAATATAAGAGGGATTTTATTAATGTTAACATTGCAATTGCTCTTGTCGATGGGTGTGAAATGAAAATATAAGCAGATCATGCTCACCGTTTGATAGAATGTCTCGAAGAACTGTGCTAAAATCTGAGCTGTTAAACAGGGAGTGATTAAGCATACAAGGATTCAATCAAACATAGTAATTGTTGCCTTGTCAGACGTGTGCAAAATCTGAAAACATAGCCAAGACACGTGGACTATTTGACATAATTGCCTTGTAGTCCCATGGAATGACTGTAGGGCACGCACAAAATGGATCTTTGTTGGTATCCTCCCAGCCCATGACAAATTATGGGCTTTAGAGCAAGGTATCGACATCCATTGAGGTCTAAGGAATAGAGAGATTTTGTTGAAGGTTGAAGTTGGAGACACCTATGACAAGAATTCTACAAAATTAAATACATGAATTGTAGAAATATTAGGGTTCACAAAATATATGGTCAGTCATAATAATCCATAAGGAGAAGGTCATCTATCACATTCATGTTTAGTTATAATTAATGAGGAATCTATGAATGATAAGTTGTTAATATTATGTCATTCTAGGCATCATTTATTTTTATGTAAACTATTTATTATCGAAGCCCTTGCATATAAAAGAGGCGATCATACAGTTGAATGGATAATAATGGAGCTTGAGATTTATTGATTGTATATAATAGATAGAAGTTTCTATTCGTACATACAAATCTTTTTTGGTATTTGTGACAAAGATATAGATAGAAGAATAAGCGAAGAAGTCCTTAAAATTATTTTGTTGTGTATTATCAAATAAGTTGTCAGTATTGCAAGAGCAAGCATGAAGACATTTTGAAGAAGACCACATGTAGAAATATTGCACCAACACCCTTATCAATAGCCACTACAAGTGTAGTAACATGCAATAAGCTTTCAATTTATTTAGAGAAATGCAAATAATAAGCATTATCCCCAATCTTGTTAGTTATAACTCTCTTTTAAATAATCATGTAGGGAAGATAAGATACCAAAAAAAAGAAAGAAGAAATACGAGGAGATTTTGGAGAAGAATAAACTTCCATATGCAATAAAATATTTTACTTTTTTGGTTACTCCAAATATGGATTGTGTTTAAGGGAAGATGTTGGAAACAAAGCTTTTTGTTCAAATGGTAAATAGTAAAGTGGTTGCCATGTGAATGCTTACAACCCATGAATGAACATGCGTATAAAGTGAATTAATGAATAGTCTTTGCAAAGAAGGCAAAAAAAGATTTAGTTCACTAGCTACAAAGAAGTCAACATACTCAATGTGCACCAAATTGCCTTCAATATTAAAACCACACTAATATAGAGTGGCCATGATATTAAACTCACAATTTATGTAAAATGATATAATTAATATAATCAGGGACATCAGAGACTCGAGGAAAAGGACGTAGGAAGGAAGAATCAATTTAAACAAACCATAAATAATTGACCAATTGAAAAAGAAATTTATGAAAGGAAGCAAGATACACAAGAATACTTCCTAAAACTAATCTTAAAGGAGAGTACTATGCAAATTTTAGATCCTTACAATTACAAAAAGGAGAAATGTATATAAAACATGAGCATAATCATACCACAAGACAAGTGTATATAGGTAAAACCATTTCAAGAGAAAAAAACCCATGCTTCAAAGCAATTCAATGTATTATTAAATATTTAAACATATTTACAAGACATTTGTAGAGTAAAGCTTTTACAAGAGTATCACCAATTAGAGATTTGGATTAATTTTAGTAGTATAATAGTACTTACAGACTCACTATCAATACCTCCATCTCAAGGATCCTATAAATAAGAGAAGTAGTATATGGAACCATTAAATGATAATTACAAAACTATGAGCTAAAACCACCCAAAAAATTGGCATTCAAATACCTAGCTAGAAAATCAACACCCAAATTCCAAGATGAGTCACAAGCTTAAAATAACATATTTCTTTTTCCTATCATAAACACATTATAATCCACTCACCAACTTAGGTGTTCTATTTTGGTTTCACTATCTCTATTCAAAAATGTCTTATGATGTATCATAACATGCATCACACGTTGGTTAACAAGTGCAATTCCCTTTTATAACTATTTTCTATGTTTGATATGTTTTTATATTTTCAATGTAGGAGGTTTCAAACTTTTAGAGGCCATAAATTTTGATTTGGGAGGTTTTTAGGGCCTTTTTTAAATTGTAGAGCTTGAAAATATCTACACAACAAGCATCCCTAGAAGTAAAGTTGAACAACCTATTTTTTTTATTTTACCCCAACCCAAACATTGAGTTTCTATGTTTTGTGGTCTGAAAATTTTGTTCTTATAATTTAACATTAGGAGCAAGCTGATACAACTTTCCTAACATTTTGCCACTTGTCAAACACCTTGCAAGAGCTTGTGGACTACCAACACTTACAAACTAATAACAAAACTTGAACTTTTTTTTGCTCACTAGTTTCGTTAATTCATCTCTTACAAACTATTAGAAGTATGATAAGTGGTACACAGTTGGATCAATGCTTTTGGATGAAGGGTGTGTGTACCACCTATGCTTGGTTAATAGATCTCCTTGTTTGCGTCTTGTTGATAAAACTCCTTATGAATTTTGGACTAGTAAGAAACCCTCTATTTCACATTTAAAGGTATTTAAGTTTGAGGCTTTTGTTTATATTCCTAGATAAAAATAATCTGTGTTGGATTGAAGTCTAAAAAATGCATATTCATTAGCTATGGTGAGAATGGAAATGGTTATAAGTTTTGGAATCCTCTAACCTTGATATTGGAAGCTTGTGTTGTCATTGATGTCAACAAACCTTTGTTGTTGCATTGATGCCAACCTATGGAGATGCTTTGATTGGTTGCATTATGTTGTCATTAGTAGTATCATTGATGTCAACCTCTAGTGTTTCTTTGATGAGCATGTGTTGATGATGTTCAACTGCTTGTGTGGTTGAGTTGCTGAGAAGGTGTTTCAAATGTTGAGTTTGAAGTCTATGGTGCTTGGTTTCCAAGTGTTTTTGAGAAAATTTGAATAAAAGAGGAAATAGTGTGGTGAAGAGTGTTCACTATGACAAAGTGGTGTTTAGTGTCTTGCTTCTCATTTCTTCATGGATGAAGATTTTCCTGTGCGGTTCGGATATGTTTCTTAGAGGTGTTCAAAAGTGTTATATCTAGAGTTTCTTGTTCTGGATCGTTGTGTAGAGAAAGTTGTGTTCACTAGTGTGTTAACTGTGTAAATAGTGTTGTCTAGGAGAAATGGTTTTGCTCCGCATTTCTTGATAGTTTGGTTTATGGTCTTGCGGATCTGGAAGTGTGCTTATATTGCTAGTATCTATCTTTAGTCTAAGTTGTTTGTGTTTTGGTGCCCCACAAGGTTAGATTCAAGTGTTGCAGTGTGTGCAAGGTTAGCTCGTTGTGCAGAATGAATATGTTCTTTTGATGCATGATGTTGTGAAGGATTTGTTGGATTTCAAAGTGTTGATGGAATATTTCAGATTGTGATAAAGTGATGTGTGTGGTCTGCAAGTTGTCTTTGGATCAAATGAAGTGTGTACTTAATTTTTTAATGGTGTCAACATAGGTTCGACTGACCTTGGGTGTTTACACTAATTCCAGATGTGTTTCGGTGTTTTTGAAAGCATGGCATGGCATGTATGTGTGTATTTGGGTCCAAGTTAAAGTATGTTGTGGTCTGCCTTCATTCCTTTTCACTGTGGGAATGTTTTGGTGTCGACCTAATTTGAATTTGCATGGTTGAGATGCATAGACGACCTTGTGAATTATTTTCAAGGTTGAGGATGGTATATATGAGTGATGATTTGATGGAGGAAATATAAGAAAAGTGTGTAATGCGAAGTGTTGAGATGTGAAGTGAGAAAGTGCAAAATGCAGTGTGAGCTTTAATGCCTAAGACTATTGGAAGCAGTGAGAAAAAGGTGTCTACATTCTATAGGGAGAGTGTGAATCATCTGGTGAAGCAGTGGTGGAACTTTTTTGTTGCTTTGAAATGGATTTTTCATTGTAACAATCTTCTATGTTCTTCTTTCTAATCTAGCAGTGAGCGCTTCTTTTCTCTTTGGGAAGTGAGCCCTTTGGCAGTGAGCCTATTGTATTTATGTTGCAATTACTTTATATTGTGAGGTAATCCTCACTGTGATTTTTCCCTTCTTAGATTTTCCACATAAATCTGGTGTTCTCATGTGTCTGGATGTGTTCTCATTACTGTTTCTCATGTTTACATTATGCTAATACATGATAAGGGTTTAATGGTTATTAAGGGTTTATGGATAATGCATATCTAAATGTTAATGAGGGTTTTGATGTTTTAATATACAATTGATTCATCCCCCCCTCTCAGTTGTCTTGTGCATTCAACAATTAGTATCAGAGCAAGGTTCCTTGGAAGAAAGCTTAACCACTTGAGGTAGATCTAGGATGGCACACAAGAAGGAGGCTCCTTTGTTTGATGGATCTGATTATGCATTCTTGAAGACCAGAATGAAATTTTTTCTTATTTCTTTGGGATTTGGAGTTTGGAAGTTTGTTGAAACTGGACATACAATTCCTACAAATTGTTTGAGTACTGATGATGAGATCAAGGCATATGAGAACAATGGAAAAGTAAGGTATGCTCTTTTGAGTGGTCTTTCTAACTCAGAACTTGTGAAAGTTATGAGTCTTAAAACTACAAGTGAAATCTAGAAAACACTGAAAAGTATCTGTGAAGGAGATGATAAGGTCAAGCAAACAAAGATGCAAAATCTGAAGATCACATTTGAAAACCTAAGGATGAAAAAAATGAAGACATTACAAGCTACATGCATAGAGTGGATGAAGTTGTCAATTCCATCAAAGGTCTTGGTGGAAATCTAGAAGATGTGTTGGTAAAGAAGGTACTAAGAACTCTTACTAAATCTTATAGCCATAAAAATTTTGCTATTGAGGAACAAAATTTGAATAATTATTCTAGAGATCAATTTTTTGGTGCATTAACTACTTTTGAATTGAGAGAGTTTGGTCCAAGTGATGCAAATAGGGAGATTGCTTGTAAAGTTTGCAAAATAGAAAAGAATGAGGAATCAAACTAGGATGGTGTTGATGATGTAGAAGAAATTTTTTGAGAAGATTGAAAAAGGGCACTGGAAAATATAGAGGTAAGTTATGTTTCAAATGTTTTAACTGTGGAAAGATTGGTCATTATGCTTCAAGATGTCCTGCCAAAGCTTCAAAAGATAGACCTAAGGAGAACAAAGGTAAATCAATTAAGAGAAGTTATTATGTTAAAGAAGATGCTAGTATATCCAATGATGAATTTGATTATCCGGATGAAGATGATGAATGCATTTTCATGGTTCTAAATGTTCGAACTAATTCCGCTAACTCTGAAAGATGCATGAAGGAAAGTGCTTTAGAAGCATGTCATAACATTGGAGGAGCAATGGTGACTAATTTTCATGCTAGAGAAGAGAAGAACAACTGGATCATTGATAGTGGATGCTCAAATCACATGATAGGTGATAAGAGTATGTTTGTTAAGCTTGAGAAGTTTAAAGGTTGTTTAGTTAAGTTTGGTGATGATACATCTGCTAAGATATGTGGAAAAGGTTCAATTAGTTTTGATAGAAAGCATAATACAAATGTTCTTTATGTTAAGGGTCCACAACATAACCTTTTGAGTGTAGGACAAATTTGTACTAAAGGATATAATCTTGTGTTTTAGGACAATGGTTGTGAAATCAGAAAAAGGCTTTGGAACTGTGGTTGCAGTAGGAAGGACAAATGGATATGTTTATCAACTTAAAGGTGAAAATGGTTAATGCTTTATGACTCAAATTAATGAAAGTTGTTTATGACATAGAAGAATGTGTCACATCAATTTTGATAGCCTAGTGAGGATTAGTTCAAATAAAGTTGTGAGAGATTTGTCAAAGATTACAAAGCCTATCAATGTTGTCTGCAAGGAATTTTAGATTGGGAAGCAAGCTAGAAAGAGTTTCAAAGTCAAAGAACAATCTACTATCGGTACTTTGGAGTTGGTGCATACAAATATTTGTGGACCTACCAAAATTAGAAGTTTTCAAGGTGATAGGTATTTCATGCTATTAATTGATGATTATTCTAGAATGACTTGGGTTACTTTTCTCAAAGAAAAATCAAAATCTTTAGATAAGTTTAAGGCATTCAAAGCTATGGTTGAGAATGAAATGAATATGAAAATCAAATGTTTAAGATCTGACAGAGGTGGAGAGTTCACCTCTAATGAGTTTAACACCTTTTTTGAATATCATGAAATAAAGAAGCATTTGTCAGCTCTTAGGACTCCTCAATAGAATGGAGTTGTGGAAAGGAAGAATATGACTGCTTAGGAAGCAATAAGGGCAATGATGAAGGAAGGAAATCTACCTAATGTCTATTGGAGAGAATCAATTCATGGTGCAGTGTATTTACTTAATAGAGCGCAAGCAAGGACAAACAATTCAAAGAATCCCTTTGAGTTGTGGTATGGAAGAATGCCTATTGTGAAATATTTCAGAGTATTTGGAAGAAAAATATTATATTAAAAGAGATAAATAAAACTTAGGAAAGTTTGATGCAAGATTTGATGAGGGAATCATCCTTGGATATTCTACAAGAAGCAAGGCTTCCTAGTGCTACAACAAGAGGATGAAAAAGATTTTTGAAAGTGCAAGTGTCAAAGTGGGCGAAGACTTACACAAAATTTTAGTGATGATAGATGGATATGAATCAAATGAGTCCTCTTGTAGAGAAGAGAAAGATGAAGGTAAGGAAAAATAAGTGTAGATTGAAGAGGAAGAAGCTCCAAAAAAGATCTCTAAGACCCCTAAGTATGTGTAGAAGAATCATTTAGAAGATCAAATCATTGGTGAAAAGAGTTGAGGTGTGTTGACAAGAAGAAAGACTACAATGACAGAAGAACATGTAAACTTATGTTTACTTTCCAAAGTTGAACCTAAAACAGTGATTGAAGCATGCAAAGATGAATTTTGGATCAAGGCTATGGAGGAAAAACTGATGCAGATTGAGAAGAATCAGACTTGGGAACTTGTCCCAAGACATGCAAACAAGAATGTGATTGGAACTAAGTGGGTATTCTAGAACAAGCTAAATGAGAGCGGAGAAGTTGTGAGAAATGATGAGCCCAAAATGTGCTCATAGTTTGGATATTATGATGAACTTTTAATACCTTTACTTTTGTTATTCATGGTTGTTTAAACTCTTTTGAAACCTTTTATGGGGATATCCTGTAGCAAAACACTTTCATGTTCCTACAGCTTATTGTGTTGTCTTGTCTACATTTATTACCCCGTTGACTCCCTAAATGACTGGTATATCGCATGTAGTTTTTGAATGATGAAATAGATTTAAATATGTGATTAATGAACGGATATTGTGTATGTGCCATGTGCCTTTTCTTTCGCAGCTGTTACCTTGTGTTTCACAGGTTGTTGAAGAAAGTATGATCGAGTCAAGCGCAGCCGATCTCGGCCTTGCAGTAAAATCTATTTCTTGCACGACTTCGAGGAAGCTCTGGCGAAGATTCTTTGACCGAAACCGTTAGAAGGATTTTTAATGACTGTCAATCTGGAAAGAGTGGAGCGTTAGATTCTCTCTGGATTGGGTTGAATGGATAAATTCATTTATGAAGTATGTTCCTTGATTTTGGGATTCACTTTACTCCCACATCTTTCTTTGTTAAGAGTAGTTAGGTAGTTGTTCTCCTGATTTTAAATAAGTGCTCCTCCTGCGCGAGTGAGCAAGAAGATGGTTAGAAGTTAGATAGAAGCATAGTGATAGGGAGATAGCAGATATCATGTAAGAGTCAGTATGATAGTAATAAAAAGCAGAATCTGTATGACAAGAGATAGAGTTTGTTGCTAGTTTTCATATCAACAAAGCGATGTATACCATTCTGAGTTTATGAATAAAGTTTGATGAAGTTCTGAGTTCAACACTTGCGTAATTAGTAGATGCTTGCTAAGGGGGCCCACTTAGTAAGTATCTGTAGCTAGTTAGTTAGCTATTCTTTTTCTGTTGATCATCAGTTAGATTTCATCTTTTAAAGTTTTCGTACAAACTCAGTCTTGTATTGCTCCTGCAGCATCGAGAATCCATCCCTGTGCCTGTTCCTACAGCATAAGGCCAGTTCATAGTTTGAGTCTCAGTCGTAGCTGTTATGATTTCTGTTTTGGTTAAATCATGGTTGAGTTAAAAGAACTTTGCATTGCCTTTCTATAGCGTAGATAGAATTCTTTCCAAGTATTTATTTTTGTTAAGTTGTGACTGAAACTAGTTCTTAGTGCATATATTGTGCTGCGCCATTCAAAGTATACGTTCCCTAGTTTGACAAGTAAATGAATGTCCATAAAGAGATATTGGTCACCTGCTGGAATGTCCAATTCCCAGGATAGGTTTTACTGTGATTTTCATATCCCTTTTGTGGGCGTGACTATTTTTGGCACCGTTGCTAGGGATGGTGTCAAGCTAAGAATTTGTCAGAAGTCATTTTTAGCATTAGTTTAGTTTGTTAATCAAAATTTTTCAAAATCCTTCAATCACCATTCATTCTATTGCATGCATAGAAGAAGAGACGCGTTGGGAAGGTTTCTCCTTGAAAACCTGTTTGTTGAACTGCCATTTGACCCAGCTGACGAAGAACCTGAGGAAAATCCATTTGCTCTGATATTCCAGCAAGCCAATATGGCAAATAATCCACCTAATCCACCTCCTGCTTTTGAGTTTCCCATTGTTCCCCAGTGAGATACTGACAATCTTAAGAATATTCATTCTTCACTACTTCCAAAGTTCTATGGCCTAGTCACGGAGGACCTTGAAACTTTCCTGTTTGAGTTTGATATCCTCTATCGCAGTTATGACTATACTTCAGATGCTCACAAGTTGAAGTTGTTTCCTTCCACCTTGAAAGAAGGAGATCTCAGATGGTTCATGAGTTTGGGAAGAGGTGTTGTTGATAGTTGGGCAGCCATGCAAACAAAATTCCTTGAGAAATATAAGGAATATTGTAAAAGTGGCAGTAAGGGAGACGATATATTCAGGATTCAGCAGAAGGAGGATGAAAGTTTGGAGGATTATATTTCCAGATTCTTGTTTTCTCTGAAAAAGAACTCAAACCATACTCTCAATGAAGACTCTCAAAAACTACTTTTTCTAAGAGGGATCAGTGATGCCTGTATAGATGCTCTGGGTCTGATGGGAGGAGGTGATATAATCCAACTACCTTGGGATGATATTAAGAAAATATGTCTTAATTACTCCTGAGCAAATGTGAAGAAGGGTAGAGGTCATCAAGCTACAGTGGGTAAATCTTCTTCCAATGGAGTTTCCCAGATGGAGATCACAAATTTGCTATCTAATTTCAAGCAAGAAATCATTAACAACATGGCTACACAGTTGGACACTATGCAAGCTCGGAGGAAACATGATGAAGCCGAAGCAATCTTGGCCGAGTTCTGTCCACATTGTAGACAAAAGAAGCGTGACTGCAAATGCAAGATGGTGGCCAACATGGAGGCTAAAGAGTTGCCTACTAATTTTAAGATGATAGAAGGTGATGATGATCAAATCTTCTTTGTTGCACAAAGGAGGCCATGGGCCCCAAGACAAGGTATGCCTCAGGACCCTTTACAAAATTTTGGTTCATATAATAGTCAATGGCAAAATCAGTACCCTCTAAACTATGGGCCATACTCCCAACCTCAGTGGCATAACCCTTGGCCAAATACCTAGCAAAACTGTTGGAAAGCCTCACAAGGGAACTGGCAACCACCTCAGCAAAATCAGTGGCAGCCTCCATAAGGGAATTGGCAGCAGCCTAACTAGTGGAGAGGAGGCTAGCAATGGTCAAATCCAACCGCAGGTTTCCTACAGCAACCCCAGCAGCAATCCATTATGCCACCTCCTGCACCCAATCAAGGTCAGAATCCAAAATCAACCCAACTACTAGCTTAGACAACACCTAATCCAAATAACCAGCAACCGCAGTAGCAGCAAGTCTATTTTGCTGATCCTAATCATCAGCCCGCCTATGCTCTTAACCTAAATAATATTAATTTACGTTCAGGAACCGTGCTGCCTACACCATCTCCTCCCATAATCTCAGAATTACCACCTGAAGAGACTGACCAAGAAGAAGAAGATATCAATGACCAAGCCCAACCAAGTCAGCCATTTCAGATTCCATCATTACCTAAGTCATCTGATAAGGTGCCCCCTCCTTTCCCACAAAGATTGGAATGTGAAAATGTGAAGAAACAAGAGGAACCCACCTTTGATATTCTTAACTAGCTAAAGCATATATGTGTGAAAATTCCCTTGTTACAAGCAATCAAAGAAGTACCTATCTATGGCAAGGCCATCGAGGAGGCATGTTTGAAGAAACCAGGGAGGAAAAAGAAAGACCCTCAAACTGTCCATGTAATATGTTAACTCTCTCACTTAATGCTAGGGAAGCTTAGCATCCCAAAATATTTAGATCCAGGAAGTCCCGTTGTGGAGATAAATGTTCATGGGTTGCAAATTAAGAATTCCTTAGTAGATCTTGGTGCAACTATCAATGTCATGACAAAGGACCTGGTTGTAAAACTTAATATTTCAGAGATAAGGACTATACCTACAATATTACAGCTTGTCGATAGCTCAACTGTCAAACCTGATGGGGTAGTCAAAGACCTGGTAGTCACCTTGGATTCCTGGGAATACCCCGCTGATTTCATGGTCTTATCTCCAAAAGCATCATTGGGGGGATACCATGTCATACTAGGAAGGCCTTCGTTGGCTACTACTGATGCTTGCATTGGTTGTAAGTCGGGTGACATGACAATATCTGATGGATATAGCACAAAGAAACTTACCCTCTATTCTCTAGCACTGCCCCAACTCGAGTCTGGAGATGTTGCTTGGCCGGATTTGGGAGAAGAGGAAGAAGTGAACTCTGTGGCCAATTTAATGATGATTACCAGAGAGCCTTTCATTACACAGTAGGAAGAAGAAGATATACTGTCCAATATCTTGCTGAATAACTATGGTACTAAATACTTTCATTGTGAGAGAAATCCATGTTCCTTGCAAACTATTCTTTCTCCGTCCACATCAGCTCATTATCCTGCAACAACTGATTGCTTGCACACCTTACTACCCCATGAGGTAGACATGCCATTTTTTTTCTAAAGTATCTATGATAGACTTAACCTTCCAAATTGAGGTAGCTCTAGGAAAAACCTTGTGCATTAATAAAAACCTCACACGTGAGCAACAAGAATCTATGATCAAAATGCTTACCAATCATAAGTCAGCTTTTGCATGGGACTATGAAGATATGAAGGGCCTCGACCCAAAACTCTGTACACATCGCATATATATTAATGTGACTTCAAACCTGTCAGGCAGCCTTAAAGAAGAATCAATCTAGCTTTAAGAGAGATTGTTAAAGAAGAATTGCAGAAAATGTTGACAGCTGGCTTTATCTACCCAATCTCTGATAATCAATGGGTTTCCCCATTGGTCATTGTTCCTAAGAAAGGAGGAAAATGATGGGTATGTGTAGATTACAAAGAACTTAACTTAGCAACAAAGAAAGATTACTTTCCTCTTCCATTTGTTGATCAAGTTCTGGATAATTTAGCTAGAAAAAAGTACTTCTCATTCTTGGATGGATTCAGTGGATACAATCAGATCAAGATTGCTCCTGAGGATCAGGAAAAGACTACTTTTACATGCCCTTGGGGAACGTTTTCCTATTCAGTTTTTCCTTTTGGTCTCTGGAATGCTCCTACAACTTTCCAAAGGGTAGTCATAAGCATCTTCTCGGACATCTCATATGATTGCATGGAAATATACATGGATGACTTTACTGTTTATGGTACAACATTTGAGGAAGCTCAAGCTAACTTGGAAAAAGTACTACAAAGATGTGAAGATCACAACCTATCGCTGAATAGTAAAAAATGCTTCATGATGATGCAGGAGGGAATAGTGCTCGGTCACTATATTTCTGCTGCAGGAATTTAGGTTGATCCTGCTAAAATTGAGATCATCTCTAAGTTACCCTCTCCTACTAAGCAGAAGGAGGTACAGAGTTTTCTAGGCTATGCAGGATACTACAAAAGATTCATCAAGGACTTCAGCCAAATAGCAGGTCCCTTATACAATCTGCTGAAGAAAGGTGCAGAGTTTTCTTGGACAGAGGAATGTGAAAAATCTTTCTTGACTTGAAAGTCGCCCTCACACAGGCACCTATTTTAAAAGGACCTGATTGGTCACTCCCATTTTATATTCATATTAATGCCTCGGATTATGCAATTGGGGCAGTGCTAGGGCAAAAGGATGGATCAACTGAACATGCACTCTACTACATAAGCAGAAATCTGCAAGGGGCTGAATTCAACTACACTGTTATAGAAAAAAATGTTAGCAATCATCTACGCCCTCAATAAATTCAAGTATTATATCACTGGTTATCAGATATTTGTCCACACTAATCATCCAGCAATCCGGTATCTCATGAACAAAAGCTCAATATCTGGGAGACTGGTAAGATGGTTATTGCTGATGCAGGAATTTGACATTACAATTGTGGACAAGCCAGGTAAAGCCAACGTAGTTGCTGATTTCCTTTCTAGAATTCAAAGGCAAGATGACTCTGCACTTATTGAAGACTCCTTTCCTGATGAGCACCTGTTTGCAATCAAGGTTATTCATCCATGGTATGCTGATATAGAAAATTATCTGGCAACAGGAAGAACTCCTCCTCAATTCTCTCCTAAGGAAAAAAAATTATTGGTAGAGAAAAGTTTTAACTTTTCTTGAATTGCAGATTGCATGTTTTATACAGGGCCAGATCACGTTATGAGGAGATGTGTACCAGAGGAGGACACTCATGATATACTGCATGCCAGCCATGATGAGCCGTGTGGCAGATATTTTGCTGCCAAAAGGACAACAATGAAAATTTTAAATACTGGTTACTATTGGCTAACCTTACATAGGGATGCAACCAAGTATACAAGGAGATGTGACATATGCCAAAGGATGGGAAGACCAACTCGCTCTGATGAAATGCCTCTATTTCCACAAATTGTAGTTACACCATTCGACAAATGGGGACTGAATTTTGTGGGACCAATTGACCCACTTTCCAATGGTAAGTCCTACATTCTTGTGTGCACAGATTATGTCACAAAATGGGTAGAAGCTAAACCTATGAAATATGCTAGGGATAATAAAGTGGCTGAATTCCTATATGAGGAAATATTTACTAGGTTTAGTGTTCCTAGGGAGATAGTGATAGATCAGGGAGCACAATTTACTTTTACACTTATCACAGCTTTAGTCAATGAATACAATATACAACACAGGAAATCAACTCCTTATCACCCCCAGGCCAATTGCCAGGTTGAGGTCACCAATAGGGACATAGAGGCCATTTTGACTAAAACTGTAGCTTTGCATAAAAAGGACTGGGCCGCCAGGTTACCTGAAGCTATATGGGCCTATCGTACTACCTGGAAGACTGCTACATGATTTACACCTTTTGAAATGGTGTATGGTAAAACAGCTGTGATGCCAATAGAATTTGAATATAAGACTCTTCGAATAGCACTGGAGCTGGACATGGATTTAACAAATGCACAAAAGGACAGAGTCATGCAGCTCAGTGCTCTGGATGAACTCTGAAAGCATGCCCTGCAGCACACTGAGATGATACAGAATCAGCAAATAAGGTGGCATGATAAATACATTAAAGAGAAGAAGTTTAAAGTAGGAGATTGGGCTCTGCTTTATGACTCACGGTATAAGGACAGTCCAGGAAAATTACAGACCAGATGGTTGGGGTCGTATGAAATTAAGAATGTATTTGCTAATGGTACAGTTCAACTTGTTACAATTGATCATGTTCGATTCAAGCTGTTGGTTAATGGACACCGCCTCCGGTTGTACCATAAACCAATTTCAAAAGAAGAATTCATGCAACAATTCGTTTGGGATCCTGTCGCTACTCTTCCTGCAGTTGAAGGCTTTAGCCTTTCTTTTGTAGCTTCACCATAATTTTGAAAAGCCTGCTCATAATAAAGGTTTTCTTTTTAAGGAAAACCCTTTTTCTTCATTTTCACTTTTCGCCACATCTCACTTCTTTATCTTCCATCCATCCATCCCATCCATCCATTCCATCCATTCATCTCGACCGCCCACGTCACCCATCCACCTCATTCATCCGCATCATCCTTAATTATGATATCATTCCCAACTGTCAATTCATGCCAAAGCCATCATCTTTCTTCACACATACATGCATTTATCAAAGGTACGCCATATCTTTTGTTATCGCATATTTGCTTTATTTTATTCTATTCATTTACTGCTATGATTGTACCAGTCATTATTACCCGATTTCTGCCTATTCTTTAGTACATGTGAGGACACATGTCATACTCTAAGTAGGGGGCAGATGATGAGCCCAAAATGTGCTCATAGTTTGGATATTATGATGAACTTTTAATACCTTTACTTTTGTTATTCATGGTTGTTTAAACTCTTTTGAAACCTTTTATGGGGATATCCTGTAGCAAAACACTTTCATGTTCCTGCAGCTTATTATGTTGTCTTGTCTACATTTATTACCCCATTGACTCCCTAAATGACTGGTATATCGCATGTAGTTTTTGAATGATGAAATAGATTTAAATATGTGATTAGTGAATGGATATTGTGTATGTGCCATGCGCCTTTTCTTTCGCATCAGTTACCTTGTGTTTCGTAGGTTGTTGAAGAAAGTATGATCGAGTCAAACGCAGCCGATCTTGGCCTTGCAGTAAAGTCTATTTCCTGCACGACTTCGAGGAAGCTCTGGCGAAGACTCTTTGACTGAAATCGTTGGGAAGGATTTTTAATGACTGTCAATCTGGAAAGAGTGGAGCGCTAGATTCTCTCTGGATTGGGTTGAATGGATAAATTCATTTATGAAGTCTGTTCCTTGATTTTGGGATTCACTTTACTCCCACGTCTTTCTTTGTTAAGAGTAGTTAGTTAGTTGTTCTCCTGATTTTAAATAAGTGCTCCTCCTGCACGAGTGAGCAAGAAGATGGTTAGCAGTTAAATAGAAGCATAGTGATAGGGAGATAGCAGATATCATGTAAGAGTTAGTATGATAGTAATAAAAAATAGAATCTGTATGACAAGAGACAGAGTTTGTTGCTAGTTTTTATATCAACAAAGCGATGTATACCATTTTGAGTTTATGAATAAAGTTTGATGAAGTTATGAGTTCAACACTTGCGTAATTAGTAGATGCTTGCTAAGGGGGCCCACTTAGTAAGTATCTGTAGCTAGTTAGTTAGCTGTTCTTTTTCTGTTGATCATCAGTTAGATTTCATCTTTTAAAGTTTTCGTACAAACTCAGTCTTGTATTGCTCCTGTAGCATTGGAAATCCATCCTTGTGCCTATTCCTGCAGCATAAGGCCAGTTCATAGTTTGAGTCTCAGTCGTAGCTGTTATGATTTCTATTTTAGTTAAATCATGGTTGAGTTAAAAGAACTTTGCATTGCCTTTCTGTAGCATAGATAGAATTCTTTCCAAGTATTTATTTCTGTTAAATTGTGACCGAAACTAGTTCTTAGTGCATATATTGTGCTACACCATTCAAAGTATACGTTCCCTGGTTTGACAAGTAAATGAATGTCCATAAAGAGATATTGGTCACCTGCTGGAATGTCCAATTCCCAGGATAGGTTTTACTGTGATTTTCATATCCCTTTTGTGGGCACGACCAAGAAACAAGGCAGGACTTGTATGTAAAGGCTACTCACAAGTATAAGGAATAGATTTTGAGGAGAAATTTGCTCAAGTGGCAAGAATGGAAGTTATTAGGATGTTTTTGGCTTTTGCAACACACAAGGATTTCAAAGTTTATCAGATGGATGTGAAGTCTACATTCTTGGATGGTGAGTTGGAAGAAGAGGTTTATATTGAACAATTGGAAGACTTTCAATTATTAGATAATCTTGATATGGTCTACACATTGAAGAAGATATTATATGGACTCAAGCAAGCTCCTAGAGCTTGGTAGGTAAGATTGGATAGGTACTTCTTGCTGCAAAGATTCAATAATGGTACCACAAATAGTAATCTTTATTTCAAAGTTGAAAAATATCACATCTTGATTGTGGTTGTGTATGTTGATTACATAATCTTTGGAGGTAATGAAGAAATGTGCAAGAGATTTGCAGAAGAGATGCAAAAGGGGTTTGAGATGTCTATGTTTGGGGAGATGAATTTCCTCCTTGGACTACAAATCAATCAAACAAAAAAAGGTATATTCATTTCACAATCTAAACATGTCAAGGAAATGCTAAAGAAGTTTGGAATGGAAGACTCTAAACCGATATGTACTCCTATGGTTACTGGTTGCAGACTAAGTAAGAATGAAGAATCTCTTAAGGTTGATCAGAGCAAGTACAAATCAATGATTAAAGGATTGCTATATCTAACTTCTACTAGACCAAATATCATGTATGCAATTTGTCTCGAGGCTAGATTTCAAGAAGATCCTAGAGAGTCACATGTGGCAGCAGTGAAGATGATATTTAAATACTTAAAGGGCACTCTAGAACATGGTTTGTGGTATCCATAGGATACTAATTTCTCTTTAAGTGCTTATACAAATGCAAATTAGGTAGGTTGTATGGATGAAAAAAAGAGTACAAGTGGTGGTGCTTTATTTCTTGGAAGCAAGCTGGTGTCTTGGCTAAGAAAGAAGTAGGATTCAGTGTCATTATCTATTGTAGAGCTAGAATACATTGTTGCAACATCATGCTGCACACATGTGTTGTGGATGAAGCAAACTTTGAAGGATATCATAGTGGTATATGATGAACCAATTTCTATCTTTTGTGATAATACAAGTGTTATGAATATTTCAAAGAATCAGATCAAAAGCATTCAAGAATAAATCATATTTTAATCCGGTATCGCTTCTTGAGGGAGAAGGTTGCAAAGAATGAGGTGAAGTTGGAGTATGTGCCTACTAAGGATCAATTTGTAGATATATTTACAAAGGCTCTTCCTAAGGATACTTTTGAGTATCTCTGGGAGAAGTTGGGGGTTACTGCCCCTTCTTTCAACTAGATGCATAAGGATATGCATCAGTCCAGTGGATCTCAAGATTCATTCATTTTTTGGATTGATATTGGTGGCTACCTCTCAGGGGGAGTAGGTAGTAGCATTGTTGGTTTTTGCAGTTAGGGGGAGTAAGTGTTGTCATTGTCTTGTGGCATTGTCCTTTGAAGCCTTGTCAAAGGAAGTGAATGCAGAGGTTGCAGAGTGGTTGTTGTTTTGTATAGGTGTTTCCTTTGATGGAGAGAAATTATATGTGATTGATGTCAAAGGGAAGCAAAAAACATAAGATATGTGTTTCCCTTTGCCATTGATGTCAAAGGGGGATAGAGAGTTAACTGAAAAACCATATGAAGGAGGAGAGAATTCCTGTAAATGAGAAAGTGTTGAAATATATGCTTGTCTAAGGGGGAGTAGTCTGCATTGTGGTGTAGTATGTATTGGTGATCAATGATTAGAGTTGTTGTTGTTAATGTTTTTTTTGTTGATGGTTTTTCCATGTGTTTCCATCAATGAAAAAGGAGATTGTTTGAAGCTTGTGTTGTCATTGATGTCAACAAAACCTTTGTTGTTGCATTGATGTCAATCTATAGAGATGCTTTGATTGGTTGCATTATGTTGTCATTAGTAGTATCATTGATGTCAACCTCTAGTGTTGCTTTGATGAGCATGTGTTGGTGATATTCAACCTCTCATGTGGTTGAGTTGCTGAGAAGGTGTTTCAGATGTTGAGTTTGAAGTTTATGGTATTTGGTTTCCAAGTGCTTTTGAGAAAATTTGAATAAAAGAGGAAATAGTGTGGTGAAGTGTTTTTAATGTGACATAGTGGTGTTCAGTGTCTTGCTCCGCATTTATTCATGGATAAAGATATTCCTATGTAGTTTGGATATGTTTCTTAGAGGTGTTCAGAGGTGTTATATTTAGTTTCTTATTTTGGATTGTTGTGCAGAGAAAGTTTTGTTCACCAATGTGTGAACTGTGTAAGCAATGTTGTTTGCGAGAAATGGTTTTGCTTTGTATTTCTCCGCCATTTGGTTTTTGGTCTTGTGGATATGGAAGTGTACTTATATCGTTAGTATCTATCTTCAGTATTAGTTATTTGTGTTTTGGTGCTCCACAAGGTTGGATTAAGGTGTTGTAGTGTGTGGAAGGTTAGCTGGTTGTACAAAATGAATATGTTCTTTTAATGTATAATGTTATGAAGGATTTGTTGGATTTTAGAGTGTTGATGGAATATTCTAGATTGTGATAAAGTGATATGTGTGGTTCATGAGTCGTCATTGGATTAAAAGAAGTGTGTACTTAATTATTTAATGGTATCAACACAGGTTCAACTAACCTTGGGTGTTTACTCTAATTGCAGATGTGCTTTGGTATTTGTGAAAACATGGCATGGTGTGTATGTGTGTATTTGGGTCTGAGTTAAGGTGTGTTGTGGCCCATCTTCATTCGTTTCCACCATGGTAATGTTTTGGTGTTGACCTAATTTGAGTTTGCATAGTTGAGGTGCATAACCAGCTTTGTGAATTATTTTCAAGGTTGAGGATGGTATGTATGAGTGATGATTTAATGGAGGAAATATAAGAAAAGTGTGTAATGCGAAGTTTTGATATTGGAAGTGTGAAAGTGTGAAATGTAGTTTGAGCTTTAATGCTTAAGACTACTAGAAGAAGTGAGTAGAAGGTGTCTACATTCTATAAAGAGAGTGTGGAGTGCCAATGTTCTGGTGATGCAGTGGTGGAACTTTTCTATTGTGCTCTGAGATGGATTTCTCATTGTAACAATCTTCTATCTTTTTTTTTCTAATCTGGTAGTGAGCCATTAGCAGTGAGCCCTTCTTTTCTCTTTGGAAAGTGAGCTCTCTAACAATGAGCCTATTGTATTCAGTGTTGCAATTACTTTATATTGTGAGCTAATCCTCAACATGGTTTTTCCCTTCTGGATGTGTTTGCATTACTGTTTCTCATGTTTACATTCTACTAATGCATGATAAGGGTTTAATGTTGTTAAGGGTTTATGGACTAATGCAGATCTGAATGTTGATGAGTGCTTTGATGTTTTAATATACAATGGATTCACCCCTTCCCCCTTCCCCTTACCCCCTCTTAGTTTTCTTGTGCATTCAACACTTGAAATTGGTTTATTCTAAGGATGTTGTTTATAGGGAACTAAGAGTATTTTTTTATCCAAGACAACTAAAAGAAGCATAAGGAAAACATTGCATTTTGAGCCCAAGGTTAAGAAGAAAAAAGATGCACATGTTGAAGAACAAAATGATTGATTAGAGGATGAGATGAAGGAGAGGGTTCATGTGACAGTTATGATTATGTTGAGCATGTAGAGGAATATACAAAGTCCCTTAATCCATCAACAAGAAGGAGAAGGTGTCTTCGATATGGGGAAAGAGAAAGAAAAGGAGAAAGAAAGTGAAAAGGAGGAGAAAGAAAAGGAGGAGAAGGATGCTAAAGAAGAGAAAACATATTCCTCTACAGTGGACTCTATTAAATAATTTTTGGCACAGGAAGTGCATATACAACCAATGGTATCTCCTTAGTTACTACATGTTCCTACATTTGATGGACAAGTTAACTTGTTTGGTATGTCTCCCTTGCATAAGTTGAAGCTTGGATATATACTTCACTCCACAACAAGAAAAGAGCTGCTTTAGCAATAGGTGGAAAGTGTCTGAGTGTTGGAAGAAGCCATGAAGGTGTTGGAAGAGAAGTTGTCAGAAGCAAAAAGAGACATCTTTGTCCCCTGCACAACAAATGAAACAATTAATGGAGTCTTTTGAGAATTACTCTTCATAGTTGGAAAAGAAGGTAGAACAAAAATTGAATGAAAAGAGATTGAATGATGCCTCTAGGAAGTGTGAGAATGCACACACCAAGTTGTAATCCTACATTAAGGATATTCAAAAGTTCTTGGAGGATGCCAAATTTTTATATGTTTTCTATTTAAAGTGGCCAACAACAACTTAAAGTATTAAGGATCAAATCAGTGTAATTGAAATGTAGATCACCAATGTTACTTCAACATATGATCTAGTACAAGACAATGATGGTGCCATTAGGGAACAAGTAGAAAGCTTGCACTCTCAAATACAACAATTGCAAGACCAAAGGGAGCAATTCAAAGCTCGGGTGAAACAATTGAGAGAAGTAGTGAGCCTAAGGTTGGCCTCACTTATCGGACTCCTGGCAGAGGCCAATGGTGTAGTTCAGAAGTACAAGGCACCATCTTATTTGGAAGATGCAAAAGATACATATGTGCAACTAAATTGTCAATTCTAGACCTTAACCATTGTAAAGAAGCAATGGGATATCAACCTAGTTCAACTCAAGTCCATCTACAAGGGCATTCTGCCATCAAAGTGAGTTGTGATTGATTTTTCATGTAAGATATCTTTCCTTTTGTTGTTGTGTATATATGCAGAATAAATATAAGGATAATTTTGTTGATGAAGTATTTGGACTTCATCCTAGAGGGAGTAAAAAATTTATATATTAAGGGGGAGCTGTAGAAGTTGATAATCCAACCTCACAGATCCCAATGAACACCCGCAAACAAATAACCTATCACCAAAGGAGATCAAGAGACACAAGAATGGTGCTTTGCAAACATGAAACAAAAATGCATTACTTGAGAAGATGAATAATGACAAAGAGATCAATCCTTAAGAAAGGAGATCAAAACCCTAAAGTGGGAACCCTAGGAAGAGGATTAAATTAGCATGTGACAAGTGTCAAGATCATAATGAATGAGACAACATGACTAATTTAATAATGCATAAATAAAGATTCCTAAGTTTAGCTTAAGAGAAATAAAGTAAAGGTGACTTAATTAATTAATTAACATGATTAAATTAATTAAGTAAACAACCTATTACTCTAACACCCCCCCTTAAGATGAACTTAGGGAGAAGCTAAGAAACTAAGGAAAAAATGCATGAAAGCAAAGATGGGTCCGGACAACAAGGCCAAATGAGGTACCCATGTACAAATGTAAAAGATCTCTCACTACAGGAGAAAAGGAGAAAACCTCATGGGAAAAACTCCTCTCCAAAAGAAAGAAATACAAGTGAAGGACTAAGAAGCCTCCAAACAAGAGTGAAGGACGAAGAAACCTCCAATCAAGAAGAAATTGTCCCAAAAAATAGGAACAAAGGATGAACATGGAAAACACCACTGAAGTATGAAGAAGCTACAAACACTGTCGTAGAATGGCTGTTGAAATGTTGAAAGAAGGAATGAAAGAGTTTCCATATGGTAAGTGCTCCATCTCACCGAAATGCATGGGTAACTGGTCACTGCATCCGCCTAGTACATAGGAACAAATATTGTATACATAGCTCACTTCAACGTGAAACCAAAGAAGAATTAACACCAATAGTAGAAACCCTTCATAATGATAAAAAGGGAGAGGCATGACAGGTACACTGAAATTGAATGCTTGAAAGTAGTGCATGAAGAGGAACCAAAAACATCTGAAGGTGTAGTCATGAAAGTACAAGCAGATAGAAAGGATGTGAAAACAAAAGTCACATACGCATGAGAAAGGTATGAAGGAAAGCAAAGGAAAACATCAACCCCCATGACACTTTATATCATAGTGCAAGTACAACAAGGCACAAAGTAATATGCAAGAATCCGAATGCTACACATACAAAGCTGAGGCACTTTATTTTAGTGCATTTACAGATGATAAAAACATGCAATGTGAGCCCATAAGGTCCAAAAAGGACAACAACTGAGAAAAAGAATTTTTGAAAAAATCCAAAAATAAAATTTAGAAACCACCTGCACCACTGCAAAGAGATCGAAAACAACTTTTTGATGATATCTTGTTTTCCCATTTTCGACATCATATGCAAAAGTTATGCCAAAAACATTGAAGGCAACCCCAAAAAAGAAGATCCAACTTTAACTGGAAATAACAAGGACCTAGAAAAAATCTCCAAAAAATAACTACACCATTGGAAAGTAATTTGAATCCTCTTTTCGACAATATCTCGTTTTCCCGATGTCGACACCGTCGGCAAAAGTTATGGCCTCCAGAAGAAAACAGCTCCCAAAGTGCAAAAAACATAGTATGTAGCATTAAATTTGATGGCCAAATGGCCGTCGTAGCAAAGCTACGAGCCTAAATTTGACGGCCAAATGGTCATCGACGCATTTGCTCAATTGGACTTATTTAAAAAAAATGTTTAAAAAAAAAAACAAAAAAAAACATTTACATGAAAAAAAAAATTAATAAAAAAAATTAATTGGTGGGGAGGCACATGGGCCACCCCTACCCACATGGGCACATGTACTCTGCGTAGGTCTACGGAGGTACCTCCCTCATTTCATTACTTTTAAAAAAAAATTTTGTTTAAAGCTTTTTTTTTTTGAAAAATTAAAGCTTTAAAAATAAACTTTTTACAATTTAAAAACTGTAATTCTATTTGTGCAGAATATATATATATATATATATATATATATATATATATATATATATATATATATATATTACGAAAAATTTACCTTGTGATGCATGTAGAGGTCGTTTGACCCTTGCCAGGTAATTTTCCTTTTGTCTCGAGGTGATCTGCTCCAAAATTGACAAATTATATATGGAAATATGGGATTTTGGGCCTTTTGAGCACAACGGTAAGGTCCATTTAGGTTCAAAACGCTTCAAAAAATTAGACCCCTACATCTATTCTGGTAGCTCTAGATTCAATGGAGAGGTCTGATTTGACCCTGGATGCATTGAAAACTGCTTCAAGGCAAGATATCACAAAAAAGGAACAAGAAGCTTGTAGATCTGGAGCTCTGATATCATGTAGAAGTTGATAATCCAACCTCATAGATCCCAATGAACACCTGCAAGCAAATAACTTGTCACCAAAGGAGATCAAGAGACATAAGAATGGTGCTATGCAAACATGAAGCAAAAATGCATTACCCGAGAAGATGAATAATTACAAAGAGATCAATCCTTAAGAAAGGAGATCAAAACCCTAAAGTGGGAACCCTAGGAAGAGGATTAAATTAGCATGTGACAAGTGTCAAGATCATAATGAACAAGAAACCATGACTAATTTAATAATGCATAAATAAAGATTCCTAAGTTTAGCTTAAATGAAATAAAGTAAAGGTGACTTAATTATTTAATCAACATGATTAAATTAATTAAGTAAACAACCTATAACTCTAACAGTAGCTTGTAGAGTCTTGCTTGTACAAAGAAGTTTTGTTGCCCTTTTCCCTTGATTTCAAAGGGGGAGAGATATGTGCACCTAAGGGGAAGTGTTTGTGCACAAATTTTTGGTTTTTCCATCAATGACAAAGGGGGAGATTGTTGCATCTTAAAAAGATTGGTTTTCATTGATGTCAAAAGAGTGTTGAATATTGTATATGCTCCAAAGATAGTTAATGCACAAATATATTAGTTGGTGCAAGTCAGCATTGCAGTCTATGAAAGAGTGGTGATCGGTCTAATGCCTAAGTGTGATGCAGAGGTGGGTACACATGTTCTAACGTGTTTATAGTCTGTCTACATTGATATCTTTCTAATTTGGTGTACCACACTTTGTGAAAAGTTGTAGAAGTTGTGTCTAAGGCATTCACAGTACATATCCTAAGACAGTGTCATAGTGTTTTGGTTTGCATCCTTCTATAGAGCAATATTTAGTCTTGCAGTTTAAAAGATAATTAAATCAAGATGTGAAGGTGTTATATCTAATATTTAAAGTCATAAATCCTTCTGCAACAAAAGATAGAAGTGACAGAGTTCTGATTTGTGCTCTAGTAGTGAAAAGAGGTGATGAAGGCTTGTTGGAATGCTTTGCATTCCTCTAGATGTGATGCTTTGGCCATGCAGTTTTGAGTGCATGTTAAATGGTGTCTAATTCATGCTATATTGGATATTCAAGTGGTTTTATGCTTCACAATTTTAGTTTTCAAGTGACAGAGTGTTGCAGTTGATTCCAGATGCCTATTCTTCTACAAAGCATAAGTTTGGGTACTTGTGCTAGCAAAAGATTGTATAAATCAGTTGTATGATTTTTGTGGACACTCTACATGTCTCATAGTGTCTATGGTTTGAAGCACATGGAGATCTATCTTGTTTCCAGTGCCGCATAAATGTTTCAAATCAATTTGTGAAGATATGCTTTTGTTGCATGATCGACTTGGGTACATTAATGATGTGAGCCACTAATTTGAGATTGAGCAAAATCCAAGAAGTGTTTATAGATGTTGTATGAGTCATGCTGACTCATCTGGGTGAATTGTAAATAATGTTTCATCATTTGTGTATACCGACAATAAAAATGTAGGCCGACATGTTACAAGTTTCATTATTTCTTGTTTGTGGCTTACTTAATTTGTATTTTGCAAGCATGTAGATGATATATATTGAAGATCAAAGATGTGAAGATGATCATGGACATGTGCAAAGATGTTTGAGTGTATGAGAAGAGTGTGACAAGATCGGCTACAAACCTAATGAGAAGAATTGATGACTATCAGTAGTTGAAGCCATAATATTAGTCATGCTTTAGTTGTTCTTTCTTTCAATTAGGGAGTAGTAGCTTCCTTGGGTTTCAGTCCCTAAAACAAAGTTAGGGAGTAGTTGCTTCCTTGGGGTTGTAGCCCAAAATTAAATTGTAAACTATCATTTACTTGTGAGGTTGTATTAGGACAATAGCTCCTAGCAACATTCCTCAGTGTGGTTTTTCCCTTGTGGGGTTTTCCACGTAAATCTAGTGTCATTTGTGTTCTTGTGTGGATGTTTATCTTCTTTCATGTTTTGATTAATTAGGTGAATTCTTAATTGGTTTAACTCAACATCAACAGTAGTCAATTGGGATTGAATTTTAAAGCATACAAATTCACCCCCCCCCCCTCTTAGTATTCTGATGTGTTCAACAAAGTTATGAAAAGATTCAAATAATGAGATTTATGGAGCATATTTCTTAATGTAGGCAATGATAATTTACAAAATTAATGCACTCATGGAGCACCTAGAAATGTGAAAGTGGAATTAATAGAATCTTATGTTAGAATCTATGACATGTTAGTGTGTAAGAGGATTTATTTTCTATTTTAGAGAACACTTTCATGTATTGAGTCATGATACTTTTTACTATAGTATTTTGAAACCATGTTTATACTCATAGTATTGTTTCATGGTAGTTTTTTAGTCTCCTTAAGTCTATATTTTGAGGGATTGATATGCACGTGGTATGGTTATTTTCCCACTCCACTATAATGTTATCAAATTGAAAAGGATTATACAATTTGTATCGGTATACTTGTTTCTACTTAATTAATACAATCTTGACATATCTTTGGTGGTCGATTTCTTTTGGAAAGGGTTTCTCCATATTTATCTCATCTCATATGTGTTTGTTGATTTATTATTAGTAATTACATGCATATCCATGTTCTAGTCATGGATCACCTAGAAATAGGAAAGTAAAATAATATATTATGATATAATATATGATATGTTAGTGTGTAAGAGGAGTTATTTTATATTTTGGAGAACACTCTCATGTGGTGGGTTATGAAATTTTTTACTATGGTATTTTGAGACCATGTTTGTACCAATAGTATTATTTTATGGCATTTTTTTAGTCTCCTTAAGTATATATTGAGGGATTGTTATGGAGGAGGTATGGCTATTTGTAGGCATTGTCACACTACCAAAATGCTATCAAATTGATGAAGATTATGAGTTGTATTGATATATTTGTTTCTACTTTATCAATAAAAGCTCAACATATATTTGGTGGTGGAGTTTTTATAGAAAGATTTATCCAAATATATCTCATGTCATATGTGTTTATTGATTTCTTATTAGCATTTACACATTTATTAATGCTCTATATTTTTTTTTTGTTAATCACATTACCTCTAATTAAGTTGATCATATTTATGCACTTTATGCTTATATTGTCAATATTATTATTCTCTAGTTTACTTAATGATTTTGAGTTGAACCTTTTGTCTAATGGATACATTTCTAGATCCATGTTCTTTCCTATGTGAAATAATCCCTTCAGTTTTTCAAAACTATACTAAATTATTGAAAGAGAAATATGAACCCAATATGCATCTTCCAGCATCCTATATTTCTTTTTAATCAGATGTTCAACAACTTGATATAAGCACATACTACTATGCCTTTAAAATAGATTTTAACATAGTTGATTTCCCATCACATTAACCCTTAGATGAAAGAAATTGTAGCTTACATATCTAACTAAATTTTGATAGCATAACAACATATAAATTAGCACTTTAAGAACATGAAAGAAGAAAAACAAAAGAAAGATAGGCAAAAGAGAAGTTCTAAACGCCAATATACATGGGGAAAATCATTTCAATCAAAATACCCCACACTCCAAAGCATCAAACTAATGTATTAATCTACAACAACAAACATGTTATAATGCACTTGCAGGCTCAAAGTCTTAACATTGAGACTTACATCTTTCTTCTCTAGAGGAAATCCAATAGCATAACCTTGCAATGAATAATTTTCCTCTCTTCACTCCTCAAGAAAACACCCATACTTATAAAATTTAAATATGGATGCATAGAATTGCCACATGTCATCATCCTCTTTAATACATGCATGCAAACTTGAAGATGAACATGTAAGGTACCTACCTTCACTTGATTATGCAAAATAGATCTAATATCAACATGCAAGGCACTTGCATGCATGCAAGTGGCCCCACCGGTCATAGCAACTTCCATTTCCAACTCTTATAATTATTATAATATGTCATTATCATAATTAGTCATAAAATATGTCAAACTCTTACAACTTACAACGCATGCCAAAAATTAAGCCTCCAATGGGGTCCACAAATTGGGATCCATATTTCCACTAATTTATGATGCATGTCATCTTAGTCACCTTCCATGTAAGTTGCCACCTCATCAAAGTAGATCCCAAAAAGTGACATCATTGAATGAACATAAAATCACATAGGCATAACATAATTAATTAAATAAATCTATGTTAGGAACTTGCAAAAGTTGAGAAACCTTAATTCGCAATAGTCTCCCACTTGTTGAAGATCTTTCAAGAGCCAATAGAAAGATAGGACTTTAACTGCCAAGAGCCAACTAGTCAATCAATAAAAAGAATCATTACAACCATCCATGAAACCACATGAATCTCCAACGTGCTCTCATGCTCCAATAAGATACTTGCAATAATATCTAAGATTTCCACCATATCAAGAAAAAAAACCTCTCATCCTCCAACATGCCACCTATAGAAGAAAATATCATGCCAAGGTGAAAATACACCAATCCAAAGAACATAAGCATTAATTCCAAGTGATAATAAAGGTTGTATGCTATTATTACAACTCCACTATGCTCACAGAGTTTTATAGAGGCACCAATGTATCCAACTTCAAAATCATTACTTGAACATAATTTTGAAGTCTAAACTTCCTCCAAAATAAGATTGAACACAAATATTCCAAAATAGTTAGAACAACCACAATTGATTGTTAATATCCAACTAAAAAACTCATATGAATAGAAAAAAAAACTACAAAAAATGCTAATCCTTCCAATCATCCATAGCTCAAATTTATTTAAGCATCATTAAAACTCTTGCCAACAACATATACAACCCATAAATTGCAATCAAAAGCTCCACGTATAAACAACTATCAATGAAGAACATATACATCTAGGAGCTCCCACTACAAGGGTAATGTCAAATATGAAAAATAGATCATGACATACTAAGTCTACCAATCAACACTTATATCAAAACTATGGCTAGTAATCAAACCATGTTTTAATAAAGAAAAATCACAATGATCCACTCATGCAACAAAAACTATTGCATAATCTCTATTAACATGTCACCATAATTCTCCCAAGTCCACCACACTAAATCATGTGAACATGAACCTCCAAGAAGTATCCATAGAACAAAAAGAGAGAAAAAACTGTGAATCATATCCCATGATATGTCTTTTTTCTAACACCTCAAAGTGCTAATCTATGTCAAGTAAGGTCTCCTTAACAACCCCAAAATAAAATTCTTAACAACACCCAAAATTTCAATCTCATTAGATCAAACAAGACATATATATCTCATATAAAAAACATGGATGTAAGCTTCTCTAAACAAGGAAGATCAAACTCAAATCCAATCCCAAAATCGAGAAATCGGCTTAATAATGTCTCCTAAACTCATCATGAATGAATAAAATCATAAATAACCTCATATTTAAAAGGATATAATATACCATACACTCGTCAAATGAAACCTCAAGAATTAGAAATCATAGCTCAAGATACATATTCATGGGAAGAAAAAGCATAAAACATAATTCATTTGAACACAAAATAGACATTACCTTTCAAATGATTATCTACTGAGTAGAAAAAGAGTGGGGAATGAGATTTATCCTCTAGTATAATACCAATTCTCATAGAATTTATCCAAGAACAAACTCCTCTCATGTCAATCATGAATTCACATCCATATCTAGGTGAAGGCTACTCAGTCTTCCTGTTGAAACCTCCAAAGACTAACCATCTCAATAATTGCCTCACCTAAGTCTCCAAGTATCTATGAGCATTGATAATTGATCAATCCATGCTAAAATCCAAATGCATCATTGCACTCTCATGAAGCTCTCAAGCACATGACTAATGTAATAAATACCAAGAGAACTATTTGTGAACCCTAATCCTAGACCTGCACAAACATAACAAACAAACACACCATTAGTAGATTCAAATGCAAGTCAAGATCAAAATTCCCCATGAAATCCATGAATAATGCTCAAAATAGGAAATGAAGATGAACATATAATAAAAGCAAAGAAATCCTAATTGGGCATGCAAACTCTTGATCCCATGGGGGAATTGGTGCCAATTTGATGTCGAAATTGGCCCTTTCCCAACTCCTATGCAAGTTTTGATGAAGATTTGTGGATGATTGAAGCTCCTTGATGAAATTTTGGCATAACCTTGCTATGAAACCATGAAAATGATGAACACTTGATATGAAATGGATAAAATTAGCTCTTAATGTGAAGATAGTAACTTTGCTCTAAGTTGTGTATGATCAAATGAGGAGAGAAACCTTTTATTTATAAAAAGACAAGATGGAGGAATGACCAAAATGAAGCAATGTGGGATCATTCAACATCCAATGGGCAAGTGCCACTTGTCAAGATGTGAATGGAGGAAGCTTGAGCACATTTTGGAGAATGTGCAAAGAGGGGAGAGATTCAAATTCAAAAGATGGCTTGAAGGATGAGGTGAAAGGTGAAGTTAATGTCACGTGGCTCAAGAAAAAGACTTGGAAGAGATGTTAAATGCCATGTTTGGAGGACATGACCTTTTGGGGGGAGATTTCAAATTTGAAGAATATTCCATCGTTGATGCCTTTTTTGAATGAAAATAGATGATTTATAAATCAATTAAATCGATTTTCATGTGCAAGTTGCAAAAACTAGAGGATTTGATGGATTAAGACTAAGATTAATCACGATTTGATTAATTAAAAGGAGATTAGCTACTTTGACCATTTGATTTAGATTTTTGGATTTAAATAAATCAAAATGAGAGGAATAATGATTTTAGAATTAATTAAATAAGATTTGATTTATTTAATTAAAGAGAATGGTGTTAGCTTTAAATCAAATAAATATTAATTTATTTAATTTAAATGAGATGACTTTAGAGATTAATTAATTAAAATGAGTTTTTTAATTAAAAGAGGGACTATAGGATTAATTAAACAAAGTAATTTATTTAATTAATAGGAGATGATGACTTAATCAGATAAAAAATGATTTATTTAACTAAGAGATGAAATGTGATGAATTTAATTAAATAAAGATTATTTAATTAAATGACAGGCAGGGGAGATGATTTAGGATGAATTGGTGTTAGTAAGATCAGGATTAGGTGTATAGGATCAATCGACATGTTTTTAGTGTCTACATTTTGCCCCTCTTTGAAGCAATGCACTTGTTGCATTGGTTCAAAGAATAAACTGTCTCGATCAAAATTCCAAAATTCTTTAATTTTTTCGAATGCCCCACTACTGCCCCAACGAATGAAGAATTATGTCGGTATACTGCCCCCTTAAGAAATCAAGCGAAAAGGTTCAATTTGAGGGTCGATCTCGTGACAAAGAGGTTCAAAATTAGTTCAACTCAAATGCTTGATGTAGGCAAATTTGATGATGTAGACAGTCATCGGCCATGGGTAGCCTCATGCCTATTTTGATATATTACACACACTTGATCCTGATTTGTACCATGATAGTTACATTATTGATGATATAAATGAGATAAATATGATGTTTATATGTAATAGATGATATGATGATGCATGGATGATATGATATGATATGCTTTTATGATTATGCAAATGGATGATAAATGTATGGTTTATGAGATGCTTAGAATAACCAATCTATATTATGCAATAATGAAATGCAATGCATGCGAGATGATCAGTGTTTCTTATATGATATGATATGATATGGTATGCATATGGTTTGTGGATGTAGGATGGATGCATTAGCAATGATTTATGATTAACTGTCATGGTACCATGTTAGCGCGAAGGGAAGTAAGAAGAAAATAAGATGATGACAAGAGACACCAACAAGCCAAATTTATTAGAGATGATGATAATGATGATTTGCTTACTAAGGAGTTGGGATTTGAAAAGGGTCAATTACCTTATGTTTGATAACACATGTAGGCACAATGCATTAGGGTATAAAGACCTAGGATGGTATTGTACCTAGTGCGATGGAATTTGACTCAACAAACAAATAGGAGTATTCTTGTTCATGCTTGACATACAAAAACCTTGCTCTAGGATGCACTTCAAAAGTTTCAAACATCTTAGACCAAAACACGAAAAGGTATATCCTATCAATGCAATAGTCAACAAACTACCCAAAACACCCTCCATACATACCTAACAAAGCAAGTATTCGCCAAGTTATATTACAAGAACATCCAACAAGCATAGCAAACAAAAGATAATGACCGTTGTCCCGTTCATTTCTCTCTAAATCATTTTGCTTAGAAATCATCAAGAGGTCATCAGAATGGGCACAATAAGATAAATCAAAAGAAAAGATCAAGCAAACAAACAAGCCAATGTTCTTCATACCGCAAGCCAAGGGGATGTCTTTTCGTTAGGATAAGAATCCAAAGTGATATCCAAAATGATGCCCATTGTCGGAATGATACATCCTAGGACATGCATTGTATAGGATGATGATGGGTTGATAAGTTGTTTGATAGACTTTTCATATAAAGTTTTTAGTGTCCCTCCAGTTTCGACACTCTGTTTAGTTTGATTCTGCTTGATAGATGCTTTAGTTCATTATGATACTATGTTGTTTCTTTTCAGAGGTGATTTGGATATTATGTTGTTTTGTATTTTGTGGATGATACATTGACATCCTGATTATCTGGTTGTGTTAGTTTGATGATACTGAGACATACACATACATGATATGGTTTATTTGCTTATGAATTTTCATGTGGTTATCATGCTGAGATGATTGTTTATGATTTATCTTGCTTGTCTGTGTCAGTGAAGAAGACAGTGTAGCATTACTCATCCGTGAGTACCCTGCTACGCTGCAATTCTTCTTCATGGTGTGTATTCTAATATAAGTATATATGTTTTAATGTTGATGTTTCCTGCAGATACATGTATCGAGTATCGGCTCCACTTGCTTGACAGGTCTGAGTGTACCCTAACGTAATAAAATTATGTTGTTGGAGGTATTGACAAGTCCTTATTTAACCATCATTCTTTATCGAGCGAGTATCTATTTGTTACCCCTCTTTGTTGTCCAATTTGTTCTGTTGTGTCGTGTTTGTTTGTAATGATATATTTGAGAATTTAATATTTAAGTTTAATGAATGTTTGTTAATGTATTTATAAATGTTTTTGATTTAATTTATTAAATTAAATTAAATAAGTTATCGAATTTAAAAGTGAAAGTTATTTCTTTGCAATGTTTTTAATTAAAATATATATATATTGCTGATTTATTTGTGCAAACTATAATTATGAGAAAATAGATATTTTTAAGAAAACATATTTTCAACAAGATATGAATCTTTGATTGGCAGTTGAAAATCCGATTTGATATTTTAAAGAATAAGTTGAACTGATTGATCTATTTACAATGCGAAATGATCTATCAGTAAAGTTTTGGTGATTGAAAGTTATTTGCATGAATTAATATCTTTTGGGAATTGCAATTTTCTAATTCATGGGAAGAATTTGGAAAAACCTTGACGGCAGAAGTTTTTAGAGAATTTTTGCACGGCAATTGCTTCAGAAGAACTTTTCTCTTAAGATTTTGTTTACAAGCGTAATTTTGAAGCTGGATTGATTTGTATTTCTTCGTTGAAGTCTGGTGAATTGATTGCGAAATTGACTGAAGTTTTCAAAGAATCGTTTTCAGCCAGTTATCAAAGTTTAAACAGGTTTTCTTCTTGATTTTAAATTCTTGTGTTTAATTCTGGAAACATAAAGATGAATTTTATTGTTTTGTAAGGAATTTTTTTTGCTGAACCTGCACAAACCACAAAGAAACAGATTAAAAGAGTATTTGAACTTTAAAGTAGGAAAGAATAAAAACATTATGTAATTAAAATATTCTAGATCTGAAATCGTCTTATCTCAAAACTAGATATAAAAAAATTCCCGACTCAAGCAATTAAATGGCTGTAGATTAAACTGTGCTAGCATTATGTTTATAGTTAACCGTGTTAAGGATTATAAACTTTCTGAATTCTAAAGATCATTCTTTTGTCATTGATATTGCTCTATAGCCAATTTTTAATTCGTACTTAAACAATATAACTCCAAACTCATCATTCTATATGACACACTTAGGGATAAGGGGTGAATATTTTATTGATCTGTCCATTCTTAGGAACCTTTGAATCTAACTTAGTGCGAATTTTGAATTCAATTATTTCCATTTATAGTCACCTGTAGATTTATATTATTCAACTTTTATATATAATCTACCCATTAGATCCGTGTGCAACTTCTTTAAAATCTCTATAGCTTGGCTTTGGTGTCGATTTTCTTATTTTGGAGAGTAGATTTTTATTTATTTATTATAAATTTCCTTGCCATAGATAGTGTGTGGCTGTAGCTTGAGAATTGATAGATTAACTAGCAGATATAACCTCATGCAATTGAATTGCTACTCTTTAGTTGTTCTTTATTTATTAGACAGGGGAAAATTACGCTGTGATGCTGCACCCCTTGGTTTTTTTTTAACATGCGTACAGTTTGTTGTATCCGCATTTGTGTATATTGACAACATGAATTCCCTCCTTCTTCATCTAATAAAATGTTATTTAAGCTCTTTAGCTTTAGAGTTTATTTAATGCTTTGCACCAGTGCGGTTGAATGTTAATGGCGAAAATGTCTGAAGCCAATTGGAACTATAAATTTCTTGGATATTCCGTAATCTTTTCCTTTTGAAATATTTGTCTTGTGAGATCAGCGCTATCTCTATTCCTCTTTGTCAATTGTCTAATTTTTAAAATATTCTGCTATTATGAGTATTTTTGAATTTGCTTGTAACCGGAAAGAGTATAAGACATTGATAACAAAATTTAATAAGATCTTTTGATTGGCGTGGGAATAGTTTAGTCATAGCGCAGTAACTTGAATATTTTTTTTAGTTATCATTTTAGTAAATATCTATGGTTATCTCATCTTGAGAAAAATGCATGGTGCATGGTGTCTTGTCTATTTCTTGTAAGTTATGTTACTCATTTGAAAAACTTACTATTTAACTTTAGTGTGACTTACCTTTGCATGTGATAACAGTAGCAGTTTCCTGGTTAGAAAATCATAAATATAACTACCATTGATAGACATTTACAAATTTCCTTTAAAGTAATTGAATTTTAAAATTTAAAGGATTTATATCATTCTTATGTTATAATGTTAATAAATGCATTATCTTGAAATTATTAGAAATATGTTAATATCTATAAATTGTTTATTATAAATTTATAATTCAGGGTATTGTTAAGTAAATTACATTTTAATTATATTGCTCTATTATGATGATCTTTATTTTGGGGGTATAGCTTTACACCATTTGTTGTTGTCAAAAGAGACGTCTTAGAGATTATGGTCAGTCTCTACTGAAAGACGTAAACATTTTGGTTTTGATCTTTGTGCTTGATAGCTACCCCTAGAATTTTATGTTGAGTCATGTTATAGAAAGAGTGGCTTGCGGTAGTGACCGAAATCCTAAGAGATTGTCTGGGTAACTTATCGTAGGTGTGTAAATTTAGTGAAAACCTAACTAATATACTAAGGGTTGGGTAGAACTAAACATTAACTCAGATAAAAGTTTGCCTCGCCTACTTTCTTAATGCTCATTTAGATTGAGAAAATGCTAAGAAGGCCTGGAATGGCTAGTCATCCATCTTGTCTTCTTGAAAGATGAAGTGACTCCACATTAGTCTGCATAGGGGCCAGGAATCGATAGAGACTACCAAGGTAACTCTTGGAGAGGGTTGGTAGTCTAGGAAGATTCACTAGGGTAACCTATCTCGACAGTGTGATGACACTCTTAGTCTATTTCATGATTGTGTTTCCTTGTGTTAAGTTATCTTTTGTAGTGTTTTGTCACTGAGAGTTTATCTGTTATGATTTAATATCGTTATTTTGTGATGTGAATGTAAGCCACGTAAATGTAATGTTTGTCTTCATTGTCTGTGGACTTGTCATTATCTCCTAGCACAGAGGGAGTGGACCTTCGGGTTTCACATGGTTGGGAGGAAATCGTGCTATACCTTCCTTGGATTTTCATGTAGTTGATGCTATGCTTACATCTGGTTCCAGTTACTTCATGTTTGTGACAGTGGATGCGGAGCATGTTCGTGAATATGGATATGAAAGTTTGATATGATGTAATCATTATCCTCTTTGTATTTTTACCTCTTGTATAAGAGTGTTCCCATTGTATCATCATTTTGATGAATAGAGATTCATTGAAATCTCACCTATTATAATCTGGACATATGGATATATGATTGTATTAAGTTTTGTAAACTGGATTATTCATGGCATTAAATTTGTACCTATGTTTATGATGATGTGTTGAGTTTATCTATTAGGTTTAAGTAACATCGTCTTTGAAACCTTATGGCAATTGTGTAATTAAATATTTTTTAAAAAATAAAATTGTTCGGTTAATTTCATTCTTTACACTTTGTTTTAATGTTAACCAAGGCGAGGCGTTACAGATTGGTATCAAAGCCAAGTTCTAACACTAGGTGCTCTGGTTTTATGAGCCCATTAGGTTGTTTTAGACGCTAGATTTGGTTGTTGTGTTTCCTGTTTGTTTGGGTTGTCTTATAACAAGACTTGTCCTAGATTTTGTGTAGGATCATGCCTAGGCGTCGTGGTAGAGGTCATGGTCGAGGCCAAGGTGGTGGCCATGGGCCAAACTGCTAGGCTACTCCCCATCCGAGTCCTCATTAGAGCGTACAAGCAGAACAATTGGGTCTGCAGTTGGATCAGGGAAATGAGGAACATATTCCAGAACAGTCAATGGTTGAGGGAGCACAGTTATGCCCTCTACTAGAAGAGGTCCTAGCTCGACTTGGACCTAGACAGGAAGTGGAATAGGAAGTGGTTAGGGAATGTGATAGATCTCTGAGGAGAGTGGATGATATAGTGCAGCAGGATGCCATCATTGCTGGTCATATGCAGGATTTGCTGAGGGCACGCCCTCCTACATTTGATGGCTCTGGTGGTGGTTTAGAAGCAAAAACTTGGTTGATTGACTTGGTACAATGCTTTGCAATGCATCCTTATGGTAGCAATACCCATGCTCGTTGCGCCATAATGCATCTTAGAGGATTTGCCTCTACTTGGTGGCGTTTGGAGGAGAAGAAGCTCCATCTAGAGATTGGTGCAATCTCATGGGATATGTTCCTAGAGAGATTCAGAGCACGTTTCTTGTTTGAGCATTAGAGGCAGTGACGTGCAGATGAGTTTCATGATCTAAGTCAGATGGCTTTGTCTGTGGAGCAGTTTAAGCATAGGTTTTATGAGCTCAAACAATATGCAGGGATTGTGGACGACGAGGCAATGTTGGTGCAACATTTCATCAAGGGTTTAAATGCTCGTATTAGTGGTGGAGTCAGAGTCTTCGAGTCGAAGGCTATGGAGGTTGCTATGGAGAAGGCACGTATTGTGGAAGAAGATCTCGCTATGGCATTGGGTGGACACATAGGTGTACAGATAGGTAGTGCTCCTATTTCTGGTTTTGGTTAGCAAGTTGGTCAATTACAGACAGGTGGTTCCTCTAGGAATCAACAGGCACCCGCTAAGGGTGGACAACAGCAACAACGTAATCCACAAAAGAATGAGAATTCACAGTTCCAACAGGGTAATAGTTCACAATCTAGAAGGAACTGTAACTCATGGTGCAATAAGCACAATCGACAAGAGCAACCGGCTCAGAGTGCACAGTCGACAGTGAGCAGAGGCAGCTTTCAACAATCCAATGCACCTTCATGTGGCAGAGGATTTGGCAGAGGTACTGGATGTTTCTCATGTAGTCAACAAGGACATATTGCTAGGCAGTGTCCTATGCGAGGGACTTTAGGATTTGGACAGTGACCGACAACTTCAGAGCCAACATTAGGAGATGTGGGCCATTCACATATAGTTTTTGCTGTGGTAAATAATTTCCAAGCAGATCATCAAAACACTGTGGTTGAATCTTCAGGTCAGTTACAGGGTATTGATGTTACTATTCCCTTTGATTTTGAAGCTATTGATTCATTTATTTCACCTACTATTGTTGAGCGTTGTGGACTTGTGGTCGTAAATCAAGGCAATAGGTGGTAGGTGGAATTTGCTTTTGGAGAAAAGGTAGTAGTAGAATCCCTCGTTCGCAATTGTGGACTTAGGATTGGACCGTTATCTACTTCAGTAGATCTTCGAGTCACACCTTTAGGTTCGTATGATATTGTTTTGAGAATGGATTGGTTAGAATCTCATCATGCAGTGATTGACTGTTGCCAAAAGACAGTATGATGTATTGATGATGTTGGTTCAGATGTTGAAATTTTTGGTGTTCAGAGACCCATCTATTTGCGGATAATTTCTGCTATGCAGTTGAAGATATGTCTTCGTCAAGGATGTCAGTTATTTGTGACAATAGTTAATGACTTGGATTTAGGTGAGAGTCAAGAGATATCACTTGATGATCACCCTATTCTTAGGGAATTTGTAGATGTTTTCCCTAGTGATATTCCTGGTATGCCACTGAAGCGTGACATAGATTCATAGTTGATCTAGTTCCTGGAGCAGAGCCCATCTCTCGAGCCCCATACAGAATGACTACACAGGAACTGGAAGAGCATCATATTCAGTTGGAGGAACTCTTGGCAAAGGGTTTTATTCGTCCAAGTGTTTCCCCTTGGGGAGCACCTGTCATCTTTGTGAAGAAGAAGGATGAATCCCTCATATTGTGCATTGATTATCGTCAATTGAACAAAGTGACGATTAAGAATTGTTATCCTTTACCCATAATCAATGATCTTTTTGATCAAATCAAGGGAGAAAATGTGTTCTCTAAGATTGATTTGAAATTAGGTTATCATCAGTTGTGTATTACAAAAATTGATATTCATAAAATGACATTCCGAACTTGATATGGACACTACGAGTTCACAATAGTACCGTTTGGGTTAACGAATGCACCATCAGTTTTCATGAGTCTGATGAACGGTGTGTTTTGCACCTATCTTGATTGTTTTGTTCTCGTGTTGCTTGATGATATTTTGATCTATTCAAGGAATATGTAGGAGCACAAAGAGCATTTGGGACAGGTATTGTAGTGTTTGAGGGAGAATCAATTGCATGCAAACTTGAAGAAATGTCAATTCTTCCAAACTGAGGTGAAATACCTTGGTCATGTGATTTCTAGAAAGGGTATAGTTGTGGATCCTACAAAGATTCAAGCTATTATTGATTGGTCTGTACCTACTAATGTTGCTGAGGTTCGTAGTTTCATGGGTCTTGCTAAATACTACAGATGATTTGTTTAGGGGTTTTCTAGGATTGGACACCCCATTACTTCTCTTCAGAGGAAAGGGAAGAAATTCATTTGGACAGATCAATGTTAGTTGGCTTTTCAGATACTTAAGGATAAGATGACTAGTGTGCCTATCTTAGCAGTTCCTGATCCTGCCAAGGATTTTGTTGTTTGCACTGATGCTTCTTTGGAGGGTTTAGGAGCTGTACTGATGCAGGATGGACATGTGATCACTTATGAGTCTCGCAAACTCAAGGATCACGAACAGAATTATCCCACTCATGATTTAGAGCTTGTTGTAGTTGTTCATGCTCTAGTTCGCTGGAGACATTTCTTGTTGGGACATCGTTTTGAACTTCACTGTGATCACCGTAGTTGCAATATATATTGACACGGCCTAATTTGAATGCTAGGAAGAGACAGTGGATGGAGTTCTTATGTGAATATGATTTTGAGGTGAGATATGTTTAGGGAAAGGAGAATGTAGTGGCAGACGCCCTCAGTCAGTGAAGATATGAGATTTCTATTGTGGCACTTGGAGTAGAGTTGAGGAGCCAGATTTTGGCAGCACTTCCTACTGACAAATTGTATTAGGAAGTGAAGATGGAGATTGATTCAGGTAGACCCTTGGAGGGAAGATTTTTAGGATATACCTTTGAGTTAGATGGCTAGTTGCGACATCTGGGTTGTATCTATGTACCACCTACTGAGGATCTTCGTACTCTAATTTTGATAGAGGCACATTGAGCACCATAATCAGCGCATCCTGGTGTTAAGAAGATGCATGCAGATCTTCGACAGTTGTATTTTTGGCCCGGTATGAAGCATGACATTGCTGATTTTGTATCGAGATGTCTTGAGTTCCAGAGAGTCAAGGCTAAGCATCAGCATCCTGTTGGTTTATTATAGCCACATCTCATTCCTGAGTGGAAATGGGATATTATATCAGTTGATTTTATTGATGGATTACCTATGTCATCGCGTCGACATGATGCCATCATGGTTACTATTGACAGATTGACAAAGGTAGCTCATTTTTCTCCAGTTCGATCATCCTACAATGCCTCCTTTGTGGCCAGAATATTCATGGAGGATATTGTTTAATTGCATGGGATTCCTCATAGAATCATTTTTGATAGGGATCCTGTATTTACATCAGCCTTATGGACATCACTATAGCATGCATTAGGTACACATTTGAACTTCACTTCATCCTATCACCCTGAGACTGATGGTCAGACAGAGAGAGTTAATCAGATTCTCGAAGATATTCTTAGAATGTATGTGATGGATCAAAAATCACATTGGGAGGATTATTTATACTTAGTGGAATTCACCTATAATAATAGCTATCAGAGTTCCATAGGTATGCCTCCTTTTTAGGCACTGTATGGATGTCCTTGTCGTACTCCATTGAATTGCAATCAACTTGAGGATAGAGTTCTACTTGGTCCTGAGATGCTTCGTGATATGGAGCAACAGGTTGGTCGCATCAGAGAGCATTTGGTAGTAGCACAGGACAGACAAAAGAAGTATGCCAATGTGCATAGAGTGGATCGACAGTTCTCAGTTGGCGATATATTTTTTCTTCGAGTTCGACTGCGTAAGAGTCCAATCCGTTATGGAAAAGGCTCTAAGCTTGCGCCTTGATTTGTGGGACCATTTGAGATTCTTGAGAGGATTGGTCCTGTGGCGTATCAACTTGCTTTACCTCCCAGTTTATCATGCATTCATGCTGTCTTTCATGTATCATTTCTTAGACCTTATCATCCTGACATTTCACATGTACTTGGTTGGAATGCATTACAGGTAGAGGACGGGCAGCTGGCTTTAGAGCCCATGGGCATTCTTCAATGTCAGAGGCTCACCCTCAGGGGTCGAGACGTTGATCAGGTGAGGGTCCAATGGGATCCTAGTGATGAGGCATCAGCTACTTGGGAGGATGCAATACACATGCATGAGCTTTATCCATATTTATTTGCAAGCTTCCAGGAGTAAGCCTTATCCTCGGAGGGAGGATGTAGTGTCCCTCTAGTTTCGACACTGTTTAGTTTCATTCTGCTTGATAGATGCTTTAGTTCATTATGATACTATGTTGTTTCTTTTCAGAGGTGATTTGGATATTATGTTGTTTTGTATTTTGTGGATGATACATTGACATCCTGATTATCTGGTTGTGTTAGTTTGATGATACTGAGATAGACACGTACATGATATGGTTTATTTGCTTATGAATTTTCATGTGGTTATCATGTTGAGATGATTGTTTATGATTTATCTTGCTCGTCTGTGTCGGTGAAGAAGACAGTGTAGCATTACTCATCCGTGAGTACCCTGCTACACTACAATTCTTCTTCACGATGTATATTATGATATAAGTATATATGTTTTAACGTTGATGTTTCCTACAGATACAGGTACCGGGTATCAGCTCCACCTACTTGATAGATCTGAGTGTACCCTAACGTAATAAAATTATGTTGTTGGAGGTATTGACAGGTCCTTATTTAACCATTGTTCTTTATCGAGCGAGTATCTATTTGTTACCCCTCTTTGTTGTCCAATTTATTCTGTTGTGTCGTGTTTGTCTGTAATGATATATTTGAGAATTTAATATTTAAGTTTAATGAATGTTTGTTAATGTATTTATAAATGTTTGTGATTTAATTTATTAAATTAAATAAAATAAGTTATCGAATTTAAAAGTGAAAGTTATTTCTTTGCAATGTTTTTAATTAAAATATATATATTGCTGATTTATTTGTGCAAACTATAATTATGAGAAAATAGATATTTTTAAGAAAATATATTTTCAACAAGATATGAATCTTTGATTGGCGGTTCAAAATCCGATTTGATATTTTAAAGAATAAGTTGAACTGATTGATCTATTTACAATGCGAAATGATCTGGTTTTGGTGATTGAAAGTTATTTGCATGAATTAATATCTTTTGGGAATTGCAATTTTCTAATTCACAGGAAGAATTTGGAAAAACCTTGACGACAACAGTTTTTAGAGAATTTTTGCACGACAATTGCTTCAGAAGAACTTTTCTCTTAAGATTTTGTTTACAAGCGTAATTTTGAAGCTGGATTGATTTGTATTTCTTCATTGAAGTTTGGTGAATTGATTGTGGAATTGACAGAAGTTTTCAAAGAATCATTTTCAGCCAGTTATCAAAATTTAAACAGGTTTTCTTCTTGATTTTAAATTCTTGTGTTTAATTCTCGAAACATAAAGATGAATTTTATTGCTTTGTAAGGAAATTGTTTTGTTGAACCTGCACAAACCACAAAGAAACTGATTAAAAGAGTATTTGAACTTTAAAGTAGGAAAGAATAAAAACATTCTGTAATTAAAATATTCTAGATTTGAAATCTTCTTATCTCAAAACTAGATATAAATAAATTCCTGACTCAAGCAATTAAATGGTTGTAGATTAACCTGTGCTAGCATTATGCTCATAGTTAACTGTGTTAAGGATTATAAACTTTTTGAATTCTGAAGATCATTCTTTTGTCATTGATATTGCTCTATAGCCAATTTTTAATTTGTACTTAAACAACATAACTCCAAACTCATCATTCTATATGACACGCTTAGGGAGAAGGGGTGAATATTTTATTGTTCTGTCCATTCTTAGGAACCTTTGAATCTAACTTAACTTAGTGCAAATTTTGAATTCAAGTATTTCCATTTACAGTCACCTATGGAATTATATTATTCAGCTTTTATATATAATCTACCCATTAGATCTGTGTGCAACTTCCTTAAAATCTCTATAGCTTGGCTTTGGTGTCAATTTCATTGCCATAGATAGTGCGTGGCTATAGCTTGAGAATTGATAGATTAACCAGCAGATATAACCTCATACAATTGAATTGCTATTCTTTAGTTGTTCTTTATTTATTAGACAGGGGAAAATTACGCTGTGATGCCGCACTCCTAGGTTTTTTTTTAACATGCGTATAGTTTGTTGTATCTACATTTGTGTATATTGACGACATGAATGCCCTCCTTCATCTAATAAAATGTTATTTAAGCTCTTTAGCTTTAGAGTTTATTTAACGCTTTGCACCAGTGCGGCTGAATGTTAATGGAAAAAATGTCTGAAACCAATTGGAACTATAAATTTCTTGGATATTCCGTAATCTTTTCCTTTTGAAATATTTGTCTTGTGAGATCAACGCTATCTCTATTCCTCTCTGTCAATTGTCTAATTTTTAAAATATTCTGCTATTATGAGTATTTTTTAATTTGCTTGTAACCAGGAAGAGTATAAGACATTAATCACAAAATTTAATAAGATCTTTTGATTGGCGTGGGAATAGTTTAGTCATAGCGCAGTAACTTGAAGTTTCTTTTTAGTTATCATTTTAGTAAATATCTATGTTTATCTCATCTCTAGAAAAACGCATGGTGCATGGTGTCTTGTCTATTTCTTGTAAGTTATGTTACTCATTTGAAAACTACTATTTAACTTTAGTGTGACTTACCCTTGCATGTGATAACAGTATCAGTTTCCTGGTTAAAAATTCATAAATATAACTGTCAGTTGATAGACATTTACAAATTGCCTTTAAAGTAATTGAATTTTAAAATTTAAAGGATTTTTATCATTCTTATGTTATAATGTTAATAAATGCATTATCTTGAAATTATTAGAAATATGTTAATATCTATAAATTATTTATTATAAATTTATAATTCAGGGTATTGTTAAGTAAATTACATTTTAATTATATTTCTCTATTATGATGATCTTTATTTTGGGGGTATAGCTTTACATCGTTTGTTGTTGTCAAAAGAGACGTCTTAGAGATTATGGTCGGTCTCTAGTGAAAGATGTAAACATTTCAGTTTGGATCTTTGTGCTTGATAGCTACCCCTAGACTTTTATGTTGAGTCATGTTATAGAAAGAGTGGCTTGCAGTAGGGACCGAAATCCCAAGAGATTGTCTGGGTAACCTATCGTAGGTGTGTAAATTTATTGAAAACCTAACTAATATACTAGGGGTTGGGTAGAACTAAACATTAACTCAGATAAAAGTTTGCCTCTCCTACTTTCTTAATGCTCGTTTAGATTTAGAAAAGGCTGAGAAGGCTTGGAATGGCTAGTCATCCATCTTGTCTTCTTAAAAGATGAAGTGACTCCACATTAGTCTGTATAGGGTCCGGGAATCGGTAGAGACTGCCAGGGTAACTCTTGGAGAGGGCCGGTAGTCTAGGAAGATTCACCAGGGTAACCTATCTCGAAAATGTGATGACACTCTTAGTCTATTTCATGATTGTGTTTCCTTGTGTTAAGTTATCTTTTATAGTGTTTTGTCACTAAGAGTTTATCTGTTATGATTTAATATCATTATGTTGTGATGTGAATGTAATCCACGTAAATGTAATGTTTTGTCTTCATTATTTGTGGACCTGTCATTATCTCCTAGCATGGAGGGAGTGGACCTTCGGGTTTCACGTGGTTGGGAGGAAACCGTGCTATACCTTCCTTGGATTTTCATGCAGTTGATGCTATGCTTACAGTTGGTTCCAGTTACTTCATGTTCGTGACAATGGATGCGAAGCATGTTCGTGAATATGGATATGAAAGTTTGATATGATGTAATCATTATCCTCTTTTTATTTTTACCTCTTGTATAAGAGCGTTCCCATTGTATCATCATTTTGATGAATAGATATTCATTGAAATCTCACCTATCGTAATCTGGACATATGGATATATGATTGTATTAAGTTTTGTAAACTGGATTATTCATGGCATTAAATTTGTACCTATGTTTATGATGATGTGTTGAGTTTATCTATTAGATTTAAGTAACATCGTCTTGGAAACCTTATAGCAATTGTGTAATTAAATATTTAAAAAAAATAAAAAATTGTTCGGTTAATTTCATTTTTTACACTTTGTTTTAACGGTAACCAAAGCAGGGCATTAGAAAGTTGATTGGAATGTTTGAAAATGATCAAGAGTTTGATTTTGCATTTAGAAGTTTGTTGTTTTCTTTTGATTTTGCATTTGAAGTTTGCTTTTGCCAATTGTTGTACTTGTTTATGTTTGTTTCGCCAAAGGATGAAGGTGATGATCAATTCTATTATGGGTGAAAGTTTATTTAAGGTGAAAGCGAGATGGGATGGATGGGTTTTTTTCAAATATTTGGATGTTTTTGATATTTTGAAATGTTTTGAGGTTGTTTTTGGGTTTTCAGTTATTTAAATTTTTTTGTGCTTTTGTGTCTTTAGAGTTGATCAAAGATTATTCTTGCCTACGTTTAAGCTCAGAGACAATGTAGTTCGGATAACCATGTTTTTGACATTTTTTGAGTTTTTGACTTGTTTTTGGATTTTGATATGATTTGGATGTTTTTGGATTTTTTTATGTTTTGAGGCTTTTGGATTTTCTGATTTTTTGGATGTTTTTGGGTTTTTTTTATTTTTTGATGTTTTTGTATTTTCGCATGATTTTGACAATTTGGATGTGGATATGTGTGATGATATCAGTGCTCCATTTTGGGATTTTGTTGAAAACCAAGCTAAGGTTGATTGATTAGATCAATGGATTGATGATGATAACATTGTTGAGGATACACAACAATGTCAGGATAGTGTTAAGCAGCATGAGAATTAGGATGGATATCCCAAGATGATGCAAGATTGATGATGATAACATTATCGAGGATACACAAGAATGCAAGGATAGTGTTAAGCAACACAAGGATTGGGAAGGATATCCCAAGATGATGGATTGATTGGATTTGATTGATCAGGATTGTTGATACTTGGTTTACAACAAAAGTTGTTTTAATGATTTGATGTGACATTGAAGTGCAAGCTAGATGCGACTAATATTGATTGTTTGGATTGACGATTAATGAAAGGTAAAGCTTGATAAGGAACATCTTCTTGTCAAAACATGCCATGGGCTAGTGATTTTGGGATTTTGGCTTACAAATGCTTTGACCAATTTGATTTCACATTTTTCCAATGTTCAGATCACCATATAAGTTGGAGGATATATGTCAAGATTTATTCCCGAAGCAATATGTAAATATGTACCCTGTGTGTCTAGCAATGTATGAAATGCCATGGGTGGATGTTGGGATAGGTGTGTGGATGGATGGATATGGAATATCTTGCTCTATGATAAGGTGTTTGAATAAAGAAAGCTCATTTGGATAGTACTTCATGGCTCAGATAATGTTGGGTAAGATAAGATTAATGAAAATGACTCATGTCAAGATGTCTACCATAAGCAAGTGTAAAGTGTGCACTAAACTTTCATCAAGGTCAAGATAATTCGGACTATGGATGTAGATGGATGAAAATGGATTGGATAAATGGTTCATTAATGAATGGATTTATTATGGATAAGATGGATGGAATGTCAGATTTATTATGGATGAGATGAGATGCTTTCACTTGAATTAGTGCACGTAGATGCTCGATTCTACACATGACACCTGTTTGCCAGGTTTTCATCATGGTACCAGTCCAAAGCTCCACCGCAGTGGTTTTCACTACAGGATGATTTTTTTTTATTGTTTTCAATCCATTTTCTAATTTTTTTGGAATTTCATATTTTTTGGTTTTTTTGGTTTTTTTTGTGAAATATTTTAAGCTCCTGCTAAATCACTTGGTGGTGTTGTGTGAACCCCAATCCTAATACCTGCAAAACAATGAGAATAACCGCATTAGATTAGAAATTGCAAGAAAGAACAAGGATTTCCCATGAAATCCATTTACCAAGTCCAAATTAGGAAAAAAGCAATGAAGAACACAATGAAAACAATAAAATAGATTGAATCCTAATTAAACTAGCAAACTCATGATCCCATGGGGGAATTGGTGCCAATTTGATGTGAAAATTGGCCCTTTCCCAATTCCTATGATGCAAGCTTGATGTGTTGATGATAATTGATCCACTTTGATGAAGGATGATGAATGCTCCAAGCTAAAAACCTGCATAACCTAGCTAAGATTCAAGAATGATGGATGGAATTTGATAGATATTTGAGCATGGTAACTTTGCATAATTTATGGATGAAACAATGAGGAGAGGAGCTCTTCATTTATAGATGAGATTGAAGGATGAATGTCTAAAATTGAGCAATGTGGGACTAAGATTCATCCAGTGGCAAGATGCCACTTTTCAACCTATGAGTGGATGGAGGATGTGCAAGTTTTGAGGATTGTGCCAATAAATGCTTATTTTTTAATTTTGAATTTTGTTGAAATGACTTGCAAGAGGGGAGGGAAAATGCATTAAATGCCACTTGGCTCAAGGAAAAGTACATGTAAGATGGAGTAGATGCCTTGTTGGATGTACATGTCAACTTGGATTTTTGAATTCAAACTTGAAGAATATTCCAAAAAAAGATGTTTTGTTGAGGAAAATAGAGATTTAATAAATCAATTAAATCTATTTTCATGTGCAAATGGTAAATGCTGGAGGATGGGACATGATAAGAGATTAAATTAATCAAGGTTAATTAATTTAATGAGAGATTAGTTTATGTGACAAATTTGACTTAGATTTGTGGATTTATTTAAATCAAATATGAGAGGAAGGTGTTAAGAGATTAATTAAATAAATATTTTGATTTATTTAATTAAGAGTGGAATATTGATGAATTTAATCAGATAAGGGAATTTGATTAAATGGTTAGATCGAAGGATGATTTAGGATGAAACGATGCTAGTAGTCGGGATCAGATGCACAATGTCAATCGATACATTTTACGTGTACATTTTGCCCCTCTTTGAAGTGATGCACTTGTTGTGTTGGTTCAAAGAATAAATGATCTCGATCAAAGCCAAAAAAAATTGTTATTTAAATCTTGCCCCACTACTACTTGGCGAGAGAAAACATGCCAATATATTGCCCCCTCGAGAGATTGGATGAAAATTTCAATTTTTGGGTGATCTCGCGAAAAAAGAGGACAAGGTGCCCGATAGTTCCAAAAAGGCTCTAGGAGGCCAAAAACATGTCTAAACAAAATAAAACGATGTAAAACAGGCCTCAACTAGACAAAACCAGCTTCAAGGGTCCAAAACCCTAGCAGGATAGCCAATTAGGGTGAAAAAACCCTAATTTTCAAGCTTAAAATGGGTCTGAGGGGTCACTTTCAATTCATTTTCACACACATCCATTAGCAACCTTGAGAGTTGAGTTCTGACCTCCTGATAATATGGCGCAACGACAACTTCTGATGCATATTTCTGATCGAGTTCAGACGTACCAGCAATCACCCAACATTGGGGCACTAGTAAGTGACCCTTACCTAAGCTTCATTTTTTATTTTTAGCCTCATTTAATGCTTTCAAAGTCAATCCTTTTGCAGTGGCACTATATAGCGCCACTTAGAAATCAAACTACATTGCTCGGTGTCAAATTGCACTATGGCAGTGGAGTTTGAAGTTTGAAAATAAACTCCAAACTTTGACACTAAGCTTGTAGCCGGCGGGGTGATTTATAAACTACAACGCAGCGGTCCTATATCTTTTCAAAGTGCACCGCTGGGAAGGAAAGTGCACCACGGCGGTGCACTTTTGGCCTTTTGTGTTCTAACGTCAAAGTTTGATTAAAATCAAATTGTGACACCTTCACAGATTACGATTCTGGAATGGTTTCTTTGACACTCAGCGAAGAATTTTTCAAAATTTTAACATGATGACCCTTCCTGATGCAGGATGTGGTGAGGGAGCTCTACTCCCGAGAGCATAGGTCGCAGGATCTGTTTGGTTTTTGTGGGACCTGAGAGACTAAGATTAGGATCGACTTCGTGACATGGGGCTATGGTACATCGCCTATGCAGTGCCCGTTCGCACCCACCTAGGGATGATATCAGCGCTGGCTGAGAGATGGCACATTGAGACCTCTTCGTTTCACCTTCCCACCGGCGAGGCCACCATCACCTTAGAGGACATTTGGCACATTTTGAGATTGTCAATTCATGGTCGGTTGGTCATTTTTCATATTGATGAGAGGCGGGATGCTTTCCATAGAGTCCTCGCCATAGAGGACATCATTATTTGCGAGGGGCAAATCGAGCTCAAGCCACACAAGACCTTGGCACCTCCCTTCCACTTGGTTGTTGTGGATGTTATTTCAGGTCTCGTTGCCCCAGATAGACAAGGCTGATACTTCAGTCTCAGTTGGGAACTCTGCTAGGAGAGTATGGTTTGCAACAAGCCAGTTCATTTTGCTTGGGGGCTGGTCCTTCTAGCCTCTCTTTATAGAGATCTCCACAAGTACGTCTACCTTGATGGCAGAGCACTCAGAGTAGGCATCACTCTTCTCCACGTATGGGCGTGGGATCACATTGTAGTCCTTCGGCCACAAATTGTTACAGTTTCGATGGGGATTGATGATCCCCTCGTATGGCGTTATAGAGGTGGTGTGTCCTTTACACACACAGGTGAACACGAGATCCCCTATTGGAGGAGGGTCCTAGACGAGATGTAGGTTTTCACATGGCGACCGTACCTTGGTCGGCTTGGATGGGTCAGTGATGTAGATCAGCTTTTCTTTGCTTGCCAGGACTGCTACATGCAGGGGCGAGAGCATACGAGCATACGATGATTGAGAGATACCTACCTGGGCATGTACAACATCAGTTTGGTGAGCCCCAGGATCAGCTAGATGATGATTATGTAGTCGTCTTCACCCGCACCATGTCACAAGTTTCATGGGGGCGATACATTCCTACCTCAGAGGGTGTTGACAGTTTCATACAGTTGGTGGCTCAGCCATGGGCTTACGATCAAGGGGCTGCAGATCTAGGTGTGACACAGGTATACAGGGATTGGTTCCAACCTCCCCTTTGTTTGACAATTCTAGGAGCAATCCCCAATCGGTGGAGAGTGAGAGGTAGAGGGGGAGGATGAGGATGGAGGGATGGTGCATGACACAAGTAGCCTGTCGGGCCTCCAGTTCAACCAGATGTACAAATGCAGGATCAAGAGCAGATGCCACTAGGTGTACCACCACAGGTTGAGGATCAGCCTCAGGTATAGCCTCCATAAGCATAACTAGCAGCGTAGCCAATAGGGAAGGTGGATCCTCGAGATGCGTTGATTGCACACTTGCAGCCCTAGGTGCAGACCATGACAACCAAGAGGGATTAGGCTAGGATTGAGAGAGATCAGCTCAGGGCTGAGAGGGATCAGACCATATAGTAGAGACAGACCATAGAGCTACAAGCAGCCACAGAGCTAGGTCAAAGACATCAGCTGGAGAGCATGGTAGCCTCCTCCTCTTAGAGTACAGTGTACGTTCAGTCCTACAAAGATGTCATTCGAGAGGCAGAGTACTATCAGATGCATTATCATGAGGTCGTACCTAGAGTAGCATAGGTCCCAGAGTACTCATAGCGGACCAGCCACAGACCAACAGAGGGTCACGGTAACAGGGGCAAGGGAAGCATACAGGGGGTAGACCTTGATCAAGATGATACTTTTTGTGCCTTATGGGCTCCTTTTTGATAGCCCGATGGGCCCTTTTTGTGCTGATTGACATATATGTATAGTGATCCGATTATTTTGTACTATGACAATTACATTATTTGATGATATATTTATGAGCTAATGATGATTTTGATGTGATGTGATGTGATGTGTACCATTTATTTATGCATGTATGGATGATTCTATTTCTATATGTTGTGCAATGATGTTTATGATGTATTTATTTCCGATGATGTATGCATTATGATTATGACTAATAGATCTATATTATGTTGACTAATGATATGTAGATGTATTTATGTGATGTGTAATGATGCAAAATGATATGGAAATGATCTATGGTGTACATGCAAAATGATATGTGAATTATGCTTGTAAAATGAAATGATTATGGATGGATGTACGCTTTGTATGTGATGGATTCTTGTATGTTCTATTTATGCTTATAATGATGTGTAATTATTTATGCAATGAATGATTATGATGCTATTTATGAGATGAAATGGATGATTAATGGATGATATAATGCAATGTGAATGCAATGGTCATGTTTTTATATGATATGATGCAATGGTCGTGTTTTATGTAATGCAAATGAGATGGTTTTTTGAGATGCTTAGAATAACAAATATTATTATCCTAAACATATTAAATGATAATGTAATGTATGTGATGCATTTACTGTGATGTGCTATATGCAATGATGATGTTTTATGCCAAATGAACGTAATGTGTGAGATAACCTTATGATGTTATGTGAGTATGTACGCAATGGATTATCTATAATGCTTATGTGCCTATTATCTATGATTATGCAATATGTGGTAATGTGAAATGGTTATGAAATGTTTATGCAAATGAATGTTATGCAATGATTTATGTGATAAATGCAATGTTATTCCATGTAATGGATGTAATGTAATAAAATGGATGTAATGTAATATAATAAAATGGATGTGCTTATCTATGAAGAATGCTTATAATAACATGCTTATATGATGATGGAAATGCAATGCATGTGTTTCCTATATGATACATTTATGCAATATGATAATGATTTGTGGATGCAGGATCGATGACAACGATGATGATGATGATGATCAACTGTCATAGTACCTTTGTTAGTGTGATGAGCAAGAAGAGAAGAAGTCATTTCAACAAGACACAAGATGATGAAAATGCAAAATGATGATAATTACTTGCCGAGGAGTTGGGATTTTCAAAGGGCCAATTTTCTTATGTTTGATAACACACGTGGTACGATGCATCAAGGTATAGAAAACCAGGATGGCGTTGTAACTAGTGTGATGGACTTTAACTTGAAAAATAAATAGGAGTATCCTTGTTCACACCTGACATACAAAAACCTTGGTAGGATGCACTTTAGAAGTTTCAAACACCTCAGACCAAAACACGAAAAGGTATAACCTATCAATGCAATAGTCAACAAGTTGTCCAAAACCTCCTCCATACATACCTAACAAAGCAAGTATTCACCAAGGTTATATTACAAGAACGTCCAACAAGCACAATAGACAAAAGATAATGACTGTTGCCCCATTCCTATTTCTCTAAATCCTTTGTTCGGATATCATTGAGAAGTCCCTGGAATGAGCGCAAATAAGATAAGTCAAAAGATGAAGACAAAGTAAACAAACAAGTTGATGTTCTTCAATACCGCTAACCAAAAGGGGATTTTTTTAAAGAATAAGAACCGAAACTATTGCCAAAAGATAATGCCCATTGTAGGAAGGATTCATCCAAGGACATGTTAGTGGATGGTGACACGTCATTTTGTTTTATCCAAAGCATTCTTTCAAATGATTGATATGGGACCAATTGGATGATAAGTTATCGACACAAAGAGTTGACCAACTTGTTTACGCACTGACTTAGACCTAAGACTTGACGATTTGGGTTTTCACTTTTAACTTGCTAGACTTGTTTCTGATTGTCTTACCAAAGATTGAGGATCATTTATTATGAGTGATGTTATTGCGCATGCAAGCGAGATGAGATGGATGGATTTTTTCAAATATTTGGATGTTTTTGATCTTTTTGAGATGTTTTGAGGCTGTTTTTGGTATTTTTGAAGATTTTCAAATGTTTTGATTTTTGATTTTTTGATGTTTTTGGGGTTTTCTGAGATTTTGACCAAGAGACTAACCTAAAGACCTATCCTAGGGGCCTCAAGGGCTGATCAACAAATTAGCCTTGCCTACGTTATACACACAGAGACCACGTAGTTCGATTGACAACTTGACTGATTTACAAATGATGATATATATGATGAAATTTCAGTTTATTGTGACAGACGCCTAAAGGACAAACCTAAGTGTCTCGGGGGATGATCAAAGATCAACCTTGCCAATGTTCAAGGCTCAGAGACTCGTAGTTCGACAAGACTTTGTTTTTGACTTTTTGACTGAAGTTTTTGACCTGTTTTGGGATTTGTCTATGTTTTGAATGTTTTTGGATTTTCTGATTTTGGGACTTTAAGAAAATACACGAATCCGATCTGATGAGAACATGCCCCTAGCATGAGGCGATAAAATACTCTGATAAAGGCAGGACAAACTGACCTTGAGGATGGGCCGAGTAGTACTAGGAGGGATCATGATATAAACACAAGACCAAGCTATGATGCAGATGCAGGTGGATGAGTGATGGATGGAGATCCGACCATGATGGATGATGGAAATGTGATGGATGGATGATGTAGAACAAGCCATAAAGATCCTGTTGGATGGAAAGTGCTTATTTACACAAGGCGCCTATTTGCCATATTTTCATCAAGGTACTTGCCCAAAGTGCCACCGAAGTGGTTTTCACCAGAAGACGATTTTTTTCTTTACTATTTTCAATCCTTTTTCTATATTTTTTTTGGATTTTTTTGTTGTCGCCAAGATGCTTGTTTGCTAGGTTTTCACCAAGGTAACCATTTTTTCAGGACATTTTCTAATTTTTTGGATTTTTGGTTCTATACCTTGAAAGATTTAGGCATAAAATTTTTTGAGGTGAGAGTTATTCATGGGCTATTGCAAAGGTTCCCCTTCGAGTGTTGATAACTGATATGCCCCTGACTTGTAACTTACTGTGATGACGAACGGTCCCAACCAATTGGGTTCAAACTTTCCTTTGCTGCTTGGGTTTGAGACATTCTTTTGATTCTCTTTTAATACTAATTCTCTGACTTGGAAGGTCCTGCTTCTAATTTTCTTATTATAGCTCCTTTTGAGTTTATTATGAGACTTACAAATGATTCAAAGCATCTATACGTCACTCATCTAGTAGCTCCAGCTCGTTCAGTCTTGATACTCAATACTCTTCATTTGTGATGAGGTTTTGCAGTGATATCCTGAGTGATGAGATCTCGATCATAATGGGGAGTACTGCTTCTGATCTGTAGACCAGGGAGAAAGGGGTGGCATTGGTGGGTGTGCGAATGCTAGTTCAATAGGCCCAAAGGGCAGGATTAAGCTACAAATTCCAGTCACGACCTGTGTCATTGACTGTTTTCTTGATGATTTTTAGAATGGTTTTGTTTGTAGCTCATGCTTGGCCATTGCCTTGGGGATAGTATGGGGTGGAGAAGCGATGTTGGATTTTGAATTTTTTGCATAAGTCACGGATCTCCTGATTCTTGAATGGTGTCCCATTATCTGAGATAATGGCTTGTGGAACACCATATCGACAAATGAGATAGTTCAGGATGAGCTTTGAAATTTGCTTCCTAGTTATATACATCATGTGTATGGCTTCCGCCCACTTAGTGAAGTACTCTATTGCGGTTATGATGAATTTTTGGCTGTTAGATGAGGTAGGTGTGATTTTTCCAATGAGATCTAGTCCCCACTACGAAAAGGGCCATGGTGTGACGATGGGATGAAGCTCTTGAGCTGGAGAATGGATGAGGTCCCCGTGCTACTGACATTGTAGACACCTTCTAGCATAGTCATTTGCCTCTCTTTCCATTGTGGACAATAATACCCCATCCTCAGCAGTTTCTTGGCTATGGTCATTCTACTCGAGTGTGAACCACATTTACCATTATGTACTTCAATTAGAGCGGTTAATGCCCCCTCAGCGTTTAAGCAGCGTAGTAGGGTTCCTTCTATGCTTCTACGATATAGGGTATCTCCTAGGATGAAAAATCTGGATTGTTTTTTTACAAAGGTTCATTTTAGGTTTGAGGGTAAGTCAGCGAGTATGACTCCTATTCGAAGGTATGTGTAAATGTCGTGGTACCAAGGATCACCGGGACCAATGATTTTGCACACGAATTCTGATTCTAGTACCTCAATGCAGGCACAAGAAGCTGCTCAATCAGGAATTCATATTTTGGAACGTTGTGGGGGATGTCAAGCAAGGATCCAATTATTTCCATGGCGTATGTTGCTCTGTTGTTGGTTCTAGGAATATACTCAAATGTAATTTCGATGAAGGATTCTTTGAGGGTATCCACCAATTTCTTGTACGGAGTGAGCTTATCGTCCTTGGTTTGGTATTCATTATTTACTTGATTATCATTTGGGAGTCTTTGTATACTTTGAAAGCTATAATGTTCCACTGCACTATGATTCTGAGACCTATGGTTAAAGCCTCGTATTCTGAAATATTATTGGTGTAGGGAAATACTAGTTTGTATGACCTTGGTATGCAATCCCCTTGTGGGGTAATAAAGAAGATGTTGGCTCTTGATCCATGTTGTGTGTATGAGCCATCGAAGTACAGTTTCTAGTGTTCAACTACGTTGAAATTGAAAATAGATTCATCTGGAAACTCTGAGATGAGAGGATTCTCTGAAAAGATTGGTGCTTCTGCAAGTTGGTCTGCGATGACTTGGCCTTTGATTGCTTTCCTCTCCACATATTCAATGTCGTATTATGATAGTATCATCACCCATTTTTCCATTCTTCCTATGAGCATTTGATTTGATAGTAGATGCTTGAGAGGGTCAATTTTGGCAATGAGTTTTATTTTATGTGCCAACATGTAATGTCTAAATTTCTGTGATGCAAACACTACTACTAGGCATTCTTTCTTGATGAATGAATAGTTTAGCTCATGTCCAACCATTGTTCTACTGATGTAATAGATAGCCCTTTTTGTTCCATTTTCATCATGCTGAGCTAGGAGAGCTCCAAGGGCTACTGTTGTTGTTGATACGTAGAGAATCAATGGTTTTCTTGGGATTGGTGGCATTAGGACTGGTGGTGTCAGGAGATATTCTTTGATTTTGTTGAATGCCTCTTCACACTTGGTATCCCATTTGTACGCTACTCCCTTGTGAAGTAGGTGAGAATATGGGTTCTATTTTTCTGCCAACTGTGTTATGAATCTTCGAATGGATTGGAGCCTTCCCTTGAGACTTCTCAATTGTTTTAGTGTTTTTGGTGCCTCCATCTCGAGGATTGCTTTTACCTTTGCTGGATCTACCTTGATACCTCACATTGACACTATATATCCTAGCAATTTTCTCGATTGTACGCTGAAGACACACTTCTTTGGGTTTAATTTGACCTTGTACTCTTCCAGCCTATTAAAAATGGCTATTAAGGTTGTTATGTGATCTTTTCTCTTTCTGGACTTGGCTAGAATGTCATCAACATAATCTTTGACTGTCTTATGGATCATGTCATGGAATATCAATGTCATGGCCCTTTGGTATGTTGCTCCTGCATTCTTTAAGCCGAATGGCATCATGTTCCAATAGTAAGTCCCCCACGGAAAAATAAAATTTGTTTTATGTTGGTCCTCTTTAGCTATCATGATCTGATTGTACCTTGAGAACCTATCCATTAGTGACAACATTTCATGTTTGGCTGTTATGTCAATGATCATATCAATGTTTGGAAGCAGGAAGTCATCTTTCAGACATGCTTTATTCAAGTCTCTGAAGTCTGTGCAGATTCTGATGTTCCCATCGGGTTTTGAAATAAGTACCAAGTTTGACACCCATTTTGGATAATCTATTGATCGGATGAATCCTGCATCTAATAGATTTTTTAGCTCCATTTTGACTAATACCCGCAAAACAATGAGAATAAACACATTAGATTAGAAATTGCAAGCAAGAACAAGGATTCCCCATGAAATCCATTTACCAAGTCCAAATTAGGAAAAAAGCAATGAAGAACACAATGAAAACAATAAAATAGATTGAATCCTAATTAAGCTAGCAAACTCATGATCCCATGGGGGAATTGGTGCCAATTTGATGTGAAAATTGGCCCTTTCCCAATTCCTATGATGCAAGCTTGATGTGTTGATGATAATTGATCCACTTTGATGAAGGATGATGAATGCTCCAAGCTAAAAACCTGCATAACCTAGCTAAGATTCAAGAATGATGGATGAAATTTGATAGATATTTGAGCATGGTAACTTTGCATAATTTGTGGATGATCAAATGAGGAAATGAGCTCTTCATTTATAGATGAGATTGAAGGATGAATGTCTAAAATTGAGCAATGTGGGACTAAGATTCATCCAATGGCAAGATGCCACTTTTCAACCTATGAGTGGATGGAGGATGTGCAAGTTTTGAGGATTGTGCCAATAAATGCTTATTTTTTAATTTTTAATTTTGTTGAAATGACTTGCAAGAGGGAAGGGAAAATGTATTAAATTCCACTTGGCTCAAGGCAAAGGACATGTAAGATGGAGTAAATGCCTTGTTGGATGTACATGTCAACTTGGATTTTTGAATTCAAACTTGAAGAATATTCCAAAAAAAGATGTTTTGTTGAGGAAAATAGAGATTTAATAAATCAATTAAATCTATTTTCATGTGTAAGTGGTAAATGCTGGAGGATGGGACATGATAAGAGATTAAATTAATCAAGGTTAATTAATTTAATGAGAGATTAGTTGATGTGACAAATTTGACTTAGATTTGTGGATTTATTTAAATCAAATATGAGAGGAAGGTGATAAGAGATTAATTAAATAAATATTTTGATTTATTTAATTAAAAGGGATGAAGTTAAATTAAACTAAATAAGGTTTTAATTTATTTAATTTAATAGATAGACTTTAGAGATTTAATTAAATAAAATTAATTATTTAATTAAATAGGGATAATTAGATCAAGATGGTTAATTTAATTATCGAGAAGGGGTGACTTAATTAGATAAAATGATTTATTTAATTAAGAGCAGAATATTGATGAATTTAATCAAATAAGAGAATTTGATTAAATGGTTAGACCGAAGGATGATTCAAGATAAAACGATGTTAGTAGTTGGGATCAGATGCACAATGTCAATCAGTATATTTTACGTGTCTATAGGGGTCGATGTGGACGCTTTTGTCATGATATGCCATCAATATCTTGCCTGAAGAAGTTGTTTTTCCAATATACGTGCACTTGAATACAACTTTTGAGATACCTGATCTACTTTTTTGATACCGGAGTTAACTCTCTCTTTATGCACACATCGCAATAGAGTGCCTTCTAAATCCTTATGATGAAGGGTTGTTGCCAATACACGGTCAATGTGAGAATTGGATATCATGCATGGAGGCGTAGATGGAGAGTGTTTAGAAATAAAAGATGGATTGGTTGATAGTTTGGAAGGTTTGACTCTCCAAATTTGGGAAGATGAGCAATGATGGGTGGGTACGAAAGTGTACATGGAATTAGGACGAACTACTTGATACACTTTGTACGTCGCTTGAAAATCCTGTTTTTTGTTTTTGTGGACATCTTTGATGGATACTTTTCCCTTTTTTTTTTTGCCCCATAGTTTCTTTGACTAATGGAGTTTGATAGGGATAATCTTTCTTTGTATTCTTTCGTATCCATTTGTATTTGATTTGTCCATTATGCTTCTCAACTTATTTTTCTTTGATAATGTTCTTTGTGCTTTGATTCAAATCTTTCCTTTGATGTTGGTCCCAATTCATGGATGGGGTGATGGGTGGATGAAGATTCATGACATGGCTGGTTGTAGTATTGGCCTTGGTTTCATCATAAGGATTCTTCATGCTCCCTATGTTGACATTTGCTTGAGATGAATTTTCCCCCAGTATGGTGGTAGTAGCACCTTTGTTCCTTGATTTTCCCTATTTTGAGATGTCTTGTTCAATAAGTATTTTTTGATAAACAACCATTGTAGATGATGTTATTTCAATTTGTTGCTCTACTGACTCTAGAATATCCTGCTCTATTAGACCTATTTCCTTGAGTGGATAATATTGGATATATTCATACATGATGTCCTTAGTTTGAATTTGGGATATATTTGATCCTGATGTTGACAACTTAGTTTGACTATAGGAATCAATATCTTCCTATTCAAGAGTAAAGGGATCTTGTTCTGAATGAAGATCATCTACGTGTCCATCCACAGGAAGCATCCCATGGGTAGATGGAGGAGTATGTGTTATATGGATATGATCATCATTTGCTACATCTTGTATAGATAGGAGAGTGTCCATTAGATCATTGTAGTAGCTTGGAGATACAAATTTTTGATCTTGATTAATTTTGGAAATACTTTTGACATGTTTTGGATCAAGTTCTTGACATGGGCGAATTTCAAAGGATGGATTGATTATAAAGGGTTCTTGGATATCTTTATTAGACATGGGAATTGGCTCAATATCCTCTTGATCTTTGAGTGAACTTGGATCAAATGTTGAGTTGAAGATTCCTTCAATATTTGCAACCATGAGGTCAAAAGATGTCAATATGTCTTGGAAAGGACCATTTCTAGACTTTGGTGAAATATGTTGATCATGCTTTGGAATGAATTATTGAGATATGTCCTCTAACTCATCAAGTGATGTAGAGACATTTTCAACATGATCATTGGTTGAATCCTGGTCATTGTCCCCTATAGTTATCATTTTTTTATCAGTAAGGTCTTGGATGAGATTTTTGAGTTGAATGCAATTTGATGTTGTGTGTCCCTTTGTTTTGTGAAAATCACGACGGTGCTCCTCGTTATACCCTGGTGGCTTAACTAGGGGTTCTTGATAGCTCTCATAGATGGAGAGTTTGATGAGATTTTCTTATACTAATTGTTGCAGGACTGATTCAATTGATCTCCCAAGTGGTGTGTATTTTCATTTGTTACCTTGTGAGATTTTTACCTTAAATTGACCTTGTGATGATTGATTTTGAAGATGTGATGATTGATCTTGGCGCAATGAATCAACTAATTTGGCAAGTGAAGCAAGTTGATCTAGCGAAATTTGATCCTGATTTTGATTTTGACACCCTTGATATAGTTGATTTGACTTTTGTTCAGGCAGATTTGGAATGTATGTTGGTGGTGTTTGTATGGGATCATGGACAAATTGATTTTAGACAATGTTTTGATTTGGGATGATGTTTAGATTTGGCATGATGGGTTGAAATTGAACATTGTTGTGGTTTAAGTAACTTTGATTTTGTAGGGTGTTACCTTGACTTGGATCAATACACAAAGTCGTTAACATATAGTTTGGGCTTTGAACAAAATTTGTATGATTTGCAAACATATCTACCCCAAAGTTTACCAAGTGTGGATTTGAAATTTTCATGTTTGGTAAACTTGTACTTTGTATATTCACATTTGGCATGTATGGATTTGGTGGGATAATATTGTTTGCTTGAAGTTTCATGCATTGAGTGTTTGGTTGATAGATTTGTAAGTTTGTACTTTGATTTAAATCTATCATAGGGAAAAGTGTTCCAAAGTTTAGATTGGGCATACTCACATTTTTTGTACCATTGAAGTTTGTAGGAGATAATTATCCCATGTATGGATTGTATAAATGTGAGTTTTGATAATCAATTGGCATTGTAAGGCTTTGATAGTTTGGCTGATTTAGACCACTCATGATGTATGAATCAAGTTTACATTCCATGTTCTTGTGTTTTTGCTTTGTTGACCTCTAAGGGCTTTAGGATCAATGATGTAATGAAGGATGAAAGGGGTGAATGATATGGGTGTTGAACTTTTAGTAACCTTGGAGGGATACTAGACTTTAGGACTTTTGGATTTTGGATTTTGGATTAGATTTGATTTGATTTAGATAATGGAATTATAAACCCCAAGATTTTGGATGTTATCTTGGAATAAACTTGTCCACAAGGATGATAATTTAACTAGGTGTATGAGGAAGGATCCATTCACACACACTTAGCCAAATAAGGAGATTTTGATGTTGATTTGAAGGATTTTACCAAAAGTCTAATATGAATGAATTTTCCAATGGTTTAAAAGTTGTTTGTGATATGGGATTTGATTGATGTTTGAGATGGATAAAATGATTGGTTGATTTGATCCTAAATGAACCTAAGAGGGACCTTGTTTGCAATACCAAGATATTGAAGAACATGCTTTTCCAAAAAAAATAGTTCAAACCAAAAGATCAATGTTTGCTCAAAAAGAACATCATACAAAAGATAAACAAGCACATGTGTGGGGTTCAATTGATTTCATCTTGATTAATGAATTTCTTTTACCACAAACATTCTCTTGATTAAGTTTCAAATTGAATTTCTATGTCTCAATTTTTTTTCATCCCACAAGGTTCATTATGTGAAAATCAAGAGAATCAAGGTGATAGTTCCCTAATTTTGACTTTAGTGAGAGAAAATTGAGATATAAACCCAAGTACTTAGATGCCTCTAAGAATAGAATCCCAAGGGAAAGCAATAGCACTTGGATTTTTTCAAAGGTATTTGCTCCTCTAAAGGGTTTGAAATTTGATGTTCATGTTGAATGTTTGTTTTCCAAATGTTTACGATCAAGCAAAGTGTTTTTTATTCCAAGAACATGCACAACCCAATGGATATGAAAGACAATATTTGTTGAATCCCCACTTGGACAAGTCCAGCTATGCCTACTTTTAGCAAATAGCTAGATGCTTGACCCCACTGGCTCCCCTCCATGACACTCACTTATACGAGGTAGCCAAGCATCAGTGCCCATGAAACTCCCATGGCATACTTTCCATTTCTACTAAAAGTTGTAAAAGTGTGGGGTAGCTTTAGAACAAATGTTCTTGCACCAACAAATAGATCAAGGATTTTGGCATTTTTCTAAACAAGGGTTTTAATTCGGACTTTCCATTTGTGGGGGATCACCCATTCGACGAGAGACCATTGATGCCCTTCTCATCGAGATGACCATCGTGATTCTTGCCTTTCAACAAGAACCCGCACTTATATACCAGTTGGAAGTCGCTTGGCTTTAGCATGTTGTCAGTTGGGTCGTTCCCTTGGGTTATTACTTTTTCCCACAAGGCGGGCCCTCTAAGATAAACAAAAGAAAGCAAACATATTTGTAGTTCGATCGATCTTTGTTGAGAAACAAAGAGAGAACACACACAATATGTTCCACTCACACTCGCAAGATTTGTTTTAATCCCAAATGAAATATGGAGGCAATCACTTACACAAATTAAGATCACCAAAAAGCCTTTTGATTCCCAAGATCGTCGTGAGGCACGAGAGAAGTGCATATGTCTTTTTAGTGGTATTATTTTGGGTAAGTGATTACAAAACAAAGATGCACATGTTCATTTTAAATCCACAAAGCAATGATTTGATTCTTTTTAGAGCACTAAAGAAAGTGTGAAGATTGCCTTGTTCAATTGTTAATCCTCAAACCAAATCTAGTGGGTTTGTCTAAATGTTCTTTTTAAGCCCTTTGTAGCAAAAAATTGAAATGTTCTTTTTTAGAGCCCAAAAGAAATTTAGTAGGTCTTAAAAGCTTGAAAGTGACAAAGTCCTTAAAAGAAGGGATTATAATTTCTCCCCAAAGTGTTCAAAAACACTTGATACAATGGTGTGATAATGTTTTTTCTTTGAATTCCATGCTCCATGATCCTTTAAAACCTGCAATACAAGCTCCATTTATGTTAGATGAAATCAAGAGACAAGAAGATATAAGGGTTAGATAAATGATTAAGCATAAAAACCCTAAAATTTAGACCAAGTTTTATTGTGATTTGACATTAGGTGAAAATTTAGAAATTTTAACTTTATAAAAGTTGAGAAACACCTACACCATTGGATAGCTTATGAAATTCTACCCCATTTTAAAAAAAAAGCTTTGAAAAAGACCAAAAATTGACTAAGATACAACCATTTTAAGTTTGAGTGAAAAAGCAAGAAAGCAAGGGTGACTTTGTTTGCAGCAGTGCTATTTGCATAGGCGGTGCAGTTTGGGGTCTAGTGGTGCAACTTGTAGTTTGGAGTGGCGTTGTATGGTGCCACTTGACTGGTAGCAACTTTGTATGGCGCTGCTAGACTACGAGTGGCGCAGTTTCTTGTGTGCACCAAAAAAATACAAAAAAACAATTTTTTTGATAGAAACGTGATTAGAAAATGAGATATGCCCTCCTTCTAGTGCCAAAATGTGAACCCCAATCCTAGACCTACACAAACATAACAAACAAACACAACATTAGTAGATACAAATGCAAGTCAAGATCAAAATTCCCCATGAAATCCATGAATAATGCTCCAAATAGGAAATGAAGATGAAGAACACAAAATAAAAGCAAAGAAATCCTAATTAGGCATGCAAACTCTTGATCCCATGGGGAATTGGTGTCAATTTGATGTGGAAATTGTCCCTTTCCCAACTCCTTTGCAAGTTTTGATGAAGATTTGTGGATGATTGAAGCTCCTTAATGAAATTTTGGCATAACCTTGCTATGAAACCATGAAAATGATGAACACTTGATATGAAATGGATAAAATTAGCTCTTAATGTGAAGATAGTAACTTTTCTCTAAGTTGTGTATGATCAAATGAGGAGAGAAACCTCTTATTTATAAAAAGACAAGATGGAGGAATGACCAAAATGAAGCAATGCGGGATCATTCAACATCTAATGGGAAAGTGCCACTTGTCAAGATGTGAATGGAGCAAGCTTAAGCACATTTTGGAGAATGAGCAAAGAGGGGGGAGATTCAAATTCAAAAGATGGCTTGAAGGATGAGGTGAAATGTGAAGTTAATGTCACATGGCTCAAGAAAAGGACTTGTAAGAGATGTTAAATGCCATGTTTGGAGGACATGACCTTTTGGGGGGAGATTTCAAATTTGAAGAATATTCCATCGTTGATGACTTTTTTGAATGAAAATAGATTATTTATAAATCAATTAATTTGATTTTCATTTGCAAGTTGCAAAATCTAGAGGATTTGATGGATTACGACTAAGATTAATCAGGATTTGATTAATTTAAAGGAGATTAGTTGATTTGACCATTTGATTTAGATTTTTGGATTTAAATAAATCAAAATGAGAGGAATAATGATTTTAGACTTAATTAAATAAGATTTGATTTATTTAATTAAAGAGGATGGTGTTAGCTTTAAATCAAATAAAGATTAATTTATTTAATTTAAATGAGATGACTTTAGAGATTAATTAATTAAAATGAATTATTTAATTAAAAGAGGGACTATAGGATTAATTAAACAAAACGATTTATTTAATTAATAGGATATGATGACTTAATCAGATAAAAAATTATTTATTTAATTAAGAGATGAAATGTGATGAATTTAATTAAATAAAGATTATTTAATTAAATGACAAGCAGGGGAGATGATTCAGGATGAATTGGTGTTAGTAAGACTAGGATCAGGCGTATAGGATCAATCAGTATATTTTTAGTGTCTACACTATCTAGATCATTGTCAAAGCTTCAACTACACATCTATAGAATTAGGACCACATTATGGCATCATGATATAATAGTATCATGTCGACACTCTAATGTGAAATCAAGAATCTATCATGGCACAACACCAAAAATTTAATGAGACAAAAAATACCTAACACCTCAACCAAAGACTTCAAGAGTCTTCCATGGCTCACCAAGATGTCAACATCTCCAATTACATGAAGATAATCATCTCCTATCAATGAAACTAAAAATGCCAAAGAACTCTCATTGTATCAATATGATCCAAAAGTTCCTCCATGACAACAACAACCATTATAGAAGATCATCCATCACAAAGTGATGAATGTACATCATTACCAAAGCTCCCAATGAACCTTAATACTGATCTCTCTAGGCATCATGATAATCATCTCCTAAATGAAGATCACCCATGGTGCACACACACTCAACTACAATACTAGCATCTCCAGAGAATAAGTATAACCAAGGTTTATAAGCCAAGAATATAAAACCACCATAACGTCACTATCAAAAGCTCCCATTGAATAGTGTAACCAAGCTATCCATGACATCACGATAAAAATATTTTGAATGAAGATCATCCATGACTCTAACACAATAAAATACTTCACTTGCACCATGATATAAAAAAATAAAATAAGGTAGAACCAATATCTTAAAAATAGGAAGATACACAACATACTAAAAGTTCCATATCTAGCTATCTAGACACTCTCATCATTCACCATCTCACCCAAAAAAACATACCAATGCATAAATGATCACAAATAAGGCCAACTAACAAAGTTTACATCAACACTAAATCAATCTCGTGGATATAGATAGTCCATGTTCGAGTCATCCCACTACATCCAATGGGTAGCTAATCCACAAACTGCATAACTCAAACAACCCAAATAATGAAACATGTAAACTCATCATCACATTAGTAACATTCAAAAATGAGATATCAAATAAGATAACATGTAGATTTTAGGACTCAAACACTAGATGACTAGCAAACACAATTTTCCAACAAATCCATAACTAAGAAACCATAGTCAAGGAACCCATGAAGCACAAAATACAAATATATTGAGTGACTAATCATGTACAAACATTTACACACTGAGAAAGATACAAACCTCCTCACACCATGCACAAATCATATATGAAAAAAATACAACTATCTTACATCTATAAATACCCCAAGGGAATCATTATTTGAAAAATAGTTTATCTATAGATCTATAAAACCATAATTTTTTATGAACCATGTAAAACCTAAAAAACCACCATGTCATTAATACACATGCAAATCTATATCCATTTCTCATTTGGAAGACCCGCAAGTCAGAGAAATGCTAAAATAATCAAACCAAAACAATGGAATAACATAGACAAGCATAACCATATATTTTGAATAGAAAATATATAAAATCATAATATTCAACTAACATAAAATTGAGGTTGTTGGAACATGGTTGTCGTTGTGCCAAAAGATTGACTAGTTAACACTCGATACAAATGCCAAAGCTAAACAAAATTAGAGGTGGTTAGTCTATGTCACAAATCCAAAGGGAGACACTAGTGATTAGTCCAACAATCCCCCCCTTAGCGTCACCCAAAGGGATTCAAACCTGTGACCATGGCTTTGATACCATTTGTTGGAACATGTTTGTCATTGCGCCAAAGGATCAACTTGTTAATGCCTGATACACACACTAGAGATAAATGGATCCATGGGAGGAAGTTAGTCCATGTCACGAATATGAAGGGAGATGTTGGTGATTAGTCCAATAGAGGAATGCAAGTACAATCAACCAAATGGAAGAAGAGGTCTAGGAATTTCAAACCCACTTGCAGGACAAATCCACAACCACCATCATGTACAAGCATATAGAGGAATTAGGTTATTCCAAAAGTTTTTAGATCATCCAACGATTAATTTTATAGCCTACTTATTTATGGCTAATAAAAATACCTTCCAATGCTAATGACTAAATCCAAGCACCCAACATAAGCACACCAAACCATAGTCATGACAACCCAAGTTTCTCCATATGATCAAGAAGCCAAGAATAAACACCCAACATGAATACTATGTTACACATGATCATTGAATGGAAAAACACCACCACACATGAGGGTTACTATATACTGTCAAACATGAGCTCTAGATCAATATCATATTAAATTAAACCACATGATCAAGTCCATAAAACTCCATCTTCTCCGTCTTCTCCATCCTTCAAATGCTTGTTGTATCCTGAAAACAAGATTAGCAGCAAGACTTCCACTCGAATAAAGATTAATAATTATCAAATTCCTTCTTACATATTCCCTCAAGCTTGCCAAACTAAGAAATCATAACAAAATAAATATCATAAACCTCAAATGCCATGGAACCAACACATGCAAGTTCATACAAGTACATGCAAATCACATACATGCACATGCAAGAACATGCAAACCATGGAACTTGGCTCTAATACCAATTGAAAGGGAAATATGAATCCACTATATATCTTCCAATACCCTAAAATTTTTTTTAACTAGATGTACAACAACTTGATACAAGAATTTACTACTATTTCTTAAAAAAACTAACAGTGAATGATGATCTACACCCAACTAAACATAGATAAACACAAGAGCATTGGTTATTCAAATAAGCACAAATATCATTCCATATGAGATTTTTGATCGTACTAAATGATGAAAACATGAAACAAAAACACAAAATAAAGCAAATGAAGGCATGTAAACACACAAAATAGGTCAAACCTCCATCCCATAATGGGATTGGCATCACTTTGATGTGGAAAGTGGCCCTTTCACAATCCCTTTGATAAGCTTCAATATCCTTGATGAATTTGGAGTAGATTAACAATGCCTACGATTGTGGATAAAAATGGATTTGATAAATGCGAATTGCCCTCAAAGATAGTGATAGTGATTGGATGATTGGTGGATGAAATGAGCATACTGACTTGTGGATGAATATTGTGTAGAGAAATCCTCTACTTATAGAATTCAAGGGTTGAAGAGAGAGTGAAATTGATGAATGTGGGATTAAAATAGGAGCCAATAGGAATGTGACACTTGTCACAAGGCTAATGGTTGGAGGTGGAACATATTTTGGGGAATGTGTGAGTAAAGAGGATGTAAGAGGAATAAATGAGAATGGCTGAGGATTTGAAAGGTTGTAAGAAGTAAATGAATATGGTTGAGATGTAAGAGAATGTGGGTGAGGATGTCAGAGAGGTTAATGAATATGTAAGAGGCTTTTTGAAACCTTTGGAGGGAAATTGAATGGAGAGCTAGTTGAGAGGAATATTCCTTGGAATATGCCATTGTGAGGATAAATAAAAAATTTAGATAATTAATAGAAATTATTTTTATGTTCAACATGGTTAGTTGACCATGGGTTGTTTTAACTCTTGACGAGTTAAAAGCTCGAGGATTTATTAATGATGATTAAAAAATGATTTAGGATTAATCAATTCAAAATTAATTAATTTGAATGGGTTAGGGGATTGTGACATTTGATTTGATTTAATTTGATCAAATGAGAGGAGTTGGGGGGATTTAATTAAATGATTTGATTTAATTAAATATGACGAACATTAGTTAGAAGAAGTGTGAATCAATCTAATAAATTTAATTATTTGATTAATAGCTGAAATTGTTGATTTTAATTAAATAATGTTGATTATTTAATTAATTAGTTAGTTCAAGGTGATTTAGGAAGAAATGGTATTAATTAGTCAGAATCATATGCATAGTATCAATCAGGACTTTGTAAGTGTCTATATTTTTCCCCTCTTTGAAGCGAGGTACCTGCTACATTGGTTCAAAAAATGATATTGCCAATATAAAAATTCAAAAAAATTATTATTTTTTGGATGCCTCACATCTACCCTAGTGGAAAAAATTGCATTGCTACACTTCCCCCTTGAGAGATTTGGTGGAAATTTCAATTTTTAGGTTGAGCTCGCGATAAATATTTAAGATCAGTTCAGCTAAAAGAGGACTGAAAGCTTAGATGTTTGATATAGACAAATTTGATGATTTATAAACAGTTATTGGCCATGGGTAGCCTCATGTATATTTTTGATATATCACACAAATTTGATACTTGGATAAAAATGTTAGTAAAGATAGAAGAATAAGAAAAATAAGAGGGATCAACCCTTGAGTCCGAGATGATGCAGAAGTCCAACAAGTCCATGAGTCATCAAGACTTTTTTAGATATGATGATGAGTGATGGTAATTTGCTTATCCAGGGATTAGGACATGAACAACATAACTTTCCTTATGTTTTATAACACACATAGATACAATGCATCAAGGTACAGACAACCAGGATGGTGTTGTATCTAGTGAGATGGACTTTGACTTGACAAAAAAATAGGAGTATTCTTAGGCATACAAAAAAAATTTAGAGTGTACTTCAAACATTTCAAACCTCTCAGATCAAAACACAGAAAGGAAAAACCTCCCAATGTAATAGTCAACAAGATATCGAAAACATTCTCCATACACACCGAACAAAATTAGCATGACCAAGGTTATATTACAAGAATATCCAACAAAAACAACAAATGAAAGATAATGATCAATGCCCCATTCCTTTCTTTCTAAATCATTTTGATTAGATATCATCGAGAGGTCATTGGAAAGAGCACAATAAGATAAATCATAAGAAAAGATCAAGAAAACAAACAAGCCAATGTTCTTCATACCTGTAGCTAAAGGGATTTGTTTTGAGGATAATAATCCAAAGTCTTTTTCCAATAGATGATGCCCATTGTAGGAAGGAAGCATCCTAGGACATGTTAGTGGATGGTGGCAAGTTGATAGGTTGTTTGAAAGATCGTTGATATAAGGTTGATTGACGTGTTTGCTAAAAATATCAAGAGTTTGATTTTGCATTTAAAAGATTGCTTTTGCCGATTGTTGTGGTTGTTTATGTTTGTACCAAAGGATGAAGGTGACGATTGATTTATTGTGGATGATTGATTATTGTGGGTGAAGCGAAATGAGATGGATGGATTTTTTCAAATATTTGGATGTTTTTGAAATGTTATGAGGTTTTTTTTTGGATTTTTGAGTTATTTAAATGTTTTCATGTTTTTTGTCTCGAGGATGATCAAATATTAGCCTTACCTACATTTAAGGTCAGAGACGACGTAGTTTAGATACCATGTTTTTGATGTTTTTTGATTTGTTTGACTTGTTTTTGGATTTTGATATGTTTTAGATGTTTTAGGATTTTTTGCATGGTTTTGACGATTTGGATATGGATGTGTGACAATATCAATGATCTATTTTGAGATTTTGTTGAAATCCAAGTGAAGGTTGATTGATTTGATTGATGGATTGATGATGATAACATTGTTAAGGATACACAACAATGCAAGGATAGTGTTTAAGCAACATGAGGACTGGGAATGATATCTCGAGATGATGATGGATTGATTGGATTTGACTGATCAAGATTTTGAAGTTCAGCTTGGAACAAAATTTGTTTTGAATGATTTGATGTGATGTTGAAGAACACGTTAGATGTAATTGATATTGATTGTTTGGATCGATGTTCAATGAAAGATAAAGCTTGATAAGGAACATCTTCTTGTCAAAATATGTCATGGGTTTGTGATTTGGATTTTGACTCACAAATGCTTTGACCAATTTGATTTCATGTTTGCCAATGTTCAGATCACCACATAAGTTGGAAGATATAGATCAAGATTTATTCCTAAAGCAAGATGTAAATATTTGCCCCCAATGTCTAGCAATTTATGGAATTCCATGGATGGATTCTTGGATAGATGTATGGATGGATGGATATGGATTATCTTGCGATAAGATAAGGTGTTTGAATAGAGGATGCTCATTTGGGTAGTGCTTCATGGCTTAGATAATGTTGGGTAGGATAAGATTAATGAAAATGACTCACGTCAAGATGTTTTCCATAAGCAAGTGCAAAGTGTACACCAAAATTTTATCAAGATCAAGATAATTTGGAAGATAGATGTAGATTGATGAAAATGGACTGGATAAATGGTTCATGGATGAATGGTTTGATTATGGATAAGATGGATGGAATGCTAGATTTATTATGGATCATGGGATAAGATGCTTCCACCTGAATGAGTGCACATAGATGCTTGATTCTACACATGATGTCTATTTGCTAGGTTTTCATCATGGTACCTGTCCAAAGTGCCACCATAGTGGTTTTCACTAGAGGACGATTTTTTTATCTTTACTATTTTCATGATTTTTTTGATTTTTTTTAAAAATATTTTAAGCTCATGTTGAACCACTTGGTGGTGATAATGTAGATGCTTCTGTCATAATGTGCCATCGATATCATGCTTGAAGAAGCTGCTTTTCCAAGATACATGCACTTGAATATAACTTTTGAGATTCCTAATCTACTTTTTGATACTAGAGTTAACTTTGTCTTTTTGTGTGCATCACAATAGAATGGCTTTTGAATCTTTATGATGAAGAATTGATGCCAATACACGGTCAATGTGAGAATTGGATATCATGCATGGAGGCATGGATGGTGGAGTGTGTTTAGGAATAGGAGATGGATTGGTTGATAGTTTGGAGCCTTTGACTCTCCAAACTTGGGAAGATAAGCAATGATGGGTGGATATGGAAGTTTGCATGGAATTAGGACCAACTACTTGATATACTTTGTACGTTGCTTAAGAAGCCTAGTTTTTCCTTTGTGGACATCTTTGATGGATACTTTTCCATTTTTTATTTTGCCCCATAGTTTCTTTGACTAATGGAGTTTGATAGGGATAATATTTCTTTGTATTCTTTGGTATCCACTTGTACTTGATTTGTCCTTCATGCTTCACTAATTCTTTTTCTTTGATGATGTTCTTCATGCATTGATTCAAATCTTTCTTTTGATGTTGGTCCCAATTCATGGATGGGGTGATGGGTGGATGAAGATTCATGGCGTAGCTGGTTGTAGTATTGGCATTGGTTTCATCATAAGGATTCTTCATGCTTCCTATGTTGACGTTTTCTTGAGACATAGTTGCCCCTAGTATGGCGGTAGTAGTACCTTTGTTCTTTGATCATGCTTGTTTCAAGATGTCCTGTTTAGCAAGCATCCTTTGATAAATGACCATTGCAGATGATGTTATTTCAATTTGTTGCTTTGCTGACTCTAGAATATCTTGTTTGGTTTGACCTATTTCCTTAAGTGGATAATGCTGGATTTCTTCATATATGATGTCCTTAATTTGAATTTGGGATATATTTGATCCTAATGTTGATAACTCAGCTCAAATGTAGGAATAAACAACCTCTTGTTCTTGTGTAATAATGTCAAGAGTAGAAGAATCTTATTCTAAATGAAGATCGTCTATGTGTCCATCCAAAGAAAGCCTCTCATGGGTAGATGGAGGAGTATGTGTTATATGGATATGATCATCATTTGTGACAACTTGTATAGATTGGAGAGTTTCCATTAGATCATTGTAGCATTTTGGAGATATGGATTCTTGATCTTGATTAATTTTGGAATTGCTTTTGACGTGCTTTGGATCAAGTTCTTGACATGGGTCAATTTCAAAGGATGGATTGTTTACAAAGGGTTCTTGGATATCTTCATTAGACATGGGAAGTGGCTCAATATCCTCTTGATATTTGAGTGGATTTGGATCAAGTTTTGAGTTGAGGATTCCTTCAATATCTGCAACCATGAGGTCAAAGGATGTTGATATGTCCTGGAAAGGACCATTGCTAGACTTTGGTGAAAGATGTTGATCATGCTTTGGAATAAATTCTTGAGATATGTCCTCTAACTCATTAGGCAATGTAGAGACATTTTCAACATGATAATTGGTGGATGAATCTTGGATTATGTCAATAGGATCAAATAATGTTAACACTCCTTGAAATAAATCATTGTAGGATATTGTTGAGGGGTTTTGATCATGACTAAAAAGTGACTCTTGATGTATGTTGATTTGATCATTGGATGAGGTAGAAACATCTTCAAGGTTCTCATTGATGGATAGATTTTGTTCATTGTCCTCAATAGTTGTGGTGGAGAGATTGTCACTGCTATCATTAGTGGTTGAATCTTTATCATTGTCCTTAACAGTTATTTTTCCTTGATCAAGAAGGTCTTGGATGAGATTTTTGAGTCGAATACAATTTGATGTTTTATGAAGATTTTATTTATGATACTCACAATAATATCTACCCTTATTCCAAGGGAAGTTTATGATAGAGTTGAAAGCACTTACTTTTGGCAGAGTGATGAGTTTTGCATTATCTAGCTTGTGTAATGCGGATTCAATTGGCTCTCCCAAAGGAGTGTATTCATGCTTGTTACCTTGTAAGATTTGTACTTGTTGAAAAAAATCTTGTTGTCATTGATCTTGTGGTGATTGGTTTTGGAGATGTGGTGCTTGGGCTCGTTGTTGATGATGTTGATCTTGATGTCCAACCTCTTGGCATTGGGGATATTCTTCTTGACGAGGTTGTGGAAACAACTCAATGTTTTGGGGTGAGGATGTCTCTTGGTGCAATGAATCAACTATTTTGGTAAGTGAAGCAATTTGATGTCGCAAAATTTGATCTTGATTTTGATTTTGACACCCTTGATATAGTTGATTTGGTTATTGTTCAAGCATATTTGGAATATACACTTGTGGTATTTGTATAGGATCATGCACAAATTGATTTTGGACAATTTTTGATTTGGAATGATGTTTATATTTTGCATTATAGGTTGACATTGAGCATTGTTGTGGTTGGGAATCATATTGCTTTGATTTAGGTAACCTCGATTTTGCATGAGGTTACCTTGGTTTGGATCAATGCATTGAGTTGTCAATATATTGCTCAGATTTTGAACAACATTGGTTTGATTTGCAAACATATCTATCCCATAGTTCACCAAGTGTGGATTTTATATGTTCATGTTTGGTAAGCTTGTACTTGGTATATTCACATGTGGCATGTATTGATTTGGTGGGATACTGTTGTTTTGTTGAAGACTCATGCATTGATTGTTTGGTTGGTAGATTTGTAGGTTTTGAATTTGATTTAAATCTATTATAGGGAAAGGTGTTCCAAAATTTAGATTTGACATACTCACATTTTTTGTATCATTGAGGTTTGTAGGATTTAATGATCCCATGTATGGATTGTATAAATGTGAGCTTTGATAATCAATTGGTAGTATAAGGCTTTGATAGTTTGGTTGATTTAAACCACTCATGATGTATGAATCAAGTTTATATTCCATTTTTTTCTTGTGTTTTGACCTTGTTGACCTCTAAGAAAATTTAGGACCAATGATGAGATGACAGATGAAAGGAAGAGTGCTATTGGTGTTTGAACTTTTAGGAACTTTGGATCAATGCCAGATTTTAGGATTTGATTTTGATTGGTTTGATTTGGATAATGAACTTGTAGATCCCAAGATGTTGGATGTGACCTTAGGATGAACTTATTCAAAGCGGTGCTAATTTAACTAGAGGTATGAGAAATGATGCATTCTCACACTCCTAACTAAACATGGTGATTTTGATGTGTTTTAAGGATTAACCCAAGTCTAGAATTTTGATTTTTTCCAAAGCTCTAAAAGTTGTTTGTGGGATGGAGATGATTAATGTTTGAGATGGATGAAATGATTGGTTGTTTTGATCCTAAATGAACCTAAGAGGGACTTGTTTTCAAGACCAAGGTTTTGAAGAACATGCTTTTCCCTAAGAGTACGTCAAACCAAAAGATCAATGTTTGCTTGAAAGAACATAAGACAAAATATAAAGAAGCACATGTGTGGGGTTCAATTGATTTCATCTTGATTAATTAATTGCTTTTACCACATTCAATGTCTAGCTCAAGTTTCAAACTAAATGTCTATGTCTTAGCTCCTTTTCATTCCACAAGGTCCATTATGTGAAAATCAAAGAGTCAAGGCCATAGTTTCCCTAGGTTGACTTTGGAGAGAGCAAATTGAGATATGAGCCCAAGTATTTAGAAGCCTCTAAGGATAAAATCCCTAGGGACAAGTAGTAATAATTGGACTCTTCAAGGATATTTGCTCTTTCCAAAGGGTTTGAAATTTTGATGACTTGTTAAATGTTTGTTTTCAATGTTTGAGATACAAGCAATGTGTTTGATTTTGAAACATTGCACAACCCTAGGCCTCAAATATACTACTTGCTAAGTCCCCACTCAGATTTCTCCAAACACTAAGATAAAGTGAATAGTTAGAGATTTAGTGACACTGGCTCCCCTCCACGATACACACTTCTCGGGACCACCAAATCTTAAAATCTTGAATATCTAGAGACCTTAAGGATTTTTTCTATTTCCACTTTGAATAGTACAAATGTGGGGCAACTTTAGAATGATCGTTCTTGCACCAACAAGTATTAAGGATTTTGGTCTTTTAAATAAAGGGTTGTAGTAAGGACATCCAATTTAGGGGATACTATGATAAAATCCCTCAAGAGGTCTCCTAACCCTTAGAACAAGGGCTTTACATATCATAAAGATACTAGGGGAGAGCTATAACGTATCACTTCTTGTTGATTGCAACTTTCATTGCAACCACACATTTATATAGTGGTTCAGAAGAGTTTGGATTTAGCTTGTTACCACTTGGGCCGTTCCCTCCTTTCAAAGTGGGGAGGCAGACCCTCTAAAGATAAACAGGAGAGAAGAAGTACATTTGTAGTTTGATCACCTAGATTGCGTAAAGCGCTAGGAGGGAACACACACAATTCCTTTCCTTCACACTAGCATGAGGTTTAATTTTAGATCCAAATTGAATATATATGGGTGATTTAAGACAACCAATGCCAAAGGAATGTTTTTGATTCTCAAGATCATTGAGTGGCATGAGAGAAGTGCATACACATTCAAGTGACAAGAATTGCAAAAAACCACAAAAAAAAGAAGACACAAGTTATTTTTAATCCCCAAAGTAAAAGTGAGTTCGTTTTAAGCACCAAAAGTTAAGTGTGAATTTGTCTTGTTCAATTTTACCTCACAAAGCAATGTCTAGTGAGTTCCTAATGTTCAATTTTAGTCTGACTTTGAAAAAGCTTGAGTAAATGGTTAATTTTAAGCCCAAAGTAATGCTAGTTGGTCCCAAAGCATGAAAGGAAAATAACATATGGTGGGTTATTTTCCCATGAGTGTTTAAAAACACTATTACAATGAATATAAAATGCTTTTTCTTTCACTTTAATGCTCCATGATCCTCTTAAAACCCACAATCCATGCTCCAAATGTTAGATGAAATCAAGAAAAAGGAAAATACGAGGGTTAGATAAATGATTAAGTATGAAAACCCTAAAAATTAAACTAAGTTACAATGTGATTTGATTTTAGGTGTAAAATTAAATTTTTTAACTCCACAAAAATTGAGAAACACCTACACCATTGCATAGCTTATGAAATTCTACCCCATTTAAAAAAAAAACTCTAAAATAGACCAAAATATGACCAAGATATGGCCATTTTAAGATGGAGTACAAAAACAAGAAAACAAAGGCGACACTACATTTCAAAAGCGACTTTGTATCATTACAAAGGTGGTGAAAAAAACAAAGGCGACACTCTAGTGAAAAAAACAAAGGTGACTCTCTACGCTAAACCAAGGACCTCAAAGGAAACTTTATTTGCAAAACAACGCTCTTGTAATGTCAAAGGCGACGCCCCTTCCTAGAACCTACAAAAATGTGATTTCTAAGCCAAAATGTCAAATTTTTAAATGGTTAGCCCTCCTAGTGCCAAAACGTGAATGATAATTTGCACCCAGCTAAACATAGACAAACAAAAGAGCATAGGTCATTCAAATAAGCACAAATATAATTCTGTATGAGATTATTGATCATACTAAATGATGAAAACATGAAACAAAAACACAAAATAAAGCAAATGAAAGCATGTAAACACACAAAATAGATCAAACCTCCATCCCATAGGGGGATTGGTGTCACTTTGATGTGGAAAGTGGCCCTTTCCCAATCCCTTTGATAAGCTTCAAGATCCTTGATGAATTTGGAGTAGATTAACAATGCTTAAGATTGTGGATGAAAATGGATTTGATAATGCCAATTACCCTCATAGATAGTGATATCAATTGGATGATTGGTGGATGAAATGAGCATAATGACTTGTGGATGCATATTGTGTAAAGAAAGCCTCTACTTATAGGATTCAAGGGTTGAAGAGAGAGTGAAATTGGTGAATGTGGGATTAAAATGAGAGCCAATAGGAATGTGACACTTGTCATATGGCTAATGGTTGGAGGTGGAACACATTTCGGGGAATGTGTGAGTAAAGAGGATGTAAGAGGAATAAATGAGAATGGTTGAGGATTTGAAAGGTTGTAAGAAGAAGTAAATGAATATGGTTGAGATGTAAGAGAATGTGGGTGAGGATGTAAGAGAAGTTAATGAAGATGTAAGAAGATTTTTGAAACCTTTGGAGGGAAATTGAATGGAGAGCTAGTTGAGAGGAATATTCCTTGGAATATGCCATTGTGAGGATAAATAAAAAATTAGATAATTAATAGAAAATATTTTTATGTGCAACTGATTAGTTGACCATGGGTTGATTTAACTCTTGATGAGTTAAAAGCTGGAGGATTTATTAATGATGATTAGAAAGTGATTTAGGATTAATTAATTAATTAATTTGAATGGGCTAGGGGATTGTGACATTTTATTTGATTTAATTTGATCAAATGAGAATCAGGAGGATTTAATTAAATGATTTTATTTAATTAAATATGAACATTATTTAGAAGAAGGATGAATTAATCTAATAAATATAATCATTTGATTAATAGCTAAAATTGCTAATTTTAATTAAATAATGCTGATTATTTAATTAATTGGTTAGTTCGGGGTGATTTAGGAAGAAATGGTGTTAATTAGTTAGAATCAGATGCATAGAATCAATTAGGACTTTTTAAGTGTCTACACTAACATAGTTGATTTCCCATCACATTAACCCTTAGAGGAAAAAATGTAGCTTACATATCTAAGTATATTTTAACAACATAATGACATGTAAATCAACACTTTAAGAACATGAAAGAAGAAAAACAAAATAAGATAGATAGAAGAGAAGAAATACCAATATACATTAGGAAAACCCTTTCAAGTAAAAAACCCAAACTCTAAAGAATCAAACCAATGTATTAATTTGCAACAAAAAACATGTTACAATACACTTGTAGGCTCAAAGCCTTAACATGAAGATGTACATCTTGCTTCTCTGGAGGAAATTCAACAACATAAACCTCTAATAAAAAATTATCATCTCTTTACTCCTTAAGCAAACACCCATTTTTATAGAGTTGCAAGTTGGACATCTAGAAATGCCACATGCCATCATCCTCTTTACTGTAAGCATGGAAAACTAAAGATGAACATGCAGGATGACTATCTTCACCTGCTTATGCAAAATAATTCCAATCTCAACATGCAAGGTGTTTGCATGTATGAAAATGGTCCCACTTGACATCAACACACCTCCTTCATGCAAAGAGTCTCATTTGTCATATTTGTTAGCATAAATAGTGTATTTACATATCTAGTTAGAATGTCACCTATCTAATTTACATATTCACACTTAGCTTAAGTTTATCTAGGCTATTTCATACTTTTTCTCACTTCATATGGTTGAGATATGTGTCCACATCACTTGAGATACCTATTACATGCATACTTGTCACCTTCTCACACACTTTTCAAGTGAGTTCTCAAGTATTGCACCATTTGAGGGGTAGTTAGTTGTCCAGTCTACCTTCTCACCTCCTCATCCTTGCATATATATGTAAGGTTCATAATTGTATTTTACAAAATCTCATTTGTATATGATAAATACCCTATTGTGTTCATCATTTCACTTGTAGAAGGTTATCAATTCATACTTTTTGATCTTGGCATTCTCCACTATGGTATTAGAGCCATGAGAGCACATTTCTTCCTGCATCAAGGTGACTCTCACACATAGCTCTATCATCAAATTTTCATAGAGCCATTTTGGAATTTGGGTATTGAATTGCTTATTTTATGAGTTATTCTTTTAAAACACTAGTGCATGCATACTTTGGTAGTCATTTTTTGTTGAAGGCATTTTATTTTTGCATAAAATTTGCATCTTCTACACATTAGATAAAAAAAAAATTATTGAGTTTTGTTCGCACCAATGAAAAATAGTTTGGGTATTTATTAGTTTTTACAAATAGTAACCAAATCTTACAAAAAACACTATCAAAATAGCACAACATGACCATTTTTCCTACATATCAAAGTTTTTTATCAAATTGCATCTTCAACATTTTGGAAAGAAAATTCTTTCTAGGTTTGATTGTAATGCCATTTTTTTGTGTGGGTATTTATTAATTTTGCATACAACAAGTAGATTTTGTAAAAACTCAATTAGAAGTTTCCATGTCATTATTGATGGAAAAATAAAATAGTGTAACAACTTTTGATCAATAACTCACAATTGAGTGCTATTTTTTTTAAAAGTTCATATTTTTTTCATTTTTAATCCATTGGACTTAATTACATTGTAAAAAACACTAAATTATAAAGTGCCAAATTTTGGGGGGCTCTCAACTATTTAATTAGGGGGGTCTCTTGAGTTGTGCCCTAAACACTTGCATTTCCATTTTTAGCTTTTTTAGCATTAATCATTTTGTAGGAATCTAAATTAATCAAGGGGGTGTCTTGAGTGGTACCCTTGAGCACTTTCGTGAGTTGTGTCTTTGGACACTTTCACATTTCTCTTAAGTGTTTTCTTCTCACACTTTATTTTTGCTTTTAATTTTGTTGGTCGTAATCTTGTCTCTAAATCCATGGAAAATTAAATGTGATTACTGTAAGAAAAAAAGACATACCATAGATGAATGCATGTTTAAAAAACTTGAAGACTTGGAGCTTGCGTGGCAACTTCATTAGTTAACATGAATTTGTATTATAAATGGAATCAACTTGTTAGATTCTTCTATTCCAACACTTGTAGAAACATCTAGTCTCACTCAACCATCATGTGAGATGCCACCATATTTTGAAGATAAACAATGTAGTTCGGTGACATGCATTTCAATCTCATTACCTGTTTCTAATTTAGAATCAAGAGTTGATTCCTTGAGAACTTCCAAAGATTCCATGTACCAAGATATAGTTTGTTTAGATTCACCACATTCAAGACAAATTTCTACCATATATTTATCTTTGTTTGTAGAGTCCCACATTGTAGATTTGGAAGACACCATTGAGGACATTTATCTTCTTTTTGATGAAAGTTCTTGTGCTACCACAAAGTTTAGAGATGCTTCATTGGGAGCATCCAAAGATTCATTTTGGAAGGTATTTGCATCTTTAGTACATGTTCTACATCAGTCTTCACATTGACCATTTCAATAATTTGAGTAGTTTTCAAAGATTTTATCTAGGTCTTTGGATCATGTGTGAAATTCATAGACCTTCATTCTTCTTCCTACATATTCTTATCTAGAATTGGAAGTCATCATGCACACATTTGTGGTATTGTTTCTTCCCAAGGGGAGAAATATTGTTCAACTATCATGGATTGTGGATCATCTTTAGCATCCAGTGTTGAGCATCTACCAACACTACATGCAACATCTTGAGGGGGGGCTACATGGTTTCTCTTCTCCCATTAGTTTTGAGAGGATTTTTTTTTTGTTGCATGGAGTTCTTTCCTTCTTGCATTTTGGGGGGGTCACATAGGCCTTCTCTATATTCTCTCCTATGGGAAGAATATTATTATCCTTTGTATGAAAAGTAGTCCTTGGGGGATCATAACGAGTCCTTCATTTGTCACTTACCTTCTTCACTTGTACATTTTATTGCATTTGCGTCATTTCTCTTTTGAAGAGTTTTATTTCCCACTTAGATTTCTCCTTTTCTTCACTTTGTGATAAGAAATTCATACATGAGTGCCTAACATGGCCTAGTAGTCAGGACTTTTCATCATGCATACATTACTCCCTAAGTTGCACTTAAGGTGATGTGTTAGTGTAAACAATGTCTTTACATATCTAGTTATGATATCACCTTTCTAGGACTGACCTATTCACACTTAGCTTAAGTTTACTTAAGCTATTTCATACTTTTTTCTCACTTCATATGGTTAATACATGTGTCCTCATCACTTGAGTCACCTATTGCATGCATACTTTCCACTTGATCACACACTTATCAAGTGAGCTCACAAGTGTTACACCTTTGGAGGGGTAGTTAGTCATTTAGTCCTACCTTCTCACCTCCTCATCCTTGCCTATATATGCAAGGTTCATCATTTTTTTGTACATAATTTCATTCAAGTACATATGATATATATCCTATTGTTTTCATCATTTCACTTGTGGAAGGTTATCAATTCACGCTTTTGATCTTAACATTCTCCAATAATAGCAAATTTTGCTTCCAACTCTTACGATTGTCATAATTTGTCAAATTGCCATAATTAGCTATAATTTTTTCATAAAATCTTACAACTTATGACACATGCCAAAAATTAAGCCTCCAATGGGGTCCATAAAGTGGGACACCTATTTCCACCTATTTAGAATGTATGTCATCTTAATCACATACCATGTAAGTTTCCACATCATCAAAGTGGGTCCCATAAAAGTGACATCATTGGATGAACATAAAATTACAAACACAAACATAAAATAATTAATTAAATAAATTAATGTTAAGCACTTGTAAAGGTTGAGACACCTTAACTCCCAATGATTCTATGTTATAGACCTAACAAATTTCTCTTTACTTTGTTTAATTGATGTCCTTCACGGCTCATACTCGTGATGAATCTCTTTCCTTTATTTTTTTTATAAGTTAAAGGGCACATGAGGCAATTATATAAGTGTTAAATTTTTAGTTAGTACACATTATTTGATATTGCCATGTCCATTTGGTCTAGATCATTTAACAAGCCTATTTATTTTTATGCTAAGTAACTTCTTTTAGTTGTGGGATCTACCTCTAGTCCTATTGCTTTATTTTGTATTCACAAACCGTAAGAGGATCTAAAAAATAATAATGCAAACATAAAGATAGGCATAAAAACCTAAAAAGAATGAAGGTACAAAACTTAAGATCAAATTGCTGGGGATGCAAGATCAAATGAGTTCACAAAAAATGTAAAGATAAATAATATTCTTCTTAGGGTTAATAGAGGCTAATTAAATAAATGCAATCAACTCTTGACATAAAATAAACTAGATTAAAGTGAATGACAATTGGGTACGATAAAGCATGCAATTTAATACAATTTTAAGAAATTAAGTGCATAAGGTTAGACATACTTAGCTCTTGGAACAATGCTACATATAAAATTGTTGCATTGCAAATTCCACTCATGTGTATAAAAAAATAAGCAATTTGAATATGCTCACTATTTAAGGTTCTATGTAAAACTACAACTAATCTTGGGTTGATTCCATAATTGTTGATCAATTTTATGCTATGTGCATTGGACCTATGGCATCTAACCTTGATTTTGCATAGTGCATACTTTTATTTCCTAATTCACTATATTCCTTGCTCCTCGTCGATTGTTAAGGAGTGACAATATTTAAAGCACCTTAGGGAAATCCCTAGATCATACATGTCAAGTTCTCCTAGGTTGACCTCCCCAACCCCCTTTAATTAGATTGACTTTATGATTACGACAAAGACCATCAAACAACAAGCAACATGCAAGTGATCTAGATGTTTATTTTGTTGCAATGTTTTGATTCTTTTTAGCACTCCAAAGTGACGTGTTCCTATTAATGTTTTTGTATGATTCAGGATGTTGAATGATTTGGCAATGTGAATTAATGTCCAAATGAGCGGCATTAAATACCAAGACATAATGAATCATTGCACAAATATATACCAAGTTAGCTCACACAACTATTAGGAAAGGATGAGGGTTGGCCATTTGAATCTTAAGAAAGTAAAATTTGGATTAGATCTGCATCATATATGATTGATCTCGTGTACCATGGAAATGCCACAAGATGGAGAATGTGGTATCTAAAGATCAAGGGCATATGTATGGATATTTGGGCCAATAAATAATGAGAATGTGTAAAAATTAATGCAAATAAGACATGTATAATTATAAATGTATTCAAATGTGTGAACATGAGAGTAAATGAAGATGGATAGAAACCAAGGAAAAAACTAAACTTAACACAAAATTGTATCACATATTATTTTATAATCATATCAAGGCATTCTCTCAAAATAAAGTCAAAACTAAATAAAAATTGATATAAATAATACTAATTTCACCATTACATTTTATTATTAATAATTTTTTTGACATTATTATTTTGACTTAGAATAAAATTGGATAAAGATTTAGGTTGGCATTCTACTATGACTCATTTATGTTTATTAGCTGTTAGCTTCCACGTGTTCTTGTCTATGGACTTTCTTATAATTGGATCATTAGCGATTAACCGTTAAAAAATATTGTAATTATCCTATAATCAGATCATTGGTGATTAAGAAAGAAAACAAAACAAAAATAAATAAATATAAATATTAGTTTGTGATGAAAACGACTTTCTACGTGCCTACGAAGAAGATTAAATCTTTGAGTGTTCGCTTGAGTGTAATTTAACTCTTGTATGAAAAGCTTGTAGTCATTTGATGTGTATTGACGACAACCAATTTAATCCTTTCGAAGTAAGAAGAATATTATTTGTCCGATTCCATCACAGAAAATAGAATAGTCTTTAAAGGGCATTCCAGTTACACTTTTCAAGATTGATTTCAGTGGAGCAAAAAGGAACAAAAAGCCAAAAAAAAAAATACTAAACAAATTTAAGATTCGCACATATGACAAAACCTTATGATGTTTTCAATTTTTTTTTGTGATTTTAGCTATAACTGTTGACGTGGGTATTCTTGAGCTTCTGACCCAATTGCTTTTTTTTCCGGGGGTTGCTCAAATTCATAAAACAGTAATACCATACCAAAAAATGGGTCTGGAAACAGGAGAGGGTGTGTCTCAGAAGAGAAGAGTCGCATTGATTCTTGTCGATGGAGTAGGGGATGTGGCAATACCATCCCTGGGATTTCTTACTCCTTTGCAAGCTGCACGCACACCCAATTTGGATGCAATGGCTTGTGCAGGTGTGAGTGGGCTTATGGATCCAGTAGAGCCAGGCTTGGCGTGTGGGAGTGACACTGCACATCTTTCTTTGTTGGGTTACGATCCAAGAGTTTACTACAGAGGCAGGGGTGCATTTGAGTCGATGGGAGCAGGCCTTGCCATGTCACCAGGGGACATTGCATTCAAGGTTAATGTCGATACTATTCTGTGTTTATGCAGCATTTACACTGAAAGCTTTATGATGATATGAGGTTGCTTGATTCACAATTGTTAATTGAGATTTCCAGAGTAGTAGTCCACTTTATGATTTTTTGTGGGGTTTTATCTTCTGTCTTTTTGGATACATTTTGGACTACAAGGTTGTGTTGATTTTTTTTTCTTTTTTGGATAATATGTCCAAGATGAGCAGAAACTTGATTGTGGTGCCGTGGAAACTGAACTTGAAAATAGAATCTGGCTCAGGGCAGATAATCCTTTATCAGCAGGGAGATGAGTCATGACCCATATAATTTCCAGGATACTAGTTTGTTCGTGCACAATTATAAACTCTCTTCTCCAAAGCCGTTTATGATTTTTCCTTTTTGGGCTTATCTTTCATTTGCATCTCTATATTGGATTACATGGTTGTGTTGATTTTTGAGGTTTTTGGACATTCTGTTCTAACTGATAAAAACATGATGATAGTGTTGTAGAAATGTAATTACATAAATTCTGCCAAGGCTAGATAGTCCTTTATCAACAGAGAGACGACAACTTGAGTCCATTTCCGGGAAAGATAAGAAACTTACAAATTGTTGAGAACTTAGCATTTTTAGTTTCTCAACCGGGGCTCTAGTCACTTGCAGGACTCCTAGTAAAGAGATATGGGAATCTGAAAAATGTGAACATGCCTTTGATGGATTTTTGGGTGAATCCATAACTTCCTGGCTGTTACCACTTATGAGAGTCTATTTTTAATCTACTTTGGCTTTGTCCTCTCTAGGCATGTTACTTTGTTTCGTTCTTAAGTTGCTTTTCATATTCCAGGGTTCTTTTCACCTTAGTACTTGTATACTGTAATTTGGTGGTACCCTTAAATCCCATACACTGACTTTAATTTGTTGACATTTATATAATTTTTTTCCTTTTTACTTTCTCTTTACTGTAACATTCAATCACTTCTAGATTATAATATGTATGTGCATGTCCTTTCTACCGCACCAGGACTTCTCCAATTTCCTACCTTTATTAATTTATATACCTCATGCTGATTACTTATACTGGAAACTTGGTAGAGTTTCATGATCAGCAGTTGTTTCAAATTTCAATAGTTTCACTTGAGCTTTTCGTTGGGCAGGGAATTTCCAAAACAGACACCACTTAATCTCGATATTTTTGCATCTGTTATTGGTAGACTTTTTTCTTTTTTTTTTGGAATAATATTTTGGGGTTCTATTCAGGGGTCACATTCCAAAGCATGCCATATAAAATACTACATACTTAATGGTAAACCTGTATAAACAGTCTAAATAGGGCATAACAACCAAACTAGAGACATTAACTATGCAAGAAAACAAGAACTACAGAAAAGCTAACAGGAACTGCAGAAAAGCGTAACAGGAAACCAGCATAAACAGCCTCCACAGGTGAAGCTGGACCTAACGTAACTTAACAACATGCCATACCAACACTGAGCTATTAAAAAATTCCCATTATAGCATCCACAGATCCAACAACCTCCAGTTCATATATTCTCAGACGCCCCCCACCTAGCAATACTTGCACCACATGGGAGGGAATGCCATCTATGCATGATCCACAACCCCTTTCCTAGACACAACCACCAAGTGCACCTTCACTTGCCCTGCCATTTCATCTGAACCTTCAAACTGGATGCCATTGATAAGCTTTGCCCTTTGTACTGCCTTTTGCAGGTTGTTGTTTATGAGACTTGGAAGTGTAAGGCTGTTCACAACCTCCAACAGGCCCTTATTGTGGGAGGCTACCGTGTGCTTGATGACTGTCCTTAAATCTTGTGAGAAGCCAGTTAGACTGCTAACGTCTCTGTTGAGTGCTAAAATCTCCTCTCTCATGGCTTTAATATCTAGGGCTACTGATGCCTCCAGGGGCTGGATAAAGTCTTGTTTTCCAAACTCTTGATCTTCCATACTATAATTCTCCCTGCAAACCAAAAGCTCTACCAGGCTTTCACGGATTTCTGTATTCTGGACCATCATTTCCAACTTATTCTAGAAATCTGCCATGATAGTAGCATGGGACCTCAATTATCCATTATCTGCTATCCCATCCTTGCCAAGGATAGCCTTTACCACATTGAACATTGCTATTTTAGGGTGCTTTTGTAGATGGTGATCTGACACATTGCCCTTGTGGAGTGGGCCATGTGAAGAACTGGCTGCTTGATCCACCATAACATCTAACACCATGCACAGCCACCAAGACCAAACTCCTACCTGCCACACCTCAGTGAAGCCAGCAAGAAGTCTTGCCACCAGCAATAACCAACATCCAGCAAACAAATGTGGAATGATAGGCCACCACCATACTTTCACCATCATTTAACACACTTACCAACAAGAAACTATCTTCTCAAGAGCTTAGCATGTGTGAAGCATCCTTTCCATTCAATCCCTTGATATAACATGAATACAGCCATAATTACCAATTGCCTCTTTGATGAATCTCAAGTTGGACAATCTTTGATGAATCTCAAGTTGGACAATCTTTGTCCACTAGCCTAGGTAAAACTTCCCATGCCGACACCATAATACTTTTTAAAGAGGAAATATTTGTCACTTCTATATCATGCTTTTCCAAGCAATCTGCAACTTGATTTTGCTCCTTGTAGCAATACCTTATTTCAACTATGCCGATTTCTTCATCCATAGGAGGACTTCAAGGATGGCACTCAATTTCCACTTAGGACTGGATTATTTTTTGAGAGCTTTTATTACAACCTACAAGTCGCCTTCCATAGTGATACTATGGTATCCAGCCAAAAAGGTCATCTCCAATTTAGCAAGAATAACCTCCCACTCTGCTTTATTATTCCTTTTCTTGCCTAGATAACATGATCTCCCAAGCAAGAAGTTGCCCTTTGTATCTCTTAGAACATATCTAGCTCTAGCTGCACTTGGGTTCCCTTTGGAGGTACCCTCAAAATTTAGTTTACATCCTCTAACCAGAACTTTCCATTTTTCATTTCTGGTAACATTTTTATGGATATTTATAACCCTTGAATGGGAAGCAATACTGCGCAAGTTAAAATGATCTTGAAAAATGTTTCTATTAGCAGATATCTATAATTTCATTGTAATTAGAGGATACATCTTAATGAAGTAGGGAAAGGAGAAATTGGTCCTGTAATGTGTGAGAATTAAGTGTGAAGTCCAATGATTGACAGAAAGAAAACTCCACACAAGTATATTATCATATGGAGAGCAACTTTAAGGGCTCCTAAACACACTATACTCAATATAGAACAGAGAATAAAATGTAGGCCTAGCCCCTTATTTAGACACCTTTTCCTAAGATGAGAGAGGGAGAGTCAACATTCTATGGTTTACATCATAGACACGTATCCCAAAGATATGCCACAGCATTGATAACTCACCCAATAAGGCAGTTTTTATTTTTCTAACACAATGATGAAAACTATGGTGTTGAGATAGAATATGGCCAAGGTCAGCAGTTGTACCTATGATGTAAGGGGTCAATCTGTGAAGCAGCTGTTACTCCAATAACTTCAACAAGGAAGTGTAACATGCCATCCTTGTGTGAAATTTTCTTCTAGTTCCAAGAATAACAATTGTTTTTTATTTTAATTTTTTATCATAGTAGAATTGCTGATCCCACTTTGTTGGCTCATTGCATGTGAGGTGTCATGATGTTCTACATTTATGCATAAAGTGGAAGATATGTGCAATAATGTAAACAGAGAGATTCTAAAGAATCATCTCCATTTTGCATGATAGGAGACAAGTGCAATATCCTCTTTGGCATGGAATGTACTTGCATGTATTTTAAATATAAAACAACAATTTGTTGTCAGGCCAGTAACCTCCTAAATGCAGGAGTGTCTAAAAGAAATGTCCACCAGTTCATTGAGCAAAAATAGCGACCAAATTGCTTTTAACTATGAAAGGACTTTGGATTTTAGTTATGAATTTGGCTAACTTAGACGAATTAATGTGCACATGGAACTTGCTTGGGGGAAAACCAATCTGTGACTACAGGGATATGAATTCTTGGATTAAGTAACCTAAATTATTTTAGTGAAGTGAATCATAGGCCAACATTTATACAAATATGTTGGTGAAGGGACTAATTCTTCCTTAGGAGAGTATTTATTATCAGGGAATAGCCTTCTCTTGGCTAACAATTGCTCCATCTACTTCCATCTTTTATGTTCTTGCCTCATGCTCGTGGTATCTTTTTCTTCATTCCTTCTCCTTCATACTTTTCTGTTGGAAATTTTTGAAGAGTATGGATGGCAGGGGAGAATAGAAAACTTTTGTCTCCTCAAGATTGTTCAAAAAGAGAAGTTATGGTAAGGGACCGTGTGATTCCCTCTTACTAATAATTTGTTTGATGTTATTCAGGAAAAAATTTCCAAACCTTTGTCAGGCTCTAAGAGGCAATTAGGTGAGTCAAGAAACCTTTTGTCATGAAAGGAATCAAAAGAGACTTTTGTTCATTCAAGGTGGCAAAGAGATTTTACTGTGTAGATTTGCAAGAGATTCCTTGTCTTGGTTTAACTTCATGAATAGGGTATTATGACAAATATTTGGCGTTTTCAGTTTCTTCCGCCTTATAATTGTCCACAACTATTCCCTTCTGTCTACCTCAACTTGAGCATAAATTTTGTGGATTGTAATTTTGAAGTAAATTGTAGTGAAGATTATAGTTATTGGGTAATCGCTATGTCTTCGTGAATAAAGATTGTGAGGGATTCCCTCTTGTCACGTTTACATTTTTTTCATTATGTTTATCATTAGTATTTATCATCTATGAAGATTAGCAATTCATTTCTTACAAGTACATTTTAGTGGATATTGAGACTAGTGCCTAGGCATTAATGCATTTAGTTCCCTTGATTTCATTTTAAGGCTTTGTTAAGCCCCTGATAATATATCTTTAAGGTAGGGCTGTTATAAGAGTGGGTGTAGGACCTAGGCGCGACTCAAATCACACAAAGGCTTGTTAACCATTTCTATATGACAATTTGTCTCAGTTGTGAAATGTTGAGCTCAGTGATATTTTGGAGAGCTTTGCAACCTATGAACTTGAAGAAAGACAATTAAGAGTACTTGCTGAAATAGCAGTTGTAACAGCAGTATATGCTTCAATTAGCACATAGGTTGAGCAGGTAGAACTCAATGGGAAGTGTCATAGAGATAGAATTTGTTATTGTTCACAGAAACCCCTAGGGCGTTTACTTATTCAACAAACAAGATTTCATTCCAACAGAAGTGTGATTGTTGATCTGAACACATATTATAGTATATATAATAAAAGAACAATATATTTTCAATATAATTGTGTGGCTGATTCAGAAATACAACTAATTATGGGAAGAATCACCCCAGCCCTTTGACAGTACTGAATATACAATATAATACAGAGGTGTTTTAGGGATCATTTATGAAATAGGCATCAATCCAACTTGGGTTGTTAAATTGTTTGGGATCAGAAGAATGCCCTTGAGGAACACCTAATTGAAGTCTCACACTGCATGATTGACAAGGCTCATACTGTTTTCTAATCAACCATTGGTGACTAGTGGGTGTTGTTTTCAAAAAATTGAAGTCCATGAACATATAATGACAAAAAGAACAAAAGATACAGGTGATGAATTTCTGAAATTTACAGGAGCAAAATGGTTAGATAAATTTGAAGAATTGGAAAGGAAATTCAAGGCACTTTGGACATAACTCGAGGTGCTTAAGAAAAAAAGAAATGGCAACCCATAATTTGTTGATCGTGATTGAAGTTCTGTCTAATCATGCAGCCAATGAAAATAGACTAATAGTAATACAACTTCAACTCAGTGATTCCTGTGACCTGGGAGTCAAAAAGATTTCGCATCAAAACCTGCTATGAGACTCAAAAAAAAATAAATTATCTACTATGTTTTGTAAAGAGGTATTTTCATTTAAAGAGAAAATAATTTCATAGTGATCAAAATACAAAGTAAATGCCAAATTGAGCACTAGAGATGCAAACAAACGTCATGTAGTTTATACAGATCATTACATTTCAAATAATTTCAAATATCAAATGTCCAAAAATATGTTTATGGAGTATCCAGTCCAAACTCCTGTAGAATGATTTTTGCGTTATTAAAGTGATACACCAAAATGAAAAGAATTCTAGTAAGAACAGTCTGGAGTGTCTGTCCCCTATTGGTTATCTGCCTGTGGATGTGGACTGACATCTCTCTCCAAATCCTGCTCTGTCCTGCTGATCCATAAACTGAGGCAAATATTGCTCCAGCAGTTAACCAATCACAGTTTTGTTTGGGAATGTAGTTGACTGATTTCAATTAACCAAGAATGTAACAAGATTTTACAGGAAATTAGGGAGAACAATCCCCATAAAGAATAAAACACAGAGATACAATGGAGAAACTTGCTTGCGGGTGAAAACTCATGCAAATGTGAGCAATCCTCTCAATTTAAACTACTCCGATAGCAATTACAAATGCTCTAAGCCACTTAGGCTTGATAAAGAAGCATGAATCAACTCTGGTATTAACTCAAATGACCCTTTTCTCTCTCACAACCCAATTCCCCTGTTACTGCACTTGCAACAGCCACTAGGAACTCATAAAAATACAGGTGAATCCCTTTTCCAGCCTTCTAGATGCCTAAAATACATTCCAATTTTGATAATTTGGGTGTACAATGGCTATACATAACCTTACAATGGAATATGAAGTTGAAACGACCAAGGAAAACGAAGAGACATAAAAAACTGGAATGTCATGGGAAGTGTTTTTTGGTGCAGAACAAATTTGCCACTTTCTGTAGATTGGTGAAAACATTTTTGCCTTGGTGGTTTTGCTTTCATTGCCAATTGCAATCAACAATTTCACCAGAGAGTAATTAATACTCTCCATAGTGGGGAGGGACAGTCCCACTATCCCAATCTCTCTTCTCTCTGCCGGGAGGACCCTTCCCTCCTAACTAAGTCTTACCTTTCATTTTGGCAACATCTCTTAGCAAGTTGGAGTAGTCAAAAAAGAACTACTTGATCTGTCAAACTTGTTAGTGTTGTGACCATTTCACACATCGCCCCATTGCAAATGGGGACCCCCTGTTTTCGCTTTTTGCCTCGGTGTTGCAGTTGCATGTCACTTGTCTTTTTACAATGAGGTCATCATTTTGAGGGTTCCAAGTCAGTCAGTCTGCCGAGAGTCATCTGAGCCAAGTCAAGAATCCATGCTTGAATCAGCGCGTAAACGTCACCATCGTGCTTAGAGGGCCTGGGAGACGAAGATCGACTGTCGTTTCAGTCAAATCCGACACTTCCAAATTTTTAGGGTTTCTCACCCCGGGCCCCCTATTTTTTAGGACCTACTTTTTTTGGTACTTTTGGGCAATTATGGGATCCCTATTTTTTAGGGTCTATTTTTGGAAAGTTGCTATTTTTGGAAAATTTCTATTTTTGGAAAGTTTCTTTTTTAGAAGGGTCCCGAGTTCTGAAAACGCACTCAGAAGTTCGAAAAACTCAATAGATCTCTCAGAAAATCGAAATGAAAATTTGAAATTTTTCGAAAAATCTGGAAAAAACAAGTAAAAAGCGTGAAAAATCAGACCAAGAACACTCGAAATCTGGAAAAATCAGTCAAAACCAGTCCGAAATCAATCAGATCTGAGGACAAGATCATGAGAATCAGCTCTTAAAATGGTGAAATCTGTGAAAAATGTGCTTAAGTCTGAGGTTCGCCATGGAAGAATGATGAAGGAAGGTGTAAGAAATGTCAGGAAGTTTATGGAATTCACCCAGCAACAAGGAAGAACATCCTTGGACCTTCCAAAGTCCGCCCAGCATATAGCATGCACATCCTTGGACCTTCCAAAGTCCGCCCAGCATATAGCATACTCATCCTTGGCAGCTCTAAAGTCCGTCATGCATCTTGAGGCAACATCCTTGCATCCTCCAAAGTCCGCCCTGCATGTCCAAAAGACTTGGAAAGTCCGCCATTCTCAAGAGGAAGTGCCAAAAAGTTGTGAAGTCTGCCAGCTTGAAGGTTGTCAAGTGCCAAGAACTCATGAAGTCCGCCCAGCACTAAGCAAGCATGTCCTAGGATCCTTTGAAGTCCGCCATGCATCAAGGGAGGAAGTGCTAAAAGGTTCCAAAGTCTGCCATGCACTAAGAGGGAAGTCCTTGACACTTCCAAAGTCCGCCCAAGGATATCCTAGAAGTCTCTAAAGTCCGCCAGCCTTAAGGATCCTTGTCCAAACATCACCTAAAGTCCGCCATCTGCTTAAAAGAGAGATGCAAGAGGGTTATGAAGTCTGCCCTTGAAAGATTTGACTTGGCTGAAGACTATCCATGAAAATTTCGAAATTTTGCCTAAGTGTAAAAGCCTAAAAAGGTGGGAATTCGAAATTTTGACTAAGTATTGTAGGATTTCCAAAGAGACAAAGGGTTAAGCAAAATGCTAAGAAGTTGGGAGGTCCGCCATGTTCAAGGAGATGATGTCTAAACTTCTTTGAAGTCCGCCCTAGGAAAAAGGGACGTCCAAGATGCATATCCAAAGAGGAAGGAAGGTTCGCCATACACTTGAAGAGGTTGGCAAGATGTCAAGGAAGTCCGCCATGCTTGTCCAAAATACTAAGGAAGTCCGTCTAAGCACATGAGAGGATAAAAGAATAATTTTTGGCTAAGTGTTAATGCCAAGTCCAAGAAAAGGTTCGAAATACTTGCCTAAGTAAAGAGGCTAAGGGATGAAAAATGAAGACGTTGGCTAGGAAGTATGACGCTTTCGAGAGGTCAAATGCCAAGTTTGAAAGGACATGTGCTAAAGAAGATTGGGATTTGGCAAAGAATAAAACGGAATGTGCCTAACACGATGAGGAAAAGAGGTAAAATTTGCCTAAGTATGGAGAAAATGCGAAGAAATTGTCAACTTTGACCGAAGAAAAATGCGCAAGGCAAAGAGAAAGGAAGGATCGCCCTTGGCCAGAAGGAAGGAGAATTTGTCAACCGTCCAAGAAATTCGCCCGATGAAGACATCCAGGCAAGGATTTTGCTTAGAAAAATTTGACTGAGCAAGAGAAAATTTGACTTTGGCAGAATAAAATAGGCTCGGTGCTATTAAAATCTCGCCTCGGCAAAAAAAAAAAAAGGATCTGGCATAACAATTGTTGACGGAATGGCTTAAGTTTTGACTTGGCTAGACGAAATTGAGAACAAAATTGGAAAATACACTTTTAGCCAAGAAAAATGAAGAGAAAATCGAAATAGCCATGGGTCGAAGACGAACGGGTTGGAATAAATTGAAATATTTTAATATTTTAATAATTTATTTTCAATGCCTTGGACAAAATGAAGTTTGCCAGAGATGTTTTGGAGGAAAATAATTTGTGCCGGCCAGAGATAAAATCCGAAGGGCAAAATTAAATTCACCATGGCTTCAGGAGAGAGAGTGGTAAAAATTTAGGAGAGAGAAAATCTGAATTTGTTTATTTTATTTCTTGTAGGTGGATGACGATGTGAGGCGAATCTTCAAAGAAGAAGCAATGGCGTGGAATGATGGCAAGTCTGCTTCGGGCCAAATGGAGTGAGGGAAAAAGGATGGGACAAGCATGAGAAAGTCCAACCTTGCCTAAGCACAACATGTCCAAACCTTTGTAAGGCATGTTCAAGGTAAAATAAAGTCCGACCTGGATAAGAAAATGTCTTGAGCATCATGAAGTCCGACTTTGCTTGGAGGAAGTATGTCCAGACATCCATAAGATCCACTAAGTACAATGGCAAACATGATGCAAAGTCTGACCTAGACCAAGAAAAGAAATGTCAAAGTGTTGAGAAAGTTCGCCCCAGTGTGAAGAGAAAAGATGGTAGGCACTAGAGAAAGTTTGACTTCTCCCCAGAGATGTTTGTCCAAAGTGGCTTGGAGTCTGACTTAGGCCGAGAGAGAAAACGTTCGAGCTCATGTGAAGTCCGCCCAAGGAGAGGATGAGAAAATTGGCTAGAAGAATTCACTAAGTGTTGGACAGAAAACAGGAAGGATGAAGAGGAAAATAAAGGGAAATGAATAAAATCCTTGTCCAGAGATGGAATTTGTCCTACATAGCACAAGCCAAATTTAGAATTGAAGGCAAATCCACAGGCAAAGTTCGTTCGAGAATGGAGATGGCCAAAATCTTGGCTAAGTGTTGAATGGTCCACATGAAGGTGTTACAAAATAGCCAAAACTTGGCTAAGTCTAGGAAATACTTCACAGAGGAAATTCCAATTTCCTCCATCATGGCGAAAGCACAGAGGCATTCTTCTCCAAATTCAAGACACTTGAAAGAATGTTCAGACATCTTGAAGGGATTTCATCTACAATCCCAGACCTATTGAAGCAATTCGGGCAACTTCTTGAGGGATTTCATCTCCTGAAGAATTAAAAACAAACTTCCAATCAGAATCAGATGGTGACAAGAAGAGTGTTCCAAACAGACCTCCATACTTACACAATTTCTCGGCACAAATTGGAGAATTCAAAGAGGAAATCCAAAGGAATAATATCAGCCCAGTTCAAGCAGGAGGAAGTTCAAAGCAACCGACTTCAAGTCCAGACACCTGTTCCAAGGGGAGACTTCCAGACCTCAAAGATTCCAGTACAGGTAAGAAGAAGAAATCAAAATCTCAAAAGGAATCCAAGATCAAAGCTAGGAAGAAACAAGAGCAAAGGATAGAGTCATCGGCAAGGAAAATATTCTAAGGCAGAAAAACGAAGCAACCAAGGAAGACATCCAACACACTGAGGTGGCGCCTCGTCATCTTCCAACCAATCAAACTGTTCCAAATCAACATGCAACAACATTCTATTTTATTGTTGGTTCATATTTAGCAAAAAGGACAAGTGTCCTCAAATGTAATTTTCTCATTGGTCGAAAGTGACAAACCCTAATTAGGGTTTTATTTTGTAATCTCGGCCGTTGATTTGAAATCAATCTTGGCCATTGGTGTAATTGGGGAGCCTATAAATTGAGCTCGCCCCTCATTTGTAAAGTGTGGAGACAGATTATGTATATTGTCGCATTGAGACTATTTTGAATGATAAAAGCTCTTGAGCATGATTTGCCTTGAATCACTTCTTATTGTTGAATAGTAAGCGAGGTTACATATTATCTTCCGCCATAGATTAGAGTTAAAGTTAGATTAGGTAGAATTTGCTTTGAAAAGTTGTTAATTGAATGAGAGATTGATCGTATTGATTCAATGGTGAAGTGTAGCTCATACTTTTTTCGAATGGATGATTTGCATTCGATTTGTAAAGTTAGCCTGAGCTCTTAAACGTGGAAGCTTAACTTCAACCTCATTCGAGGTTTGAAAATTATTCTCACAAACCCCTTGAAGATTGCACCCATTTTGCGTATGTTGTCCTGCAGGAGGCGAAACAAAGTGTGGTTTATTTCTCTTCACCGAGTCCTTACTGTCTCTTGAGTTCTTAGGCTTAAACTAGATTTCCTAAACCCTATTCTTTTGCCATTTTTTTTGAGATCCACAATTGAAAGTCCTGATCGAGAGCCTTTAATGATAAATTCCCTAAAGTCCTAAACTTGTGAAGATTTTCTTACGTAAGTCCCCTTGTTTATTACCAGCATATCACAACGACCATTGAGCTTATCCACACGTCGAGACCCGACTAAAGAAACCTTGGAATCGCCATATGATTTTCTCGCAATCTTAACATATGCGGTGGTTTTTCAAGAGAGGATAGAGTGTCTTTGGACATTTTATTCTGTGTGTTCGGTGGATGATAAAACGTACATCAACAGTTAGGAACAATGGTTTATCAAGGGAACTTTTCTTGATGGTGGTGGAACTCAAAAACGAGCAGGAAGAGTTGCAGACCACATAGGGTATCCTATGAAAACAAAGAACCAAATATAAATGGTTGAAGGTTGGAGAGAAGAACACTATCGTTTTTCACTGTTCAATCCTTGCTAAGTACAATTAGAATCATTGGTTAGTCAAAGTCCACAACTTTTGATTGATTTCTTCTCCTCCCTCTTTTCAACTAACCAAATATTTAAATATTTTGCCAAACAAGAAATTCTTCTAGTTATTCTAGGGCCTGTGAACCCCTCTTGTAATGAGAGGTTGGTTCACTCCATTAGTATGTAGGAGCTATAAAAGGTGGTCTATTCTATACAAGAAGGTAAAGCCCTAGGTCTGGACAACTTCCTAATTGAATGCATCTAGGAATATCAGCTATCATTTAATTTGACTTACTCAAGATGGTGAAGGAATCTCATTATTCTCATTGGATGCATAGATTTGTTAACGACATGTTCTAACTTCTTATCTTTACTCCTCGAAAAAGAGAAGGATGAGAGTTTAGATGCCTTTAGACCCATTTCTCTATGCAATACCAATTCTCAATTCTATTGTTTCAAAAGAGTAGGGGAACTTTGTTGATGGCACTTAGATTTTGGATGGCATTGTGGGCACACAAGATGTGTTACACTTCATTAACAAAGCTAACACAAGATCAATGCTAATGAAAATTGATAGATCAAAGGCCTATGATAGAGTGGAATTGTACTTCCTTTTGAAAACTATGCTTACCTTTGGCTTCAACAGGAGTGGTGAATTTGGTGACCAGCTGTTTCTCTTCGATGGACTTCTTTGTCCTTCTCAGTGACTCTCCATCTTCTCAGTTTCAAGCTTCTGGAGATCTCAAACAAGGTGACCCTTTGTCTCCTTTTTCTGTTGATCATCTTGGCTAAGTGTTGGAGAAAATTTCTCACTGCCTCCAAATTGTAGGTGTTTTTCAATGGATTTCAAATAGTTGTTTTGGAAGAAAGCTTTTTTCTCACAGTTTGTTGATGATAACCCTCTTAGGGGGCAAAGGCAAAGACAGTGAAGCAGTTCACCTTTGAAGATGTCTAGGTACTTATTTATTGGACTCAGGGCAACAAGCTTCTTTCACACTGAAGCTTGTATTCAATGAAGACTTCTAGAAATTCTGTGCTCCAGAGGATCTTCTCTGCCCTCTCAATATTTGGGTATTCCTATTGCTGTGACCCAATTTAACAGACTTCCAAACAGACTTCTTGGAGTTGAAATCAACTCTTGGAGAGATTGAAAGCTAGAAGCAACATATGGACTAATAGATGGCTGAACTTGGAAGGAAGAATTGTTGTTATCAAATTTTGTCCAAGCCATGCCTACCTATGTCATCTCAATACTTTGTACCCACAAAAATTGTGATGTACCAATCTGGTATTTGTTTTCCTTCTTGCAATAAACCAGCTATATGGAGGTAATCAACTGTCAAAAACTCAATTATAAACTGAAAGATTTACACTAAGATGTGTGGCAATTCATAACATTTACTTCAGGATTCACAAACTGATTAATTACATAATAACCAGCAGGGCTGGACTATGAGTATACTGCATCAATATTTTAGTTATTTATTTATTTAGTTACATTATGGTGTTAAGGTTGGCTGGAGAAAAGGGACATGACAAAAATCTCCTCAAAGAAATGGATAGACTTGTTTGCAATTTCTTTGGAATGATGAGGAGGACAAGAGAAGATGGCACTGTGTTAATTGGTAATAGATTTTTCTCCTGAAGCATGGAGAGGATTGGGGATTAGACATTTCATTTTTGATTGCCATGCTCTTGCTACAAAACTGTGGAGATGGGGCCATAAATATGTTAGCTTTTGAAATTGAATCCTCTTGGCCAAATACTCATGCCCAACATTCTAGCATTTGGTAGTGAAGAGCTCCCTTTGGGTCAAGCCTACCAATTGGGCAGAACATCAAGTGTGGTGCACCCCTTACCTGCCAAAACTTGTTCTGTATCATCAATAATGGGAGGAAAACTATATTTACCATTTAAGGAAGATTCTTGGAATCAAAATCTACCTCTGAAGGAAATTTCCTGAACTGGAGTGTCTTTGCAAAGTGGGCAAGAATGAGAACTAGATATGGATATTGGATTCAATCCTCAAGAGAGTGAAACAAATTTGTGATCACTGTGAAAACCATCTGTGAATGGTTGGGAATAGTTTTAGATGAGCTCAAGCTCAAACTTTGGAATATCCTAGTTCATAGGCAGTGCTTCATCATCTAAGATGTGGACAAATTGAGTTGGGTAACTGATGGGGATGGTATCTTCTTTGTCAGAAAAGATTTTTTATGTATCTGCTAAAGTGTAACTTAACCCTATATGGAAACACATTTGGTAGTTCAAGTTTAGCCTAAAGTGTATACTTTTGCTTGGCTGGACATTCTGAATGAAATCCCTACATACACAAATCTGCAGACGAGGGGATTCTATGGTCCTTTGTGCTGCATTTTATGTTTGCATGATGAGGAAGCCAGAGGTCACCTACTCCTGTTTTCCTTTGCTAGATCTCTGCACGGCACTTATAGATCCACTTTTTTGAGTTTCATTTGCAACCTATTCATATCTCTTTTAGAGCTTTGGTTGAGCTAGAACTCCTCCCTATCGACCTCCAAATGTTTGAATCTTATTTGGAACTTGGCCAATGCCTGGATTGCTGTAATCTTTGATTAGCAAGTAATTACTTGAATTTTAAAGGTAAGTACCATTTGTTGTATCATTTTTGGACTAGAGTGATTAAATATGCTTCTGAATCCATGACTGTCTGGTGCTCTTCAACTTGTGGATTCTTTGCTATAGAGGACTGTGTGCTTGGCCTTGTTTCCATAGCTATCCAAAATCATGGGACTGCTAAGCTGAAATGATTTTGGTGAAGTGGGATCCATCAACTAATTCTCAGGTAAAACTACAGTACTGATGGGGCTTCTAGAGGCAATCTGGAAGAGGTAGGGATGGGAGGAGTCTGCTGGGATAATAAAGGCCTTCCCATCTTTGGTTTCTGTTGGGGCTTGGGTGATGCCTCAAATAACTTTGTTGAAGCTTTTGCTGTATGGTGTGGTCTAACTTTGGTCATCTACCGCAAACTTCCTAAGGTGATAATTGGATCAAATTCATAAGTTATTATGTTGATCTTCAACTTAGGGGTGAGTATCTGAAATTGGAGAATATTCATAACCTTCTCAACCAAGGTTATCAAATGTGTCATACTCTCTAAGGGGCCAATAAAGTGGCATACACCCTGGATGAACAAGCTTCCTTTCTCAAGCCTTTACAAGAATGCATTGCAAACTCGAAGGACCTTCCTCATGCGGGGGTTAGAGCAGGTCTTTTGATTGGTTTATTGGCAGTTCTCTTAATCCACATTTTGCCATGCATTGCTATTTTGATTGGGGTATCAGATCTTATAAATATCTACTCACCTATCATTCACATTGACAATTTCTTTCCTGGCAATGGGCATTGAATTCACCTCCAACATCCCCTTCATGTGACATTCCCTCTGGTATTGTCATATCAAAGTTGCAATGCATGCTGGTTTGCATGTGTGAGGTGTCTATGTGAGAGAATTCTTGAATACCGGTACTATAGATCCCTTCATTCTGCCTCCTTTATTGATTCTTTCTTGCTGCTGGTTTGTCCACAATTTCAGTTCTCTTGTTCTCTGTCCCCCTTCTCCCTGGTCTATGAAAAATTGCTTTTGGGTGCTTTCTTGGTTCTGGAAACGGGTTTTGCAGTGCCTAGTTGTGGTATGGAGATGTCACTATTTCATCTTCAGTTCTTTCTCACCATCTTCCCATGCTTGGGTTTCTGTTTACAGGTTGGTCATTTCAACTCTATGCTTAGTTTAACTATTTTTGTGGGCTCTGCCATGGGGTGTGTTGATATTCTCTACTTGTCTTTCATTTTGGTCACCTTGCATTTGGCTATGGTAGCCAAAAACTTCAACTCATAAAGGTTTGACAAAAACTAGGTCTAGGTAAAGCAATCCTCAAAATGCCCCATCTTATAGAGACACGAGTTTTCTGTCAAACCTCATGCTAACCCTAGTTGCCATCTCTCCAAATAGTTGGAGAACTGCCATGACTCTGTCTCAGCCTTGAGGAACAGGGAATTGAAATGTTTGGAATCTCTTGGTCTGGTTAACAATTCTATTAACCATGTTGCTTTGAAAATGCCTTTGGTTTCTATACCTTTCCCTGCTGATCCTAAGGACATCTGTTCCTGGCTTTTGTTGTTTAACAAGGCTATTACCATTATCGATTATGCAGTTTAACCAAGCATGGATTACTAGCTCTCTTAGGGTGAATTGGCTCAATGTCAAGGAGTCTATTTTGGATGAAATTAAAATTTTGGTTGCTGATTTAGCAACCATAGAAGATCACCTCACCTCAGCCATGCTCAAGCTGGCTCTCTCTATAATGCTTGTAATGAAGATTCTATTTCCCACTTTTCTACACTGGAGCTTTTTGTCCTTAGAAACAAAGTGGAGGACCTCAAACTATTGTTATGCAGCAACAAAACAGGCTGAATGAAGCTTGTCAGGTTACCAGGAATAAGAACAAATCTCTTCCCCAGGGACGCACCCTCCCAAAAGAGGCTTTTGGATTTTGAAGATACTAAACAGGATGTTATTATTGTGGGAAAATTTCTCAAGTGCTTCTACAATGTTAGTGGCAGGGGTCCACATGGATGGAAGATTTTCTACATCCTTCACCTCAGAGTTGTGAAAAATCCTCTTATGGAAAATCAGACGTAGGATCAAGGCCCATCACTGGGAGCTGATGCTGACAATGAATGGTTGGTTGACATTGAACAGAAAGAAGGAAACAAGGGCTTCAGTGCTGGACCTGCCAATTTGAAATTTGTTTAATTTTCTGGTTTTAGTTTATGTATATGTTAGCTGCTTATGGAAGGGGGATGCCATCAAGGACCAATTTTTTCATTTGTTTAAAACTTGGAATCTCAGTTTAGTTAATGTTTCTATTTATTCAGTTACAGTCATGGGATTGTTGCAACTTGCATGTCTTACTAAAAACATAGTTTATAACTTTTCTTGGTAACAAATCTCTTTTGGAGAAGGGCTACTTGGTTTTCTGAGTAACCCTAATTGGTTGAACTTAAACAACTGGAGCATTGTAGTCAATGCACTAGTTGTTTATGGAGGGAATGGGTCCCACATATAAACAGCTGGTGCATTAACTACAATGGGCTGGTTGTTTATGGGACACACCCTGCTTTGGGGTCCAAGTAGAAACTAGGAGAAATGATTCTCTAGATGAAGTTATGTGCATACGTGGACACTTTGTGAGATTGAGTAGTGAAGAGAGAGAGAAAGATATATAGAACCGAAACAATAGATGTGTTTTATTCATTTGTTCATCCTATACATGACATACTCTTGAGAAAGATGTATGACTACTATCTTCTAATATGATTGCCGCTTTGTATATCTTTCTTATAGATATGTACACATAGATGACATGCCACAAAGGTTGAAAGATGTTATGGAAATTGAACTAGTTGTTATGGAAGTTGAATTCTTTTTATGTATGGTTCATCATCTCCTGAGAGTTAGGTGTTGTGACTAGTAGTTGTGTAATGTGTTGGCAGATAATCTAGCATAGCGGAAGCCTTAGGGGTGCCACTTGGATTACTATGGCGACTGCACCATCTGATGTTTGAAGTGTATTGCTTGGAACAATGAGGTAATAAGCGGTGTGAGTTGCCCTTTGTGGTTTGACATGGATATGTGTTGGACCTTATTGAAGCTATGGTAGAAACCATAAAGTAGTTGGCATAAGTATGGATACCACCAAACTTGATCTTGTATGGAGCGCTTTGCACCATTGTTGGAGTGTGTGGCATAGGTAGAAGATGGATGGATGACCCTAGAGTTATTGCAAGCATTTGGAAGGTGCTCTAGTGCTAAAAATGGAAATTGCATACTTTGCAATTCCTTTTACTATGTTTTGCATCCATTTTAGTGTTCCCCTTTGTTGTCTATTTTCACTCCTTTTTAGCCCCTTGTTTAGCCTAGTTTACCCCCATCCCATGTGTTTTTCCTCTTTCCATATGTTCCTTAGCCCTCAAGTAAGCCTTGTTCATATTTCCTAGGTAATAGTTATCCCTTCCCACTAAAATTTAATGCTCTTGTTACCCCTTTCATGTGTAGACTGTAGTAGACCCTTCCCATTATTTCCTTTATATCTTGAAGCATATAGTTCCAATCCACTTCAAATCATCACCATTCATCCTATTTTCTTCTCCTTTTCCTTCCTATAATGTTTGAGCTTCCTTAAGTGAAGGGGCAAGTCTGCCTGTCATGTTTCTCCTTTGCTTATTTGACTTCCAAAATTTAATGCGAGGTTCTTTAATGCCGACTTACTATGTTTATGGTGGTACCTTGAAAACTTAATGGAAACTCGCAAAAATCTATAAAAATGAGTCTATTTGTCATTTTACATACACTCTCTCATCCATACACATCAAGTACTTGCATTCTCTTGTTATTATTTTGTAATTTAGGAGCTTTGGAGCCTTGGAGCATTGTCATCTTGTTAGAGCATAGCTTTGGAGCATTGGAGTTTGATTTTGCAACCATTTTGGAGCTTTATTGTAGCCTTTGTGAGGTCTCATCCTTTTATAACTCCATTCCGTCATGCTACTCATTTCTTCCTTCCATTCTCCATAGGGATTTAGCCAAATTTTGCTTATCTTATTTCATTCTTCTCTTTGTTATACCCTTTACATCCCCAAGCCATTTACCATCACCTTTGTTGTCATTTGATCTCCCTTTTTCTTCTCGCAATGTCATTTTCACCTCCTAGTTTCCATTTTCCTTCTTGTATCCGACAAGGGTTTCAATTTCTATGCTTTCATTCCCATGTTTATCATAGTATAGATCTGATTATCATGTTGACATATTCATGTTTTATGTGGATCCATGTTTGAATACCCACTAGGGGGTTGACCAAGGCAGTTTCATCATTAACTTCTCTATTTTGTAGGGTTTCAACAGAAAAGTGTGTTTGCAGGTCATTTATGGAAGAATTCAAGCATTTCTGATAGATGTGCTAGTTATGAAAAGTGCTTAGAATCTAGTGCCAAACATCTCTAGAAATTGCCAGTCTATTTGGAGCAAAGGATATTTGTGCTCCACACAAGTGTCCAGGACAAAATTCAAGTGCTTGGAACATTTGTCTTGGCCCCAAACAGCTCGTGCATGTCCAAAATTTCACAGAAAGCTTCATCTACTAATATAGTCATCTATAGCTTGCTCAATCAATTTTTTCAGCCTCCTCTAGGTGAAAGTGCTTCATTCCTCTGTTTTCCTCTCATGCAATCATAGGATAATTTTTTTCCCTTGATTTCTCTGTTTTTGTTTATCACAAGAGCCCCCCCTTTTTTTATCAATATAGCCTGTACACTAGTATAGCTACTTGCTTTGAAAATTTTAATTGATTTTGAGCATATACAAAACAAAATTCACTAACCTGGCACATTTGTTCAAATAATATTCATGCGCCTAGCATGTCTGTCCTGATCTCTGTTTGCCTCAAAATTGGGTTTGGGTCCTCCTGACAGCATCAACAATCCATTCTAGTGGTTACACAGTTAGATTCCAAGTGTAAAATTACATTAACTTTCATCTTATCCCATTTCTATTTTAGTGTACCTATTTATGTGTCTTGCCTCTTGTTGTTTGTCAGTCCTACCTAATGTGTGATCTGATTAGCTTAGATTTAGGGCACTTTTGTGCACTTTTAAGGGTTCTTAGTTTGATCTAAATCAATTGTATGCTTAAGAAAGAAGATAAATTTCATTTCTTTCACTGGTGTACTGTAGACCATTGAAGTATGACAAGTATTGCAAGCCATGAGAATGGTCTTGGCGTTACTGTGAGAACCACTATTGGTAGTCACCTGGATCAGTTGCTCCTTGTAAAGCAATATTCTCAATCATGTTAAAGTCTAGGAACTAGGTGCCGAACCTTGACTTCTAGCTGTTACTTAGTGAACCACTTGGCTTGTTGTGGAAGCTCCTCATTTGAAAATTTTGTACATGGGCATAGAATAGTTTGGTGTAAACATGGTTTCTAGAATTTGATGTATAGAAAGCTAAGTATGCATAGTTGTCTGGCACAATCTTCTTTGGAGTTGGCATAGCATGTGCTGAAAGGATGACTATTACAATTGAACTCCTTAGAAGGATGACTATCATGTGAAAAGCGGCATTGGAGAGTGATGCATATACCTTTGGTGTTGTAGGAGTTGAGCCATCCTAATTTGTAAGGTTGTAGATGGGGCATAGTTTGCAAATTCAGTCACTTAATAGTGCTGTAGAAATGAGGTTCTTCATGCTAACACCATCAATCAGAATGTCCAAGGGCTGACCTTGCACTGCTCTTGCAACCACATTTGTGAATGGAATAGTTCCTCTACTTCAACATTTAGCTCTAAGGGGGTTGCTCGTGTAGTGTTGACTTTGTTTCTTGCTTTCTCTTTTGCTTTATCTCCTCAATGGTTGCCACCTAGGAATAGGCTTCTCCCATCATCTTGACTCTTGACTTTAACCAGCTTGTATTATGAACGGAATGGATGGTCATAGCTTGCTGTGGTACTTGAGGACCTGATGTTGCTCTGACTTGAATGGGCCTAGTCTTGCATAGAGATCATGGAAGGCATTGGTGTAGGCTTGGACTGATTGGTCATGACTCACATCCTTGCCACATTTTTGACCACTGCATGTAACAACCATTATAAAAATCTTCAGGATAGTATTCATCCTTGAAGGCTTCTTGGAAATTTTCTCAGGATGGCTGACATTTTCCTCCTATCTGGTCTTCCTTTCAAAGCAAATGGGCTTACCACCACTTCTTGAAGGTTGAAGAGACTTTTAGGAATACGATCTTGATCTCCTCTTCATTAGAAAAGTCATTCATGGAGACATAGCATTCTAATTGATCTAACAGGCTATTTATTACTAGAGTTACTTGAAACTTAAAGGGGACTTGACCATTAACCTGATGATGAAGTTGATGGAACTGCCCATTCAAGGACTTTTATAAACTAGTTGAATAGAAATTTCTGCTGGTCCATGAGTGCTTCTATGATTTTGTTCTTGATCATTGTGTGCATCTTTTCTTGCATTGATTTGTTTAGTTTGTTGAAATGACTCGGTAGATAGTTTGATGGATCTTGAGGTTTGATGCCAAGGCTTAGATACTCTGATTGCGTTTGATAGGTCATGCAAGAACAAGATGAACCGCTTTGATGCCATTGATTTTGGCCTTTGGGCCTAGGTAGAAACCCAACAGACAACTCTTTGGATGAAGTTATGTGTGCGTGCAGAAGCTTTGTGAGATAGAGTAGTGAAAAGACAGATATAAAACTGAAACAGTATATTTGTTTTATTTATCTTTTCATTTTGTACGTGACATACTCTTAAGAAAGATGCATGACTGCTATCTTCTAATCCGATTGTTGCAATCTACTTATCCATGTTACAAACATAGTTGGAAGACTTGCCGAGTTTTCAGCGAGTCTTGAAAAACTCGCGAGTTGTTTTGCTCGACGAGTCTTTATGACTCTAACTCGCTGAGTCTTCCTGCCGAGTCTTTTCCAAAAACTCACGAGTTTTTGCTGAGTTTTTGGCAAAAACTCGTGAGTCTTTACAAAAGACTTGCCAAATACATAAAAATGCAAAAAACGCAAAAAAAAGTTGCCGAGTTTTTGTGGACTCTCCAATTTTTGGCTGGGTGAGTTTTTTCCGAACCGAGTTTTCCAACTATGGTTACAAATATGTATACATATATTAAATGTTGTGAAGATTGAGAGTCATTATGGAAGTTGAACCATTTCCTTGTGTGACTCATCATCTCTTAATGGTTAGGTAGTGTCATTGTAAATTGTATGATGTGCTAGTGGATGACTTGGCACAATGCGAGCCTCAAGGGTGCCACTTGGATTGCTGCAGCGATTGCATTGCTTGATTTTTGACGTGTAATGCTTAGAACTAAGTTACCGATTCGTTTTTGGATTCAGGTATGGGTACGAGAATCTGGTACGGGATACGGCAAAAATTTTTTTTGGGGTTGGGTACGGCAATACAAAAAAATATAAAAATCAGAAATATATACATATTTGCAGTAGTAATTAAGTTCAGAATACACCACCAAATTAATAATAATAGTCTAATAACATAGCAAAAATACATCACCACTTTCATAGTCACTAAGTCATTACTCGAATGTCATGATATACGATTATAAATTAAAGTTCAAACATAAAATGTCAAACGTTTACAATCAGCCATTATTGATCATTGATCAATCTGAATCATATGGGTCATCAAACAAACTAGCATCATTAGATGCTACATTTTGTGTAGAACCACAAATAGCATTAGTGGCACTCACACAAGCACTGCCACTAGCAGTAGCACTGACACTACCACTCTCATGATCAGTAGCTGCTTCAGGCTCATACTCATCATCAATATCAAGTGCAGCTAAGTGACTTGTGGAACCATCCAAGTCAAGCTGCTCTGGCTCGATATCCCACCTCCTCGTGTCTCCTTCTTTGTAGGGACTTTGCTTGTGTGTAAGGAGGCGCAAGTTTGAATGCACATACACCAAGTCCTCTACCTTTTTTGAATGCAGCCTATTGCGTTTTATTGAGTCGATGAAGGAGTATGTGCGCCAATTCCTCTCAGAAGAAGATGAACTAGCAACCTATTAAGACCAAATTAAATAGTTAAGAGTTACAAAATTTAACTAAACAAATTATAAATTAAAATTAAAATTACAAATATAAAATTTACTTGGGATAAAACTTTTATTGCAATAGGTTGGAGGTGCATGTATTCTTGCCCATGGAAGTACCACCAACTATGAGCATCCACCCTGCACTTGTCTCAAAGAGCATCCATATTCTGATTAACACTACCAAAGCATGCAAAAGCCATGAACTCAGCCCTCACTCGATCACGTTGGTCACGATCATCGAAGAGTCTACGAATTGCTGCCTTGTACCCATGGGCCACTTCACCATCCCTATGGGGAGCAACTCTTGATGATGTAGCAAGTATCTCAAGACTATAATATTTGGGACTCAATGCAAAAGCGAGAAGATGCAATGGAGTGGTCATTTTGTTCCATCTATCAACCATGATTTCTTGTAGCTCTTTGAAGAGCCTTTCTTCAGGATCTTCCTCTTTTGCATTGATGATGGTTTTCATCTTCTCAATCATTGAGTCGATACCATCATATACTTCTCCCAAACAAGGTCTATCCATGTCTGTATAACAGATCATGCTCAGTGAAACTAACCAGGTACTCAACACGATCCCACCAACACTCATCTAGGATCCTTTGCCTGACCCTATTTTCCCTTTCACTGCTAGATTGCCTCCATATGGCCCAATTAGGGCTGATTACCATGGCACAGAGTGCCTCACGAACCTTTATAAGTCGTCTCAACACAATTGTGTTGGAGGCAAAACGGGTCTCTGCAACCTGCTTGGAAATCAAAATAAAAATTAAAATGTAATTTAAATTTACAAAATCAAAATTTAAAATTAAAAGAAAACTAAAAATTTAAAAATATTGAGAATTAACTTACCTTCAACAATTCCAATTTTGAGAATTGTCTAAATATTCCTTGTGTCATATGGTGGTTGGTGATAAACATTTGGATGTCTTTGCCCTCAGCATACACCTGTTTGATCCACTCAATTTTGGATCCAATTTTTTGTAGCATTAGATTGAGGGAGCAGACAGCACAAGGTGCCCAAAAAATGTTTGGATACTTCTCCTCAACCAATAACCTGTTGATGCGTGTTTTGTGACACACCCAACACTTTTAGAATAAAAAGAATGCCCAAAGGCAGCTTTATCCTCTCTTGAAAAATTACCTCTTATGCTAAGATTGCCAGAAAGATCATACGGTAATTCCAATGTTCCGGTTTGGGGGATGGACAAGCTCAATGGATGATGTGATATGCTGGTTTCACAAAGGGACCTTGAAATGAGGAACTTACTCAAAGTAGGGAGTTGGATTGATGTAACGTTAAACGCTCTTATGTTTTCGGAATTTTCAGTTTAGGATAAAATAAATAAGAAAAAAGGATGAGGGTAAGGAACTAGATTTATGCAGAACTAATCCTATGAACTTCGGAGACAAATGCTGGATAATGGAATTTAAACCAATCTTTGCTTCGCCAAGCACGGCACTACAACTAGACAAAGACGGTGCAATCTTCAAGGGTTTACGAAAGATATCCTATTACACTATATCACCATCAATTCGACCAATGCATATAGATAATAGAACTCAAATTAAGCAATTTTAATGTTCAGACTAACCTTACACATCAAATTGAAAATCATCCAATTGAAAAAGGTATGAACTAATTCCACTTTCCAACACTATCAATCTTTCATTCATCTAAAATACTTGAAAACAAATTTACTCTATTTTGAAGAAATCAATGAAACCATGCGGGCTCATAGAAATAATAAATGCTCAACTCTGAATCCACTTATTATTTAAACAGCAATATTGCAACAATCTCATCAGTCTCTCCCTGAATAAATGAAATGAATGGGGTTTATATAGGCACCCCAATTACAAAGCAACGGCCAAGATTAAATTTGAAATCAACGGCCAAGATCAATCTTGACAAACCCTAACCCTAAAAGCATAACAAACTCAAAGACACGTGGCACAAGCAGAACACGCCATTTGGAGCATGGAAATGATGACACCTTGCACTTCATTCGAGCAAGTAGGAATCCAGAATGCAATTCCCTTTGGATCGCTCCCTAGCTGCAAATGCAAGAAATTTGGCTAACACAGAATCAAGTTCCTCCATTGAGATATTTGGCACAGAATCCAGTTGTATTCCAATCACGTCCAAGGTCTCCAGGCACTGAGTAAAAGTTCCTTCCCATCTAGCCTCCTGCTTCTGAAAGTTCTCCATGAAGGTCAAAAGGGAAGACATATCATCAAGCTGATTCTCTGTAATAATCTGCACTTCCTTGAAGTAAATGCTCATCACACTTTTCTTCAATCCTTCTAAATCTAAGCCATTCGTATCATGATGTTCTTGTCCTGTTAATCCTTCAAGAGAAGTGAGGATTTTGAACTGAATTTTCTCAATCGTGCTCCGTATAGCAGCACATTCTTCCTTTATTCCATCATATGTCTTCTTTTTGGCCAATAAGGAATAATACCACCTGCTGAAATCATACGAGGCTCCTTCTTCGACAACACCTTCCTGGATCAAAATTTGCAAGGAAACTTCTTTTAGAACCCTCAAACGAGGTATCACTTTGTCCTGTACATACTGGAAATCTTCCCAATGGTCCTCAACTTGACTAACTTCAGTTATCAGCAGTGCAGATCTGTCATAAGTTTGGGCGCACTTCTCCAAGAATTGCTCCATTTGTTTTGAAATATTGGTAACCCAACTCTTGGTAGCTTGACTCGTAATCCTCATAGCCTCAAGGACATCAACGGACTCCGGAGTAAGAGATGACGGTGGAATAAAGGCTGCATTTTCCTGACGCAAAGGGGCTGTTAGCTGCTGAATGAACTCTATCAGCCTTAGATTTTCTAATTCCAACCTTTCCTTCTTCTCTTCTGTTTTATCAAACTTTTCCCTAATGGCTTTGGAAGTGTCCGCCAACTCATGGAAATCCTGATCTATTGTCGTTGGCCCAATGTCCAATGTTGTAACTTCATAATCCATAGGAGCAATCTGATCTCTTAGCTTGTCAACTTTCGGGACTGCCACATGTAAGATCCTGGATCCTGTACCATTCCTGGTAATCTGAGAATATTTCTTAGGCCTCTTTGGCGTTTTAGCCTTGCCAATCCTTTCTAGGAAGTCCTGTATGCTCTCAACTGGTTGAACTTCATCCAGTGGTCTGGACTTCTTCTTCAAACTTTCAGTTAGCCAATCCGGGATTGTGGATAATTCCATTCCATCTTCTAACTGAACATCATCATTAACCCCTTTAAGAGCAGAAATTACCTCATCTCCTAGTTCTTCATTGTCCTCAAGGATCTCAGTATCTCCTGCACCTTCAATCATCAAAGTATCATTTCCTTCCAAACACTCCGTGGAGGCTTGATTTTGGAAAGAATCTACCTGTTCTAACTCTTGAAACTGAATTTCTTGCTCATAGCTTGGCTCGATATCAACAATGGATACATTTTCGATTACTCCAATTGACAAAGTCCTTGAAGATGAGGGATTTTCAGTCACCTTTTGCTTCTTACTCTCCAATTCCTCATTAGCTGACTCCTTTTCCTCTAGTTGAAGGTTTCCACTTACTACCTTCCTCTTGCTAGGATATGAAGATTCATCAGGATTTTCGCCAATTGCTTCCTCCTGGCCATCCCCATTGTTTAATGTGGCGTAAGTAAGAGAAATTCCTTCCTTCCTCAACTTGCTGATCTGACCATCGACCCATTCCCTTGAGTAAGCAAAAATGTCCTTCATCAATGTGTTCAAATTAGCCATCTCAGGTTGTGTCCAGTTAGGCAATAAAATAGGCTTATCTTTTTCTTGTTCAAACTGAGGGTGAATGTAGTCCCCATTGTCTTTCACTTGGTCAGGTATAGGAAACAAATCGCACCTTTTCACAAGTTCAACTGGAATTCTTGACCAAGCCTTCTTCCTTACTCCATACTCGTCCATCAGGTTAGACCAGTAATCTTCGATCTGCATAACATGAAGGGACTTCTTCCCGTGTATTCTCAGGTATGGATCATAATCGGACCTTGGATTATAGGTGCTGAATTTGTAAAATTGCAACTCTACCCCTGCTGTTTTGGCTGATTGTAACGAAGGACAGACTTCTAGCATTTTTCCAATTGCAACCGGAAAATCCACTCCTTGTTTGTTCTTCTTCGCCTGAATGGAGTCTACACATGCTAGTTGCCTTGCTACCTCAAGCATAACAATTTTGTCCGTTGGGTATCGAGGAAGTCTGTACGGAGCATCAGAGAATCCATGAATTCTTATATAAGTAAATGTCGGAAACTGGATAAACCAAGACCCGATCTTGTCAAGCATTGCCATAGCTTCTTTAGATAGCCTTCTCTGCACTGTTCCTTGAAGAACTCGTGTGATGTACATGAGGAAGGCGTCATTTGTTATTTTGAAGTTGTCCCTGTAATGTAGCTGGAGCTGCGGGTAACATTCATATGATTTGAGTTGATCTTTCCGAAGCCCAACTTCGCCTTTACAAATCAGTCCTCTGTACTTAGTGAATCTTGCTAGGATATAAACCACATAAGAACTCATGTAAAAGGTTTTAGTTTTTTCAAGATTTCTCAACTGGAAATCGATATTATCACTTATCAACTTGGCCCAATTTACAGCCTCCATTCCCAATACGATTTCCTCCACGTATGAAAACATCCATACCTCAAAGAAGGCTCCCTGAGAAGTTCCCATAACTCTGTTCAGCATGTGAATCATATCACTGTATTCTATCTTAAAATCTGTGCAAATCAGTCTCTTTGGCAACTTGGAGCGATGCCTTTTGGGTTCTTTAATCCAGTTGGAATTGATGATGTCCAAATAGGATTCCTTGGCTTGATCGAACATGGCCTGTGATTCTTGCTGAGTCCTGTTCAACATTTTCCGGCGATGGGGAATACCAAATACTTCCCTGATTGAATCCTCTGTGAAATAGGCCAAGGTGATTCCATTCGGAGTTTTAATTGATCTTGTTTGAGGATTGTACCTTCTGGCGCATTCAACCATTAACTCATTGCACTGAACCGCAGGCGGAAATCCTGCTGCTTGATGAAGTCCAGACTTAACAATATTTGAGGCGATAGGAGTAGGCATTTCGTTTTCTGTGCCAAACATCCTTCTCTTGTGCTGAATCGCATTAAATTGTTCAAAGTTTGTATCTGTAACTTTCCTCCACTTCGAGGACAACTGGGATTCTGGATAAAATTCCTTCAGGACTTCCTTGACTTGAGCTTTTCTGACTCCACCTCCCACATTCTTTGGAGAAGACATTGTGCCTGTAAGAAACTCGAAGTTAGAGAATTTTTAAATAAATTTGCAAAAAGGCGATTTCTTGGCTGGAGAAATTTTAAAAAATTAATTAAAAATCCAGAACTAGATTAAAGGCTGCATGAAGAATAAATTCTTAAATAAAATCGATTTGCCTTTATTATTTTCAAAAGTATTCATGGAATTTTAAATAATCTTTTGGATTTTTAAAGGTTTATACTGAAGTTTTCTCCAATCTTTAATGAAAAATCCAATTCCCCTTTCAAAATCGCCAAAGGTAACCTGCAGTTGTTTGAAGGAAATCTGGAAATGAAGAGAAAAAATCCAATTCAATGTTCTGGAACTCAAGAAAATCCACTTGCAGTTGAAAAAAGACGTCTTTTCTTGGGAGAGCTCTGCCTGTGAAGAAAGTCGACTTTGTAAATAATAATATAATGAGCTCACTAGATTGTCTTTTATAATAAAAACCTTCCCAAATTGTTTTAGGTCGATTTCTTTCTCTCATTGGTTGCATTTTGCTTTAAAAACGAAAAAGCAATCTTATCCTGATCTTTGACTTTTCAAACAAGGCGTCCCTTTTGGCTTGGTGATTAAGTTTTTAAAATAAAACTTAAGTTTTTCTTTTATTTTTGCCTTTAGCAAAATTCGACCTTCAACTGGACTCCTTGACTTTTCAACTGGAATTTTGACTTCTCAAAGTGACTTTGCCTTAGAAAAAATTCGATTCCACCTTGAGAAAATTCGACTTCCAACTGGATTTTTCACTTCCCAACTGGAATTTTCACTTCACTCAATTTCCTAAAGTCCAGTTCAATAATTTTTTATGCCTTAGTCGATTTTTACTTTGTCCAATTGGAATTTTCACTTTGTCCAACTGGATTTTCTTGAAGAATGTGAATTTCCTCAAATAGATGAATTTTGCTTGGATTTTCCCTTTGATCAATGGATTTTCGAACTGGATTTTCTAAAGTTTCAACTGGATTTTCTCAAGGGCGTACCTCTTCCAGACTTAGGCGAATTTTGCCATGATCTACTTGCTTTTTAGTTGATTTTTCAGTGATTTTCCCTCATGATGGCGTGATCTTATCCAGTTGATTTTTTGACTTTGCATGCGCTTTTTCCTCGCTTTTCTCATCTTGCATGCGCCTTTCTCTGCTTTGCATGCGCTTTTTCTCTGCTTTTCTCATGATTTTTCGATTTTTTGCTTTATTTTGCTCGCTTTTTAGTTCCAAAAATGGAAACTTTTGACTCAAATGCTAATGACACCCTGTACTTTCTAAAAATAGAAACTTACTAAAACTAGAAAAAAGCAAAAAGCAACTTTCTAAAAATAGTAAATTCTAGATTGGGCCAGAAATGCCAAAAACGAAAAAAGCAAAAAAGCAAAAAAGCAGAATCCCTAAAAAATAGGAAGTGTCAGAATTGAGCGAAAGCACAGGCGATCCTCGTCTGCGAGGCCCTCTAAGCACTTCCATGACGTTTACGTTCAGTTTCGGGCTCAAACTCCTAACTTGGCTCGGACGATGACCCCAGACCTTGACATGAAATTCCCAGATATCAGAGACTATGAAATTGCCACTCAACGCTAAACCCTAAGAGCAAACCAGCGAGGGTCCCCATTTGCAATGGGGCGATGTGTGAAAAAGGTCACAACATAACCCAACAGCCCTACTGGCATTGTCGGTTATAACTTGCACAACATTTTGATGGCCCACTTCTTCAATAGCTTGGCAAAGGATGTTAGCAATAAATGGACCATCTTTCACCTGTCCTTCACAATCCACTGCTCTCAAAAACATTACCCCTTTAGGGGACACGACAATAACATTGATCAATGGGCGATTTTTTGCATCCTTCCATCCATTAGAAATGATGCTCACCCCTGTTTCGATCCATGAATCCCTTATGGGCTTCAAAGAAGTGCAACACACCTTCTTAAAACTTAGCCCCTTATACTCCTTTGGAGCCTCATTAATAGATTTCGCCATTTTTTGCCAATATGGTGAACGGACAACATTGAATGCCAATCCATTGGCATAGACACATCTTGCTATGTCTTGATCAGCAATCTCTCTTGCCTCATTCTGAAATGAAGCTTCCAATGGTCCCTTGGATCTTTTATTTGATGAGGGCACGGTTTGCTCTTGAGGGATGTTCATAAATGGATGGTTTTTTGTAGGTGGAAGATAAGTAGGTGGTGTAGGGGGTTTTCATGGATCGAGATCCTTTCCTCAAAGGATGGCTTGTTTTAAGACTACTAAATTTTTTCTCTGCTTTTTCTTGTTCAGCAATATATTTCAACACTACGTCATCTGTAAGGCCTTTTCCATCACCTTCTCGAGGTCCTGGACAAGCTTTGATGCCATTATCAGGGATCTTACACAAGTGGGCTTTCACTCGATTGTATGAGCTTGTATATTGAACTTTGCAATGACTACAAATCCAAATAAATACTCCACCACCTGGACATTGGTGAACCATTTCTACATATTTCCAAAGGGGAGAGGTTGCATTTATTTTGAAACAAGATTGGGTTGTGGTGTTAGAAGCGGATGCCATTGTAATACCTAAGGCACAACATATTGAAATAATTTTGGTATTGAAATTTGAAACTAAAAAACTTAAAAGAATGAGAACAATCAACAAAACAATAAAAACAAAACCAAATAGTTCATTTGTTAAAAAAAATGTAAGAAAAAAATAAAAAAATCTTCAAAGAAACCTACTTCTTTTGAACAAATCTTGCTCTACGATCTTCTTGGCAATGAACAGAGACTTGCAAGTGCTTAGGAATAGCACAACAATCAACTTTGAACAACCAACGATCAGCCTTCAAGTCTATTCAAGCTTGTGCAAGCAAGAGAGAAAGTTTAGCAATGGAGGCAAAAAAACTTGTTTTTCATTCACAAATTGTTAAATGAGATTGTTTTTACCTATTTAGTGTGTTTGGTGGCCGAAATTAGGGTTGCAATAAATATTAAATTATTGAGAAGTCAACATTTGGTCAAGAAAATGATTAAAAAATGCTTAAAAACCACTTTATTATGCAGACTGGGCGTTTTGATGTCAAAATACGTTGCAGATTCACCTTGGATTCGTCACGCCGTATCCTGGTCGAATCCATAGTCAACCAAAGAATCCAGCTCGAATCTGCAGTCATTTTTTCGAATCCTGGTCGAATTTTGAGCGGATAAATCACGAATCCATATCGTATTGTATTGTATCTGGGCTCTTATAGGGATGAATCAGTAACTTAGTATATTAGTGTTACCCCAAGTTTCCGATTTCGGCAGGGGCACGGCTATATAAAATATAGGGAAAATTTAAATATTCATATGAAAACATGGATAAAGCATGCACATATACATTGTAGAACCTTAACATATAACATTTGTGTTCAACATTCTTTGTCAATACTCAATATGCATTGAAAACTCAGAATTAACATACATGAATCATGATACAACCTCCAAGTTATAATTTATAAACTTATATCAAATTACAGAAGGTTATTTCCAGCTCACAAATTGGGCGAACATTTGTGATTATTGTGAAGATTGTTTCACCTAGGTCATTGATTACTTGGCATAGAACAATAATGAATAGCTGAGGCATTTGAAGGCAGAATTATTGTAGTTTGGTGGGAGTGTGGACTACTAGAAGTAAATTCAATGCTGGTGTATTGTCTGATATGGATTTGAGTAGTTAAATGTTTGGACAATTGCTGCACTCAAGGAGTTTTGGGCATCAAATTACCTTAATATTCAGCCTATTTCCAATTTTGAAGAACTGTTTAAAAAGGTCAAAATCCTAAGTCTTTGTCTCTAAAACCTGTTAGTGAACAGCAAGCAACTAAATTAAAGTTTACACACTTCTGGAATAAATTTTTGTTATTTTCATATATCTGTAATAGAGCAGCAAATATTTATCTTGTGAGTGTTCCAAATTATGTGAAAGATATATGAAAATAATTTAAACCAACATCTCAAAAGCCAAAAAACTGAAAACTATTATATACTATTTTTTAATTTTAAAACATGCTTTGACGCGTCCTTGGGACGGTCGGGGGTCGGCTCAGGCGTCCCCGAGACTGCTGACTGTCCCCCTTTCCCCGTTGACTGTTTCCCTATTTCAGGGACGTTTCCCAGCTTTTGAAAAAAAAAGGGGGACGCTAGGGGATTGTCCCCCAGCTGTCCCCCTGTACCTGGGACGTCTCGGGGACAGGGACGGCCATTTTGAGGGGGGAACGCGTCCTTGGGTTTCCCTGATATATATATATCCTTAATAACTTTACAAACCTATTTGAAACATTTGCAATATACATTTAACATGTTAGTTTTGGGCATTGAAAAAATGAGGAATTCTAATTATCAACATCTAATTATATCTTTAAAAACCCTAATTAAAAGGGTAAATATAACTTTTAAAAGAATCTAATTTAATAACTAATCAAGGTCTAAACATAGTCATATATATATATATATAAACATGGAAGCTTGAATTAAACATTTACTAAAATTATGTCTAAAGTCAAATTATACGCATATGAAATCTAACACAACTGTATCTGAATCTAAATCACATGCCTATAAAACTTCACACACACAATATGATGTTTTAACAGTGTATAACAAGTGTTTGGGAGCAAAGTACAACTATATAAACTCTGAAATATCTAAGTAATCAGAGCTTGATGAAGGGATTATGTGGGCTTTATCGTAGTACTCAGTGCTGCTTTTGGAGGTGCAGAGTATTCATTTGAGGGGGCACAGGCAATCTCTCTGCTCCCTCCACAATATGATGTTTTAACAGTGGATAACAAGTGTTTGGGAGCAAAGTAAAACTATATAAACTCTGAAATATCAAAGTAATCAGAGCTTGATGAAGGGACCATGTGGGCTTTATCGTCGTACTCAGTGCTGCTGTGGGAGCTACAGAGTATTCATTTGAGTGGGCACAGGCAATCTCTCTGCTCCCTCCACAATATGATGTTTAAACAGCGGATAACAAGTGTTTGGGAGCAAAGTAAAACTATATAAACTCCAAAATATCAAAGTATTCAGAGCTTGATGAAGGGACCATGTGGGCTTTATTCTAGTACTCGGTGCTGCTGTGGGAGGGGCAGAGTATTCATCCGAGGGGGCACAGGCAACCTCTCTCAGAAATTGCTCCCTCCACCTTATAATATATATTCTCAATTAAAACAAACACTAAATGCAACCATTAGTCTAGTAAATAGAGTGCTGCAGCATGTTCCAGGCATTGACCTGTCTGGAAAGGCCCTCTATGCTGGGCGAACTCAGGTAATTCTTAATCAGTATTATTGAGTCAATACATATTGCAAGATAAGAGTTCTATGTTTTAGTTTAATGTTACATTTATATCCGTTTGATCTCTAATAGGTAATCTACTCCTGTAAGGCTCATGGTAAAGAAAATATGACCATGCTAATAATGGGCAACCTCAGGTTCAATACTCAACTTCAGATTTCATATCATGTTGGAAAAATCATCACATATTCTCTCTTTGGAAGAAGCTAACTTCCTCTGCATTAGCACAAGCATGTAACTACCTTTTGCAGAGTTATTCAGTTTTGTGTTAAATGGATTTGTAAACATATAATGAATCCTTACTGCTAACAATCTCTTATACTCACATAAATTCATGCTGATTACTTACTAGGCAGAATAGCTTGGTTTCTCAGTAGCCACGGACAGTGATCTCCTCCTTTGCTTTTCACTCTTCTTCTTCTCTTTCAATCTATTTTCTCCAGCTGCTCCCTCTTTGTACTGGCTTCTGTCAACATCCTCCCTTTCTTCAGTGGTTCCAAAATATCCTCTCCATCTGCTACCTTTATCCCAATGAGTAACTCCTTTTAAAGATTTATTTATCTCTTAATTTATTTTACTCCCTTGCATACAACGTCAAATTCAAGCACTGTTCTGTCCTCCTTCGAAACTTGTATCAATTTGTTTTTAATTTGCACGTAGTGCCATACCTTATAAATATTGCTGCAACAGTATTTTACCGCACGATAGTCTTAACTTTTTATATTAATTTGTAAATGTTGCTGCCCATGCCCATATAAATCCATTGTTGTGTGATAATGGGTATTAAGTTTTTACTATATATATTAATTGTTTACCTAGATTATTTGACTTCTCTGGTTGCTGAAGACCTTACTTTTGTGAATAAAACATTTCTTTTAATTAAAATGATTAACTCCGTTAAGGGATGGTGATATGTGTGAACTTAGACTTGTATATATAATTAATAAATATGAACTTTCTAATTAGTTATTAATTGGTTACCCAAAAGTTTAAAACATTATATTAAGTTCTATTATAATAAATTAAGCTATACCACTTCTCTGGATGCTTAAAACCTTGCTATTGTGAATACGAGATTTCCTTCAATTAAAATGATTAAGGGATAGTGATATGTGTGAACTTAGTCTTATATATATATATATGAACTTTAACTATTCATTAATTGGTTAATTACAAGTTTAAAACATTATATTAAATTGTACTATTATAGCAAAATTATTTAATTATAAGCATACTATGAATTAAATGGTCAAATATCCTTCTAAGGTGCTGGGCATACATACCGACAGAACCTCCTAGCCTTAACAAACTAGACATGATCATTGCTAAAAGCCACAAGTATTTATAGGTACTTATATTTTGGACAAACCTCAAATTTGGAGATGACATACATTTAGATAGGTGCAAGATCAGTTCAAAATTAAAACCTGTCTCTTCAAGAGAGCCACAAAATCTTCATCACTATGGCACCTGCAAGGTAAACCAATGTTCTTTGCACACAATATACCAAATATAAATTTGTGGTTAGTTAGTCATAAGCATACCTATTGCAATTTTAACCAAAATCATTATTAAAAATATTAATCATAACATTTAAATGTCTACGCAAGCACATTCAATCCAAAACAAACAACACATTTATCAAGTTTCCACCCTACATCAAATTACAATGGGACTACAGGTGTCTTAAAAGTTGAGTTTTTTGGGATGTGACATTTTCTTGCTTCCCTGTTCTTGCTTTTCAGGCTTCGCCAATCACTGTCTATGTTGAAATTAAAATTATTATAAATGATGTTTACTGTGCTAATTATTTTTTTGGATACCATGTTGTTCTTGCTATCTGAACTGTTTACTACCTGTAACAGAGTAATTTTGCAACCTGGGATGAGAAAACAAGGATTGTAACAAGTAGAAGGACAGATAGACATTTTGAAAAAGAGGGTCCAATATTTTGTGCAGCATTGGATGGAATGAAGCTACCTTCCTTTCCAGAATATGAAGTTAGAGTGAGGTGTGCAGAGACATCATTTTCGTTGAAATTTATTGGGAACATTTGCAGTAGAAGCATGATACACATTTCAAATTTAGAGAGGACTGTGGGGTTACTTTCTTTTGTCTGGTATATTAGGATTTCTAACAAATCAGTTTCTTTGTTTTTCAGATATGCAACAGAACACAGGTGTGGTGTGGTTGTAAAAGGGCTAAAATTAAGTGGGAACATTTCTGGCACAGATCCCCTAAAGGATAATCGACTATTGCTGGAGGCAGCCCCATTAGATGACACGGAGGAAGCAAAGCATACAGCAGCAGTTGTAAATGAACTGTCAAAGGAGATGTCGAGGATTCTGACTTCACATCCACTGAATAAGGAACGATCTTCACAGGGGAAGAACATAGCTAATGTAGTGCTTTTGCGTGGTTGTGGTATTCGTATTGAGGTTAGTCTAGATTCTTCAGTAAAAAATTTGTCTGTGAAATTATGCATAACTTATAAATTATCTTGCTGCCACTTAATGCTTATTTCTGAATTTTCTATTTTAGGTACCAGCTTTTGAACAAAAGCATAATCTTTGGCCATGCATGGTAGCTCCTACCAAAATCATTGCTGGACTTGGGTTATCTCTGGGCATTGACATTCTTGAGGCACCTGGAGCCACTGGAGATTATCGTACACTTCTGACATCAAAGGTAAAAGCTATAGCCAAGGCGCTTTCTGCTCCATTGGAGCCTCCACCTCGCATTTTCGTGCCTGGAGAGGAGGATTGTAAGCCTGGTCGTAGTGAAGGTTATGACTTTGGATTCCTGCACATAAAGGTACTCTCCACTCCGTTTCCTTTCATTTTTCCATCTCTATGCAGTTCATTATATTAAGTTAGATTATTCATTGTGTAGTACTGTTGCTTGGACCATGTAGGCTATTGATGATGCTGGGCATGACAAGGCAACTATGTTGAAAGTAAAAGCTTTTGAAGCTGTAGATAAAGCAGTTGGTCAGTTAGTCCGGCTACTTTGGCAGGCAGAATGCAGTGGGGATGCCTGCTATTCTGTGTGTATCACAGGAGATCATTCAACTCCTGTTGAATATGGCGATCACAGTTACGAACCTGTACCTTTTACCATATGTCATCTGAAGGACTTTGTCAATGCAAGAGGTGGCGAGTCAGTTATCATGGAGATCCCACTTGATTCATTCAATCTTCCTTCTGTTGGTGACCATAATGAGGGTGAAAAGCAAACTTTTTTGAACTGTGAAGATGATAATACTAATTTGCATGGGTGTAAACCTATTGCCGGTGATTCTGTTGTTAAATTTGATGAGATAGCTGCAGCTAAGGGGTGCTTAGGTCGTTTTCAAGGAAGTGAGATGATGAAAATTATCAAGCAATACCTGCAACTACTGTGACGAGTTGTTGGGGTACAATTTTGACATCTCAGCCAATAAGCTCTATAGTTTGACATGAAAGGATCAATGCACACACACTGTGGTGTTGTCCTTGCGTGGTATATACTACTGAATGGAATTTCTTATAAATTACTATAGAATTGAAGTAATGCTGTTACAAGGTCAATTGACAATTATAACAATTTGTCCATGGCATTAAACCAGAATCCATGATAAGAACATATTGTCGTCAATTATAAGAAAGCCTCTTCAAGCTTTTGGTAGTGTGCTTTTGAAGAGCAGTAATTGGCGATTTCTGAAAAATAATAATAATCTGCTAAGGCAGTTCTTTATCGTCAAGTCAATTTAAATTGCTGCCTTTTCCTTTTGGGCCATGGTGTGGTTGTATATAGTTGTTTTGTAGTTCTGAAAAATGCTGTATCGCCTTTAATATTTATACCTTTGGTTTGGAGCAAACTATATTGAAGTTCATGCTTCTGCAATTTGGGTACACTGGCATAGTCCTTCATTGATTTTTCTTTAATTGCTTATACTTAACTACGGTAAAGAAAGAAGTACAGATGACCAAAACAGGTCATAGGACTCAAAAGTATGGTGTGTATTCATAACATGAGGGAGCAAAAAGCAGCTACAAAAAAGGCCACGGGACTCTAAAGTAAAGCATGTATAAATACCACGAGGGAGTGAAAGGAAAGCTTTAAAAGCAAGCTACAAGCTAAAAACACAAGAAGAAAAGAAAGAGTTTAGCTATTAAGGGAATGGACCTAAAATAGGTGAACTCCAAAAATCTCAAGGCAAAATTGTTGTGTATTAAAAATATTAAAAAGAATCATGTGAAAGGAAGATCCATTTCCAAAGAAAGATATGGCCGATGAAGGCCATGATTGGAGGTGGTGGCTGCCCCAAATCTGAGGAAATGACCCACTCATGGTCAAACATTGTTAAAGAGCTGCTAAGATCTGATGATATCCATGGGGAATGGCTAGGACTAAGTGGGCTTGGATGGGTGATCGTGTTTGCACCATCAAGAATGTAAACTCTTGTAACACCCATTGCTGACTATCCCTCTTTAGTAGAAGTGATAGAACAGAAGCTGTGCCATGTTAGAATATTGCTAATGCCCTAAAAGCAATTTCAAAACTGTCAACTAATCAGATCAGAACATAGGCATCTGGGTATTATCATCATAACATAAAACACCATTATCTTACAATTGCAACTTTTTTTAATCCTTAAGCTCACTGATCTATGCAATGTCATATTAAATTATCTAGCCTTAAATAACAGACAGAAGCTGAATTGATTCAAGCTCACTGGAGACACTACATACTTCAAACATAAAGAAGACACTTTGTTTGAAATCCACGAGGTAGGAATTCTGCTGCAACTCATCCAGTTCTCGATATGAAATTTCTGCCAGATTAATGAGTCCAAAATCAGAAATGAAAAAGATCAGCAAACCTATTCACATGTTTTCTCTTACCCAGAGAAATACTTTCTGAGGAGAACCATTTTGAGCCTTATGTAGGCCATCATGTTTACTTCCCAATCAAACTCAAGCAACATGCTCATTTCCACTTGGATTTTCATGGTGCATTATCAAGCATTGCTGTGGATGTGCACAAAAACACTAAACATCAATCTTCTCAGCCGATGCCAATTCTTGTGATGTGTTGCGAGTAGTCATATCGTGCTTCAAGAACTGGATAATAAAAACACGATTTTGCTTACTTGTCCACGAAACTGTTCCTATCACACTGTCTCATCCCAAGACAAATTTGCATCGTGAAACTCACAATTTTAACTTTCGATTAGTTTTAGCTTTTTAATTGATCTTTAGCATGTACCATTGATGCATAAGATTTGATCCGGTTGTTGTTGATCGATATTATTTTATGAACAAAAACATTAGATCATCGAGAAGAAGACGCACCTTTCGGTTTTGGAACAGTGAGCTTCTGGTGTCAGATGTTACATTAAAGTGGTGTGAATTTTCTTATACCTTGAAGGTGCTATTAACCAGTTAGATATTCCTATTCCTTATGTACAGCAAATTAAACTCTTAGTTGGAAAGAATGAATAAAAACAAAATAGCACCATTCACCAATCTTAATTTGCAGCGGAGTATAAAAGAAATTGAAAAACACAGATAATCACAACACAAATCGTTTTTGGACAAACGTCCCTGGAAAAACCCCAATCTGGGGAAAACCAGTTTGATAACTTTATTATCAAATCTGCAATTGAGAACAATTACAATAGTTTGCTTAATACTGGCAATTCAGGCACTCTTCATCTGCCACTATTCGAACCTCCCTCTGAAACTCAGAAGCTGGAAGCTTTACTTCTCAATTACTGCTGTAAAACTTTTCTTGGTGTCATCCCCTGAAGACTCAATCGTTCTAGATCAGAAAAGAAGAAGAAAACTAGAATCCTCGACTCCCTTTTATAATCTCTCATTCAGAAGTGAATGGCCACGAATGGAAGTTGAAGAGACCCAATTGGTGGTTAAGACTAACTAGAGGACTTCCACAATCTTCTTAAGGAAAACGATTGACCTTCTGCATTCCTCTGTGTTCCCAGCCTTAGTGACACCTTTTAAGACTAGAACACTTGTTCGAGCTACAATGTTTAACACTCCCTCTTAGCGAGGAAGTGGTTCTCTACAACACCCAACTTATCCCTGAAGAAAATAAACTTCCCTCTATTCAGGGCCTTCGTCAGAATGTCTGCCACTTGCTGATCTGTAGACACATAATGTAGTCGAACTGATCCACGCTGTACACAATCCCTAATGAAGTGATATCTGATGTCAATATGTTTTGATCGATCATGGAATACTGGATTCTCAGATAACTTAATGCAACTCTGATTATCACAGTAGATAATGGTTGACTTCATCCTCTGACCAAACAATGCCACTAACAGTTTCCGAAGCCAAACTGCTTCACAAGTAGCCATGCTTGCTGCCATGTATTCTGCTTCTGCAGAGCTTAATGCAACCGACTTCTGCTTCCTACTGTACCAAGAAACAACCCCTGATCCAATGCTGAAGCAACACCCTGAGGTGCTTTTCCGGTCTACTGCATTACCTGCCCAGTCTGCATCAGTGTAACCTACCAACCTGACACCATCACTTTGAGTATATTTCAATCCATACTCAATCGTACCTCGTAGATATTGCAGCACATGCTTTGCTGCTGTCCAATGTACTCTCTTTGGTTCCACCATGAACTGACTAAGAGTGTTGACAGCAAAGCAAATGTCCGGCCTTGTGTTGACCAGATACATGAGAGAGCCAATGAGCTGTCTATATAATGTGGGGTCTACTGCCTCCTGCTTTGATGCATCAATTTTCTTCCAATTAGTTATCATAGGAGTAGACATGGGTCTACAGTCCAACATCCTAAATTTCTTTAGGATCTCCAAGGTATATTTTCCTTGACTAAGGAAGATTTCTCCATCTGACTGCCACACCTCAAGTCCTAGAAAATAATGCATCAACCCCAAGTCTTTCATTTCGAACTCAGCTGCTAAGTCCCTCTTACAATCTTCTATGAGCCTTGGTGACCCAGTCAAACAAAGATCATCTACATACAACACAAGAAGTAGTGGTTCATTTCCAACCATAAGATAGTATAGATTTGAATCTGCGTCACTCTTCACAAAGCCCATCTCCTGCAAGTAACTATCAATGCAACCATACCAAGCTCTGGGAGCTTGCTTGAGTCCGTATAGTGCTCTTTTTAATTTGCATACATGAGTTTCTCTCCCAAATGTCTCGAAGCCCTCTGGCTGTTCGATGTACACCTCCTCTTCTATGACCCCATTCAAGAACGCCGTCTTGACATCCATATGATGGATCTGCCATCCCATCTGTGCTGCAAGAGAGATCACAGCTCTGATGGAAGTATACCTAGCTACGGGAGCAAACGTCTCCTCATAATCTATTCCCTCTTTCTGAGAGAAACCCTTGGCTACAAATCTGGCTTTATATTTGTCAATGCTGCCATCTGCAACATGCTTGATTTTGTAGATCCAACAGGAACCAATCACTTTCCTATCCAAGGGTCTAGGTACCACCTCCCAAACATCATTACGCATAATGGAGTCGTATTCTTCTACCATAGCGTCCTGCCACACTTGGTGTAGTGCAGCCTCCTTATAGTTGGAAGGCTCACTGTCTATGAGCTGACTCATCAAAGCCACGTAATCTGCATATCTCTTAGGTGGTCTCCTATCCCTGGTGTTTAATTTAGGAGCTCCCACGAACTCCTGTCCATCTCTCAATGTTTGAACTTCCTTATGATTCCTATTCCCACTTATAGTGGTTGGAGCTTCAAGCTCAACATGTTGCTGCTCCATATGCTGCGAACTTCCCTCAACACTTGTATCTAAATTCTGTGTTTGAAGTTGTTGATCAGCTTGTGGAGCTTCTTCTTGCTGACTCTGATCGTCTGCTAGCAGCGCGCGATATCTCATGAAGGCTTTCTCTTCTAGGAATTTAACGTCCCTTCTCACAACAATCTTCCTGGTTCCTGGAATGTAGATCCTGTATGCCTTAGATGTTTCGCTGTATCCAACGAAATACCCCTTCTCTGCAGTTGAGTCTAGTTTGGTACGCTTCTCACTGGGAATGTGACAATAAGCGATGCTGCCAAAAATTCTAAAATGACCAACTTCTGGCTTCTTCCCCGTAAATGCCTCCTCGGGTGTCATCTTTCCCAATACTTTGTGTGGAATTCTATTCTGAATGTATACTGCTGTGCTACATGCTTCTGCCCAAAGATGTCTAGGCATGTCTTGATCATATAGCATGGCCCTAGCTGCTTCAACTATTGTTCTGTTTTTTCGTTCTGAGACCCCATTCTATTGCGGATTATATGGAGTTGTCCACTCTCTCTTGATTCCTTAGTGCAGAAATCTTTGAAGGTTTTCTCGATGTATTCACCCCCATTATCTGTACGAAGAACCTTTATCTTCTCTCCTGTCAAATTCTCTACAAGAGCCTTAAACTCTTGGAAGTGACTGAAGACTTCATCTTTTGTCTTCAAGAAGTAAATCCAGGTCTTCCTGGAGAAGTCATCAATAAAGGTTATGAAGTATTCATAACCCCTGAGAGACTTAGTGGACATGGGACCACAAATGTCAGAGTGTATCAACTCTAAAACTCCCTTGGCTCTACTATCACTCCTAGGAAAAGCTGCCTTAGAAAACTTTCCAAGTACGCATCCTTTGCATACATCATCATGTTCTGTACTTACTTCTGGAATTCCTGTGACAGTCTCCCTAAGCAACTTAAGTGCTTCATGATAAATGTGACCCATCCTTCTATGCCACAACTCTCCCAAATTTCTGTTACTATTGCTGCTAGCTAGTGCCATCAGATCTTCAACCTGCAGCTTATATAACTTATTGCTTCTGACTCCAATCTGTTTTGCTGACTTCCAATTCTGATGTTTCAAATACACCTTCTGTCCTCGAAAGAGTACATCGTACCCTTTGTCTTGAAGAGTAGATACTGAAATCAAATTCATCCCCATTCCTGGTACATGCAACACATCTGTAATCTGGAGATTTTTGCCTGGCTCCCTCTGAACTGTGACTGTTCCTCTCCCAACTGGAGTACACTGGGATTTGTTGGCCATTTGTATCTGGAAGTCTATCTGCTCTACTTTGTAGCTTGAAAAATACTCTCTAACTCCTGTCATGTGACATGATGCCCCACTATCGATGTACCAGACTCCTGTGGTGGTCGAGCTTGATAGGCAAGCTACAAGAGCGAACTCATCTTCAAGTCTTGAAGACAGTTCATCAACATCTGCTGAAGCTGCTGTGTGTTGTTTTTTTTTCTTGTCACCCTTCTTTCTATTCGGACATTGACTGACATAGTGTCCATGTTGATCACAACCAAAACACTTAATTTTGCTTAAGTCTTTCTTTTTCTTATCTCCCTTCTCTTCTTTGGAGTTAGGCCCTTTGTTCAAGCCTTTCTTGGGTTTTCCCTTTCCTACAAGAGCAACATTTTCGTCATCCTCACCCTTCTGGCCTTTACTGCTGCCTGCACAGACAAGGCTCAACCTGAGCTCTTCTTGAGTAAAATCACTCCAAAGGCGATCCCAGTGAGGTAGATCATGCCGACCATTGATCACTTGGACAAAGATGTCCCACTGTTTTGAGAACCCATTCAGGGTTGTTCTCACGAGCTCATCATCACTTTTTTTTTCTCCGACAGCTGCTAACTCATCTTTGACTTGCCTGACCCTGGTGAGATAACTGACAACTCCTTCTCCCTTGTTCTGTCTGGTGTTTCGTAGCTTCTCTCTAAGAATCAATTTCCTGTTGACAGTGGCACTCTGGAACAGTTTCAGGATTGCATCCCACATCTTTTTGCAGGTATCTAATTTTGCAATATGAGGAACAATATGATCTTTAACTCCGTCTTGGATAATATGCCTAGCTTTGGCATCCTGCCTACGATAGATTGCTAAATCCTTCGGATCTGTGGGTACGGTAACATTGGTTGTTGCAAATTCCTTTAGGTCGTGCTCCTCCAACAACAGTAATATTCTGGATTTCCAGATACCAAAGTTAGATGCACCATCTAGTCTGTCTTGATCTCTCAAACCAATTGAAGCCATTTTCTGAAACCCGCGAACAATAACTCCAATAAATTTTCTGCACAGAAGAAATCCAACTTCTGTTCTTTATAGCTCTGATACCATGTGAATTTTCTTATACCCTGATGGTGCTATTAACCAGTTAGATATTCCTATTCCTTATGTACATCAAATTAAACTCTTAGCTGAAAAGAATGAATAAAAACAAAATAGCACCATTCACCAATCTTAATTTGCAGTGGAGTATAAAAGAAATTGAAAAACACAGATAATCACAACACAAATCGTTTTTGGACAAACGTCCCTGGAAAAACCCCAATCTGGGGAAAACCAGTTTGATAACTTTATTATCAAATCTGTAATTGAGAACAATTACAATAGTTTGCTTAATACTGGCAATTCAGGCACTCTTCATCTGCCACTATTCAAACCTCCCTCTGAAACTCAGAAGCTGGAAGCTTTTCTTGGTGTCATCCCCTGAAGACTCAATCGTTCCAGATCAGAAAAGAAGAAGAAAACTAGAATCCTCGACTCCCTTCTATAATCTCTCATTCAGAAGTGAATGGCCACGAATGGAAGTTGAAGAGACCCAATCGGTGGTTAAGACTAACTAGAGGACTTCCACAATCTTCTTAAGGAAAACGATTGACCTTCTGCATTCCTCTGTGTTCCCAACCTTAGTGACACCTTTTAAGACTAGAACACTTGTCCGAGCTACAATGTTTAACAAGTGGTTCAAATAAGTTGGGGCCAAGACTGAGTTCACACCTGCTCTGACCAGTTACTTTTATTCTCTATAGTCAACATGGTGGTTGTCTTCGCCAAAGAGTAGTTGTTTATATAATAGTTTTTATTAACGAGTTACTAGGAAAGAGAACGGGTGTTGAGAAATATATATATAAAAAAATTGAATTAAAATAAGATTATAATTAAAATGGAATGATTTGAGGATAAAATTTTACTTTTATTTGTGGACAATATTATTTATTTAAAGGTTTTGATTTAATTGGAAACAATTTAAATATAAATTTATGGAATATAAAATATTGTTTCTTGTCTTTATTCTTAATTGTCTATTTGTTTAGCTTTAAGTTCTTTCTTTCCTTTTGATTAAAATTGTTAATGTTGAGAGTCATTCTGTAACGACAGCAAGGGGTGGAGTGTAATGGTGTGAGTGAATTAACAAAAACTCTTATCTTTTGTCTTAAATTTGACAACCATTTACATGTCAAAATATAAATATAAAAAAATAGATGCAAATAAATGATTTTTAAAAATTAGAATTAACAAAATAATGAATTGTTATTTTTCTTGAAGTAAAACTAAAAGTCATATACAAAAGTAAAGTAAATGCATTATATAAAAAAAGAGGTAAATAATGTAGATACAATAAAATTTATGTGTGCATGTATGTAGTAAAAGAAATAGTTCAAAAGTCAAATAAAATAAAATAAAATAAAATAGTTCAAAAGTAAAATAAAACAAAATAAAATAGCTTGAAATTGTTGTCTCTTGGCATTTTTTTGGACATATGATTTATGATATCTATACTAGTTTACACTAAAATTAAAATATATTATGTGCAAACAATGAGTGTTCTAAATCTTCGTCCTTTTTGTGAACATTTATAAACTCTCAATCATTTCTTTTGGTTTTTTCCATCAGTCCAATCTTTGTGGAACTAGATACATGATTTCTTAAGTCATTCTATCAAGAGATTTTCTCTTGGCATATGATTCTTCTAGTCGATTGAATTAAGATGCCTATACACCCAAATTCGATATGTTTTTAGAGTGAAAATTTTATTTAACATATGGAAAATAGGATTTTAGCTTTATTTTGTAGGAGCTACATTGGATGCTTATTTTTCTCTATACATTAAAGATATTATATACTCTAATGTAATGTTACAAATCTAGGTCTAGGCCAATAAAGTTGTTCAAGAGGTCTCCCAATTACAAACACTTATACAAAACTAGGCTAATGGCCCATGTACTGCTTTCTCATGTGCCACCTTATCTTGCTAGTAGGGATGCTTCCCCTCCATGCGGGTGTTTGGTGGCCATAGCTACAAGATTCACTCAAGATGTGGCCCTCATGGGTCTCATGGATCCCCTTAGTACCATTGTCAAGGTTGGTCTCCTTTGTTGCATGACCAATCTTCTATCTCTTAGTGTGATCATGACATATTTGGTTGGCGTGATAGTGGGAAGTTTCCCTAACGAGACCTTTCTATTTCACATGTTCACACGACTCCTATTGACCAAGAAGCCGAAAAATACAATGAGAATAACATCACAAGCTAGGAACCCATTCCTAATGGCTAGGATCTCTTGAATGGTTAGGACAATGAGTAGGATAATTTGGGCTTGCATGAAATATTTGCATCAATACAAAATATTTTAGGTTTCATTTTTAGTTTTGTTTCTAGTTTTCATGCATTTCTACTACTTAGCTTTTGTCATCTTGCTTCTCAAGCGTTGCTACAAGAAAGTTTCAATGTCTCAAATGGGCATTGTTTTCATAGTTGTGTTGCAAAATATCTGAGTTTAAGATCATTTTCATAATGCTACATGATATTTTTAATAAATTTATGACTCATATATGATGGTTTTGCTCAAATTGCTTCAGGAACTACTACAAGTGGATTATGTATTATTTTACTACTAGACTGTGTGTTATTTGTTATAGGATAGTGTATTGTTTTGGCTACATGAGGACTATGTGATTTCATCTTCAAGATATCTATTTTTTTTAAACCTTAGTACTTGGTGGCAACATGAGTTAAACAAAATGCTATCTTAGATATTCAAAGTTTAGCCACACATGATATTAATTTAGTTAACGATTATTGTTTCCTTTGGTAGTATAATTGAATAAAGGTTATATTTTAAACTCCTAATTTATCTACCAACTATCATACTTGTTCTACTCTTGGAGGTAGTGAGTAATGATTTAATTATTCTTCATCTTTATTGCTAGGTCAATTTAAATTGATGTAGAGAAGCTATGTAGTCTTTTCTAACATTTGATAGCTAGTTTTGAGGTCATGCCTTCTATTTTTGGCATTTCTTTGTTGGGTAAATGTTCCAAACTATATCACTCAAGTTCAAAAAACAAAGTGGTTTCAAATGAAATTATTTCATTCTAAATAGTTTAGGTGAAGCTATTTCACTATAAATAGTTTTGAGCAAAACTATTTTCCCTAAAACTACTTGGCACCTATGTGGCACAAAGAGTTTTAGGTAAAATTCTTTTTCTTGATACTATTAAATAATTTAATTTTAATTTTAAAATCTAAACTAGGTTGAATTTATATGCAATAATTTGACTGAAATATTTTTAGGTGAAAGAGTTTTAGTCCAAAAAAATTACTAAAAACTATCTATATGACACCCTAACCCTTATTTTGGGGCGAATTCAATAAAAAAATAACTTCAACCCCATATTTCTCCAAGGGTACTTTCATTAAAATATAAAAGTACCCTTTTGTAGAGCTTAGAGTCTACAATCTAAAACTATTTTCTTTTGGCATTTTTATTAGTTTTATTTACAAGTAGGTTATTGTAATCACACATGAGGTCGATTAATTTTAAAAAATAAATATATTTAGAAAATTTTAAAAATATATGGTGCATTAGAGGAGAGAATTTTCTCCAAGATGGTACAATATTTTTCTTTTTAATTTATAAAAAATAGACAATTTAAGTTAATTTTTCCCTCTATGCAAGTTAGATTTATAAGTTATCTAAGTGGGAAAAAAAGATCAATTAATTTTAAAAAATTGCTCCACTTTTTGTGATGTCCCATTGACCTAAAAAAAGTAAATAAAATAATTCTCTTAATTTATGAAAAATATATACAACTATTTTCTTTTTAATTAAAAAAAATTATAAACATAAACTACATTAATATTCTTACATTTCATTAGTTTATATCATTTTAAAATTCAAAATATAAATGTCACTTTGAGGTTCTCCAAGTTGAAAAAATGTATTTGTGTTGGTCATTTCCTTTACAAAAGTGTGACACAATTATGAAATTTTACCCTAAAGCACTTGTCACTCCTAGAAAACTATGCAATGATGAAGGCTTATGAGTATCTATAGATATGCATGGTGAATCGAGCTTTCTTTGTTTTAGTCTAATATACACATAGTAGCAAAAAAGTTGCAAGCCATGAAAAGTAAAAATGAGAAAACATAACTCATTTTTGAAATGTGGTAGTTGAATCCAATCCCTTATTCTAGTGACCACATGGTCATCTCTTTGGATTAGAAAGTAGTATCTAAGGAAGAGATGTTTTCTAGTAGAGGGATAATATGTCATTTTAATGATTTATGACCAAGAATAGTAGATCTACATGCATGAATAGCAAAAAAAAGGTCTATAAAGCTAAAAGGAACTATTAAAATTTATCTGTGTTCAAAACTTTTAATTTTTGTCATGTATCTTTATGGAGGAATAGGTGTGTATAATAGAAATTGAGTCATGGTTTTTGGATATGCTCTTGATTTTATTAAAACCATAGTTTCTAGAGTTTACCTCGATGACTAGAACATTTATGATTTTGCTAGTTTGGATTTGATTGTCTTATCTACCACTCCAATTTTGGGTGGGTGCATATTTTCAATGATATATAGTTTACTAGGGAAGTTTTGGAAATAGATCTAAAAATAGATATAGATTAATTTATTTTACATCACTAAGGTACACATGGAGCTAAATATATTAAAATACTTGCTAAAGGAAGTTTTCTTGAAAGTGGGGGATATAATATATAAATAGGTCTTGGATTATAAAAATATTTTGTGTTCAATGTTGGAGATGCTTTTAGTAGGGCATAGAGTGGAAAATTATACAAAAGAGAAGCCTACAAATTTGAAACAAGATACTGTTGAAAACTTCTAGAGACTGAGAAAGGGGGGGGTGAATCACTCTATACAAAACTTAACCCCTTTTGGAACTTGAAACTTCTAGCACAACTCAACTCCTTTAATAGATAAAGATGTAACTTTTAATCAGACCAATAATAGAGAAGATTATATCAATTAGAGTCTCTAATACCTTCAATAAACTTAACCAATGAAAGATATAGCTGTAATCAGATCAACAACAAAGAGATGGAAATAGAGAACACACACATGCATAAGGAGACACTATATTTATGTGGAAAACTCAATGAGGGAAAAACCATAGTGAGAGTTAACTCATAATATAAGACTCACTACCAAAAGGACTAACTAGAAGGCTAACTTCCTAGGACAAGATACAAATAGGACTTGCAACACTGAAGTATCAAACAAATCTAGGAACAAGATATAGGGACTTGATGAAATTCACTATCTCAGAGCAGGATATAAAATGACTTGAAGAAAATTATAAAGATTGCCAACACAACAATATGTTGACTGAGGCGTTATAGCACAATTGACCTTTAATTTCACAATCTTCAACACTATCTCTGTTGGATATTCAATATGAGTTGAAAACACACTTCTTTAGACTTGTACACTTTCCCATCTAGTTGCATCCAAAATCATCTTAAATTTATATCCACCACAACACTTTTATTCTTCAATTAGGTCGGCCAAAAAGAGAATAAACAATGAATTCAACTAGTTGACCACCAAAGCATAATGTGGTCCTATCTCAAGGATAAAGAGGACCAAAATTTTCTTAACACTTCTTTCAACATGATCCAAAATGATTTACATATAGGTACACATCAACCTAAGTTGACATCAAGGAAACGTGTGGTCAAAACTTTAAAGCACATAACCAATTGATTCATACTCTTTGAATTGAATTTACGTGATACAGTCCTAAATGAGATAGGTCAGGACCCAAATCTATCATGACGCATCTTCTATTGCTGGCATAAACCCCCCAAGCACACGACCCAAGCAAAGGAAAAAACCCTGTTGGCCAGATAACCACAAATAACTAGAAAGCCAACTTAAGGCACAATGTAGCACCAAAGCAACCAATTAGCAACATGCAGATCACATAGGGATGTTCCTTGAGCATCAAACATTATCTCCATACTCTTCTTTTATACTATCATGCCATCAACAACTACCACATACCAAACAGGTACAAAAAACTCTGTCCAAGAAACACAAAATACATAACCAGATGATGTAGCATTTGTAGAACAACTTGTGGACCACTTCAGCATATGAAATTAGAACTGAGACATTGAATAGATTTTGTGAGCACACTCTCCAGGCTGCAATAGAAAAGACATCAATCTAGAGAAATGCAGAGAATTTCCTAGACCAGTCCAAACAACTAGGAACACTGCCAACCTTTTACAATTCATAAGAGTCTCCTCGACAACACAGGTGACTTGAAAAGATAGGAGTGTAACGTACACAAAGTAATGACATTAAATACCAAACCGCAAGACCAAAACTGCAACAGGGAAGGAATGCAAAGCATTCTCTTAGACAAACTTCAATACAATTTCTTGAATTAGAAACATTTGAGCAACTTGCAAAGACCAAAATCTTCTTTCAAAAACACATGTATTATCATGAACATCAAGAGAGAGAATGAGACATATTGTAGACCTTTAACAAAATCTCTCCAACATTATTCATGCTTCTAATCCTCATCTTAATGCTTCTAATCTGAATCTTAATATATCAACAATAATGCTTCTTTGATGAGGCATACAATCCCAAACTTCTTCAACTCTTCTCTTCTTTGATAAGGCATGCCATCCAATTAATGTTAGCCCAACTAAATGTAACAAAGACAACCAATGTTAGGGACTAACAACATACTTCTTAGTGTTAACATCAATGACAACCATTAGTGTTGACATCAATGACAACAACACAAGCCTTAGTATTGAAATCAATGACAACTGCCAACAATCTCCCCCTTTGGAATTTATGACAACACACACTGCTCACTCTGCCCCTTTGACATCAAGGACAAAGGGCCAAATATTTTTGCACAAGACATCAAGACTTTTTTTGTTTTCAGGAGCAAAGGGAAAAAAATATCTTCTGTTGAAGCAACAACACATGCTCCCCCTTGTTGAAAGAATGAAGAAGGTTTTCATTAATGAGTTTTCATTGATGCCAACACTACATGATGGATGTCAAACAGTATGAATATCTACATAAAAGTTATTTTGCAAAATATTTTTTGGCTAAGTGCCTACACTAGTAGTTTCAGTACACAGTTCCTTTTGATAAGTTGGTTTGCATTTGTTCACCCTTTCAAATGTACTCCTAGGTGATCCCACAATAGTGGTTTACACTTTTTGGGACATCCTGATTTTTGCTAAAATCACATATTTTTAGAAAATATAATGATTTAAGCCTTGAAAAGTTCCATTTAAAGGATTGTAATTGAAGAGGGTTTGATCAAACCACCTTAGATCAAACCCCCTTGATGGAACCCCACTAGTTTTAAACCATATCTATAAAAAAGTCTTCTTTACACCTATCAAAATGCCAATAAAAAATCACTTTTGATTTACCTTTTGGGTGATCAAATGAATTCATTTAAAATTTAAAATTTGTAAGCATGTAGTCCTTATTATAAGCTTCCCAAAAAGTATAATTTTAAATATATTTAATTTTATTAATATATTTATTTTTTATTTCTTATGAATGTAGGTTTTTCACTGAAAATAAAGCACTATGTTTTGCACATGTAGAAAATTCTAGTAGATTATCAAAAAAATTGAAAAATATGTTCTGGCTAGGTATTGATGTCCTTGATAGAGTTAAAAAAATAAAAATTGAATTTTGATACATACAAAAAAAGTTGTTTAGAGTCTTCCTATATCTTAACTGTAATTGGTTTGAATTCAAAACTTGTTTAAAAAAAAAAATTCAACAAAAACACTATGAAACCAAATGAACATGCTAGATATCATAGTTATAAAGCTAAATTTGAAAAAAATAGAATTTTATCCTTCATACAAAAAAAGTTATGTTGTTTACAGTGAGCATCACTCTTTAAAAATGGTGTTTACTTCTAAAAAGTAGTTTTTGAAGGAGATGGAAAAAGAAATGCAATTTGATTCATTTAAAAAAAAAAAAATTTAGAATCTATAGAAAAAATGTCACAAATCACTAGTTTGCATCATCTTCAAATTCCTCGTGGTTTAGTAGCTATAGGTGCTCAAGAGTGAAGATTAAGTTAAAAAAATTAGTTCAATGTCCAGTTTGGTTCTAGTATGTTGTTCATGGATATCATTGGCATCTTATTTCAAAATTTTATTTGTTTTGGATAAGTGGTTCAAAAGTTGCAAGTAATAGAAGATCAACAGATACGATTTACACAATTTTTTGTGTACTGGCCAACTATTACCTAACTGGTCCACATTCCTTCATGGATTTGAGTTAGACATTGTGGTTTTGAGAGAAGGTTAACATGTGTTAGTACATTATATTTTCCAGTTGGCATGACATTTTGTGGTCCGCGTATTCTTTGGTGTTAATCAGTTGGAGTATTTTTACTCTTGGGTTCTATACCTGGTTGACTTGATGAATGCAAAGTGGTGAGAAGCTTAAATATATGATGAAAATGGAAAGGGAGTTGTTATGGGTCCATGTCGACCTATATTGCTTGTGTTTTGAGCACAAAGGAAATTTTGGTTTGAATTGGGTGCCGACAAGGCACATTTTGCATAATTCGAGGCTACATTTAATTAAGCCAACCTAATTGGTGTTTGTGATGGATTATGGTACATATACAAGGTTGAGTTGAGCTGATGAAGAGAGAGATCCAACGTGTACATGATCCAAATGCAGATAGTGATGCAAAATTTGTAGAATTGTGTGATTAAGTTGTGAGTATTGAAAGGTGTGTGAATATAGAGTATAGTAAAGACTTGTAAATCTGGGTTGATTCAAGTATATTATGAGCTTCAAAGGAACTGAATCTAGTATATGTTAGATGCATTTCTCTTAGTTCAAATTCTGGCTATGAAGTCACCTCTTTTGTATCTTTCTTATCTCTATGAACAATGAGTTCACTTGGATAGTGAGTCTACTTGGTAGTGAGCCTTTCTATAATATCTTATAACTAGCTATGACATATTGTGAGTTAATCCTCACTGTGGTTTTTCCCTTTTTGGGTTTTCCATGTAAAAATCTTGGTGTTCATGTGTTGTGTGTGTTATGGGTTGTTTATGCCTTCATTCCTTATAATTGTTAAGTATGACTTGGAAATTGGATGGTTTGATAGAATATTGATTCACCCCCCTCTCAGTATTCCATGTGTTCAACACCCCTTTGATCAACAACACTTTTTTTTTCACACACATACAACAATTGAAAAATTTCTTAAGGACTCCCCCTTACTACCAACTCCCCCTAAAGGGTAGCACCCATCAATCTTGTGGAAAGGATGTGACATGAATTTATCCCCTTGGAAAGATGCACCTTTTATACATCTAGTTAGAACAAGGAGGGGAAATGACCCCTAGATTTTGGCTTAGATACTCAAAAGTATCCTTTGAGCCTTTGTAAAAATATCTGCAATCTGATCCTTTGTGGGCACATACTCCATTTTGACTTCATCTTTTGCAACTTTCTCTCTCAAAAAATGGTACGTAATTGAGATGTGTTTAGTCCTTGAATCCATTACCAGATTCTTAGAAATGTTAATAGCACTTGTATTCTCACATAGTATAGGAATAGGTTCATCATACACCACCTTTACATCCTTTAAGGTTTGCTTCATCCAATGCATCTGAGTGCATTAAGATACTACAACAATGTATTCTACTTCTACTATGGACAAAGATACCGAATCTTTCTTTTTGTTGAATCATGAGACCAATCTATCTCCCAAAAAGAAAGCACTTCCACTTGTACTTCTCCAGTCATCAACACAACCCACCCAATCAATATCAGTATGGGCACTCAAAGAGAAGTTTTGATCCTTTTTGTACCACATCCCATAATCCAAAGTACCCTTTAGGTATTTGAAGATTCTTTTCAAAAACTTGTCATGAGATTGCTTAGAATTGGCTTGAAATCTAGCAACCAAACATACTGCATGCATGATATTAGGTCTAGAAGAAGCTAAGTATAGTTGTAACATGCCTATTATTCTACCAGTAATTTTATTATGTTTTACCCACAAGTGAATAGTTTCTATATCTAACATTATGCACATTAAAATTTTTCTTTTCTTTTCAATAATAAATGCACCATTTGAAACATAACCTTTCCAAAATTTTCCATTGCATAATTAGAATCATTTCATCAATACAAGCAGGGTTTCACTTTTCATATATTCAAGATAACATTTCACATTTACAATTTCCATATAGATGGGTACATGATTACATACATAGCTTCAACAAGCTCACATAAACTAGAAATACAAATGGTCTAGAATGTCCTCCCAAATATTGGCCGCCAACTGCATGAGAAGCATCACTTAAGCTCTTTTCCGCCAACCATGGAATTAATGTGGTCCCCTGTGTTAAAGATCCAAGATACTAAGAGGGGAGGTGAATCAGTATCTTCTTAAATTTTCTGATCAGATACCATCCAATTATACCAATGCAAACAATAGCAAAAATGAATAAGAGCATTAACAAAACATAAGATCAAAGAACACAAGAACACAAGGATTTTTAACGTGGAAAACCCAAAATGGGAAAAACCATGGTGAGTGTTAGCTCACAATATTATATAACTGGTTATAGAATATTACAAAAAAATGGGTGGCTCACTGCCAGGACTCACTGTCCAAAAACAAAGGCTCATTGCCTACAAAATTACAACGATTGAATGGATTTTAGCTAGAAAATGAATTGACAGAGTACACCTAATAAGTGTAGATTCAGTTCTAGATAAAGCTCAGTAAATGGACTTAACACATTTCATCATGTTTGCACTACTTCACTTATTCGCACAAAATCACACACACCTTCTTCAAAAACTGTCTGTTATATATACCCAATCTTCTTCACAAGCATCAATTAGGTTGGTGCAAGCATCAATTAGGTCGGTCTAATTAGATGCATTTCATATTTACCAAAGTATTATTTGTCGGCCTCAAACATCGAAAAAGATAACCCAGACGCTTCAACAAGTCGGCACAGACCTAAAATGGGTCGCATATATGTCCGCATAACACTAAAGAAGTTAGCCAAGAATAGACTTCAAACCAAAAATAAAAAATATTCTATATGGGAACCACATACGTGAAATATCAAGAGAATGTTCTCCCAGCATCTGTAAACCATTTCCCAAAACTACAAGCAATAATGATCACCGGAAAACAAATGCGGACCAAAATACTGGAGGATTTTAACAAAATACCAGTTCAGATACTGGACTAGAATACCAGAGTAAATTTAGTCTTGATCTTGCAGTTGCAACTCATATATCATGGTGACATCAATGACAAACAAAAATTAAAAAAATGAGATGTTCTTCATTTTTCCAACACCCTGCACATCTACCAAACTTGGTAAGATGGCCCTCCCTTCGATGAAGAGATTGCTTTGGTAACCTCATCCTTCCTTTAGCCTTTCCCAAGAATAGTGATGTGTCCTACATATCTAAAGCTACCATAATGTGGCTATGACTACATGCATGATATACCTAGCCTAGAATGTAACTTGGATCATAGTGAACTAATAGTGTAAATAGTGGCTACTTACACTACTTTGGCCAAAGATTATCACCCAGTACTTCGAGTGAGGGTCATCTATTTCACCACCTTAATTGCTTTATTTTTTAATGACCATTAGTATTCTATTAATAGGTTATCCCCTTTCCCATGGATTATCCTAACCCCAAGAATAACCTTCCCATTAACTCATTTAAATGACATTGCTACTAAGTATCTCAAAACAACTCTATCTTATGTTACACACCTAGAGTATTGACATACTACGAATTGTATTGACAATCTACGTATAGTACAAGTAGAATACATTCATATAAAATCCAATATAGTATATATATCTATATAACTATAAACCAAATAGAAAGGTTTCACAAGTTCAAGAAACAATCAAGAAACATGCAAGCATATCCAAGCATCATAACACATAGAAAAGACATTCTTTCCAAGCATGGCAACATGAATAAACAATCTTTCCAACATAATAACAATGGATTAGAAATCAACATGTCTGTTTAAAAGCTCCAATTGATAATTCTTCCCTACCAGCTTAATTGCTCAAGCTCGCTTACAACTTCCTCTAAGAACAACCTAATTCCCACTTCTAGCCTCTTACCAAATCTCTCAACAACACTAATTTAAAATAAATAAAACAACTCACTAAATCTCAAACTTTCAACTCAATTTGTAAAGAAAATACAATAGAATAAAAATGGAGTAATCAGATTGAAAAGTGTAGCAAATGGTAGAATGAGCACCTCTATTTATACTAAAATATGAGCAACCAAAGGATACAAACAAGCTAATAATTCTGCCACCTTTCTATCCCCATGCAATGACTTATCAAACTAACTTACAAATTTGCAACACATAATAGTCCTCATCTCTCAAATGGTTGAGTCAACTTGTTTCAAGAGACAACGAGACTCTTTTACTAAGTCAAATGAACAACAAGCTTTTTAGCAGGTTTCCTACTTGATTTAAAATTCGACTACCCCTCTATATTGTTGCCAACATATCATTGACTGAGTTTATACACATTTATAGGTTTACGACTTCATTTTTTCTTCAAAAAGCTACAAGTTTTGGTGCCACATTTCATGTTTTGGCACCCTATAGATAACGTTGTTGAAGACTTCCTCCAACATTTTAGATTGTTTACATTTCCTTTTCTAACATTTCACTTTAAGCCAATAAACATGCATGGCTTGTTGACTTGGTCAACTCTTGTTTCATGTGCAGGTTTAAACACTATGCAACACTATATGCGCATAAGTTGCATTTAAAGCGCTTCATTATTATCAACTTTCAATGCTATATAATGCAATTGAATACATCTCAAATGATTATCATTTATTTTATCTTAATATGTATACATATATATTAATATATATTGATTACTCATGACTATCAAATGCATTAATTTCCAATTAACAAACATATATAAACATTATCAAATAACATTACATATATATAATATAATAATATATATGTATCTATATTATTATATATATATATATATATATTATTGTAGAGGAGGTGGACCAACTACTCCGGGACTCTAGGTCATGGGAGAGTCCTAAGCAACATGCGACCCTGATCTACCTCAAGCTTTGCTAGGTGATTTGGAAAGGATAAGATGTTAATGCTAAAAAGTAAGAGCAATCTAGTTGCTGATATCTTTCTACTAACTTGAGTGTTTCAGAGGGCCAGACGAGCTAATTTCTAGAGTCCAACATGCTACTCAGACAACTCCCTGCCTAAGGACAACAACACATGATACAAACTCTAGTGCGATGTGTTGGTGTCTTAGTGGCTCACTTGCATCCATACGAACATAAGGTCTAAGAGATAGATTAAAATGCTAAAAATCTAACTAATAGTCTGAATGGTGAAGTTTTATGCTACGATAGAATAATAGAAAAATACATATATGAAATACAACAAGAAGAATAATTTAACTAAACTATGCTCAAATTAACAAAGGAAGTGAGAAAGTGGTACCAAACTCCTTGCAACTTGATTATTCAAGAAACTTCAACCAAGAAGCACCTACACACACAAGACCAAGGAAAATGATGGGGTTGCTTTTAGAGGACTGACTCAATTAATCCCCCACTTTGGTGTTTCCACCTCCATGGATAACCAAATAAAAATGAGTGTATAAAATGATAATGAAATGTATGGAAGTAGAAGTGCCAAGCAATAACACAAACCACAATATGCTACTACATAAATACGATGATGCAAAAACGATGGACAATGGAAGATATCTTCACAACTATGTGCCCTCAAGGCAAGTAGAGGAAGGAGTGTGAGTTTGCAAGTTCTTTAACAATAACACTATCACAATGAATAGAGTGGAGGAGCCAAGAAACTAGCAGCTTGCAACTACAATGAAGTGGTGGTGAAGCTTGAAGTGTGAGAGTTGATCAAGAGAGGATGAAGAATTTAGTCAAGAAGCCAGAGAGAGTGAAGATGTTGGATAGAATGAAGAATTAGGCAATTTGAATGGAAAGAAGGAGGATAAAGGGTCATTTGGCATTGATCAAGGGAGGTAGAGATGTTACGCTTCATTGCCAATGGAGAAACATAACACCTCTATAGATTGCAGAGGTAGGAATCCTATTAGATGACAGTGTGGTGCACAAACATCCATGCAACACACATGTCTCCCTGACAAAATTCCTCCACTGACATAAAAATGAGATGCCGAGTGGATGGGGAAAGGTGGCAGATGTGGAAATTGCATCATTGGGTTTCATTTTCTAAGGTAAGGGTGATATAAAAGGGGAATTTTCCTAGGGGTGCAAATTCACTCCATTACATTTTTCCCCCACTTTAGTGAGCATATGTGTCAATGAATGTGAGGTAAAGTAGAAAGAAGTTGAAGAGAATATACTTGAATCATCAAGGAAGTAGACCTCAATTTGACATACCTAGAGGCACAAGAGAGAAAGATGGCTTCACAAGTACTCCATCCTATAGAAGGTGAACAAAACATCTATAGGTGCTTGGTCCTACATAATTGGCTCCATGGGTGCTCGGTCCCATAGAAGGTGAACAAAGGTTCTATAGGTGCTTGGTCTTGCAGAAAGAAAGCGCTTTATAGGTGCTTGGTCTTGCAAAGGAGGTGCCATAGGTTTTAGATCCTTGGGGGATGGAAAAAAAAGGCTCCAAAGAGTTCGATTGGTCCTTATAGATTCTCATTCATGCAAGGAAAGCTCGACGAGGTGCTCAGTCCTCCAAGCTTGATTGTAAAAATGGATTCACAAGTGCTCAGTCTTGCAAAGCAACATGTTAAACTACTAAAAAAACATGTTAGGTAGGAAAAAGTCATGTAGGAAGACAATCATATCTTAGAGAAAACTATTGAAGGAAGAGTTTTCAAAGGGGTCCCTTGGGAACCCCTAAAGATAGCAAGGGGCCCGTTCAAAGGGAAAATCCAATTGAAAAGCATAACATTTTTCGTAAATGACATGTCACCAAGGAATCCTTTTGAAAGATCTATTTTTTCAAGGAATTCGATAAAAATGGCCTTCTCGAAGGCAAGTTTTTTGATTCCTTTTGCTACAAATTTGTTTCCAATTTAGAAAATCTTGCTAAGGGGATCCTTGTTGAAGGATGCAATTTTTGAAAAGTAAAATTTTTAGTAAGGGATTCGTTGGCCACCGAATGCACCTTATTGAAAATCAGAGAAGTAGTAGCCCCCCCTTAGGGTGGTGCATGCGAATCGAAGGAGCACATGACATTCTATGGAAAGGAAGAAAATATAATGATGTTGTGGCCCACGAGACATAGCTAGATGTAAGCATGGAAATGTTGTCATGCACACGAGGGAAAACAAATAAGAACCAAAACATCACAAAATAAGCAAAAAGAGAGGCAAGCAAAGATAAAGAAGAAAAAATATAAGAAAAGACGAATAAATCAAGAGATAGGGGGATTTGGGAGTTCGGGGTCAGATCAGTTCTTATAGGTAACCCGTAATATATGTGTGAATGAAAGATCATCAGTCCCCAAAGTTCCTAGATCTGAAGAAGAGCACGTGAAGAAAAAATAAAAATAAAAAATTGGGTCAACATGGAAGGGAGGCCTAAATACCCCCAATGCTTTGCATCATCCCCAATTATCAAAAATCAAGTTACAACATATAGAAGAATGATGAAACATATAGAGGAATTTTACAGCACAATCTCACTCCTGTATCTAAGAACTTACAAGAGTAACAAGGGTACTCTAGGAACATATAAAAAAAAGCATATGGGGGGAACACAACACACACACAAATCTAATCTATAGATAAAGAAGAGGTGCTCCCCTAGTCCTCATCAACCACAAGGTCATTGTTCTCCCAATCTAGATCATCATATGGGGAGGGTAGATGAACTTGCAAGGGAGGGATAGTGAGGGGAGCACCCTCCAATTATCCAACGACAAGAGCTAAGGAAGAAGGCCCCTCAAGGTCTCCTTCACTCAAATCCTATGAGGTAAAAGTCATTGATCTCACAAAGATTGTTGATAGAGTTGGGACATCATCCATTGAGTTAAACATGCACTTAACAGGAGTGCTGTGTATTAATCGAGTAGGAGAGGAAGGAGGCACTTGAGATCCACCATCAACCTTGTCAAAAGGGATGGAGACAAAATCAAGAGACATCAGGGCTGCCTCTGTAACAAGGATGACACAAGCTAAAGTAAAAATCCCCTCTGAAGAAGGTGATCCCTTCTTTTGACCTCCCCTAGGAGTGAGGTCATCCTTCAACTTATGCTTCAACAAAGGATGCAAAATCTCCATAGAAGAAGTGGAAGGCGAGGAAGAGGAAAAAGCCACAATAGACACCATCGTGGTGTTCGACATGTTCATGATTTGGGAAAATGGAGGGATGTATAGAAGGGACATCAAAAGAAGGGGCTCCACCAAAGGGGTGATGAACACCTACACCCTTTTAGGATGAGGGTCATCAACATTCATGGTGGAGTCAGAAGAAAAATTGAGGTGAAGGGAACTAAAGCAAAAGGAGCGAAAGAGGGAGGCACAATAGGAGGTGTCAAAATAGGAGTTGCTGGCTCCCCTTTTTCCTTTTGAAAGGCAACTTGTTTCATGGCCAAATCCTTTATCTGGCACTTAGGCTCATGCAAAAGCCAGTTTTGTTGGCTTTGAGAACTAGAAGTCCCTTCTTGAGAAGGAATGAAAGGCTCCTATTTTGCCATATGCGTGTCCTCCACAACCGTTGTTGGTGGAAGGGTAGCTTCCTGGATGGGAGCAAGAGAAAGAAGCATAGGAGTGGAAACGATGAAAGGTGGAGAAGTAGATACAAGTGCCTCAACAACAAGCTTCTTTCCATTCACTTCTTGAGGAGGAGTGTTAGGAGGTTGTGAAGGCCGAGGCACAGGGGAAACTCCATGAGGGCCCTTCCCCTTACCATAGAAAATGGTCCTCGACATCGTGGGAAAGATGGGAAGTTCAAATACTTGATGCTTGGCCTCCTGCCAAGTGGGCACCATCAGCCTCCCCTTGTGAGGCATGGGAGTAGGAGACGAAGGTGCCACTATAGGGTGAGAGGTAGAAGTGGATGAAACAATAGAAGAAGAGGAAGGATCTTGGGTGCAAACAAGCTTCCCCTTCCCCCTTTTTTGAGAGGAGGCAACTTGTTGTGTGATCATAAGACCTTTAACTGAAATGGCATAGGGGGAGACAGGGCAAGTCACCTTTGGTGTTATGCTCCTGATCTTGTACTTGACACAGGTGTGATACAACAAGTCTGTCCTCGGGGGAAGTAGATCAACTGGGGCAGGTAAAAGTGATCTAACAAATAGTCCCCATAGGACACCAGCGGTTTATATCCAGTTTTGTGCACAAAGCCCTCATGAGAAAACTTCAAACACTTATGAATTACCAAAGCAACCAAATTCATGGAAACTAGCCAAGGGATGTCTAGTTTCACCTTGAACAAGTCTAACTCTGGGATGATATTAGAAGAAGCATTTATAGCCTTGACATTAGTACAAAAACAATAAAATGTGACTGAAAAAACTACTAAAAATTGCTTATAAATGATAGAACATGGTCGCGTGACTAGTAGTAGTTTATTGACAGTCATTTATAATGTGACCAAATTAATGACTAAACCATTTTTAGTCATTTGGTTGACTGATTTGGTCATTAATTTAGTCGTCCAATTGATCAATTTGGTCGTCGATTTAGTCGTCTGATTGATTGATTTGGGCAATGATGTAGTTGTTAATTTGATTGATTTGGAAGTGTGTTTAACAGTCGTTAATTTAGTCAATGATTGTTTTAAACTAGTCACTTATTCAGTCATTTTTTATTCACTGGTATATTTAGTCATTAATTTAGTCATTGATTTATGTTAACTAGTCACTTATTTAGTCATTTTTATTCACTGATTTATGTCCATTGGTAGTGTATTTAGTCATTAATTTTAATCAATTTGGTAGTTTATTTAATTGCTTTTGTTTAGTGATTTCTGCCAATTGGTAGGTATATTGATACATTATTTATTAATTGCATAATCATTATGTTTAGATTTCTATCAGTTGGTAGTATATTTAGTCAATTGGTAGTTTATTTAATTGTTTTTGTTCATTGATTTCTGCCTACAAGTGCTAGAAATGAGACAATGCTTTAATTGAGGTTTAAACATATAAAAACACAAAAAAAATAATAAATCATTAATTTGCACATAATGAAATGACTATTAAGAAGGAAAAATACTAAAATTTTATTGAGAAAACGTGTTCTTACATCAAATACAAGACATAAATGTGTCTTTGCTTTGAAAAATGTACTGTTACAAAGTGTGTTTCTCAGTGCTGTGATTGAGAAAATTGAATTATAATTCCTTATTTTTGCTTATGCAAGATATTACAATTTTGATGAAAATTCTATGTTGCAACTTATTTTCCATTGCACATATATGTATGTTGCACTCTCTGCAACTTTTCCTCTTCTCTGCACCTCTTTGTTTACTTTGTATTTACTTCTTTTTTTGCACCCCTGTTCTTTGCGTCTATTGCTTACACAACAACATATCCCCTCTTCTATAATGGACCGGTTTGAATGAGCGGAACCCAAAAACAAGAGAGAATCATAATCAAGGGGTTTTACATTACATGTGTAGTAAGATAGAACATTCTCTATTCTACTCACAAAATGTACACCCAAATCAGATTTTTTGGTTTTTGTTTGGGTTCAACTTATTTAGGCTCAATACATTCTCTGCTTGCAACTTCACTCTTCATACTCTATTGTTGCTAACCCTTCTTTTTCTCTTTTGCACTTACGGTTAACACTCTGTCATTTTTTTCAAATATTTTAGTGGCCACCGTGTGAAGGTCCCTTCTTTCTCATTCAGACAAACAACTCTATCTATTTTGTCGAGATAAGGAAGGGGTATGTTACTCGTGACCTGTAAAATACTTACATTTGCATCTCATGTTCCTTTCAATTTGACTCCATGTACAATAGATAGTGACTGAATCTGACCAATTCCCACAACAACACCATCAAATGGATCCAACACCTCAACTTCATCCCCTTCTTGGAGTTTATCAATAAACTTTTGCAAAAACAAAAAAATACAAATTATATTGAGATATAAAACACACATTATATTGTTTTTGATAGCTGTATGTAATGTCTTATGTCTTGGAACAAATCAGTTTTTGTATGTGCTTTTATAAAAAACTCTATTACAACTAAGCTCTAAGCTTCCATATGTAAGTTATATGTTCTCCCTTATTTCCATAATCTATGTATACTAGCTAATTACACTTCACTACTATTCTAACCAACTTCTATCAAATAGGTAATGGTTACCCTTATTTACATAATAAATCAACCATTACTTGAATAGTACTTACTTGCATGTGGTTTCATAGCACTTGTCTCAAGTTCATCACAACTACCACTATGAATATCATGTGCATGCTCATCACGTTCATCATCATAACCACTATCAACGCTATTGTAGACATGAAGTTGTACATCTTTGCAGAGAGTTCTATTGATAAGGCCTTTTTCTTTTTGTCCTTCTTTCATATAATTGCTTTGCATCATGTGGCTTAATCATCATGCAAAAATTAATATAAGTCAAGTAAAAAATGCAAAAGCTATAAATTTTTGTCCAAAAGAAAATTTTAAGCATGAAGAATGACAAAACATTGGACGGATTAACTTACAACTTAAAGAATGCAAAAGCTATAATTTGTTTTCCAAAATAAGAATGACAGAACATTGGGATAAATTAACTTACAACTTAAAAGGATGCAAAAGCTATAAATTTTTGTTGAAAAGAAGAATGAAAAAACATTAGGACAAATTAACTTACAACTTAAAGAATGCAAAAGCTATAGTTTTTTTTTCCAAAACAACATTTTAAGCATGAAGAATGAAAAAACATTGGGACAAATAACTAACAACTATTATATTAATTACCTCAACTTCAGGACAACTAAGACGACTATGCTACACATTCTTTTCCACTTCATCACTATCAATATCAGTAGCTCTGTTGACACCATGAATGTGTTTTTGTTTTCCTATTGCTTTGATAAAATTTCTTTGCATGTGGTTTAATCATTGTGGAAAAAAATAGACAAAGCATTCAATATTCAAGTAAAGAATGCAAGCTATAAATTTGTCAAAAAGAACATTTTCTGGATCACTCCAACAATAAAGAAACTACGTTGGATTCTCCTATGCTCAAATTTCAATAATCTACATATTAAGAGGCATTTGTATATAGAACTGCCAAAAAAGAAGAAATGAGATCAATAGAGCCTCTTACCTCATCCGAATCCATGTATTTATGCTCATTCCATGTAGAAACTATAGGGTTAATGGATTCAACCAACTGCGTAACTTGCTGAGAGAGACTGAATATGCAATTCATTACCTTTTGGCACCCTAGTCAATTTGAGTTGACTTGATCTATAGATGCTCTTATTGGGCATTGAACAAATGGCTATGAAATCTTTGTTGATGAACTAGATTTCCACTTCATCCTACTCTTAGATTTACTAGCATCTAGTGCTACCATATAATTGACAATATCTTCTGCACTTGCTTCTCTATTATTGTTTTCCACCTAAAATACAGTGTCAGTTTCAACATATAGTCAATTCAATAAAAAATCAAAATAAATAACACAATGTAAATTGAACCAAAAAGCCATACACTTAATGCAAATTTGTCCATTTTTGCATGCAACCCGCCTCGGCCAAATGTATATCCAACCCTCACATTATCTCTTGCTCTCTTGCCTTTGTTACTCTTTGCCAAATATTCTTCGGAACGCATACTTATACTTTCCCTCAATTCCTCCTACTCTTTGGGAGATAGATTGGAGTCAAACCTCTCTTTCCCCCACATGATTGTTTCTCTGCAACTGTATCTATAATTTTTCATAAAAACTCTCATCCTTTGCTTGTAATATTTTCTAGAGATTTTTCCATTAGTAGTCTCAAAAGAATTTTCCATTTTTTGTATAACATTTTCCATAGCTCGTGGATCTTGCTCTACAAAACTTGATTTGCAAATATCTATATGGGCCCTACATCTTACACCCAACTCAGTGGCCCACTTTGTAGCATTTGTCCCAATAGGCTCACCATCTCTCGACACCTCAAGCAAGAATGGCTTCTTTCCTTCTAATTTTATTTCTTTTGCATTCCTCTATGTAGATCTATACAAATCTTGACTCAATATTTGTCTTTTTACAAAAGCATCCACATCTTCTGTTAAATTACCACTACCAGTATTTATGGCTGATCCACTAGTTCCATCAAAAGTTCTAGATGCAACAGGTGCAATCTGAGGCACATTAGATGCAAGCGGTCTCTTTTCATGACTTTCATTAATGGTCTCCACATATTTCACATCATTAAACACATCCTTTAATAATGTTGAAAAAAGCATCTACAAACCCGCTGCTCCTTTGCCTTGATGTTTTTCAATAATCTCTCTTAGACTTAGGCCTAAGAGCTCATCACAACGTTGCACATCACCATGTGCTATATCAGGCTGCACATCACCATGTGCTATATTAGGCTACACATCACCATGTGCTATATTAGGCTACACATCACCATCTGCTATACCAAGCTGCACATCATCAAAACTATTGTTTTCACCAACTGCATTTGTTGAATCACAAAAGCGTCAACTTCTATGAGATGGGGGAACTGTATCTTTTCTTTCCTTTTATTTTCTCCACATTTTCTTTGCACTCTTTTTGTTGCCTATAAAATAAAAAAAATCATATTATGTCTTATATACATAAAGCTCTTGCCTATAAAATTTCATTAAACACTATTAAACAAATAATATACTACTTAGTACAACTTGCCTTGTCAAACCAAGACTCAATAAATATTCATTATTCTTGGCCACTTTTTCACTACACGCGTGCTCATACTCTATCATTGGAATTTCAACATTATGATCACTATCATCTAATTTGCGCCTTATAGTCCTTGTCTTCATTTCCTAAAGTCCAAATAAACAATAATGTATAAATCAACACCTTGAATCAATAAAAAATTATTGAGTTCATAAGTTGATAATTGTTGACTTTCCAATCCACTGATAACTACAAATGGAAACTTAAAATAGAATTTAGTTTACAGATTAAAAAAAATTTGCAGTAAAAAACAAAGAAGATGTTTACAATTACATGTATCAGACAAATTTTTCTTAGGGGTATATTCACAAGAGAAGAACTCATAAAAACATAACACAGGAAGGATGAAGGAAAAAAATAGTCTAGTTCATCATGAGGTGTGTTAGAACCTTAAAATTTTTCCTAGTACCATCATCATAGTTAATCTTGAGCTCTGTGACCTGAGCCTTGACCCTTATATTCCTTTTTATTTTTCACCGAGCCTCGCCATTGTAAACAAACATATAATTTTTTTAGGTCTGACTGACATTGAAATACCTATACAAAGCCAAAAATTCATCATATATACTTCAACAAAAACATGTATAGCTAACAACATTCCAAATCCCTTAATAGTCTATTACCGTGATGCCTTAGCAGTAATCTAAACCCTTGATGGGCTAATAGTGTGTAACAAACAACATGAAGATATTTACCGCCATACCGTAAAAGTATTATGATGAGGACATAGTTGGGCGGTATGAGAGAATTTAAATACATCATAAACCGCCATACCACAAGAAGGAAAAATGAAGGGTGTGGTATAGCGGGAAAACCCGCCATCCCATGAGGAAGATCATAAAGGCATGCAGTAGGGTGGTATGAATTGTGATAACACAGAAGGATGTGACAAAGCATATGATATGGCAGTAAGCCATATGTGACCGTTAATATAAACCGCAGTACCACAAGTTAAACAAGTCAAGCTTGCAATATAGAGGTAAGGATCCTGCTAGGTACCCACAGTGAAATGCAAAGAAGCATGCAGTATAGCAGTTTATACCCCTCTATCTTGCGACAATTATAGGAAGTGGTGGCGATAAAGTAGTATTGGATGCACGAATCACATCAACTATCCAATCTTGTAAAATCAATAGTGCATGTTCAAACTCAAACTACGAGCAAAATATTTGGCATAAGGTTGATATTAATGTTGACATGAATGAGCTCAAAAGCCATTAAACCAAGAATTTAACATTCTCTTTGCACTCATTTGAAAAAAATATCGTGCGAGGAGATGGAAGTTTGAGGAGGTTAAGCTCTGCAACCATTATAACCCGGGTAAGTGGATAGAACTCTTGTGAATTAAGTTTTATGAGTACAAGATTGTTTAAAATTCTATATTTCAGAAGTATAGGAGAAGCAAGATAGTTAAACTGTGAATTAAGTTTTATGAGTACAAGATTGTTTGGAATTATGCATTTTAGAAGTATAGGAGAAGTAAAATAGTTAAACATCATGCCGCCCAAGAAGAAAGAACCTAAAACTAAAAAGGACATCATGCCAACCAAGAAGAAAAAACCTGAAACTAAAAAGGAAGAATCTAAGGTTAAAAAGAGGTCCTTACAATAGTCTATTCTGGATATACTCCCTGAATCAATTGAGAGAGAATTTAAGAAAGCTTTTAATAATGTGGTTCATGGTTGCAGAGATTCCCTTATCCCTATCTCCGGGTGGGAACTATTCTGGTACTTTTATGACAAAAGGGAGGGAAAGATTCCAATGTCAAATCCATAGGCATTAGATTTGGTCTTGAGTTAATTGTCCCAAATATTTTTATAGATGTAGAGTTCATCAGAGTATTGGATCAGAGTTATCATCTTGCTACTAGGTCTGTGAGATTGTCATATGGTTCACCATTAGTTGTGTTGACTAAAGCGGCCATCAATGAATGTTTTGACCTAAACAAACAAGCCCTAACTAAAATTGATTTGTAAAGAAGTAAAGAAGAATATACTAGATGGAGGAGAACCCATAGAAGTGATGAAGTTCCCATTTACATAAAAAGGGGTGTGAACAATAGGGTGATTCCTATATCTCCTTTTGCTACTGAACCATTTGATGTCTCATATTTCCAATTCTATTTCAAGAAACCCTACTTTTCTCTCTGTCAAGTACTTGGGATAGATGTAGAAGAACGAATGCCAGTTAGTTTAATGATGATGGCTATGAGGATCCAAAACCCTAAGATGAACATTGAATATTATTTTTCCTCATATCTTGAGAAAGCATTGCATGAAGGATTTCTGCAAGTCATGGAAAATAGAGCCCTCATAACTTTCAGGCAATATTCTTTGTTGTGCCAACTGATATTATACCAGAATAAAGATAGATGGAGCAAAAGGATGTGTTTGGGTAAGTTTAACAAGCAAGGGAATTTTCTGCCAGTGCAACTATGGTGTTATATATGGGACAACATATATAAGAATTCAAATTATGTGATATTCCATGATGAATTTGTCTATAGAATTATGAGAGTTCTTGGTCACCAACCACCAAGACTACACACACTTGTGCTACAACTATTAAGACCTTTGGCTTTGAAACTTGAGCAAGGCCATACTCATAACTTTGACAATTGGTTTTTCTATCAGATACCACAATAATAAGGATTTATGGATGCCCATAGGCCCCACATATATTTCCAAAGTTTTTCCCTCTTTGATTAGCCTTTTTAGAGTTCATGTGGAAGATTCTAGGGATGGAAAAGGATGTCATGAATAAACAAAGGAAGGGTACATTTCTACCCAATTTGACAACATGTGGGGAACTACAGTAGGATCTGATACACTTGAAGAGTTGCAAAATTATCTAAAAGCAAGGCTCTTTAGAGTTTGGAAAGGAAAGATATTTTGACCCTAAGGGTCACATGAATTTTGTAAGACACACCATCCTTACCAAGGCTATGGTTACTCACCAGATTGATTATGAAGAAGATGTAATTAGAAATTTTTTCACTCCTCAAGAGGTATATGAGAGGAGGAGAAAATGGGAAATTATGAAAAGGATTGAGGAGGAAAGAAAGATGAAGCACAATGATTTCTTGGGGTATTTTGTAGAGGAAGAAAATCCTGTCAGGAGGATTGATATGATAATTGGTAAGTTTCATGAATTATTTAAGACTAGAACACATATAGGGAGACTTGCCAAATTGTCTCCCAAAAGGCCGAGTGGTATTGTAATTATAGAACCAACTTCAGATACTATTTCAGTATGTTATGGTTCTCTAGGATCACCTCCTGAACAACCACCTTCTAAAAAAAATAAAAGACACAAGAGATAGACCCATTTGTTTCCTATGAAATAAGTGAAGAGGTTGGAGATACAAAAGAAGCAGTTAATGTGTTAAGAAATTTCAAGGATGATGTTGAAGTGGACAAACCTATGCTTGAAACTGAAGACCATAGGCCTGAAGCTAGTGCCGATATTGATTTACAAGGAGAAAGAGAAATGCATGAGGATGACAGGGTAGTTACAACTCTCAAGTTCTTGGAAGATGATGAATTTATCAAAACCCATTAATTTAAAGACTTTTGGATTAAGCTATGAAAATGAGATAGTTTGAAGTGAGGGTTGAAATAAATAAGATTGGAGTTGAGGAATCCTAGCATGACCAGATATTATCCCAAAATTTTAATGAATTAAGGATTGATAATATTGATGTTAGCCCACAAGAGGCTAAAGAGATGATTTTGAAAAGTAATATACTTATTGTCCCTAGTATGGAATTAAAGAAATTTTTTTTACTTGATCAAGTGAGAACACAAGAGGACCCAATGCTAATTCTTGAGTTTGACTTAGATGAAGGGGTAAGTGGAACATGGTATAAACCTAAGATTGAAACCTTGGTAGTTTGGGCCAACCAAAAGAGTACACAAAAACCAAGGTTACTAGATGTAGTTTAGGAAATGAAAGGGACAACTATGGTGAAAAAATTGAAGGATACATCTCTTCTAGAAGTTGCAACCATGACAATGCATTCAACTATGTTCACCCAAGCTTTAGTTAAGGAGACGAAAGCTAGATTGGGAGAGTATGAAAAGGAACACAAGTTTTTAAATGATGAATTCAATAAATTTTCCATGTAAAATGTGAAGTTGAAGGAACAATTGAAAGGAGCAGGCCCCTCATAGAACAAGGAAATAATATTATACCAATGTCCTCTTGCTCCACCAATTGATATAGAAAGTGCTTCTATTGAACAAGTGAGCATTCTTGGACAAGAAATTGAAGAGTTAAAGAAAGCCAACAATGAGGGTAAGGAAGGAGTGAATAAACAAATTTGCAATGTTTTAGAGAAGGTCCTTGAGCATAGGATAAAGCTAATTGTGGATAAGTTGGAAAGTGTGTATGATTGCTATAGCTCATTGACACAGGCAATTGATAAGATGAAAACACATATACCCATACTGGATCCCCTTTTTAAGAATTGGTAGTCCATACACCACACATTGGTAACCTTGTGCAGAATCTTACAATGGAGTACTGAGGCTCCTGCAACATTAAAATCTATAGAGAAGATGACCAACATAGTTATAGATGAATTCCAATATATACAAGGAGAGGACCAAAAGATCAGAATGAGAAAGATTCATTTCATACTTCAAATTACTGGTTTGTGCCAAAAATATTGAAAGATGATGACCACTTGAAGGATCTCAATGAATGGAAGAGTGAATTTGGCCAGATTGTTCCACAGTGCATCACTTGCATACAAAAGGATGGTGAGTTGAGTCTTGAAAAGTTTGACTTAATCATAGATGGAGTAATAGCATTGGATGCTATATATTCTAAGTTTATCATGGATGGTAGTGCGTTACTAGACAACTGATGAAAGGTTCATCTTGCAAATATATTAAAAATTCAAGAATACAAATGGCCACATGATTATACAGTGTACGAGTGGGAGAAAAAGTATTTGGGTCCTCCCGAACAGTAGGCCTTGGGGCTGTCTCAGTGGAAGAACTGCACATTCAGATACACTAATATGGAGAAAGGACCTTGAACAGATCTTCAATGATAATGGGTGCCTTACAAAGATTAATAGACTATGGTGTCACGAGTGTTGTGGACTTCATTAGTTATCTACTTTCTTTGTTTTATGTTTTAAGAAAAACTAATGTTTAGTTTAGTTTATACAAAGGGCATGAATTTTGAAAAGATGCCATATTTTGTAACAGTCTGAAGCTTGTTGCTTCTCTTATAAAAGATAAATCAAGACTGAATTTTGATATCATCATCATATGCATTTATAGAAACATATATGAGGATACTTATGTTATATTGTAATATCTATTTGAAGCAATCAATGGACAAGAAGATTTAATTTGGTGCTCAAATTTTGGTCTCAATTATTTGTTGATAATATTGTGTATGATTGGATTTTTTTATGTATTTTAGGTTAGAATATAGGGGTATAATTGGTATCAATTATTTGTTCATAATCATCTGTATTGCTGATTACATTGCATTGCACATCTTTTAAACTCAAAGAATTACTTCACATTGCATAACTAATAACTAGATGTTGATAGATGATAAAATTTCAATTACAATATAGCTTTTACAAAGTCAACCTAAGTAGTTATGCAATTACTTCACATTGCATAACTAATAACTAGGAGTAGCTGCCAATTGCACTTTCTTGTCATAGCATTCCATGAGACCACATTTCTTTGAGGCATTTTTTCAAACAGTTCATTGCCTTGTCTATGCTACCACATTTTTTATACATATTGTCTACCAAAGAATTTTATCAAATTGTTCATTTCCTTGTTGCTATGGCTAAAAGCCTAAAACAAGTGCTTTCAAACAAGCTATGGATGCTTGGAAAAAATATATCAAATCATAATAGTAAGCAATAGCATAGAAAAGGAAGTGAACTAGTTGAAAAAATGCCTCAAAGAAATGTAGACTCATGGTGATGGAATGCCATGACAATCCATAACGATTCGCTTGTCATGGAATTTTTCATGGCATTCCATCACCATGAGACCATATTTTTTTGAGGATTTTTTTCCAAATTTCATTGCCTTGTCTATGCTACCACATTTTTCATACATGTCTACCAAAGCATTTTATCAAATAGTTCACTGCCTTGCTACTATGGCTAAAAGCCTAAAACATGTGATTTCAAACAAGCTATGGATGCTTAGAAAAAATCTATCAAAGAATAATAGTAAGCAACAAGATATGGTCTCATGGTATTTTTTTGGTGTGAAAATTAGCGTGATTTTATTTGCAAGTTTTAAACACGTTTTTTTGGAAATTTTGTTGTTTGAAATGGGGGAAAATCTTTGTGGTCATTTTTGTGCATTTTTTAATTGTAGGATTCTCACAGTTAGTGAAAAAGGTAGTGTTCATGAAGGAATGGAAAAGATGCATAGAGCCTTTAAATTATACCCATATTGTGCAATGACATTGAATCATTTAGAAAACCATTTTTTCTTCACAGGGAAACATTTTCTTGTGGAATAGTTGACTGAGATAGCTCTTGTTTCAATTGACCACCCTCTCATGAAATATCATTCATATTATAATCTTGCATAATCTTATCATAGTAAAGGTGATTATGACACCATTGGTTGCTAATACATGGCATTAGTTAAGGAAAGCCAAAGGCCACAATATTTTGTGGACAAGTTCAATTGAATTTGATAGATCTTAAGAGTTCTCTCTCAAATTTTGAAAAGGTTCTGGAGGTCCACCCTAAGAACTGTGAGAGCTTAAAAGCTATAGTCCATATATATGCTCAACAAGGGAAGGTAGAGAAGGCTTTGGAAATTGTAAGAAAGGAAACTCACATAGATCCACGTGATTCCCATGCATTTATCAAGATGGGCGAGGTATTAATATCAACATACCCCAGTGCAGCCTTAGGTTCTCTTAAGACAACAAATTAATTTATGAAGAGCAAAGAAGAAGTATCCATTGAATTGTTAAACAATATTAGGGTTCTTCATTTTGAGTGTGATGAACTAGAGTTGGTTCAACAAAATTTTATGGAGGCATTAGGAAATGGCATTTGGGTTGAATTCATAAATAAAAGCCCTAGTGCCAAATTTGCAATTTCTTTTGTGTGCTTTAAGGATATGGAATTCTTCTATCGACTAGAAGAAGGTGGTGTTTCACTTGAGTTACCATGGGATAAAGTCACAATACTATTTAATCTTGCTAGGTTGTTTGAATAGGTACATGATATTGAAAAAGAAAATATTTTATATAGGCTAAAATTGTTCAAGTTTCTTGATTATGTGGATGCATATCTACATCTAGCAACCATGACTCAGGCTCGTAATGAGATCCAAATAAGCCTAGAATTTATTGGGGATGAACATAAGGTCGATAAAAACTCATAAAATTCTTTATGTATGATTGGAAACATGGAATTGATAACAAATGACTAGATTAAAGCAAAAGAAACAATTAAAGTAGCACACCAACTTGTCTTGGTTGATGAAGCAAAATGAAAAAGCTAATGAAGAATGAAGGATTTAGATGGAAAGGAGAAAGCAAGAGGAAGACTCGATGGGTGACACAACAAGAGGAGCAATTTGAATGTGTGAAGGAATTATGGAAGAGTAAGCGTAAGGACATGGATGATGACAATGATGAGGCTAGTTAGTTTGAGAAGAAATAAAAGAAGGAAAAAATGAAAAAGAAGAAGGATAAGGAACACAAGGCTTATGATTCTTATATGGAGGAACTTGATGTTGCCATGGAAGATGAGGAAAATTATATGAGTGATAAGGCACAAGATGATGTAGAAAATTCCCAAGATATTCTTGTAGCTACAGGTCTAGAAGACTTTGATGATGGTGAGACAAATTCTCCAATTTCAACAAAATCATGAAGGAGACATGCATACTTTGATTTTGGAGATGATGAACCATTGCAAAAACAAAGTCCGAGAGAAGATCCATATGATGATGATGTCTAGGCTTCTTGAGCTTTAACCAAACCTAGCTCCTATTTTCCAAAAGAAAAAATCCCCAAGGCCCATGGGAAATGAATGATGAGCATTTGAGTTTCAACTTTGTTTCATTTTGAAAAGGGGACATTACATTGTACAAGATTTGTTTAACAAAAAAATAATTAAATCCACCTATTTAGGACTATAAAATAAAAATAGATGAATTAATCTATTTTCAATTATAGGTTCTTTTAAACTAGAATCTGATAGAAAGATAAAGCATAATACATTGAAGGACACAAAAAATGTTCTAAAATAAAGATTAAAATAGGTTGCCCATAAAAAACAAGAAAGAAGAAAAATGAAAAGATAACATATAGATGATTCATTTGAGGTTTTTGATAAGATCTCATTTAACTATGTCAAATGTATTTGGAAGGGACAAAGCATATTTGATTGACTAAAATTTTGAGGTAGCTTATCCATCGTCATTATATGCATCATCTTCTCTTGGAATATGTTTCTATAATGCACCAAACCTAGAATTGATTGGGGATGCACTTAAGGTGGATAAAAAATAATCAAATGCTTTATGTATGCTTGGCAACATGGAACTGAAAATAGATGACTGGCTTAAAGCAAAAGAAACAATTAAAGTAGCATGCCAACTTGTCTTGGCTGATGAAGCAAAATGAAAAGCTGATGAAGAACGAAGGATTCAGATGGAAAGGAGAAAGCAAGAGGAATAACTTCATGGGTGATACAACAAGAGGAGCAATTTGAATGTGTGAAGGAATTGGGTAAACTTACAAACCTGTGTCACACTTTATAAAGGAATCAACCAACATGATTAAAAGTTCTCAACTTCAACCACATAAAAGTGGTATTTATGTTTTGAATTTTAAAATGATGTAAACTAATAAAATGTAGAATTCTTGTTGAAGTTTATTCCTGTAATTTTTCAAAATTTTTAATTTATTTTCTTGATATTTTTTAATCAATTTAAAATTAGATTTCGTAATTTTGAAAATTTAAGGAAAAAGTGATGTTCAGTTGATGCCAAGAAAGAAATAAAAAAAACATTTTCTCCTTATTTTTTTTCCCAAATAACGGACTTCAATATCTAGGGCATGGAATCTTTCTTTGAAATTTGATCTATATTTTTCTCGTAATAACATTTTAAAATCAAACTAACCTAAATTTGATAGTTTTTAGTTGATGTCAACTATTGTTTTTTTTTTTTCATTTTCAAAAAATAAAATATACCCTTTTGAAGATGATTCTCTCCTCTAGGGCATCATATATTTTCCAATTTGTTTTATGATGATTTACTATTTTTTTATTTAATTTCAATTGAGCCTCTTTTTGACTTTGAACAACCTACTTGCAATATTTTAAAATATTTATATACTAAAACTAATCAATATATATATATTTGGATTTAGCACTGCGAGCTCTACAAAAGGGTATTTTTCTTTTTTCTTTTTTATAAAATTGATTGAAGAAATATTCACCAAAAGTTGGAAATTTTTGGAAATTTTTAAAAATGGCTACTTTGCTACCAAGCCACATGTCATCTAGACATATTTGGCCGAACCCTATTCGGCCGAATATGTTTTAGCCTAAACATATTCGGCTGACTATGGTTCGACCGGATCATAACTGACCAAAATTCTTGCTTTTTGATTTAATCCGTTTTCATCCAATTTTTCAAATCATAGCCAGCCAAAATTCTCGCTTTTTGATTTTTCATCTAATTTTTATTGAAATAATTTTTTTTTTGAGACAAAGGGTGAAAAATTTATTGAAAGAAAAGTAGAGATTACAAAGGGGACTTGAGGCCCTAGATCTCAAATAACTATCAAAGTCAGGATCAATGGAGAGATCCCCAATCTCCAAAAGGCCACCACTCCAACCATCCTCCCAACACCACAAAGCATACAAACAGACCAAACCAACACATCTAATCATTTTGAGCCTCATAAAGAAATTGAGCTAGTTGTTCACATTTATGCTGGTCAAGTTGACCCCAACTCCAAACAAACCAATCCTCTATCTCATCAGAAGCCCATTTTGCTAGACAATCAAGCACTTTGTTCCATTCCCTTGGAATATGCACAAAGGATAAATAAGAAAAATTTGGGGCTAGATTGAGAATTTGTCCAGCAATAACCCACAATCTACATGAATAGTTGTGGAAATATTGGTTTTTTAGAAGAGAAACAAGAATCATTGAATCCATCTCACATATCACTTTCCTCCAACCCAGCTCACACACTTTTTCTAGTGCCTTAAGAATATCCCAGGCCTCCAATTTCATTATTGAAATGCACCCCCATATAAATAGAGAAGAAGAAATGGGCACAACCTTTGCAATCTCGTCCCACTCCACCAATTCAGGTAGTCCCAGGGTTACCATGAGCAGACCCATTCATGTTTATTTTGTAAACACCAGGCGGGGGTGAAACCCACTTACCCCCATAGTTCACCTTCTTAGACCCCTTCATCAAAGATCCATGTCTAGGATGAGCCGTCGAGGCCCTCGAAAGCCCCAAGAGGGAAAAAATCCTAGAAACATTTGAAGTCAAAGGCTCATCTAGGTCAAACTTAGCCTCTAAAGTCTCCTTGAGCATATTCTTAATTTTGAGCAAGATCTGAAGGACAACTTGTCCGTGATCTTGGAAAATCCACCTATTTCTCTCCAACCAAATCTGCCATATAATTAGAGAGGTACCCAAATCCCATGCAGCCACAAGGAAGGGCACCAAGGATGGAGGACAACCCAAGTTCATCCAAAGATCCTATAGAGACAAGGCTTGAACTGGCGGCCTCCTCCATAGCTTCCACCACCAATTCCAAATTTTAGTTGAGAAAGAGCATAGGAAGAAAAGATGGCTAAAGCTTTCCTCATTATTTCCACAAAGAGAGAAAATTGAAGGACCATTGAATCCCCTTTACTTGATGTTCTCCCAAGTCAAGCATTTATTTAGACTCAAAAGCCACATAAACATATTACACTTGGGCCAACCATACTTGTTCCATATATGTCTCCACTAGGGGATCTCCTCCAAGTGACCATGTCGACCAAGTAAAGCAATGTAACCCTGAGCCACTGTGTACCTTCCTTTGGGACCATTACCCCAAGCTAGCCCATCCATCACCTCCAAAGAACTACAAGGTCACTTGGAAAGGATCAAAGCCAAGGAATTTTGCTCCTCCAAAGAACCCCCATTAGGCTAGGAATCAGAGTGGTGCCACAAATACACCATTGAGGCCCCTAAATAGGAAGAGACCTTGAATCTATCTAGATTTGACTAGTTAGCCCCCACAAAGGAATCACGTAAAGCCTAAAGATGGGGTGAGACAAGAGTATAGGCGGATGAACATCCCAAGAATCCAGCCAAAAATGAGCAAGATTACCTTTATTAATAATCCAGAAGAGCCCCTTCTTGATGAGAGTAGAACCCCATTTTAGGGTATTCTAGATCAAAGAATCCTTACTAGCTAATTCCATGCAAGGAATATCCTCATTACCCACACCACCAAGGTATTTGAAGTTTAGAATGCGAGCCAATGGCTGATTAGATAGATTGCACCACCTCTAGTAAAGTTTTTCCATGAGAGAAAGACTATTGTGCTTTGATTGCCTAAGACCCAAACCCCCATACTCTTTGGGTTTACACACTTGGCCCCAACTTACTAAGCACCACTTATGCTGCCCAATATTGCCTGCCCATAAGAACTACCGAGAGAGAGCATCATATTCCTTAAGAAAACCCTTAGGAGCAGATAAGACCATGAACCTATACAAAGGGAGAGCCTGCAACACATATTTTAAAAGAGTCAACTTGCCAACAAAGGAAATCCATCAAAAAGTCCAATGATTGACCTTTGATCATAATTTGTCCAAAATGAGCTTCTAGTGCCTCTTATTCATATTGCCAACATAGAGGGGGATACCCAGATAGTCTAAAGGAAGACCGCCAATCTAAAAATGAAGAATGTGAGGAATCCTATTCTGGATTAGCTTGGGGGTGTTGAAGAAAATGATACTAGACTTTACCTCATTAATCCTTTGCCCAGAAGTAGCCAAATAAATATCCAGAGCCTTCCTGAAATTAGTAGCCTCCTCAATTCTTGCCAGTCCCATCAATGCAGTATCATCAACAAACTAGAGGTGATTTTGGGATTCTAAACCCCATTTCCAGCTCCAACCTTTGATAGGATCACTATCCTTGTGATGCTTCAGTAGTCTACCAAGACCCTTCGCCAAAAGAATGAAAAGATGTAGAGATAAAGGATCACCTTTCCAGAGTCCCCTCAAAGAAGAAAAAGGAGAGGAGGACAGTCCATTGATCAAAACAAAGAAAGAGGACGTGGTCACACAACTCATACCCCAAGTAATCTAGTCAGGATGGAACCCGAAGGTTGCAAGCATATGTTGAAGAAATGACCACTGAACCCTGTCGTAGGCCTTAAACATATCCAACTTTATAAACATTACTTTCTTCTTAGAAGAGGACATGAAATGCACAACTTCCATTGCCACCACTATCCCATCCAAAATTTGACAACTTTTGACAAAACCCCTTGCTCCAAGGAGATTAAAGAAGCCAAACAAGATTTTAACCTCTCTATAATCAACTTAGTAATAATCTTAAAAACCACATTACATAAAGCAATAGGCCTGAATGAGTCAAAGGAGTTGGCTCCTTCTTTTTTAGGAATCAAATCTAGGAAGGTTGAATTAAAGGCTTTGAGCATCTGCTTATTAGCTTGAGACTCTCTAACCACCTCCAACAAATCAAATTTTATGATATCCTAGAACTCCTGAAAAAACTATATTAGGAAGCCATCAGGACCAAGAGCTTTCACTTTATTCATCTAGAAAATGACGCTCTCAACCTCTTCTAGGGAAATAGGCTTTAGAAGGGAGTCATTCATTTCCCTAGAAACCACCATAGGAATACACTCAAGGACCATGTCCCCTTCTGCCACTGCCATCTGACTATCCTTAGTGAAAAGGGAGGAAAAGAAATTGACAACTTCCTTTGAAATGGATTGAAAAGAAGAGAGAAGATCCCCTTGCCTTGAAATAATAGAAGTAATTGAATTACCATACCTTCTTTCCTTGACAGAGTTATGAAAAAAAGTGGTATTCTTGTCCCCTTCCCGAAACTAGTCAAAGTGAGACTTCTGTTTCCAAAATATTTCCTCCCATAACTCCCATTCAACAAGATCTCTAGAGAGTTTAGACTCTTGCTAGAGAAAATCCATAGTCATGCCTTCTTCCTTAATTTTAAAAGTGATACTGTCCAAATGAGCTTGAACCTACTTTTTCTCAATGGAAATATTTCCATAAGAAGATTTATTCCATATTTTAAGCTTGTACTTAACAAATTGAAGCCTCTTGTAAAAGGAAAACATGGTTGTCCCAAAATTAGGCTCCCCTTTTGACCACCATCTCTCAACCAACTGGTACAAACTAGGATCATGAAACCACATGAGATGAAATTTGAAAGGGGTATTTCTAGGTAAAGAAAACCTTAGGGATGAGAATTTGATAGGCCAATGGTCTAATCCCTTCTGGCCCAAGATCTTAAAAGAATAGGCCCAACAGCCCCTAAGCCAATGATCTGAGCCTAGAAATCTATCAAGCCTCTGAGAAATGGAACCCTCCCCACACCTTCTGTTATCCTAGGTGAAAGTACCAATAACAGGCTTCACATCCACCAACTTAAGAAAAGAGATTCTCACACAACAAAGAAGTAGGACCCAAGTGACCCAACCCCTAGATTTTTTCTCCATGAAACAAATAGAGTTGAAATCTCCTACAAGAATCCAAGGACAACCAGGAGCTAGAGACCTAATGAATCTGATATGAGACCATAACAAAATATTATGTGGAAAATAATTAGGAGCATACACGTTGGAAAAAAGAGAGACCACTCCAGAGTCAAAATAGGATGCTAGCATAGAGAGAGAATTCTTGTAAGCCACCCACCAAAGAGGAGTTATCTTGCAAGGGTTCCACAGGAAAGCATCACCTCCAACCAATCCTTGTGCTCCAACACACTGGCATAGACCTCTCCAAACTTTTGAAGAAACACTACTCATTTCATCCAGATAAAGTTTAGTCTCCTGGATGAACATAATATCAAGACTATGATCACGAATGAAATCACAGGTAGCCTTTTTTCTAGGGATGCTACCCAAACCCCTAACATTCCATGAAACCACAACCATTTGAGTGATGAAGCGAAGTGAGTGTCTAGGGTCTTAACAATAACTGATTCCACTAGAGACTCACCCATAATCTTCATCTTTTCCATATCCTTCTTTCTACCCACCTTGCCTACTCTATCCACCGCTCCCTTCTTTAAAATCATTTGATTATTCACAACTAGGGAATATTTTTCTTTTATCCATCTTCCTTTGATCCTAAGTATGAAGCCACCTCAGTATATACCTCACTTTCATCCGATGCCAGATGGTTCTCACAAAGAGGATTAGGCACCATAACAACCCCAAGATCTGAGCCACTAGGCTCTTGATTAACCCCTAAAGCCTCAATTGGATTTGGAGACTTTGTTCTTCCATCCTCTAAAGCCCCCTAAGAATCTATTCTAATAATAGGAAATTGGGAAATATGGGCAGCCAGGTCCAAACCTTGCGCTTCTTGACCTTCAAAATCATTTTCCATTGAATCCAAGTCCTCAAAATTTTTGAGAACATCAAACTTGTTACCAAAACCTCCTTTCTACACGACCTTGTTTTGTTGGGTTGCCCCCTTAGCCTTGGATCGACCTTTTTATAGGAACAAACCCCTTCGAATCATTTCCTTCACTTTGAATTGGGGCTTTTTCCTTTGCTTTAGCATCAAGAACTTGTTGCTTAGGCTGAGATTGCTAAGTATTACCTCATGATTTAGGAGAATTCCTTTGCAGGTGACCATACTCATGTTGGTATGTGGCGACTGATCATGCTATACTATTTTTTTCGCGTCGTCAGCGAAAAAGGAAAAATCTCTGAAAAAGAAAGAAAATCGACTTTGTAAAACCCTAATTCTGGAAGCTTCTAAAAGCTTGTTAAAAGGGGTTGGGATGGGGGTTACAGTATGAGAAAAAGGCGATTATTCATGAGATTGTAATAGGTTTTGCACTGGATAATAAAAGTATTGGATGGCTGCGGTTTGGTGGATGTAGCCCAAATTGGGTGAACCATGTTAAATTCTCTGTGTTATGATTTATTCTGTGTATGTTTTAGTTTCTCTATTTATTATTTAAATCTACATTTAATTGTTAGATATCTGCCATCTCTAACCCTAACAACTCATGACACAATCTACAACAGAAAGGTAGAGCCTTGTAGTCCACCTACTGAATCCAACTCATGCCTCCCAATTTAATCTCCATAGACTCTGGCAGAGGAATGTTCAAATTAATTTCTACACAAATTCGAGCAAAGGAGGTCACCCTATGATCAAGGGTTTGATGAGAGGCCCCCAAGGGTTTCCCCAAAACTGCAGCAATAGAATGCATCACAAATTTCTACCAAAAATCCATTGGAAGCCAAGGTAGTCTAACCCACATTGGAATCTTTGATGGGAGCTCCTCAAAGGGATCAAACCCAAAATTCCATGGCTTAATAAGGAGGCCAACCTGATTATGAAAATAGGGACCACCTTCAAAAACCATATGTCTCAATCAACAAGCCTAGAGAACACAGCAAAAAAATAACCATTTGCACCAAGGATAATCTCCATATCTCCCTTTGGGTTCCAATTTCTTCGAGTCCATGCCTCCAAAAATGGCAATGGAATATGAACTCCCATGAACTTACAAATTAAAGCATGTTATGCTAAGTACATAACACCATCTACAATAGTTTTAGGATTGATCACCACAATTGGGTGATCCTTGCTCCTTTCCAAGCAACCAATTAGTTTTTATTTCGATTCCAAAGGATGATTGATCCTTGATTCCTCTGTAGCCTACAACAGAAAACTAATAGCATCTACGTTCCTTGATGATGATGAATGTCCCATAATAGCAACAAATTTGAAAGACATATGCGAGGGATCTTTGAGGCCCCCCGAGGGTGTCATAAGCGGACTCCCACCTAGCACCAAACCCACTGATCCAATGCAACAAATAAACAAAAGAAAAAATTAGAGAATGCTGAGTGAGTAGTAGAAACCTCGTTCAACACTGCATGAAATATTTGACCCCAAACCACAACAAGGAATGACCAACAAAGCCCAACCACGTAGGAGATAGAGGGGACATGCCTCTCAGGCCCCCACAACTTGCAATGCCCACACCTAAAAAAATCCTCGATGCCATCCGCCCAACTCCCAAATTCAATAGTCCTTGAAATATATATATATATATATTTTATTCAAGGGGTAAACGCTTTTGACCGGAGCTATGAACCAGATACAACCATTCAACAACAACACCACAACGGGGTTTGAACCTTGGTGGCAAGAACAACAATGCCACCAATAAACCATCACACCATGCTAATACTAGCTTGAAATAATTATTTAAGTTAGCTTTTATTATTTTATTTTTTAGGTTTTTTCCATTTTTCCTCTACTTTTTAATGAAGTAATTATTTCCAATTTTTTTTAAAAATCAACTTTTATTATTTACTTTCACTCTTAAATCAAATAATTTCTATAATTATTTGATTTTTCTAGCCACCTCCTTATCCATACCAATATTTTATCTTGTCTCATTTATTCTCCATCATTGATTAAATTTTAATTGAATATCAACCGTCCATTTCAAATTGACATTCTATAAAAGAGACTTTCTCTTGTCATTTTCTACTTATGTGCTTGGTGAATATGCAAGTATACTCTAGCCATATAATACTAAATAATATTTTGGTAATCATTTGTCATAAGCTATAGTTGAATACTTAAATCTGATTGAAATCAAGCATCCAAAGTAAAAGATTTGGTAATTTTCTTTAGTTTATTTTGTGTTTTCATGCTTATATGTTCATTGCTAGATTAGGTATTTAGGGTTTATTTTTTTATTTTAATCTGAATATTTTGAGCTAACACTTGGACTAACAAGTGGTGTAGCTATCGATTGTAGAAGACTAATATCGAAAAACTACTAATTTGCGGTTTTGTAGGATGTTTGACCAAGACTTTTTATTTTTTCACTAATTTAGGCACTAAAGTTAGATTAGAGGGTAAATGAACTTGTTTTTCGTGCCTAGAAGGGTGTAATAGACATATTCTCTCCCCTTGCACCTAGTGTGATCTTGGGGATCAAAAATATTTACATCTCTTCATTATATTTAGATCAATGTTTTAGGTAAACATAAGGTCACTAGCTTGTGTGTATGCTCTCCCCTCGCGCTTAGTGTGATATTGGGGATCAAAAACACCTAGTGTTCCTTTCCTTTTATGAGACCTTGCTAGGAATTTCATCACCTTAGGGTACGATCCCAACCATGCATGCTAGTAGGGTATATTAAGGGAGAGAACTAAAGTTGTACCCCAATCTAGTTGCATCGTAATTGGCAGAGCTTTGATTGCCTAGAGTGATTCTAGACTAGAAGTGAAGGGTTGGTTTGAGTTCTCAATACCTTTTTGAAGCTCCCAGTCCATGCTTGTGATGGACTAGTATTCATGGTCTGGGCCTCACATACCTTATGTATATCGATGACTCTCTAGAAAAACATTATAAACCTAGAAATCCATCAAATGTAGGTTAGTGTGGTGCAAGGGATGCTGATCATACCTTGAAGTTACTCACCATGTACTCCCTTAGGTTGAGATATAAATACTTGTGATGAAATTTGATATTCTCCAAGGAGAGAGAGAAGGTGAGCTCGTGGCGTCCGTTGACGACCCTGTGCCATTGGATCTCTAGCTATCTGCCTTCACGAGAAAGGGCTCCCCAAAGAACCACCCGAGTATCAAGTACTATTAACCCAAGCTTGCTTGGGTGGTGAGTCCACATTAATCTATAAACCTACTTGAGCTTATGGATTGTAATCAAGTGCTTGAAGTGTCTTTTTGTGAAAAACTCATGAAGATGAATCAACCAAACGGTTGAGGATTTGGCTATACCCTTTGAAAACATCAAAAAACTTCCAAAATCAACTAGTGTGTTTTATTGTTTGCTAAAATATCTTTCCAAAAAGACTTAGATTGTAAAACTATGCCTAAGACAAAACTTGTTGCACCTCTATCAAAAATTTTTGCACCTAAGATTTTGTGCCTAGGTTAAAATCTAGTGCACCTGTGTTTTCTTGAAATTACGCTTCTATCCTAGCACAAAATCTGAATCTCTAACTTTGACTCCCTAGGGATCCCTAGTTTAGTCTGACATAATCTATAACTTTGTTGTCTCCTGATCACCAATTACCCCATATTCACACCTAAAAAATCTATTCCTCACCCTCCTCCACCATCCAAATTTTCCCTCATTATCACCTTATAATCACCTATTATCTTCACACCTTGGGATTGATATCATTCCCTCTCCCCCACATCATTATTTTCTTCATCATTATCATCCAAAATCAACCTTAAGATCTATCCCAAAAATGATCATTTATCATCACCACTTAGCAAAACAAATTTTTCACTAGGAAACAATCTAGACCCCTCATCACCCTTCCTAATCTTAGGGTAGCTTAAGAACTTGCCTATCTTAAGTTGCATCTTTGATAATTTAGCTTAAGGAGTGGCTACCTTTTGCTAAATTTTTCAAAATCATCCTTCATCTACCCCTGCTTAGGAACTTTCCTATCCTAAGCAAGAAAATCCTAAATCATGCATCCTAAGGATCTAGATTACACCTTTTGATCATAACCCTTGGTTTTTTACCATCAATTGAACCAATCATCCCATAAATCCAAACAAAACACCCTTACTCACATCATCAAAAAATCAATCCTAAGGTCATCCTAATCCATAATTTAGTCTGAGGTCCGCATCTTTAATCTCTTAAAGAATTCTCTCCTTACATGCCAATCACTAGATCACAAGAAAAGAAATTAATGGATTCCCAAGGAGAAGCCTTTTCCATCACTTCATCTCAACCACTCACCCCTCATGAGGAAATGGTAGATGCTCCTAAAGAGTCTCCTAGACCAAGGGAATTTATAACGACCCTTATAATCAACAAATGATGGAGAAAATTATCTTCCTTGACAAATATTACCTTGTCCTTAGCCTCCTAGCACAAGGGGCTAAAATACCTTCTACCGCTGAAATCCTACAAGAAAGGAATAGTGATCCTTCAAACAACCCCTCATCATCCAATAATTTCTTCGATCATCTCATGGGACCTCAAATTAATACCAATATCCTGTCTTCCACTAACATAAATGAACCTAATGTTCCCCCATTAACAAACAAAACCTCTTCCATAAACACAATCTCATCCAACACCAACCCACCACTTTCCTCAAGTACCACAACACCTCTCATCATAAATACCAATGTCCCTCTTTCCAAAAACATAACACAACCACCAAATAACCTACTCCCACTTTCATGACACCTAAGGGTCACTATTCCCCCCAATGCTAGTGTCACTTATGCCCCCACCAACCCAACTATAATCACACAATCTCATCCCACCTCATATATTCATGCCAATTATATCGCCCCATAAAACACATCCCAACCCCCTAATAACACACTACTTCCCCCACCCCCTAATAATCCAAATCCTCAACAATAATTACCTATAACCAAACCTTACCCCCTAATAATTCTGATTAGACCAAGGACTTTCTCACCTCATTCTTACCATTACCCATTCATCCATCACCTCATCTTTTTGTATTAGACATTTCCCATAGGTCAAATTTTTAGGTCATGTTTTTAGCTTGCATAAACCTTTTGATTAGAAAGCCCATCGAACTTAGACTAAAGCATAGCTTCAAATTTGTATTCTCTTGACCTTATCTTTCAGAAAACAATCATCCTATTCCTTCATCATTTAGGTTGGTTTCTTCATCAAACTTTATACCATCCATGATCAAATATTTGAAGTTGATCCTATCCAAACTCCAAACACCTCCATTTCCCAAAATGAGACACTTTCCTTCTTTGGACATAGATAATCAAATAAATGGAATGAATAACATCAAAGAAGAATATAAAGAAGCTATTATAGATCAAGTTAAATAAGAAGATACAAAATCTACCATGAATCAAATCAATATCTTGAATGATCAAGAAGAGACGAATGTGATGAATGATAAGGCCAAAATATCCTATCAACTAGGATCATCCACTTTTATCAAATTAGGCTTTCTCACAAAGGAGAAGATTCCAAACAATAGTTTCCACATACACAATGATGGGTTCACATCTTGTTTTCATAGTAAAAAATAGTCATACCTCGAAGATATTAGGGGACACTTTATCCAATACAAACATCAAAATGTTTGAATGTGTTATTTTTGTATGCAGGTGACTTCAAACTTGAAAAAATTGTGATGGGGAACAAAAAAGATAAGAACAAGGTTGTATAATTGAAGACGAGATACTAGAAATGAGGATGAAGGAACATATTCTCAAGAAAAACCCATGGAAATTGTTGATGACCAAGGAGTACAGGTACTAGTATAAATTGAAGGTGGTGATAGAAATATTTTCCTTGGTATGAAAAAAATTATGGAGATGGATGAAGAATCCCTTTTCAATAATATTTCATATGAAGATATGTTATCTGAAAGCACAGTAAAATTACACTCTAAAAGAATATGGGATGAATTTTTTGAAGAAAAGTCTATAGTTGGAAGAGCATAGTTATTTGAAAGTTATTTAGGAGGAAATAAATGACCCCTATTTTGGAGTTGTTAGGGGTTGATAATAAGAAAAATTCATTAGGATCATTAAAGAAAACAATAGACTTGAAAACTTGCAAGAAGCATTGAATTCTATTGAAAACAAGAGTCGAGCTGTTGATTTAAGTGCAACACGTAGAGCATTGATGATTGTAATTTCTAGTAAGGAATTATCACATAGAAGAAAAGTTCAAGCAATTTCCAAATTACTCAATGTTTGTAGGAGAACTGTTCAAAGGTATATCAAAAAGAGAAATATATTGGATGGAAATATTGAGAATAATTGGGTAAATATTTGTAGGGTTCCCTGAAAAGATAAAATATTAGATGTAAAGGAACATGTGATTAAATATTGGACTAGTCACTGTTGTGTTTCTTCCAATACAAGGGACACTATACAAATAAAAGGTGAAGATTGTTCACAAATTTCACATCCAAAATATTTTATATATACAACACAAAGTGAAATTTTTGAAACATTCAAGCAAGAATTTTTAGATGTGAATATTTTTCAAAGGATGTTTGAGAGACTACAACCAAGTTTTGTACGTATAAATAAGGTATGTGGGCCTCGTTATTGTTGGAATCATGTTGAATTTCATCTACACCTACAATCATATAAAAAATATATGGTAGTAATCAATCCAAATATAGTCATCCTTGGAAGTACATAACAATTTGTGAAGTCTCTTCTATATGAAAAATCATAAGATTTAGATGAATTGAAAGTGCAGTGTATAAAAAATATACGTAATGATTGTGGAAATTTGGAGAATCTTTTACAGGTTGACAATATTGATCATTCAATGCAAGTTGTGTGGAAGAGATTTGAATATGAGAAATACTCAACAAAGCTAGGAGTTGAGACCATAAATATTATTCTCAAAGAGAGTGAATTGTCTTTCAATGAGTTTATGAACAAATTTTGCAATATCATATATCGGCATATTCAAAATTTTCATGGTGCTAGATGGCGAGCTAAGCAATTTTGTGACTCAAAGAATTTCTTTCCATTGGGTTGTATTCTCTCTATTGTTGATTTCTCTGAGAACTATACATTTAGTCCTCAAATTGAGATTCAAAGTCAATATTATTATTAAGAGAAAGTTACAATATTTGTACAAGTTTGTTATAGGTATTTCCAAAGAACACATGGATGGTGTACAAAGTAGCAAAGATGAACAAATTATCATCAAAGAGGCTCAATTTTATATTAGTGATGATACAGGTCATGATAGAAGCTATGTAGCCTGTAGTGCCCCTCTATGATTCAACTTTTCATGATGTGTGATAAATGTTGATTTTGGGTTGTTTAAGTTAATTTGTTCGATTAATGTTGTGTTCGGCTAATTGATTCATTGAATTAAATTATGAAGTAAAATTATTTAATAAATAAATATAAATATGTTTATTAATAGTTAATAATAAATTAGAAAGTGTAAATAATATCAAATGGAATAAAATAAATTAAAAAGTGAGAAAATATTAAAAGAGAATGAAATATTAAAATTAATATTAATTTAAAATGAAGATAAATGATAAAGAAATACAAACAATTAAAAAGTGGGAAAAAGACTTGTCGAAACACATGTGTGACTTCAAACTGAGTTTTGTTTGAAAACATGTTTTTATGAGTCTTTTGTTTGCTTTTTGTTTTCGAAAAACAAAAGATTTCCTTATTAGCTTTTGGGGGGGATTTAGGGGAAAAATAATCTCTTTGCACCGGTCCCATTTTGGGATGGATATCTGCAAGCTATCGCAGGGGTTGTTCATATAACTCACAGTTAATCTTGAGACCTAATTAAATCTTTTAGTTGGGATTGAATGTGGCAACCATTCTTCAGTTTGAATCTTTGAAGCAGGAATTATTTCGATTGAAAGGCTGAGTGTAAGGCCCCACCCTTCTATTCAATAGTAGCCAATATTTTAATTAAATCAAAGGTATATTTATTAAGTGATAACTAAATTCATGTATATAGGTATGCAATCAAAGTATGAATTAGAAGCTAATAGTAGAGATAGGAGTAGTAATCAATGGATGTTAGAAGTAGATGTAGGGAAAAATGATATACTAATGCACATGGTAAGTAATAAACAAAGAAAAACAAATAAAAGTGATGATAAAATGTATAGTAATAAAGGGATTAAATGCATGTCATAAGAATGTTATGTTATTGATGGTATCATAACATTAAAATTATAAAGATTGTAAAAGTGTAAGGTCGCTGATCAATTAGCCACCCCAATTAGTTCTCTATAACACAAACTAAGAATATTTTAATAGCTAGTAACAAAGTACTCAAAGAGAATTATTGTTAAGGTGATTTAATTTTTTTGTGAGAGGTAGAGTATAAGTAAGCTCATATTGCTTTGGTTATGTTGCTTAGTTAGCTACCATTGTGAACTAATTATGATCCATATTAGTATACTTTTATTTATAAGTTGTCATAGTTTGGATTGTCTTAGGATACTGTATATGGTATTGACGTTAACTTTATTTTATAAAGTAGTGGTATATGAGATTATTATATAATGAGATTAAAGAGATTAATAGGATACTATAAGGATAATATTATTGTCACCACCCTATTCAAGCATGATAAAAATTGAGACATGATTATACTACATGTTTAGGATAATTTGGATATAAGTCCAAATTTACTATTGTAAAAGTATTGTTTCTTAGTAAACTAGGAAGCTACTCATGTTAACTCGGAATAATGGTTATTGCAAGAGTATTAAATATTATCAGTATATAATAGTAAGTTCATGTTAATTGTTATCTACTTGATTTCACGATCATAAGAATAACAATTTTACAAGATGTTTTATTATAAAATTAGCATAACAAATATAATTAGGTAAATAGAAGCTTTCTTTTCTACCAGTCTGTCTCTTTCTATTTTAACTCTTATACAGATGATACTCATCAGACTGTGCCTAGGAGCAGGCTTGTGGAAATAAAGTATTATATTAATATTAATGGTAGATGTCAATTATAGTAATAAAATTGTTGTTTATATTTTGAGGATTCCCTAGATCTATCTGTCGTGTAGTGGCAGCGCTAAAATTATTGCTAAGAAATTGTGGATGTTGGCCGGACAAAGTTCCAAGGGTGGAAATGACAGCAAAATAAATGCCATACCAACCAATACGTTGTAATGCATGTCAACTGAGACGTGGTTGTCTGCTCATTCTTCAGGGGGTGACTAGAGATATCGATTGTCCACGTTGAACACTGGGAGTTGGGCAGCAGAGTGATTATATTACTTGGGAAGCATTTTTGCAAAACAATGGGTGTTCCTTGTCTGCGCGTCCACATTCTAGATACATAGCAACCAAGGTATTCTGTTAAATAGTTCAGAAGTCTTGTCTATGATTTACACATTTTGCATATATGTCTAACGCAGGGGATATCTGACAAAAAAACAAAAAAACCTTTCCTACCATTATGCTTTGATGGATGTCCATACCCTGTTGGAAAAACTCTCATTTTTGCATAGGAGGGAGAGAGGCTGGCAAAAAGTTGTATCCTATAACAATGGCATTCCAAGAGACAAAATTTCTTGAGCGAATCTGTCAAACAGTCACGTGTTTTGTCTATGCGCCCACCTTTGGCATACATATTTACCAGGCAGAGTGAAGGCTGGCACAGGGGTGGAGTTTGAAATTATGTTTTCTTTTATACCCAAGCAGATGTAACTTCATCATCAACAACTTTTCAGCCAAAATTACTGTGGATTACTAGGGTTTAAGATATTAAATGCATTACACGAAAACTTACTCAGAATCCTAAGTAATACGCTAATGTGCTCAAACAATAATGAAAAAATTCTCAAACAAGCATTCCCAAGATATATCTAATGGACAATGGAATCAATCCATAGACTTTAAATGTATCCATAGTTTTATATTTTATTTTTTTGTGTGTCTTTTATAGCTGATCACTGGGCATTACAATGCCTCCCTCTGATATGTCTTTTTGTTTGAAAATTTTAATACATTCATATCTTGCAGTGCTTGCACGCTCTGAGTACATATTACATCTGAATACACTCTGCTGCTTAAGTTGTTGAACTAATCTTGTGGGTTGTGCGCCAAACGTGGATTGCTAAATTTAAATTATTTTTGTATAATTGTCATTTGTGTTCTCTTAAATTTACAGTTAATTAAACTTGCAGCAATAATTCTTCCCTTTGGGGTAGCAGATCATAAATTGACTGCACATGGACCAGGGTCACACGAAAAGTATTTCCTTCCAGTTGATACTCATAACTTGAGGTTTAATACCCATACTTTCAAAGTAGAAAATTAAGTTTTCCTTATAAACAAACATGGAACTGTGATTTGAAGCTGATCTTTCTCCACAAAATTTGAAGCTGATCTCTATACTGGGAATCATAAACAAAATACACGACAGTTAGAAAATAATAATGATTTGCAGGGGTTGACATAGTAATCCAAGAGATTTATTTCATCTCATGCCTATTTTTATTTTTTTTAATTTTTTTTAAAGTATCAAATAGTTTGTATGCCTGAATTTTTGCATGCTTTCCAATATGAATTATTACAACTATAATAATTAAATCACCATTCTTTATGCCTTGGAGGATGCGCATACCAAATAAAATGGAGAGTTGAAAACATTAAAATAATGCTAAGGCTAAAATGTGTTTTAGAAAACCTATTATATAAACCCAATACTTTAAAAGTCTCCATTTAAGGCTCCATGTAATCCACCTCTAAGAAGCCTTTCTTAAATATGGGAGACTTAATACAATGTCCATTTAATTTCTTCTTAGGAAAATAAATAAATAGGGGGAATTCTACTTCCCCTTGGAAGGGGGAAATATGGTAAATAAAAAATGAAAAGAAACAAAAGACAATAATGGGTAGGTATGATTATTATATTATATATATATATATATATATATATATATATATGAAAATGGGAGCTTTCTCTCAGTCATTTATTGTGGATATTCTTATCTTTTTAATTTTCATTTTAAGTGAATAAATTAAATATATATGGGTAGGCATATTTACTTGTAAATGGTATTAAATATTTTTCATATGATTATTTTAGAGTAAATTAATATCAACAAAGATTAAATTAGTATAAAGAGTACATCTATTGATGGCAAGTTATATCAAAGATCATGGTGATTTTGGTGGGAGACCAGGGAATATATTTTGGAATAATGTGTTAGTTTAAAATTAAGTAACTGAATTTCATTTATTCTTATGTATTTTATGTGAGTAAATGGAAAATTTCATGAATTAAATTCATAGTCTAAAAGTGGTTGAAACTTGAATTTTTTTTCTTTCCAAACTAGATTTAGGAAAATATGAGAATGAAGTGGAAAAAGGATATTTTGAAGGTCATTTTTTATTTTATTTTATGATTATTTAATATGGTATGTTGGGGTATAATATATTTTAATCACTATATAAATGTCCCATTGGTTTTGGGATTAGCTTGTGTGATATAGTTTAAAATCGTTAGCACTAGAGTCCTAATCGGTCTACGTGGTCTTATGACATGGGTTGGCAAGTTTATACATATTAGTGAGTATCAAGTATATATTTTCAATATGGGTGTGTAGAATTATTTTATCTTATTATTGTGTGGTCTAGCGTTAGTCATTATGACTAAAGTTGGCATCAAGTCATCATTTTAACTTGGTGGATTTACCCCTTTGTTGGTCAATCAAATATGAGTATATACCTCTAGTATGCCCTTAGCCAGGTCTTCATTTTTTGGCTTCACCTAAGTGGGTGGCAGCCGACTTGTGAAACTATCTAGGGTAATGGACCCTAGAAAGGGTTGCATACCCACTCTTATAATGTGTAATTTGTATAGGAAACATGATGTTTTGAGTAAAGGGTCGAGAATAGCATATTTCAATGTTATCGTTCTACGTTCATGTGGAGGTAGAGTCATCTTCTAAAACCTTGTGGATGTACCTTGTTTGGGTAAGTCAATGAGTTGGAGGAAACTCAAGTTGGCGAACTACGGTGCCTCTGCAAAACATATACGTAGGCAAGGCCATCAAGTGATGAGCCTCCGAGGCATTAGGTCGGGCCCCTAGGACTGTTCTTTTGAGTCTTGTATGTGACTTGTCATACTGTAAAACTGCCATTGATTTGTATAGCTCATCTTATTAATCATGTGCTAACTACCTTTGATCATATGTGTGTGCCAAGTCATGTAAAACTTGCAGGTATAGGCATTGGGAACAAGGAAAATTCAACATGATGGAATGGAAGAGGTACGTTAAGTTGACCCAAAGCAAGTAGACTCTATTGCTAAAAATAGTGAACCATTTCTATATTTGCTTCTCACTAGTGTGATCTTGGACTATAGCTGTAAGTAGCGAATAGTGTTGTCATTGTCTTTAAGTAAACAATATTTTTTTTTTGCAAAATTAGTAAAGTCGTTGTAGAGTGTTAGGTTATTTAGAGTATAATAAAGTCGTTGCAGAGTGTTAGGTTATTTAGAGTATAAAAAAATTGGGGCATTACACTGGGCATAGCATAGCAAGAGGGGTGCTTCTTTCACCATCAACATCTCTCAGGTCCCATCCAGGAATATTGTGCAGCCAAGTAGGTTTTTGCAACTTATCATTTTGAAAAGCAATTGCAATATGTATGTAAATGGTGGTATTGATTGTGTGATTTGAAATTTCTTGCATATACTTTGGATGGATCTATGGCTAAGTTTTATAATCCTCCTAATAATAGTTTATATATCAGATCTAAGTTCCTGGGTATACAGACTTTTCCCAAATCCTTAATCGTACGTGATTGTTATATGGTTATTGAATAACTCTATCATCATACAATGTATTTAATGGTCATTAGTACCTTGGACATTAAAATAATAACATTATATACGTACCTCATCAGTCTGGTCACAGTTAAATTCAAATACATTGAGATAGACATCTTGGAATGCCAGTGAAAAGAAAACCAATTTGGTCTATGAAATGGGTCACACAATATCTGTGAATATCTCCATGAGAAATAATAAATGTGGTTCGAACACCAGGTAGTACAGTAATGTTGTATGAGAAAACAATGATAGACAAAATCACTGGATCGATGCCTTTATTTAACAGATAACAATAGATTTGTTTCAGAATAAAACGCCAAAGATCAAACCACAGAGTCAATGATTGTTAGGATGTGTTTTAGTGAGTTTCATTATTTTAAAGATTTTGAGAGTTTCCTTAATTCTTGATTTTGAGACAATGGTATGTAATAAAATAAGGTAACAATGAAGTCAATAAATGCTGTACAACTCCCTGTACAGTTGGTGCTTCTCCAGACAACAACAAACGATGGGTAATTGGCACAAAATGAAAACGTAATCTCTGAAATCAATGAATAGATGATGTAGGCAACTCTCCTTCAGTATGGCGCTCAAGATATAACATGAAATGATGATGAACAACAACGAATAAATTCCAAAAATCTATAATGAAACCCCCTCCAAATCTCAAACACAATATTTGCTTGCAAATCTAATTGCTCAAATCTGAAAGTTGAATTGATATCATCAAAGTTAGCTCACATACAATTTTTCCCAAAGGTGATGAGAGTTTTATCCTCAAATCTGTCGATAGAAATTCTAGAGGGATTTTTCTCCTCCAAGATCTCCAAAGGCCAAGTCGTCCATCTAATTCTATATCCTTAATTCTTTGCATTTCATTAGTGATAATGCGCAAATTCTTGAAAAGTTGATTTGCAAAAGTAAGGCAAGATAATGCTCAGTGAATCCAAGTGCCGCTATGGAGTAGCTTCCCAAATTTGGCCCATGAATAAAATTTAACTCCAGGGGTATTTAAAATATATTCCAATTCTAGAGATCCTTTTAGAAAAGAAGGTAATGAATATCATCAATTTAGGAAATGAATTAGTTACTATTATCGGGTTACTGAATTGAAAACTTCTATTAACAAGTATGATGTAATGGTAAAATATCGAAATAAATGAGTGATCTTATCAATGTTAATTACACCTCTTCCTAATTAGTTAAAGATCAAGGGGAGGATTGATGTTTAGTTTCAAAGAAACTTTATGATATTAAGTCTATGGTAAGAGAGAAAATGTATTTTTTGTAATACTAGAAAGGGGTAAGTACGGATAATAGAATTAGATATTTATTACGAATTCAGTAATAATGTAGTTAAGGATCTATTATAAATTTATGAATCTTATTAGGAATAAAAGAAAGACCCATATCATTTCTATAATAGTTTTTCTTTTAATTGGTAATATAGTTAGTAAAGGAAATTATGGTATTATTGCCTTAAAAATAAATTTAAGAAATTACAAATGTATATTCTAATTTGTTAAATACTTTATGAAGGATTTAGAGAAATATGAGAATCATGTTGTAAATTTATAATTCTTGTATTTGTTAAATATTATTATAAGTGATAGTTTGATAACCTCTAGACTATGGCTACATGGTTTTAGAATCCCAAGGAGTGAGAATACTGAGAGTTTATAAACATAATGCTACATTCTTAAATTTAAAGTCACATTTATCTTTTCATTTACAAATTTACAATTGATAGAGTTTTATAATAAATCAAGTACTTTGAACTGAATATGCTTATTTAATTACTAAAATTTTGATATTGAGTTAGATTTCTTTTATAATTACTTAATAGTTGAAAAGTTAATCCTCCATGTTTTTCATAATTGTATTATTGTTATTATTTGCTTGAGAGGTATTATGTTTGATTGTTGGGAATTGGAGTATTTATGTTTGTAATGCAAGAATTTATTGAATATAAAAGATTTATGTTAGTTTTGATTGAGTTTGAAGATCTTTTTATGAGGTTACTACTCATTATTCTACACTTGTTGATTTGTTATTGTGGATTGAAAATAGTCTTACGAGATCATGTTATTGTTTCCATTTCGATGGGGAACCTTGGTGTTAGTGATTTAGACTTCCAGAGGTTGGGGAAATTGTTTTCTTTATGATTGGCTTTAATGTTGGTTCTTCGTGAACACTTGATTCTATACTAGATTTATGATTATGTGGGTTCTGGCCTTGCACTGTGGAATTGTTATTTGTGGAGACTTTGTGCAAGTTGGTGGATGCCCCACTTTATGTGATAATTCATGTGGCTTAATATGTTGTGCAAGTTGGCTTACTAGTTAGTGGATTGTGGAGTCTTTCTGTTGCTACTAGGGGGAGTGGCTCTCAATGAAGGTCTGGTGCACAAAGTGGCAAGTCCAGGGTAACTCATTGAGAGTTTCTTAATCAGTGACAACTTAAAATAAATTAGGGGGTTGGGTAGTTCACATTAATCAAGATAATGCCTCACTCATGACTCAAGTGCTTGTTTAGGCTTGAGATGAGTGGGAAGGCCTGAAATGGAAATATCAATTTCCTGGTTCGACTGGAAGGTATGTTGATCCCGCATGAGTTTGTATGGGGGTCCGACGATCAGTAGAGGTGGTCTAGGGTAACCCAGGATGGGGGTCTAGTAGCCTAGGAAGGTTATGCTAGGGTAATCCATAGAAAAATATGTGATGGCACTCCTCCCTATAGCAACCTTGTATGCCTTGATTGTTTTCCCCTTGTTATTCATGTACTCTAGAAGCGGTCATACTTTATGTTTTGTTTGTTACTTTTGTATGTTGGAGTCATGTTAGCCTATGTCTGCTTGACTATTTTGTGTAGTGGGTCCTTGTTGTCATCTCCTAACATAAGGGGTGGACCTTAGGGTCCACATGGTCGAGTGGAACGTGCTATGCACCTCATTGGGTCCCTAGTTGAATTTCATGATGCAAGGAGTTATACTATTGCGATGATTCCAAATATTTGCTAGAGTTGGAGATAGCATGGATATTATGTATTATATTCATTTTAGTTGTATCATATATGTAATTGGTGTATCCTCCCTATTTACGTTGGGAAGTACAGATGTACTATTGTAATCTTTGAAATGATGTATATTCATATAATGAATGTAATGGATGTATTCTTGGTATTATCATGTGATCACAGGTGGATGTTTATGTATTATTTTCTTTTTGGTGACTTAGGGTATCTCCGCATCTCATACCCAACAACCAATTGCACCTTACCTTGGGATTACTTATTGCCAAGTTGGGGTTCACAGAGGGGTGAGTATGAGGTGAGACTAATCCCTGGGGATGGACCAAGCCGCCTGCAAGCCAGATCCATTAGGTGATTCTGAGCCTCAGAGTCAAACCCGATACCAATGGGGAGCAAACCCACGGTCCAAGCCAACTCCGCTACCTGTTCAGTCTGGATGTTTATGTATTGTTATGGATGTATGTACATCATTTATTGATTCTATATTATGGTTTTAGAATGTATACTTGTGAGTATATTTTCATTGTTATGGGTATAAAGTCATGTTAGTAATGTTCACAAGTAATGTAGTCATGTTACCCCAGAGGACTAGATAGTTGATGCGTATGTATAGTTTCATTATTAGTGTTGTATGTTAGTTTACATTTCATAATAGTTTTAATTAAAAAAAATTGCTATAATTGTTAGTTGTTGTGTTGTCCTTTGGGGTTTGTGTGGCGGGGCATTACATAGCCCATTGTTTTGCAATTTTTTTGAAGACCTGAGATGATGTCAAGTAAATGCTTCACAACATTGGATATGGTTTGATGGATGTGCTGGTAAGTGTTGATTTTTTTTTTAAAAATATATATTTATTTGTTTACTTAACTTGTTCAGACTTATATGTTGTACATATATAGTTTAGTTTTACTATCTTGGTTTTAAATGAAATTGGTTGTAATGTCACATGACAATTTAAGTTTGCAAAAGCTTTTAATTGGTTAGGCCAACAACATATTAGACACGACATAATTTTTTTGTGGAATTTCTATGAGAGTGGACATGGAAAAGGAGAGCATGATAGAGCTAGAACATGTGTGAAGCATGCACTTTTCCAATACGAACTTGCATGTTACACCATATAGATTTTTAAAAAAAATCTAATTATGTTTTTTTAGATTGTCTTTTCCTTTCAACTACAAAACCTCTTAACCTGTCATTTCACCAACATGAACTTGCAGGTAATGCCATAAGGAATGCAAATGAAATTGTTGGATGGTGCAAAATTCATTTTTCTACCCGTGACTCAATATACAACACACTATAATTTTTGGGAAGTTAAAGGTACATAAATGAATTTATTTTTTGAATTTCAATGTGTACATGAATTGAATTTTCAATTTCATACACTTTTTAATTGGATGTCTGAAATTTACAGATATTGATTGATCAACTCTTACTAATTGTCAAAAAATTAGTGGTATCAGAAGTTTGCATCAAATCATGATAGTAGGACATAACATGCCTCCAGTAATTCAAGTGAGAGAAAAATCATGTTTTTGTGTTGATTTCATTGAGAACAATGCAAATACTCTACAATGTGAGAATATTAGAGATGGGTATGTTTCACAATGAGAAATAAAAAATTAGTGGCCACATCAAACCGTTTTGAACATAATGAAATTGTAGATATCTATGATCCTTTGTATTCAACTGATTATGAACGTGTATAAGATTTAGTTGTTACAGGTAAATTTTAAAATTTTAAATTGAATTTTAACTTAAAATTGATTTATATTCTACCTAAGTTGAGCATGGTTTACTACATGGTGTGTACAGGAGATATTTTTGCTATTCTTGTAGATCCTAACAATATAGAAGGTGTAGATTACTATTTACTAAGATGTACACAACCAAAATGCAAATTGTTAGAATCAATGACAAATGGTGATGGACAAGAGTATCCTACTAGATCAGTGGTTGTTGAAGGCACATACTATCAACAAACAAAGATAGATACAAATGGCATTATATTTATTGATTATATGCCAAGTCAAAAGGTCTTACATTATAGTCATTTAGTTATAGAAATGAGAATAAATCTTGAAACTTTACCAAAAATAGGATGTGCCAAACAAAGGTGGAGGTTGCCTATTGAAGACCATGAAAAGATTTTAGAGATAATAAAAGATAGAGATGATCTACATTATATGTACCAAGAACTTTAAGTTATTTTTGTACCTATATATTTTCTATGACCGTGGATTGATCTCTCTCTTGATCCCTGTCTGGATCCATGTCCTGATCTCTCTCTAGATCCATAGCTTAATGCCTCTTTCGATCCCTGTCTTGATCTCTCTCCCGATCTGCCTCCCTGCACAAAAAAGTACATTAATTAATTTAATGTACATGCGTAAATGTAAAGTCATCTTAAAGTTTTGTACTTTCAATGTCTGAATGTATCAAGTACTTTAAACATTATTAATGTACCTCAAATGTACCATGCACAGGATTGTCTGCATGCTCCAAATCTCCAAAGCATGAAAAATCCTTGTATTGCTAGAAAATTTTAAAGTACCTTTGTCTCACCCTGGAGCACTATACCAATCCCACTAATTTCAAAAGAATGTGTGGTCACATTAGGGACACTTGTATCAGGTAAAGGACCAGTGTCAAAGAGAGGTGAGTTGTATGTGTCGTACATTAGGTGCAGTAACCTCAACCTGATGTTGTGTAGGGACTGTAGGTTGGTCTAGAATATGTTGACCATCTTGTGAAGTTGCCTCACCTCGACCCAACTGTCTACCAAAATGTCATCTAATATGAGCTAGTACAAAATCTAAAGGAATCCCATACTCTTGATTGATAAACTGGTGTGATGATAGTAAATTAGCAATGGAAACCGAACACACTTTATGTAGAGTGGCTTGACTCATCTGGGCCACATTTGATGGTGATAGTAGCTCTACATGAATGTAGGGATTATAATTGGTAGATGTATCCTTAGTGGGAGGAAGGATAATCTACATAATTAATAAGTATCTGCCTACATGATTAGATGACATTTGATCGACCTAAGTAGCATGAGTGGAAATACTGTCAAAAAGGCCAGATCTAGTAGGTACTGCTACTACACCTCCTGTTGCTACTAGTTCCAAATGTTTTAGAAGAACCAAAAGGTTTGGACCAACTAATTCCCTCTTATTGACAGGTGGTGGAAAATTTGCACGTCTAAATTGAGATTTTTTAATAAATCTCCCTTTTCCCTGTCCAACATGTGAAGGAATAGATGTGTAATCCACATCTAACCTTAAATGGAACTCAAAATATAATTGTTTGCAAAAATAAAGTGGCAACTCATCATTATGAGGCCATCTATGATGGGATTCCAACCATATGGGATATATAAACAGAGCAACAAGCTCATCTGTACATCTAGTAACAACATATCCTCTAACTTTTTTTTTGTCCCATATAATGAGGGTGTTGGATGTTGTGGTTGTGTTGCTGATATGTGGTTGTCATTGATGTCATCACTATTAGAAATAATGCATTTGAAGCTGTATATGTCAAGGATATTGAGAAAATTGTAAAGAAATAAGTTGCAGGTTGTCAGTGGTAAAGTGAAGTTCAGTCTATCGGTATGTTTTGTACGGTGATTATTAGAGGTTTTGGACTAAAGGGTTTGTTGATGAGTATATCTAGTTTACCGACATTGAGTTTCAGAAATCCATGTGAAGATTTGATCGAGTTATGGAGATTTTTATTTTGAAAGTTTTTCTATTTCTTCAGTCGGTGTTCCTGATTGAGGACGAGGCTATTTCAGTTAGTTCAGTTGTTGTAGATGCTTCTATGGTGATTCATGTTGCTAGTGGATGTTTCTAGATCATGCTCGATCCTTGTTGCTCATCCACATTGATTGTTATGTTCGTGGTTGGCGATTTTCTCTTGCGTGTTCATGTTTTTCTTGTCATTGGCCGACATGGTGTTGAAGCATGTTGTGGATCTTTGAGGAGTAATTAATTGAAGTGTTTTCATGTTGGAGATATTGTTTTGGGTCCTCACTAAGTTGTGGCCAACCTTGGTTGATTTGCATTGATAATATTTAATGTTTTGGGCCGATAATTTATATTCATTTTATCATTTCTTTGTGGCCAACTTGTAGTGATGAAATCTCATGTTGCGGATATAAAAGAGTGATTGTTTATTCGAATTGAAGTGCATGAATGTATGCTAGTGGATGTCGAGGGTGTGTGTATGTGTGAATATAATTTGAAGGTAGAGCATAGTGTGAAGAAGTGTGTAGAAGAGTGTTTATGTGCCTAACTGGAACTGTAATCAAGCATTAGCAAATGCTATTTTCTCAATTCAAAATATGGATGGATATAATTTGAATCTCTTTGTAAGACAATGTGTCTTCCTTTGTAATTGAGTAGTGAGCTCTAGGTAGTGTGCCTGAATGCATGTGCATTCCCCATATTTCATTTTCATTATACTTTTAACAAGGTATAATCTTGTGGACTAACCTCCACCTTGGTTTTTCCCCTAACAGGGTTTTCACGAAAAAAATCTTGGTGTTATGTGTGTTTCTGATGTGTTGTTGATTCATGCTTTCATGGTTAATTATCAGATTTGAGAATAAGGTTAATAAGTTGAATAAGTTTTGAATTTATGTGATAAATGATTCAACCCCCCTCTAAGTTGTTTGATCTTGTATTTCCAACAATTGGTATCAGAGTAGGTTCCTTGGAAGAAGTTTAACAACTTAAGGTGATATAGGATGGCAAGTTACAAGAAGGATAGTTTGAGATTTGATGGAACAAATTATTCTTTGTGGAAGACTTGAATGGAGTGCCATATGAGATGCATTGGTGAACCCTACTGGAGCATTACAAGTAATATGTACATTATTCCACAGAATGGTCCTACTACTTCTGCTAAGATCAGAGATGCTGAGTATAATATCCAGGCTAAGGAAGCTTTGTTGAGTGCTTTGATTGATTCTGAGATGACAAATGTTATGGATTTGAAGACTGCTTATGAGATCTGGAAAAAGTTGGAAACCTTGTATGAAGGTGATGCTAATGTGAATATTGCTAAGTTGCAGAGTTTGAAAGGAAAATATGGAAGGTTGAGAATGGGTGATGATGAGAACATTAATACTTTCATGCAAAGAGTGAATGAGCTTGTGTGTGGTATTAGATGTGCTGGTGGAAAGATAGATGAATTTGAGATTGTTGCTAAAGTGCTTAGATCCTTGCCTGATTCTTACAAAGTCAAAGCTAGTGCTATTGAAGAGCTCCAGACTATAACAAACATAACCATAGATACATTGGTTGGTAAGCTGACTGCTTTTGAGTTGAGAAAATTTGGTGATGCGCTTCCTAAGGTTGAATTTGCATTTAAGGCTACTACTTCCGAGAGAGATAGACAAAGATATGATCCAGGTGAGAGTTCATCTAGAAAGACATTCAAGTATGAGGATGACATCAGACAGATTGAAGAAGAAGAAAGAGAGTTGGAAGAACTAGAAGCACTTATTGTCAAAATAGCACCGAGAGGAAAAGGTGAGTATGAAGGAAAATTACCTCTTAAATGTTTTTCTTGCAATAAGATAGGTCATTTTGCATTGAGGTGTCCAGAAAGAGCTACTAAACCAAAACATAACAAACCTAGATTTCAGAAAAAGTGTTACTATGCTACTGATGAAGGTGTAACAAATGATGAATCTGATAAAGGAAATAGAAGTGACGATGAATGGGTATTTATTGCTATCAAGGAAAATAGTCTTGTATCTACTAAATCTGCTAGTTGTACTAATGTGGAGAAAGCCCTAGCTACTCAAGTTGAAGAAAAAGATGAATGGGTGATTGATAGTGGATGTTCACATCATATGAAAGGAGACAAAAGTAAGTTTGTAAACTTGGAAAAGTATGATGGTGGCATTGTGAGATTTGGTGATAATACAACTGGTGTGATCCGAGGAAGAGGATGCATTTCTCTTGATGGTAAGCATAATACTGATGATGTTCTGTATGTAGAAGACTTGAAGCATAATATTTTGAGTTATGGTCAAATGGTTGATAAGGGATACAATCTTCAGCTCAAGGATGGAAAGTGCAGAATATTGAGTTTCAAAAATGAAATTGCATTAGGTACAAAGAAAAAAGGTAATATCTTTCACTTGAGTACTGCTAGTAAAAGTTGTTTGATTGCTCAAGTTGATGAAATTTGGTTATGGCATAGGAGGTTGTGTCATGTTAATTTTGATAATATTGTTAAGATAAGTTCCACAAAGGCTGTGAGAGATCTACCTAAGTTGGTGAAACATACTAATGCAATATGCAAGGAATGTCAACTGGGAAAGCAAACTAGAATTTCATTTCAGAGTAAAAAGCATTGTTCAAATGAACTATTAGAGCTTGTGCATATTGATATGTGTGGTATCTCTAAGGTCAAAAGTTTACAAGGTTACAGGTATTTCATGTTACTCATTGATGATTATTCTAGAATGGTATGGGTTACTTTCTTAAGGGAGAAATATGAAGCACTGGAAAAGTTCAAGATCTTTAAAGCTATGGATGAGAACGAGATAGGTTTGAAGATTAAATTTCTGAGATTAGATAGAGGTGGTGAATTCACTTTCAGTGAATTTAATTATTTTTGTGAAGCACATGGAATAAAGAGACAATTATTTGCACCAAAAACCCCTCAACAAAATGGAGTTGTGGAAAGGAAGAACAAAACAATTGAAGATGCTGCTAGAACTATGATTGTAGAAGGAAATGTTCCTCATATCTATTGGAGAGAAGCTGCAAGTACTGCTGTGTACACACTTAACCGGGTACAAATCAAAGGTGATACTGGTAAGACCCCTTTTGAGCTATGGACTGGTCAAAATCCTACTGTTAAATACTTCAAGCTATTTGGAAGCAGATGCTATATTAAGAGAGATGAAGACATAGGAAAGTTTGATGCTAGGAGTGATGAAGGTATCTTTTTGGGTTATTCTACTAAAAGCAAGGCCTATCAGTGTTACAATAAAAGATTGAAGAAAATGGTTGAAAGTGCAAATGTTAATGTTGATGAAGACTTAGGTGCACCATCCATAACCTATGGATATGACTATGATGATTAGGATGATAGGAAAAACAAAGGAAATAAAGTTTAGACTACAAATCAAGTGCAAATCAATCTGGTAAATTAGGAGAATGAAGAAGGAGAAACTGGTGAAAGAGAAGATGAGAGATCAAAAGAGCCTGAAGTTGAAGAATATCCTAGGAAGACTCTGAGGTATGTAAGATTGAATCATTCAGAAGATCAGATTATTGGTAATAAGAATAAAGGTGTCTAGACTAGGAGAAAGATTGCAGAAGAATATTGCTTGATTTCAAAAACTGAGCCTACTAGTGTGAATGAATCATGTAAAGATAAGCATTGGGTTGAAGCAATGAAAGAAGAGTTAAAATAGATTGAAAAGATTAATACATGGATTCTTGTTCCCAGACCTAAGGATAAGAATGTAATTGGAACAAAATGGGTCTTTAGAAACAAACTGAATGAGCAAGGTGAAGTGGTTAGAAACAAAGTAAGACTGGTATGTAAAGGATATTCATAGATGGAAGGAATTGATTTTGAAGAGACCTTTTCCCTTGTTGCTAGAATTGAAGCTTTAAGATTATTTCTTGCCTATGCTGCTCACAAGAACTACAAAGTTTATCAGATGAATATCAAATCAACTTTTCTAAATGGTGAATTGGAATAAGTGTATGTTGAGCAACCTGATGGATTCCAGTTGATTGATAAGGAAGATATGGTGTGTCGGTTGAAGAAAGCACTGTATGGACTCAAGCAAGCCCCTAGAGCATGGTATGCAAGATTGGATAAGTATTTGCTGAAGCTTGAATTTAACAAAGGTACTACTGATAGTAATCTGTATTTCAAGATTGATCATGATTAAGATTTGATTGTTGAAGTCTTTGTTGATGATATTATTTTTGGAGGAGATGATGCTTTGTGCATGAAGTTTTCTAATGAGATGCATAATGAATTTGAGATGTCTATGATTGGTGAGATGAAATTATTTTTGGGATTGAAAATTACTCAGTTAGATAAAGGGATTTTTATATCTCAATCCAAGTATGTGAAGGAATTGCTGAAGAAGTTCGGTATGGAAGATTCAAAGCTAGTTGGTACACCCATGGTGACTGGATGCAAGTTGACAGCAGAAGATGATTCTCCGAAAGAAAATCAGATAAGATATAGATCAATGATTGGTGGATTGCTGTACTTAACTCAAACTAGGCCTAATATCATGAATGCTGTATGTATTGTTGCAAGATTTCAAGCTAATTTGAAGGAATCTCATGTGATTGCTATGAAGAGATTTTTTAGATACTTGAAGGGAGCTGTTGATCTTGGATTATGGTATCCTAAAGATGATGATCTTACTTTGGGTGCCTTTATTGATGCTGATTGGATAGGAGATGTGAATGAAAAGAAAATTACTAGTGGTGGAGCATTTTTCTTGAGTAAGAAGCTAATTTCATGGTTAAGTAAGAAGCATAATGCCATTTCCTTGTCTACTGTAGAGGCCAAATACATTGCTGCTACTAACAATTGTACTCAAGTTCTATGGATGAAGTAGATGCTGAAGGATATTAGAGTTGTATATGATGAGCCTATTGCTATATTGTATGATAATTCAAGTGATATTAACATTTCCAAGAATCTGGTGTTGCATTAAAAAACAAAGCATATATCTATCAAGTTTCACTTTTTGAGGGAGATGGTAAGTGAAAAGGAAGTCAGATTGGAGTATGTGCCTACTAAGGAGAAGATTGCAGATATCTTTACAAAGCCATTGCCTAAAGATACTTTTGAGTATCTTAGAGGGAAGTTAGGGGTGATTACCCCTCCTAATTAGAACTAAGGATGCATTGCATTGCATTAGTTCATGCATTTCACAGTCATATATTGTTTCAAATTGATGTTGTGGTGGCCGCTACTCAGGGGGAGTAGTCAGATGTTCAAAAATTAAGATATGTGGTTTGGAGCTTAGAGATCTTTGTCATTGATGTTAAAAGGGGAGAAGAGTCATGTGAAAAACTGGTGATTATTTGAGGAAAAGAGCCTTGTAGGGAGAAGATCATGTAGAAGATGGGTCAGAACCTAAGGGGGAGTAAGTGTCAAGAGTTAGTTGCGTTGATGGTGTTTTTCACATCATGTGTTGCCATCAATTCCAAAGGGGGAGATTGATGGATGTTGTGGTTGTGTTGCTGATATGTGGTTGTCATTGATGTCAACACTATTAGCATTAATGCATTTGAAGCTATATATGTCGAGGATATTGAGAAAATTGTAAAGAAATAAGTTGCAGGTTGTTAGTGGTAAAGTGAAGTTTATTCTATTGGTATGTTCTGTACATTGATGATCATAGGTTGTGGACTAAAGGTTTTTCTGCTGAGTGTATCTGGTTTATCCACGTCAAGTTTCAGAGATCCGTGTGAAGATTTGATCAAGTTATGAATATTTTTATTTTGACAGTTTTTGTTTCTTCAATCAGTGCTCCTGATTGAGGATGACGCTATTTCAGTTAATTTAGCTGCTGTGGATGCATCTTTGGTGATTCATGTTGCTTGTGGATGTTTCTAGATTGTGCTCTATCTTTGTTGCTCATCCACATTGATCGTTATGTTCGTGGTTGGCAATTTTCTCTTGTGTGTTCATGTTTTTCTTGTCCTTAGCCGACATGGTGTTGAAGCATGTTGTGGATCTTTGAGGAGTAATTAATTGAAACTTGTTTTCATGTTGGAGATATTGTTTTGGGTCCTCACTAAGTTGTGGCCAACCTTGGTTGATTTGCATTGATAATATTTAATGTTTTGGGCCGATAATTTATATTCATTTTATCATTTCTTTGTGGCCAACTTGTAGTGATGAAATCTCATGTTGCGGATATAAAAGAGTGATTGTTTATTCGAATTGAAGTGCATGAATGTATGCTAGTGGATGTCGAGGGTGTGTGTATGTGTGAATATAATTTGAAGGTAGAGCATAGTGTGAAGAAGTGTGTAGAAGAGTGTTTATGTGCCTAACTGGAACTGTAATCAAGCATTAGCAAATGCTATTTTCTCAATTCAAAATATGGATGGATATAATTTGAATCTCTTTGTAAGACAATGTGTCTTCCTTTGTAATTGAGTAGTGAGCTCTAGGTAGTGTGCCTGAATGCATGTGCATTCCCCATATTTCATTTTCATTATACTTTTAACAAGGTATAATCTTGTGGACTAACCTCCACCTTGGTTTTTCCCCTAACAGGGTTTTCACGAAAAAAATCTTGGTGTTATGTGTGTTTCTGATGTGTTGTTGATTCATGCTTTCATGGTTAATTATCAGATTTGAGAATAAGGTTAATAAGTTGAATAAGTTTTGAATTTCTATGATAACTGATTCACCCTCCCTCTTAGTTGTCTTCCCTTATATTGCTAACAGAGGGAACATGCTCTGCACATTATGTAGTGAAATTCTATGAGAAACATAATCAATTTTCATAGTGCCAATAACACTACCAGAAAGGGGATTCCTTTACTTAATTGGGATGGAGTGGTGGAGCGAGAATAGGCAAGGAGCGGGCGATTTGAAATCTGATGAAGAAGGTGAAGCGAACTCTGAGGATGATGATGGAGATATGATTTCTATGCGTGGGTTCTCCTTGGCGCCTTCTGGCATGGTATTGCTTTCCCTCCCTGGCATTGTATGACCTGTGGTTGGCCTCTTCTAGGTGGATTCCTGTTGAGGCTGCATTCCCTACTATTGTGTTTCCTTTCCTTCGTTGGATGGTTCCTCGTCTGTGCTGGTTGGAGGCTACTTTTTCTTGGAGTGTAGCTTCCTTTTCTTGCATGGGTTCCCTTTTGATGTGGGGAACTGCTTTGTCCATTGTGACTCTTTTCTTTGCTGCTCTGTTTTGGAGGGTCTCAACCTCCTGTCTATAGTCTCCTGGCATGATTGGAGGAGGCTCTCTTCTTGTCGTGGACTAGCTCTAGCTTCCCTTCCTTGTTGTTTTATGGATTCTCTCTTTGCAAGGGGTGTGGGAGTGCGTTGGTTGCTTAAAGGAAGTTTGGGTGTTGAATGGACTTATTTTTCTCCCTATTCGGCATAATAGGGAGGCTTGGGGGCTCATCTTGTTGGCCTACTTTTCTTCTTGCTTCCTTTTGGTTGTCTTTCATTTCTTCCTTGTTCTCTCTGTTGGATTGTGGGCTGCTTGTGTGTTTTTGAACCTCGGGTGTTCCTTGATGCTTTTTTTTTCTAGGGTTGGTGGTTGCCGGTGTGGAGCTGTCATTGGATGCTTTGGTGCCTTTGGTGTTTTGTCCCATTTCTTGGGATGGGATATCTATGCTTTGTCATTTTTTGGATGCTATGAAGATTCTTATGGAGTTGATGGTCATTTCTATATCCCTTATTTTTGGTGGGTTTCTTTTGGTTGGGATGAGTGTCTTTCTTATTTTGTTTCCCTAGTTGTTTTCTTTGGTTAGGGGTGCTCCTGTCTTAAACCTTCTTTAGTTGGGGTCTCTGCTCACATTCTTTTAGAGGTGGTGATGGAGCTAGTTGATTTGGGTTTGAGGTCATTGTTGAAGTTTTACCTGGATGTGGTGCTTGCTCTAGGTTCTTTTCTACTGGTGATTTGTTGGTTGAAGGACCCTGCTATTTTGCACTCTATTTAGAACAATTGTGGCCTTGTTCTCTTAGCTGGGTGGTTCTCAATTTTTAATCCTAGACCCCAAATGGTTTTGTTTCTAGTGCAGGGCTTTCTGAAGGAGGCTACGGTTACATGCTTGGCTACAGTGTTGGCTTTCCCCTCAGGTCCTATGGAGGTGGACCCCCTCAGCTGATGTTATTATTGAGGTGGGTAGTTCTCATGTGGAGGTGGAGGTTGAGGTTGCTGGTGATGTCTAGCTATGGTGGTTTTGTTGATCGTATCCTCCTCTCCAATATAGGGGAGCTCACTCCTTTAGAGGTGGAGATGGAGTTGGTTTCCTATTACTAGGTGAGTTTGTGTTGCAGGGAAGTTGATATCTTGCAAATTTTAGCGGTGGATCACAAAGCCCCTATTGAGGTGGGGTATTTGGTCTTATTGGTGGTTTACACCACTGTGTTCTTTGCTTTTTTTGGCTTAGATTTGAATAATCTGAGAGGTTGGTTTGCTGATGCTTGGCTATTTTAGGTGATGTTCAAGTTTAACCTATAAGGGTTTCTGGTCTCGATTAAAACCAGGTTGTATTAGGGTTTCAAGCCCTTGCTTGTTTGATAGCTACAATGTGTGTAGTCATGTTAATATTTTAGAGGTTGCTGTGGGGCTACTGTTGGTTTATGGGCTATATTATTTGTAGCTTACTTTTCTTTGATAGGTTGATGGTTCCCTTCAAAACCATTATGTACTGTGTTCCAGGCCCCATCAAAACCCATTTTTTACCCCTAATAAAAAAAACTACTGGCAAGGGACCTATAAAACTCCTTAGTGCTAACCTCATCATAAGGATTATAAGATCAAATCACATGAATCATACGTGTGATCTCCTATTGAATCCTAACTAATCTATCTCTATTGGGGAGATTAGGGGAGTTTTGTATTGTTTGGGCCAAACATCTCAAAGCATTCTCTAATCTCCTAATGCCATCATTATATAAATTAGACCCAACCTCAGCTTGCTCCTGAGACTGAGTGGAATGATGTGATCCTTGATCATCATCTATATCTATATAAATACAAAGATCTATATTTATTAAAACAAAAAAAAATACAAACATATACTTATTTTATTTCACTAAAAGTAAATATGCAATAACCATTTTTCTAGTAAGATGCTCCATAGGAAATTATAAAAAATAGGAAAAATGAGCAATGAGTAGCTTTCGTCATGAAGTAAAAATAAGAACAATTTTAAGTTCATTCAACTATCTATGAAAACAGAGAGAGAAAGGGATAAAGTAGGATTATAAAATTTTTCCTATAAAAAGTGATACTAAAATATCCTAATGAAACATTCACATGCAAAAGTAATGCAAGCATATAAATACATAAATCTTGAATGCTTTAAGAATTATGGACATGAGGATTAAATTTGACTAACTTCGTCGGAAATCTAAAGTCTTAAACAAAGAATCTCACATATTATTATTTAAAATTGTAAGGTATCTTTGAATTCCAAATAACAATCATACAAGTGTATATAATATAGGATAAGAGTGTATGATTAAGAATAATGCATCTATATAAGTAGGGATAAGGAGATAATCATGCATAACTTATATTTAGGGACATATTGTATTTTAGGATACTTACAAATTACAATCAACCATAAGCAATTCTACACTATAATTATAATAATGTGTGGTGCTATGAATAACCATAAGCAATTCTACACTACAATTATGTGTGGTGCAATTTTACTTCATGTTAGAGAAGGAGATATTCTATTATGATTGAGGTCTTAAGTGTTTATCCTTTTGTCATTGTACACACTAGGCCTTTTTGGATGCCTCACTAAGTGAATGTATAATACCATTCTTGGTGATGATGTACATTCAATACAATAAATGATCAATCAAATACAAAAGAATATTAAATAATAGTAAATGATCAATCAAATAATTTATTGAAATAATCTTGGAAGGCTATTAATTGGAGTTATGTGAATGGATAATTGAAACTAGTTATAGTAGAAATTTTGGTGCCTACAATGTATTTAGGATATGACTTACAACTCTATAATTTCATTTAAATGCATGATTTTATAAATATATTTAGGTGGTGCATTTAAATGAAATTATAGTCATACTTTCTTACATTAAGTTGTAATTCATATCCTAAAATACATCAAGTGCTAGGCACCAAAATTTCTACTATAAATTATTTCACTTATCCATTCACATAAATCCAATTACTAAGGGTAGTAATTGGAGTTATGCAAATGGATACGTGAAACTCGTTATAGTAGAAATTTTGGTGCCTACAATGTATTTTAGGATATGACTTACAACTCTATAATTTTATTTACATGCATGATTTTATGAATATATTTAGGTGGTGCATTTAACTAAAATTATAGTCATACTTTCTTACATTAAGTTGTAAGTCATATCCTAAAATACATTGTGCTAGGCACCAAAATTTATACTATAACTAGTTTCACTTATCCATTTACATAACTCCAATTACTAAGGGTAGTAATTGGAGTTACTAATTGGAGTTATGTGAATGGATAAGTGAAACTAGTTATAGTAGAAATTTTGGTGCCTACAATATATTTTAGGATATAACTTGCAACTAGATATAATTTCATTTAAATGCATGATTTTATGAATATATTTAGGTGGTGCATTTAAATGAAATTATAGTCATACTTTCTTAGAGTAAGTTGTAAGTCATATCCTAAAATACATTGTGCTAGGCACCAAAATTTCTACTATAACTAGTTTCACTTAACCATTCACATAAACTCCAATTACTACCCTTCCAATATTATTTCAATAACGTATTTGATTGATCAATTATTGTATTGAATGTACACCATCACCAAGAATGACCTATTAAACATTCACTTAGTGTGAGGCATCCAAAAAGGCCAATTATTAACCTTCCAAATTATTTCAATAAATTGTTATTTAACATTCTTCTACATTTGATTGGCATTTTGCATGTTCAGGCGAATTGAATACATTCAAAGGCTGATAGGTCAAAGAGTGAGTCTACAAATACACTTTGAACCCAATTTTTCCTACATTCAATACAATAAATGATTAATCAAATACAAAATATTATTAAATAAAATTTTATTAAAATAATTTGGAAGGGTAATAATTGGCCATTTTCACCATTCTCGATGATGGTATAAATTGAATACAATAAATTATCAATCAAATACTTTATTGAAATAATATTGGAAGGGTATTAATTGGAGTTATGTGAATGGATAAGTGAAACTAGTTACAATAGAAATTTTGGTGCCTAGCACAATGTATTTTAGGATATGACTTACAACTCCATAATTTCATTTAAATGCATAAAATTATAGATTTGTAAGTCATATCTATAATTTCTACTAGGAGCATCCTAAAATACATTGTTTTAGACACCAAAATTTCTACTATAACTAGCTTCACTTTTTGCAACAAGGGGTGGTGTTGGTGAACTTTCATTTTTCATCAATGTTTACTAACTCTTTTGCTTAATCTAACTCTTTCATAGATTTTTAGTAGCATATGTTATATGGTTTAGGTTGTTCTCTTATGCTCACAATTTTGTGTACAAAAAGGGTTTCATTTTTGAATCTAATATATCATTGATTTTTCTATTTTTTTAAAATATGAAATTGGTTAATATTGCCATATCTTTCTACTTTTATAAGGCCACATTTCTTTGTTTTTTCATGAGCTACTCTATATTCTAATCTTTCTTGGAGGAGTGCTCATCTCAACCCTACTATGAATATCAAATCTAATGATAATTATCTTTTTATATGTTTATGTTGAGAATACTTTAGGTGATTATGATCATGATGCCCATGTGGAGCAACAATATTTTTCATGAACTTTTAGCTAAGGCTAAGAAGCCTACATGAGTAATGAATGTGATTCATAAATTTTTTATTAATAAACCACATGGATTAGAACTCTTACAAATTGTTGAGGTTGCTGTGGTGGTTTAAATTGCTTGTCATTTAATTTTTATTAATCTAGTGGTATCCAAGGTTGTTTGCAATATGATAATGAGTATTGAAGGTACTAGAGTTCTCTTAATAGGGTCTATTCTATATTAATGTCTCCTAATATAGAGATTAAACATGCTCTATAAAAGTACTGAATTAAACACACATTACTAAAAATGAAGTATGCTAAAATCAAATTGTCAAAAAAGAATGTATTAAAATAAAATTGTTGTTATTAAAATATACTAAGGCTAAACCCTTTATTATAAATGAAAGTAAACTGATTTTGCTTGAAATAATAATATAATTTTAATAAAATTAGAATGCTGGGAAATAAGTATTTTTGTCTTTTTATGATTCTATTGCCTGCAGGTCTTTTAGAAAAATATATATGATAATATAAGCTAAGATAAAAATAAAATAAAATAATTTAAATAACTTAAAATGGAATACAACAAACATACAAATACCAAAGGAATTTCTCCACTCCATTCCAAATTGATTCTATACTCCACAAGTGATGTCAAATTTGCTTCTTTTTCATAAACAAAAATAGGACATTATTGCATCTGAGTATAGACGCAATCAACATCGCACAAAAAAAAAATTGTTTCAAGAAATGGGTAAGCTTTCATGATGTATCTTTGCATAGGAAGATTTTTAAAAGCATCCTAGATTTAATGGCAAAGATTTTGTAGTCATATCTTGCATGGTTTGAGAAAATTTAAGTTTCTCTATTCTCCGTTGGCGATTTTGAAGAAAATTAATTTTTGGAGTTTTATTAGTGTTGGGACAAAATGGCTTGGTGGAAAGCTTATGAATGTTATTTTACACATCTTGACAAAATTTCATTCAAAGAGGAGCTTCTAGAAAGAAGATATGCAAAAAGTCATTTTTCAGCCTTTGGTGCACTTTGCTGTAGTTGCATAAAATATTTTAAAAAAAAAATTATGCATGTAGACTCAAAGGTATTATTGGAGGGATTTTAATTGTTTTAATATTAATATTTTGAAATATCAATTTGGTTGGAGTCATTTTCATTCTAAGTGCTACATACAACAAGAGAAATGAAAGGTTTTCAAAGACCCTTCAATGCCTCATATGGGAATTTCAAAAGAATTTGCAGATTGGAGAAGCTAATAAAAAATAAAATATTGCTATAGATTTGAGGAAAATTTCTCCCAGGGGAAATTGAGAGATCTCAGCCCATGAGAGGGGCTTGTGAAGGAAATTGTTGTGAGAGTGTGAGAGGAAAGAGGAGTTTTTTTTTTTTGTAGAGTTTGAGAGGCCATGAGAGGCCAAGTTTGTTGCAGATTTTTATGATGATACATTGTATGTAATTTGTTGCTAATTTCAATAAAAGGAAGCATGTGTGTTATTTGCAAATGTTTGAAATCTATTTTTGTGAATTGTAAGTGTGTGTATTTGGCGAAGGGTGTCCCTACTACATCGATTATAGACTATTGTTGTTGTTAAGAACTTAAATTTTTTGTTTTGATCCTATTATCAATTTAAAAAATTGTGCTATGATTGCCTAAATACCTCCTTGCTTTCTCAATGAACTTGAAAAGGAAACTATCACTAATCTATGACTTCCAAGTCTTTATTTCTACAACAATTCATTTTTTCCTTTATTCCAATGCATGAGGGCGAGCTCTAGTTTTGCATTAGAGATTCCCATCAATCCTAAATTAATGTGCATTGAAAAAATCTTAATTGGAGTGCTTTATAATTTTTAGGGATGATTGAAGGTCTAATGTTTTCGTCATTTTAGATTGGAGAGGTTAATTCCTTAAAATTTGTGAAAGATAATGCATGCAACAAGGTGTTTCAAATTAGATAAGTGGAGTTCATGCTTTCTAACATTAATGTTGATTATTTGTGACACAAAAATTTCTCTATAAATCTATGGAATTTTGTATGTCTTTTTAATCCTTGACACCTGAGCAACACAACAGAGCAAACTACAAAAATAAACAATAGGGAGGCTTAGCATGCAAAGCCTTTAATGAAATGCATAGTTGATTGATATGACTCAAATATCATGCACTTAATCCAAAAAGTGTTTTTTCTCCATGGATCATAATGCCAAAAGTATAAATTTACTTTTGATGCAAATATATATTCATAAACATGTACCACTAAACTATTTTTTGCATTTCATAAAACACTTTGCATACTAATCAAACCTACTGCTTGCTTTTGTAGTTAGGTTTTTTTCCCTACAAGCTCATTTTATGTGTTAGAAAAGATGCATAAAATGAAACACAATCTAGTCTATGTGGAAAGTGGTGAACAACCAGAATGGAAAAACAATTGTCCCAAACCTCTTAACAATCCCTGCCATGGATGTACTTGGAGTGACTGCCAGTGCCGTTCAATTTATGCCAGTAAGGGGAACAAAAACCCTTTAAAGTAACATACACAAACCCTTAAATAAAATAAATTCTAGAACCTTTTAAAAATCACCATGGGTAAAGCAGATTTTAGCCCAAATCCTCCAAAAACCCAAAAAACCCTAACTTAACACCAATCACACCAAAAAATAACATTAAACACACAACAAACTGATGCTTTAACTAATCTCTTATCAAGAAAAACATGAAACAATAACCAAATCAAAGAATCCAAAATGAAGAAAACTTGGCTTCAATTCCTTTTTGTAGACCAGGTCTTTGTGCGAGTAACCTTCGATTGCATAATTTTCGGTCGAACATGCAAATTCCCAAACCCAATATTTTTTACTTTTATATTCAACATATTTAGCCAAAAGGGATTCGGTTGAGTAGGTTTCAACAAAAACCTACTTGATCAAAATTATGAGGCCATGTAGGTGCCATGTTGTCGCCACGTGGTTTCAATTGAAGCATACTCAGCCGAATCCCTTCTGGCCAAAATTGGTTTGATAGAATTCGTACAATTGGCCCAAAGTGTGACACAGGTTTTCTAATTTTAACCAATTATGGAAGAGTAAGTATAAGGATAGGGATGATGACGATGATGAGGCTGGTCAGTTTGAGAAGAAACAAAAGAAAAAAAAAAGAAAAAGAAGGATAAGGACCACAAGGCTTATGATTCTTATATGGAGGAATCTAATGTTGCCATGGAAGATGAGGCAAATTATATGAGTGATAAGGCACAAGATGATGTAGAAAATTCCCAAGATCTTCTTACAGCTACAGGTCTAGAAGACTCCGATGATGACAAGACAAATTCTCTAGTCTCAACAAAATCATGAAGGAGACAAGTATACTCTGATTCTGAAGATGATGAACCATTACAGAAAAAAAGTCTGAAAGAAGGTGATACATATGATGATGATGTCTAGGATTCCTGAGCTTTAACCAAACCTAGCTCCTATTTTTAGAAAGAAAAATCCCCCAGGCCCATGGGAAATGAATGATGAGAATTTGAGTTTCAACTTGGTTTCATTTCGTAAATGGGACATTACATCATATAAGATTTGTTTAACAACAAAATAATTTAATCCACCTATTTGGGACTGTAAAATAAAAATAGATGAATTAATCTATTTTCAATTATAGGTTCTTTTAATCTAGAATGTGATAGAAAGATGAAGCATAATACATTGAAGGACACAAAAAATGTTCTAAAATAAAGACTAAAATAGGTTTCCCATATAAAACAAGAAAGAGGAAAAATGAAAAGATAACATACAGATGATTCATTTGAGGTTTTTGATAAGATCTCATTTAGCTATGTCAAATGGATTTGGAAGGGACAAAGCACATTTGATTGACTAAAATTTTTAGGTAGCCTATCCATCGTCATTGTATGCATCATCTTCTCTTGGAATATGTTGAAAGTCAAATGCTCATCATTCATTTCCCATGGGCATTGGGGATTTTTCTCTTGGAAAATAGGAGCTAGGATTAGTTAAAGCTTAGGAATCCTAGACATCATCATCATATGGATCATCTTCTCTTAGTCTCTATTTCTGCAATGGTTCATCATCTTTAGAATTAGAGTATGCATGTCTCCTTCATGATTTTTTTGAAACTAGAGAATTTTTCTCGCCACCATTAGAGTCTTCTAGACCTATAGCTGAAAGAAGATCTTGGGCATTTTCTACATCATCTTGTGCCTTAACACTCATATAATTTTCCTCATCTTCCATGGAAACATCAAGTTCCTCCATATAAGAATCATAAGCCTTTTGGTCCTTATCCTTCTTTTATTTCTTCTTGGACTGACTAGCCTCATCATTGTCATCATCCCTATCCTTATGCATACTCTTCCATAATTCCTTCACATGTTCAAATTGCTCCTCATGTTGCATCACCCGCTGAAGTTCTTTCTCTTGCTTTCTCCTTTCCATCTGAATCCTTTGTTCTTCATCAACTTTTCATTTTGCTTCATCAGCCAAGACAAGTTGATGTGCTACTTTAATTTTTTCTTTTTGTATAGGAGTGAATTTGCACCCCTTATAGAAATTCCCCTTTTACACATCAACACCTTAGAAAATAAAATTTGAAGGAAAAATTTCACATCACCCAATTTCCTTCCTTCCACTTGGATTCTATCTATTGTGTCAGTGAGGGAATTTCTATCAGGGACGCATGCTCGATGCATAGACGTCTGCGCGAAACGCTACCATACCTGATGAATTCATGTATCTAAATTTGGCAGAGGCATTACACTTCTTATTGGGAATGATTTGTAACATCCCTCTTTGACCAATTGACCCTAAAAATAGTAGATTCTTCCCTCTTCTTCTTTCAAATTCATTCATTCTCATTCCATTTCATCTCTTCACAAGCTCTTGCATCCTTCTTTCACATTCTCAAGCATTCTCAACACTTACTTCACTCTCAAATAGAACTTCAACACTCCGTTGCAACAACAACACTCCATCAACTCTGCAAAGCAAGTGTGAAGCAAGCCATTATAGTGTGGGCTTGGAGCCTTTTGAGGCTTCTTCTCATGACAATTGCGACTATGGTGACCTTTCCAAGTTTGTATTATCCTCCATTGGCTAGTGAGCTTTTGGGTGGAGGTGGTAATGTTTCACTCCTCTCCTTTATGATTTGGTTGAGTAGCATAATACTATTTTGTAGTGTTTATTGCAATCTCTACTTTCTTTACTTCTTTATCACATATTTCTATCTCATTGTTATTTGGCTATCTATGGAGGTGGAAACACCAAAATGGGGGTCTAACTAAGGCAGGCCTCTATACATCCCACAATGGGTAGAAAGAGCATGTGGAACTAGCTAGCGAACGTGCTTCTTTGTGAGGTTATCTTCATCACCCTAGTTCTTGTTTACTTGTTTTATCACTTTAGTTTCTATTTCTTATACTTTTTCATTCTGTTTTTATTGTCAAGATTAGCTAGCTAGGCTGTAAGTTTTTTTTTGAGTAGTTTGTATTGTGTTAATTATTTTTTGACAGTATGAATGCCAACCTGCTCGAGAGACACTAGCATGCTGCACTAATATCCCAGAACTGCATTGCCATCCTTAGAAAGAGAGTTGTTTGGGACATAGTACCAACTCTGAAAACCAACTTTCCTAGCCTAAACCTAAGTTTGAGATCTGCAGAGTGATCGAAGTACATTATAGTCCTCATCATTCTCGATTCCTTATTTCAATATATCCTTTATAGTGAGGTAAGTTAGGGTAGCCCTCCGCTCTCAATTCTTTGTGACCTGAAGCCTTGACGTGGTTAGTCCCCCTCTCTTACATTTTTGGTGAACCCGACGTGAACCAATGTGTCCCTATTCGTTGGTGTTGAGAATTTTTCCTCATACCTTGTAACTATTGTAAGTTTGAGTGTTGTGAAGGTTTATGAGCATCACAACCCAGTCCATGACTTTTGGGTACGTTGTTAGGAGAAGTGTATGACACCTTCCGATGGAGAAGACGAAGGTCACTTCTAGTTCCTCTACAAGTCTTTTTACCAGATCTTCCATTGGTCTATCTACTTAGGAGTAGTTGTTGAGGGGTGAGCTAGGATTCTTTGATGTAATCAACCATGTCCCCACTCCTCTTGCATCTCCTACATTGTTGTCAGTAGATGAGCATGAGGCTTTTCATATTCCTTTAGAATATATTTCTACCTTTGAAAAAGGACTAAGTGACTTGGAGAATCATCTAGAAAAGGAACTGAAGTTGGCTAGAGCCGTTCGGGTTATTAGAGAAATAAAGTATATGGTTGGGAAAGATCGAACATGCATAGAAATCTTGGCTAGCCTCTCTAGTTTGACTGAAGCATGTGCTCCTCCAAACAAACCTAAGATTATATAAGGAGTCACACTCAAAGACCATGAGAGATAGCTAGGAATGTTGATGCCTTCCACGTCTATATACATGGTTGACGCAATTCCCTCGATCAAATTTCCCTTTGCCTCTGAGAGATCCAAAACTATCAAAGCTAATAGAGTGCCCTTAGGCTTTAGTTTCACCCCTCCTGTCACCTCTAGTGGTGGAGGTTATGGCGGGTTGAGTGGTGGAGGATTTGGTAGTGGTGGTGGCTTCAACAACGTGAGTGGCACTGGTAGAGGTGGTTCTGGTGGAGGCCATGGTGGTGGCTTTGAAAGTGGAGGTGACTTTGGTAGAGGCCTTATTGGTGGCAGTGGCTTCAGAAATGGTTCCGATGGTGGTCATGGTGGTGGCTTTGGTGGTGGTTCTGGAGGAGGTCCCACTAGGCCTTTGTCATCCCAAGACCCTATTTTAAATACTCTTCTTCAAAATATGGGTGAGATGCAAAGGCAGCTGGTGAGTCTCTCCCAAGCCTTTGCCTAGCCTATCTTTCAACCCTTTTTCCAACATAGCCCATTGTCGGTAGTGATCTTAAACACTCCCTTCCCCCAAGGAATGGAGATTCCTAGATTTGAAAAATATGGCGGCAAAGGGGACCCACAAACACACGTGTCTTCCTTTAATTCCCTATGTGTTGATTTCTTCCATCATGATGCATTGATGGCAAAACTATTCCCTCGATCTCTTAAGGATAAAACACTCGAATGGTACTCTTCCTTACTTGATAACTCTATTTTCTCATTTGATTAACTTGTAAATTAGTTTCTCTGATAGTTCCAAGCCAACATCAGACCTAAGATGACCTCTTCAGATCTCATCCAATGCAAACAAAATGATAACAAAAGGATTACCGATTTTATAGCACGGTATCAAGCGCTCTTCTCACAAATCTCATATCCACTACCTGATTATGACATGCATAAGGTGTTCATAGGAAACTTGCAAAGATCTTGGCTAGAGAAATTTTCTTTTATGAAATACCCTTCTTTACTGCATTTGTGTGCTGCATTATGAGAATATCAACAAACGATAGTTTAGTTCGGGGGATCCTCCCCATGCTCTCGTTCAAAAGGAAAGTCCATCGTATTGATCTCTGGAAAAGGTAGGTTTGTTGCGAATTAGTAGCTGCTATGAATGATAACAACCTCAAACACAACAAAAAGTTCACAAAGTTATAAGAATCTTATTCTTCAATCTTCTAGAAATTGTTAAAGGATAAGATCATAACTTTGGAGAACCCTAAACCCCTCAAGGAACCTTACTCTAGTTGGTATGATCTGAATACCTTATATTAGTACCATCAAGTTAACAAACATGATACCGAACATGTGCTTGGGTCATGAGATATAGGACTGCATTGAGGATGGTACTATTCATCTTGATAGAAGCAAACATAATACTAACAAATCGGTGGAAAAAGTGAATAGTGAGTTGCAGATATACATGGAGTCATTTTCGTCATACTCTGCCAACATGATTATCGATCCCTTTGATTCTACCACTCAGCCTGAGGCATATGTTAATATGGTCACGGTTTCTCCTACTATGCAACCTACGATTGGCTCGCTAGATGTGATGTTGACATCACAAGATTTTCCCATGAACAACAAGCCCTTTCCCCTCTACATTCCCACTCAGCTCAATGAAAACATTGTGATGAGGTCTTAGTCAATCTTGCAAGCTGAGTGAACGTCATTATAGAAGAGACATTGTGGCTTAATTCATTGCATAGAAAAGAGTACAAAGGAATGAAATCTACCATCTGTACACATGATGGTATCTCTCTTAAGCTATATGGTTCAACAACTCTATCCATCCTAGTTGGATCTAGGGCTGTAGACATAGTCTTTAATGGTATTTTGGAGTCAAATTTATTCAAGATGAAGTTAGGCATACCCTGGCTAGCTTCCATGAATGGAATCACCTCCGTCATTCATAAGTGTTTGAAATTCTCCCACAAAGGTGTTGTGCATGTAGTGCATGGCACTAGATACTAGCCCTTGGTGTCCCAAGGGGGCTACTTGTTGGATCATTTTAGCTTGCCCTGGTCGGTTTTCTCCCTCTAAGAAAAAACCTACTTTACAAGAACTATGTGAGGTATAAGCCCAGGGGCAAGGGACAACCAAAATTGACCCCCTCGGTAGCACAATAGCTAGTTGCCTCCTTTCTTGAAATGGAAAAGAGAAGCTACCCCATTCCTGGGATGGATCTCCCACTCCTCTTTCTAGAGAAGAGTTTTGGATGAATATGCCTAGCTTTTATCCAATGAATCCGATGATACCTGCTTGGCATAAGCCTAAGATCAGGATATTAGACCTCCCTACTAAGCCGACTAAACCTTGGTACTACTTGTATGGCAAAGGAAAAGTTCCCCATGGGGAATCCTCTATGCCCTGACCTCCACAGCCTCCCACCGTTTCTGCTCCCAAAGTAGTAAATGGGAAGAGGCCAACTGCTGAGGCAATAGAGTTGACTCCCCCTACTGTTTCTCAATCTCTTCCTCCTACTCCTATTAAGGAGCTTGTCTCTCCATTGGTAATGGTTGAAGAGGACACTCCCATGGTTGAGTAGGTGTTTTTCGTACCTTCGCAGCCTCCGGTCTCTAGCTTGAAGAGCCACAAAAACCTCCTTACTATATTGTTTGTGATTGATTTTCGGTAAATTAAGGACGATGCAAAGTGTTGGGGGAATTTAGGCCTCTTTTCCATGTTGAACCAATTTTTTATTTTTACTTTGTCTTCTCATGCATCTTCACATGGTCTAATATAGTAGGGGGTTGATGATAGTTTATTTATACACTATTATTATACTTAAATATATTTATAAGTAGCTCTAACCCTAAAATATCAGATCACCCCTGTGCCCTCTGTTTGTAATATTTCTCATTATTTTCTTGTCTTTCTCTATTCTTTGCTTGAGTTGTCCCTTTCATGTGTGACAATGCCATTACTTTTATTTTCAGAAAGTGCATTAATTGCCAATGAATCTTTTCTAGAGAATCTTTGCAAAATCGCTCAAGAATTACATTCTTGAATTGGACCTAACGAAACATGTTTCCTTCATGATGATCAAATTCCTTGATGAAGTGAACATCTTTCGAAAGGATTTCTTGGTGATGAATCAATTTGAGAGAAAATTCCTTTGTCACATTTTCAAACAACATGTCCCTTAAGTGTACCCTTTTTCACAATGGGTTCCTGAGGGATCCCTTTTGAAATCTTTTGACTTGTTGACAATTTGTGTGACTATTCACTTATTTTCTTGCGTGGCCGCTTTTAGACATGTTCTATTTGCGGGTAAACATGTCACTTTGCAGGTGCGTCTATGAAGCCGCTTTTTGACTCTGCGAAGTCTCCTTCTTTGGGTTTCCTTCATGTGAGAGATATTGGGGGACACCTCTTTGTAGGTTTCTGGGCTTGTAAGGCACTTTTCTGAGCTTCCTCCATGTGAGAGGTCTTGGGAGTTGCTCCCTTGCAGGTCTATAAGGCACTTTTTTTGGTTTCCTTCACATGAGAGATCTTGAGGGATGCCTTCCTTGCAGATCTGTGCATTTGTAAGGTTCTTTTTTGGGTTTCCTTCATGTGAGAGATCTTGGAGGACGCCTTCCTTATAGATCTGCAGGTCTATAAGGTACTTTTCTAGGTTTCCTTCATGTGAGAGATCTTGGAGGACACCTTCCTTACAGGTCTGTGGGCCTGTGAGGCACTCACTTCTTGGGGCTTCCTTCATTAAGAGATCTTGGGGGTCACCTCCTTGTAGGTTTGTGGGCCTGTAAGACACTTTCATTCTATAGCTTCATATTTCTATGGGGCTATGGAGTCCTTTGCCTGCCCCGCAGTTTCGAGCTCGCCAAATTATGGTCTGCTTCCTCGAAAGTTTAGGTATAAATTTCTAACCCTATTAACACTTTGATCTACTTTACGGAAGAACTCATCAGCATTTGTGCTCACTAAAATGGGGGAAAAATGTATAGGAGTGAATTTGCACCTGTTACACAAATTCCCCTTTTACACATCCTCACCTTAGAAAATCAAATCCAAAGTCTAAATTCTACATCACCCTGCTATCCCTTACACATTCCCATGTTTGAAGTTGGTAGAGGCATTACACTTCTGATTGGGAACAATTTGTAATGTCCCTTTTCAACCAGCTGACCCCAAAAATGGTAGATTCTTCCCACTTCTTCCTTCAAATTCATTCATTCTCATTCCATTTCATCTCTTCACAAGCTCTTACATCCTTCTTTCATATTCTCAAGCATTCTCAGCACTCACTTCACTCTCAAACAACACTTCAATACTTCATCAACTCTGCAAAGCAAGTGTGAAGCTAGCCATTATAGCATGGGCTTAGAGCCTTGTGAGGCTTCTTCTCATGACAGTTGTGGCTATGGTGACCTTTCCAAGTTTGTATTCTCCTCCATTGGCTAGTGAGCTTTTGGGTGGAAGTAGTAACATTTCACTCCTCTCCTTTATGATTTGGTTGAGTAGCATAATACTATTTTGTAGTGTTTATTGCAATCTCTACTTTCTTTTACTTTTTTATCACATATTTCTATCTCATTGCTATCTGGCTGTCCGTGGAGGTGGAAACACCAAAATGGGGGTCTGATTGAGGCATGCCCCTATACATCCCCAAAAATTTTATCCTTTCTTTTGTGTAGGTGAAAGAGCATGTGGAACTAGCTAGCGAACATGCATGTTTGTGAGCTTATCTTCATCACCCTGGTTCTTGTTTACTTGTTTTATCACTTTAGTTTCTATTTCCTATACTTTCTCATTCTGTTTTTACCATCAAGATTAGCTAGCTAGGATGTAAGTTTTTTTTTGAGTGGTTGTATTGTGTTCACTATTTTCTAACTGTATGAATGCCAACGTACCTGAGAGGTGCCAGTGCACTGTGTTGATGTCCCAAAAATTCACTACTTTCCTCGAATAGAGAGTTGTTTGAGACACAATACCAACTCTGAAAACTAACTTTCCTAGCCTAAACCTAAGTTCAAGATCTGCAGAGTGATCAAAGTACATTTTAGTCCTCATCATTCTTGATTCCTTATTTCAAGATATCCTTTAGAGTGAGGTAAGTTAGGGTATCCCTCCGCTCTTGACTCTCCATGACTTGGAGCCTTGATGTGGTTGGTCCCCCTCTCTTGCACTTTTGATTTAATCCAATCATCTATTTTTAGTTCCATGTTTCCAAGCATACATAAATCATTTGATGAGTTTTTATCCACCTTAAGTGCATCCCCAATCAATTCTAGGATTGGTGCATTGTAGAAACAAATTCCAAGAGAAGATGATGCATACAATGATGATGGATAAGCTACCTCAAAATTTTAGTCAATAAATTATGCTTTGTCCCTTCTAAATCCATTTGACATAGTTAAATTAGATCTTGTAAAAAACCTCAAATGAATCACTTGTATGATATCTTTTCATTTTTCCTCTTTCTTGTTTTTTATGAGCAACCTATTTTAGTCTTTATTTTAGAACATTTTTTGTGTCCTTCAATGTATTATGCTTTATCTTTCTATTAGATTCTAGATTAAAAGAACATATAATTGAAAATAGATTAATTCATCTATTTTAAACAGGTGGATTAAATTATTCTACTATTAAATAAATATTGTACAATGTAATGTCCCCTTTTTAAAATGAAACCAAGTTGAAGCTCAAATTCTCATCATTCATTTCCCATGGGCCTTGGGGATTTTTCTCTTAGAAAATAGGAGTATAATAATAAATCAAGAGGATCTTAATGTCATAAAAGGGGTCACTTAAGTGTTGGCACAGAGACCAGGAAATGTTTATGCTACAAATGAGGCATCCATTGTGCTAGCTGAAAGGGGTTAATTTGGTATTGCAAAGGAAATTTTTACACAGGTACAAGAAGCTATTTCAAGAAACATCTTTGTTTAGATGCCTGATGTGTGGGTAAATCTAGCACTTGTTTACTTTGCACAAGGATAGTTTGCACTTGAAGTGAAAATGTTTATTTTACAAATGGGGAAACCATTGTAAAGTGTTGGCACATAGACCAGGAAATGTTTATATTGTAAATGGGGCAGCCATTGTGCTAGCTAAAAGGGGTCAATTTGATATTGCAAAGGAAATATTTACACAGGTACAAGAAGTTTCTGTAGGAAACATCTTTGTTCAAATGCCTGATGTGTGGGTAAATCTAGGACATGTTTACTTTGCACAAGGATAGTTTGTGCTTGCAGTAAAAATGTATCAAAATTGTTTGAGGAAATTCTATTTTGGCACTAACACCCAAATTTTATTATATTTAGCTTTGAACAAATTATGAAGCAGAACAATAGCAAGATTGTAAAAGAACATTATTAAGAGCAGTAGAACATTATTAAGAGTAGTAGATTGTAATGAGCATTTCAAATTTATGTTTAATGTAATGAGGGTTTTGAATTACCTTTGAATTCGCTACGGAGGGCGTCCTCAAATTTGAATTCACTACAGAGGGACTCAAAAAATTCAAATTCATTGCAGCAAACTCCGATTTCCTTGCCCGCCTTTTTCAAAGTCTCCAGGTACTCTCCAAATCTTTATCACCCATGCACACTATAACTAATCAAAACACCTTAGTGCCAGGCTAACAAATGGAGCGAGGTCTACAATGAGAGAATGAAGTGAGGTCTAAAATGAAGGAATGAAGTGAGGTCTACAATGAATGAATGAATCAAGGTCTATAATGAATGTGAATAATCGTGCCAATACATCATGCACAATACATCACGCCAATAATTGGTTGAATTATTTTATTAATTTTTTGTCAAATTTGTATTTGATGAGTAACTATTTAGTCATTTTTATTTCTATGACTAAATAATTTTTTAGTCAATGAAAAAATTAGTCATTTATTTACTCATTTATAGTTGATTGCAAAAAAAGAGTAGAATTTAGTCATTTTTAGTTGTTGTGAGTAAAATTTTTGGTCACCTAGTCATTTATTTGCCAAATTCTGCTAGTGTGGTTCCTATCAAGACTAAGAGAGTGATGGAACCAATTGGAGGGACTAAGAGCCTGTTGTGTGTATGTATTGTGCTCTTTGATTCATTATACCCATCCTTATGTAAGAAATTTATCAATAGAGTCTCCTCTATTATAAAATTCAAATGGCATGTGGGATCAACCAAAACACCAGTAACGATGTTCCCATTGATGCGAGTGGGAATGTATAGAGGAGAAGGCTCTTTTTTCATAGGTAGGTCTTGTGATGTGAAAGTTATATCTGGTGATCCATTCATAGGTTGGGCAATCAGGAGATGCATAAAAGAGACCATGTTTATGCACTTCAAGAGGACTTCCTTAGAATAATCCAAAGGTTCAAAAATCAAATGGTGACCTATCTAAACTTCACCTCCCAATATTAGAGTCCCTCTAACTACACCGCTAGGGTTTGTAGGATGGGTTACAAGGATATGTACCATACAACACACAAACTTACAATGTGCTTAAGATACAAGAGAAGGTTCTTCGATACCCAAATGCAAGATAGAAACAGTTTATGTCAGGTTCACCAAAATGTAGAGGAGAGGGACCAGCTTCTCCAAGAATCCAGGTCACAGGAGAGTCCTAAGCAATAGGCTTCCCTGATCTACCTCAAGCTTTGCTAGGTGATTCAAAAAGGCTAAGATGTGAAGGATGAAAAGGAAGAGAAATTTGGTTGTTGCTATCCTTCTACTAACCTGAGTGTTTTAGAGGGTCAGACAAGCTGATTTCTAGAGTCCAACCTACTGCTCAGATATGGACTCAAACACAACATGCTAGCGTCTCAATGGTGCATTGGCATCCGTATAGATACAAGGTCTAAGAGACAAATTAAAATACTAGAAATTTAACTAATAGCATGACTGTTTAAGTTTTATGCTATGACAAAATAACAGACAAATACATAAATGAAATACAACAAGAACAATAATTTAACTAAACTATGCTCAAATTGACAAAGGAAGTGAGAAAGCAATGACAAAATCCTTGCAACTTGATCCTTTGAGCAACTCCAACCATTCAAGCAACTCCAATTGAGAAGCACCTACATACACAAGACCAAGGAAAGTGTTGGGGCTGTTTTTAGAGGACTACCTCAATCAATCCCCAGCTTTGGTGTTTCCACCTCCACGAACAACCAGATAGAAACGAGTGTAGAAAATGATAAAGAAATGTATGGAAGTAGAAGTTCCAAGCAATAACACAAACCATAATATGCTACTATGTAATATGATGATGCAAAAATAATGAACAATAGAAGATATCACCTTCACATCTATGTGCTCTCAAGGCACGTAGAGAAGGAGTGAGCTTGCAAGTTCTCCAACAACAATGCCGTCACAATGAATGAAATGGAGGAGCTAAGAAACCACTAGCTTGCAGCTATAATGAAGTGGTGGTGAAGCTTGAAGTGTGAGAGTTGATCAAGAGAGGATGAAGAATTCATTCAAGAAGCCAAAGAGAGTGAAGAAGTTGGATAGAATGAAGAATTAGGCAATTTGAATGGAAAGAAGGAGGTAAAAGGGCTATTTGGTGTCAGTTAAGGGAGGCAGAGATGTTATGCTTTGTCACCAATGGAGAAATGTAATGCCTATGTAGATTCTAGAGGTAGGAATCCTATCAAGATGGTAGTGCGACACATGTGTCCCTAACATAATTCTTCTACCGACATGAAAACAAACTGCTGAGTGGACGGGGAAAGGTGGCGGATGTGGAAATTGCATCACCGGGTTTCATTTTCTAAGGTAAGGGTGATGTAAATGGGGAATTTTCCTAGGGGTTCAAATTCACTCCATTACAATTATAGATATATACATAATATTATTTTAATACCTTTATAAAAACACTTATACTCTCATGTTCATCAATTGACATATATACAGGAAGTGTACATATATACATACATATATATATGTCACCTTAGTCCAATCGATATTCCCATGCATATGGGTAATCCATCCATGAGCTTGCATAGATACGTCTACCTACATATACTCATCTACATATTCGCTCACATGTATGAGTTTATTGTAGACACATACATATATACACATATATACATTTTATGTCTATATCTCATTGATATAAAAATAAACAAACAAGGAAGGGATTCCAATCAACATTAAGACTTAATCACATTCCTCAATCCAACATTCATAAAACAAGATCACAAACCAATATAAACATTCGCAACCAAAACTAAAGATCACTTACTATTTACCTGAATGTGACTTGACTCAACTAAGATCAACTAGGGCGTGAGTGTGTGAATGCTCAATTAGGCTGAATTAAAGGTTACCAGACCAAGTTATTCTCCTGAGTGATACTTCCTCTCTCTTTTGGAGGTTTGAACTTGTTCCTGCATTTAGCTTAGAACATCATAACAATAGTTAGCCGATAACAATACATTCATATGCATCACATATATTTTATATACATAATCATTATACAACATTAAATTGAATCAAACATTCATTCATCACATTTCCATCAAGATTCATATACAAAACACATTTATATATCAAAGTAATTTTACCATACAAGGTAATAATAAATAGGTAATAACACACAGGGTGTAACAACAATAGTCTTCCAACCATAGACCTCTAGAGAGTTTGATCAACCATTGGAGACTCATCTGATTTGTGTAAGTGACAACCAATCACCGTAGGGGTTCCTAAAAGTTTGGAATCTTCCATTCCAAACTTCTCTAGCATTTCCTTTACATATTTGGCTTGAGAAATAAAAATTCCACAATCTTGCTAAATAATTTGAAGACCAAGGAATAAGGATAACTCACCAATCATTGACATTTCAAATTCTTTTTGCATCTCCTCTGCAATTTTTTTGCACATATTATCATCTCCACCAAAGATGATGCCATCAACATACATAACTACAATCAATAGCTTGTCTTCCTAAAGTTTAATATATAGATTAATTTCTGTATTAGCCTTCCTGAATCCTTGCTGAAGTAGATACATATGTAGCCATGCATACCAAAATTTAGGAGCTTCCTTGAGACCATAGAAATCCTTTTTGATTCTAAAAACCATGCTTGGATCTTTAGATATCTGGAAGCCATACGATTGCTCAATATATACTTCTTCCTCTTGATCACCATCTAGAAAAGATGACTTGACATCCATCTAATATGCTTTGAAGTCCTTATGAGTAGCAAGAGCAAGAAACATCCTTATAGCCTCCATTCTAGCTACCAGAGAAAAAGTTTCTTCAAATTCAATGCCTTCTACTTGTGAATATCATTTGCACACCAATCTGACCTTGTTTCTCACAACTTCACCTTCCTCATTCAAATTATTTTGAAACACCCACTTTGTTCCTATCACATTCTTGTTAGCAGGTCTGAGAATCATTTCCCAAATTTGATTCATTTCAATTTGATCTAGTTCTTCCTCCATTGCTTTTATCCAATTGTCATCTTTGCTGACATCCAAAAAGTTCTTGGGATCAACTTTTGACATTAGGTACATGTTTACTTGTTCATTGGTTCTTGCAAACTTCCTCTTGGTTATCACCCCTTCATCCTTGTCTCCAAGGATCTAATATAGAGAGTGATCCTTCTACACATATTTTTTTGGAGTCTTGAGAGTCTTCATTGGTTTTGGTTCCTTCTCTTCTTTCTCTTCAAATTCTTATTCCTCTTCTTCTTCAATCAAAGGAAGCATATCAAATTTGAAACTTTAGGTTCATGTGATATTTGACACAAATCTTCATCTACTTTGACATTTGTACTTTCAGTCATCTTTCCTAGCCTCTTGTTGTAGCACCAGTATGCCTTGATCTTGGTAGAATAACCAAGAAAGATTCCTTCATCACATTTGTAATTAAATTTTCCAAGATCACCTTCATCTCTTCTAATTTAGCATCTATTGCCAAATACTAAAATATTTAATAGTAGGAGGTCTTCCATACCATATCTCATAAGGGGTCTTATTTTTGTCGACCCTCAATTGCACTCTATTGAGAAGATAGATAGAAGTATGAATTGCCTACCTCCACTACACATATGGTAGATCAACATCTTTCATCATTGTTCTATCCATTTCTTTTACAATTTAATTTTTTATTTCAACAATCCCATTCTATTGAGGTGTTCTAGGAGCTAACATATGTCTCCTAATGACACGATCTTCACAAAAATTTTCAAATTCATATGAGGTAAATTCACCTCCTCTATATGACCTTAAACATTTGATTCTAGCATCCATTTCATTTTCTAATTTTGCTTTAAAGATCTTGAACTTATCAAAGGCTTTTGCTTTCTCTTTTAAGAAAGTAACCCAAGTCATTCTAGTGTAATCATCTATAAGAAACATAAAGTACCTTTCACCTTGTTGGATCCTTATCCTTGTAGGTCCACAATTTTTTTTTGAATAAACTCCAATTTCATTGAAAGAAAGAACTCCTTGCTTTTGAAACTATTCTTTGTTTTCTTTCCCATATGACATTCTTTACACAATGTGTCTATAAACTTGGATATCCTAGGAAAATCTCTTACTGAATAAGAGGAATTAATCCTTACTATGTTGTCAAAGTTGATGTGCACCAACCTTTTATGCCACAACCAACTCTCTTTCGACTGAACCAATAGACAAATTATTCTATTATCCTCCTTCAGATGATAGACATTACTATTTGTCCTCGTTCCTTCAAATTTTTTTTTTTTCGGACCTTTCTTTTCTAATTTCACATCCATTAACATGAAATTTAAGGTTGTAACCTCTGTTGCACATTTGGCTAACACTTAGGAGATTATGTTTCAGAACTTTGACATACAAGACATCTTCAATTTTATTCTTTCTATCAATTGTTATATCCCCTTTTCCATAGTTTTGTATTGACTTGTCCTCACCAAACTTAATAGCTCCACCATTCACCTTTTTGAGAGTGATGAACTTACTTATGTCATCAGTCATGTGGTGAGAACATCCACTATCAATTTCCTAGACATTAGCCTCTTCATTTGCATGAAAGGAAGTCCATACTACCATTAATCTTTCATTAGTCTTTTTGTTAAAAAAGGTACCAGAACTTTTGCATACATCACTATTGTTCTTTTTGTCATTCAAAGCCATGAATAGGGATTCATCATTTGAATCATTATCATCTTCAAAGTAGTTATCCTTAGAATACAAACTTCTTTTGATCTTCTCTCTTTTTTCATCATCAACCAATTCTTTATATGGAAATTTGGATGAAAAATGACCTATTCTTCCATAATTGAAACATTTAAAAGGTAACTTACCTTTGTTCTTGCTAGTACCTTTCTTTAGTCTTCTCACAAAGTTGGCTTCAACATCATCAAATTCTTCATTCTAATCAAGAGCCTCATCTTCAATATTTTTGTTGGCTTTGAAAGTAGCTTATTTCTTTGGAACATCTTGACCAAACTCTCTCACCTCAAAGGCAATAAGAGTACCAAAAATTTCTTCTACTAAGTATTGATTCAAGTCTTTGGATTCTTCAATGGAAAACACATTATGACTATAGGACTTTGGGAGAGATTTCAAAACCTTCTTCACAATTTCAATTTCCTTCACTTCTCCACCAAGACTAGTAATTCCAGTAACGACTTCTTGAACCCAAAGCATATAGCTTGCACTATCATCATATGTCATTCACAGAGTTTCAAATCTAGTCTTGAAGATCTACATCTTGGCTTGCTTTAATTTAGAATCTCCTTCATAGATACTACTAAGCTTCTCCAAAACATATTTGGAAGAATTGTAATTCATCACCTTTAACAAATATGGATCAACAAGTCCACATAGAATAACATTCTTGGATTTAGCATTACATTCATACAATATGATTTCAACAAGATTTGTAATAGGAGAGGTAGGAGCAACATAACCACTTTTGAATGGTTTCCAAGCACCAAAACCAAGAGAGTTTAGGTGTCCTTCCATTCTCATTTTCCAATAGTATTAGTTAGTCCCATTGAACTTAGGACCCTTGTATGATCCATCATGTGCCATCTCAGATCTTGAACTCAAGCTGTTAGGCTTTTACAAAGGAACTTGGCTATGATACCAATTGCTGAACACTTCTGAAGATTGATAGGGGGGGTGAATCAGCCTATACAATACTTAACCCCTTTTGGAACTTGAAACTTTTAGCACAACTCACTCCTTTAGTAGATAAAGATGTAAATTTTAACCATACCAATAACTTAGAAAATTATATCAATTAGAATATCTAACACCTTCAACAAAATTAACCAATGAAAGATATAGTAGTAATTAGATCAGTAGCAAAGAGATGGAAATAAAGAACACACACATGCATAATGAGACATCAGATTTACATGGAAAAACCAATGAGGGAAAAACCACGGTCAGAGTTAACTCACAATATAAGGATCACTACCAAAAGGACTTGTTAGAAGCCTAACTACCTAGGGAAAGATACAAATAGGACTTGTAGCACTGAAGTATCAACCAACTCTAGGAGCAAGATATCAGGACATGATGAGATTCACTATCTCAGAGGAGGATATAGATAATGATTTAAAGAGAATTACAAAGATTACCAACACAAAACTCTATTGAATGAGGTATTATAGTAAAATTGACCTTTTATTTTACAATCTTCAACACTATCTCTATTGGATATTCAATATGATTCACACTCACACTTCTTCAGACTTGTAAACTTTCTCATATAGTTGTATCTAAAATCATCTTGCATTTATATCCATCGTAACACTTTTATTCTTTAATTAGGTCAGCTAGGAAGAGAATAAATAATGAATTCAACTAGTTGGCCACCAAATCATAATGTGGTCCTATTTCAAGGTTAGAGAGGGCCAAAAGAATCTTAACACTTCTTTCAATGTGATCCAAAATTATTTACACGAAGGCACACATCAACCTAAGTCGACATCAAGGAAACATATGGTTAAAACATTAAAGCACATAACCAGTCAAACCATACTCTTTCAATTGAATTTACATGATGTGGTTCTAAAAAATATAGGTTAGGCACCAAATATATCATGACACATCTTCCATTGTTGGTGTATCCCCCCAAACACACAACTGAAGCAAAGGAACAAGCCATGTTGGCTAGATAACCACAAATAACCAAAAAATCCAACTCAAGACATAATGCGACATCAAAGTGGCCAATTAGCAACATGTAGATCACATAGGTATGTTCCTTGAGCATCCAAAATTACTTTCATACTCTTCTTTCATATTTTCATGCAATCAATAGCCACCACATACCAAACAGGTACAAAAAACTCTATTCAGGAAACACAAAATACATAATCAAATGATGTAGCATTTGTACAATAACTTGCATACCACTTCAGCATGTGAAATTGGAACTAAGAGATTGAAAATACATTGTGAGCACACTCACCAAGCCATAGGAGTATAGACATTAATTCAGAGAAATGCGAATCATTTCCCAGACCACTTCAGACAATGAGGAACACTGCCAACCTTTTGCAATTTCTAGTAGTATCATCGAAAAAACATGTGACCTAAAAAGATAGGAGTGAAATGTACACATATTACTTAAATTAAATACCAAATAGAAAGACCATAACTATAACAACAGAGGAATGTAGAGCATTCTCCTAGACAAACTTCAATGCAACTTCTCGAACCAGAAACACTTGAGAAACTTGCAAAGTTCATAATCTTCTTTCAACAACGCATGTATTATCATGAACATTAGGAGAGAGAACGAGACATAATTTAGACCTTCAACAACATATCTCCAACATTATTCATGCTTCTAATCCTTATCTTAACAAATCATCATGAAATCAAATTATTTGATAGTAATAATTTATTATATGAACATCAACAATAATGCTTCTTTGATGAAATATGCAATTATGAACTTCTTCAACTCTTCTCTTCTTTAATAAGGCATGACATCCAATTAATGTTAGCCCAAACTAAATGCAACAAATACAATCAATTCTAGGGAATAACAACATACTTCTTAGTGTTAACATTAATGAGAAACATCAGTGTTGACATAAATGACAATAACACAAGCCTTAGTGTTGACATCAATAACAAATACCAATAGATACATGGTTTAAGGTTGCATGATTTTTGTACTTAAATTGATTAGAAGTGTGGATTTGAGTTCCTCATTTTAATTTTATGAAGAAAGGACTCTCACTAATGTTAGGGATGTGTAGTTGATAGTGTCAATGTAAGATGTTCTTCATCAAGTTTATCCACCACCTCCTAGATATTCCAAAATTGTGAGCTCTATACATTCTTAGGAGAATAATCCCAATGAGTTTACATCCCAAAAATGGAAGAAATTTTTTTTGTTAAATTTAAAAAATCACAAGGAAATTCCATAAAACATAGTATCTTTCAATGAACAACCACCCATGTATCAATTTTTTCCTCTAAAACAAAGAATAAAACAAAAAGAATATTTGAACTAAAGCACATAGATATCTTCTTATCATATTGAATTTATAACAACATAGATCATTAATTAACAATCTACATATTATAGCAGTTGGTGAAGTATTTAATATACACTAGTGAAGAACAATGTTGAGTGGTAATAGTTAGCTCGTATGTTCCAACATATAATTAATTTATTATAACATACCCAAAAAAAATAATTACACTAGTTACTTTTGAATATCTCCTCATAATCTAGAAAGGATAGGTTTTGACATAAATCCTTGTTAAGTACCCATTTATAATCACTTATTCACTAGAATATAAAGGAAGAAATTCACAAAAATCCTCCTTGAATGACAACCATGGAATATTTAGGCGACTTATCATAATATTATAATCTACTTCTAAGATATACAAACCTAGTCTCACATAAAGCCTTGTTAGAAAATAAGCTATCTAGTTCTCTATCCTACAATATTGAAGATGCATCACTTGTTGTTGGATGCGATGCTTGATGTAATGGTGCTAGACCTCCATATGCTTCATTCTAGCATGAAAAATTAGATTCTTGGACAAAATGGAACTTTTATTTTCATAATGAAGTAAATAAGGCCTTGCTTGATATTGCTTGAGTACTAAAATAATAGCCTATAACCAAGTTATTTCTTTAGTTGCCTCATTCACTATTATATATTTGACCTTTATATTTGATAAAAAAATAGTATATTTCTTCTTAATAGACCATGAAATGGGCTAGAAACAAGAGATAGAATAAAACCTATTGTATATTTTTTATCATATTCACAACCTACCCAATATGAATATGAATATACTACAAGATATAGATCTACAAGAGAAGAGTAATAAAAATTCATATTCAAAGTCTATTGTACATATCTTAATATTCTCTTTGCTTCCATCCAATGTGGAACCTTAGGAGAACTCAAAAACCTTGAAACCAAACCTACTACAAATAAATATCAAGTCTTGAGTGTGATTCAAGTACATAAGACTATCAACAAGTTCCTTGTATAAGGTAGGATCAACATCCTCACCTTCCATAGCCTTAGTCAACTTCAATCTTGGAGTAAGCACAAACTAGAAACAATTTTACAATCTTCCATCCTATTACCTATAGGTATATTATGTATCATATCCCTTTAAATTTTGTCTTCCTTGGTTTTCAATCTTTTATTTTTTTCCTAAGTCTAAAGTTTTTTCGTTCATTCTAGTCTTAGTCGCAGGTTCCTCTAAAGTTCCTAACTTCTTGTCGCACATTTATGAGTTTTGAAACCTAAGTCGTTGGCACTATGTGTTTTTAAATTTTTCGTTGGGTTTCTATTTTTCCTAACTTCCTGATAGCCCGACATGTCTTTTAGTGGCATCAAGTGAGTCAGTTTATTGTGAAGTTAGGGAGTCAGAGGTTCACATAACTTCATAACTTCCTACTTTAGGTTGTAAAGTTCTAGTTTTCTGCGACAAGGTAATATGTTGTGTGTCTGCATGTTTCGAGGCACCCTCATTGCATTTAATGAGGCATATAGTACAACCCAGAGACGTCATATCAAGAATATTGTAAGGCATACAAATCTTAGGGTTTGGTTTACCAAGGATTTAAACGAAGCGCCATATTAATTCACCACCAAACACATGTCCTATCATTTGCACAACTTAAGGCGGTGAAAATTTATTTGGTCAAGCTTGCAATAACACCTCTATCATCTAAAATTATTTCTTTAGACGTACAAGTGTTTTGCTGTGTGCTGTGAGCTCATGTAGTCTGGAATCAAAAACTGCTAGCTTGACATGAGAGACACTAAGTTGGGATCTTTTAAGTTGGAAGAATTCTGGGCACACCTAGAAAGTGATAAGAGGGTTGCTATTGATGCAAAGTTATTGGAAATCAGATTAGCTCATGCTGGGGGTTTTCCAAAAGCCATTCTCAGTGTGGACTTAATTGGTGCATGTACAAGGAGATACATTCCAGAGAAACAAGAAATGAAAGTTGTGGACAAGACTGTTGTTTGCAAAATTTCCCCTTGAACTATTTCTCACACACTAAGGATTCCTGAAAAAGATCACATGAAGGATATGTCTGTCGCAACATCTAGTGAATTCTTCAAGGGAAATGAAAGTTGGTGCAAAAATTTTATGGCCAAAGGGTGGTTGAAATAAAAAAAAAGAGGTAAGTCACAACTACCCACTAAACTCAAAAGAATGCATTTCAAAAGAGAAATTGCAGATGCTATTGCTCTATTGCATCGTATTGTTGGGAATGAAAAAATTGAATCCTTCGAGGACTAGATGTGTCAATTTATTTTGGATGTCTATGATGAAAACATATACATTAATTGGGCCAAGATAATTTCCTTCCATTTAAATGAACAATTGGTCAATTTTTAGAAAACAACTACCTTTCGCCTGTGTTCTTGTTTAACATACGTTATAGCTAGTTAGAGGTCATTTTGGCCAGGATTGAAACCATAGATACCCCCAACTTCTGGAATGTCGATGTATAAGTGTTACCCATAGTTTACTAAACATGTCAGAAGGGGAGATTTTTCCTTTGTTAATGATGCATTTTTAATGGAAGCTATAAAGAAGTTAGATGGGAATCCTAAAGTAAGTTTTTCTGCTGAATCAATGTCTCTAGTGTTAGAATTTGGAAGTTTTTATATTTAGTTTGATAGATTTCCTATTTGAGGATAGGTGGTTTTGAAAAAGCCCCATTGAAATTAGCTAGATATCCTGAAGATTTGTTAGTGTTCCTGGAAGTTTGTAGACAAATGGCTATTGTGAATGTGAAATACTTGAATATGGGGAAATGGGGGTATCCTTTCCCATTGAAATCTCCATCTTTCACATGTAAAAGTAATCAAATGGACAAATGTGTTGAAGGCCTTCTTGCATAATATAATCTTCTACATTTGTTCACGAGGGCTAATTTTGACAGCAAGGGTTTTGTTACGCAAAATTTATATGGAGGGAATTCATATCAACAACAACCCGCTATTGAGGACTTATGGGAGGATTGCACTGATGAAAATGAAGTCCTAAAAAGAGATCACATGAGATTAACCCTTGAACAGATACAAGATTTTAGTCTACCTTTCAAGATTCCAAAGGACACAGTTGATGATTCAGTGGTTATTGACCCAAAATACAAGAAGTTGTCTAATAAATCACATCAAAAGGTTGATTGGAATAAGGATGAGGTCTTAGATATGAACATATGGGCTGCCCCAGTCATGAAAAGAACTTATGATTGGTTGGAAGGAAAATGGCGACAAGTGGAAGGTTCTACTCAGGAACCAAAGTATTCTCAGAAAAATGAACAAGGCTCTTCTTAGACAATTACAATTGGTATACCCTTAGGGAGAATGGCTACAAGATCTTCCAGTGGAAATTCATAGTATGGAGGTGATGGGGACAAACCAGAAGAGGTGGTTAAGCTAAAATCTGTATGTGAGCAAGAAAGTCCATCCACTCTAGCTTAGAAGAAGAATGTTAGTCAAACAAAACCCGTGTTTGAGGATCCATATGCTATTTTCAAGCATATTGTTGAGGATAATGCTTTCCCTCCATTGTCTGAGGCACTCTCTTTCCCAATGAAAAACATATCTATTACTCCTGGTGAGACTAGAGAAATCGCTCTAGAGAATAATAATTTTGCTTTGATTGAAACTTTTTCCATATGGTTGAGAAAAGCAGTGGAAAAAAATAGGAAATACACTCCTACAACAATAGTTGGAGTGGATACAATTACAAAGATGCTGCAAACTTCTTCAAGACCAAAGAAAGCTAAGAAGATGTCAAGAATATTGACTGATCCTAATTTTGGTAATCAAGTGTTGGAAATTACTGATCCCATAAAAGATCTGAATGAAAATGAAATAATAGTAATTGATTATAAGATCACACATGTTGATATGGGACCCCAAACACTTGAAGGAGATATATATCATGCTGACTATTCAGTCAATGCTTTGATCAAGCGAGTAAAAGAAGAAAGGAAAGAAAAAGTGGCATTGCAGTCTTTGGTTCTTGATTTGAAGATCTTTATTTCTTCTATAGTACCTTCTTCTATGTTTGGTGAAGCCTCAAGTTCTCAAGCAAAAATCATTGGTGAGTCCACAATGCAATTAATTTGAAAAAATTTGAGCTATTCTAAAAATGTTAGTGAATGGATTGATGATATGCTTGAAGAAACTGTCCTCTTTAACAATAAGTATGTACTCTTCTATACTCAAATGGTTGACAAAAGGAAGAAGTTGATGGCAAAATTATGACAAATTTGAAAGGATCAGACTAGTCTCTATGTGCTTTCACAGGAGATTAAAGAATTGATTTCCATGGATCGTATGAAGCTAGTCAATGAAAAAGTTGTAGGTGATCCAAAGGAATTACATCCTTTATGGCCTAATGCATTACAATGGAAATTGAACATCTATGATACTTTGGTAAAAGAGATTTTTTTAGTACTTGAGAAATACCTGGACATGCTAGTGGAGATAAAAGGAAATTGTCATGACTTGAAGGTAGAGATAACTGAAGAATTTGATGAAAGAATTCTAGACTCAAAGGAAGTTTGTCTAAAATTTAGAGCAATATTCAATAAGGAGATGGTTAACCCTACTACCATGACTAAATAATCTTTCTCAAAGCTCAGTAGACTACAGGTTTATCTCATTTCCTTTAAAACAAAGGTGAGTAGGAGGTTTGACACATTGAATGAGTCTGAAGCAGTTCTAGCCCAAGTAAGAACCGGACTGCAAATTACTGCTACTCTAGGGAGCAAAGAATTGTTTGCAATCATTTCCAAGTACAAAGATTACAAAATCAGGATGAAGGGCCAAGAGAAGAAGTTGCAACAAGCAGCTGTCGAAAATATGGAAGATGAAGAAGCTGAAGCGACGGGAGATGATGCATAACTAATTTTAGTATTTCATAATGTTTTCTTTATTTTGGCTCTTTAAGTTTAAAAATATTTCAATTATTCGGTGTGGTTACTTTCAAGAAACCATTACGAAGACAATTTTTTTATGCTTTAAATATGGATTTGGTTGGTATGCTTAGGATCTTTTGGGAAAAAAATGATTTTCTCATTAGAACAAACTCTGTTATCTAAATATTTTCTATCTGTTATTTTGGTATAGAAGACAATGGTGGAATTTGTGCATGCGTAATCTTTGATTTATGGTATATGAATTTGTTCTTCTTATGTTGAATGTGTTGCCAATGTTTAATCTATAATTGGGATGATAGATATTTCAATTTGCTGCATCACTATAGCATCATTTATCTATGAATAAGGGTTCTATGGTGATTTTGGATTTCATTCAATTGTTAAGTATTTTAGTTTTATTTTTATAAATTACTGAATACCTTTAGAGCTTTCTGGTTAAAATCCCTTACCTTTATTTTCTTTTTGGTTAAAAGTGACAGGAGTTAAAAAATATTCCTTGAATATCAAAAGAAGGTAGTTGCCACCTTCTAAAATAAGCAGAGAATCGGTATGTGAATTATATGATTGCTGATTCAAATGTTGTTACATTTGTCACATTTTTTTGGGCGTGAGAATATAGAGTTAGGTGATATATCTATCAACCAATAGATTTTTGGTGACTCCATTGGGGATAGATTAGAAAAATAAGTTTTGTATAATAGGTTGCTCTATGAATAATAGCAATGGTTCTACAGAGGCGTAATGCTCCTGTCCTCCAGCCTAACATAGATTGGTTAGCTGGTGATCAAGAAGATATAATTACTGGTCTCAGGTTACTTGCTTGGCAGCGGAGAAGGATCGACTATCAGTATCACAGAGTTAACAAAGTATTAGAAGAAGAGGAGGAAATTGGAGATATTATTAGAGAAAATGCAATGTGCTTTTAAAATGCTCAGGAGATTGTGTTCGTAGAAAACATACCACCTCCGACTAGAAGATTAGGAGTTCCTCCCTTACAGGCTCCTAGATATCAGGTAAACAATAGGCAAAACCCTCCACGAAACCCTCAATAAAAAAAAGTCTGTGACTCTATTGGTCTATCATTGTCTTGTCAAAACTTGGCTTCTAAAAGGTATACTAGGAGTGATAAGAAAAAAGGACTTGTGGATAAATATTTCAAGTTTTTAGAAACTATTGATTTTTCATATTTTCCACCCACTCGAAAAGTCAAGTCTATCAGCAGACCATCTTCTCCTCCTCATCCTAAACCTAGTGCAGTTGGTATTCCAAAAATATCTTGCCAAGCCCTTCTTTTTTGTGGTACTACCCTTCCTACACAAGCAAATTTTCCTATAGTAATGGAACAACCAGTCCCATGGGGGGCCGTCATAGGTCCTCTAACATTTGGAGCTAGTGCACAACTCCATGACTTACCCAAAGGTTCAGGAAAGATCATACCCAAATTCAGTGGGGATGGAAAAGTTTCTCTTGATGAACATAAGAAAGCTTTCTTTGTCACCTCTTCTATTCTTGCAATACAACATGAGGATGATGCTATGAGAATTTTTGCAAAATCTTTGATAGATGCAACTGTTGACTGGTTTTATTCTCTTCCCAATGAATCTATCAACAATTGGGATAACTTCAGAATAATATTTGAGAATAGATTTAAGTCTAGAGAAGACGATCAAGTCTTGGTTGCTCAATTGGGTTTAATGAAGAAATAAATTCATGAGTCAATGACGGATTTTTTGGCTAAGTTTAATAAGTTGTATAATAGAATTACTGCAAACATGAGGCCTAGTGCTGAATTGTTGAAAGCAATGTTCATTAACACTCTTCCACCAGATGTGAGCTTCATTATCAAAAGGGAAGGTGCAATTGATTTAGCTGCTACAAAAAATAGGGTTGTATCAATAGAAGATGATCTCATTATCTTTGGAAAATGGAAAAAAAAATTACAAACTTGTAAGCCTTCACCAGTGAATTCTATTGATCTAGTCATTCAAATATTGGCTAATGACATTATTCCTTTTAAGAGGAAAATTCCAAAGAGTTCCAGATAGACACCTTATCAAGATATTTCTAGGAATTAATAGGGAGCTCCTAACAAGATGCTTTCATTTCTTGCTCCAAATTAAATGCTGGCAATTGAAGGTCCTTCTTCCTCTAGTAAGGGGAATCATTGTAATTTCCATTTGACTTTAGATCATGATGAAGCTACTTATCCTGAGATGATTAGATTCATGCAAATTATTTCAATGAATGAATTTACTATTGAACCATATATGGAGGAACCTAGTTCATCTAATGATGCTGACATGATTTTTTTTGAGTTTGTATCAGAGGCCAAAGCAGGAGAGGATGTATATGTCCGAGTCGATGATCCTAATTGTGTTGTCTTCACTAGAGCACAACATGCAAAAGCTGAGTAGGTTTATGGCTCATCTTTAGCCCCTAAGTACATTTTGACAAGGCAGAAAAAGCAAGAGCAAAATACTCCCAATAATGTGCAAACTAAGGTACCATCTTCTTCATCTTCTTCCCCTCTTTCTTCCAGTTCATTTGACATAGTTGAGTCTTGCAATAATACCAAAATTCAAACTTCACAAGCTAAATACTTGAGACTCAACTCCTCTGAATTGGATAGGTTAGTGAGATTTGTTAAACAAGAGCCTTCACTATCCCAATGTAATGCCCAAATTTTTGGTAGCACTAAAGCTAATCTTGAGAATCATATTTTCTCTAATACCATAGACAAAACTTCAAGTTCACAAAATCATTTTGCGAAACCAAAAACTTTTTATATAACATTATATTTTGTCAGCTTTAGGCTGAGTAATTGTATTATTGATTCCGGAGCTTCTGAAAATGTAATGCCTGCTCAAATAGCCAAAGCCCTAGGTTTGTCTTATACCTCTTCCCAAGGAAATTGTTATTCCATGGATGGGTCCCCTATTCCTATTATTGGTCAAATTAAAGATGCTCAAGTAGCCCCATTTACTTTTGCTAAAAAGAGGCTAAAATTAACTATATTGGTTGCTGATATCCCTGCTAGTTATGACATGCTCTTGAGTAGGAGTTTCTATAAATATTTGGGTGGAGAAATCCAGATGGATTGGTCTCACACCTTGATACCTTTGGATGGGAAGAAAATTCATTTGAATCCTAAACCTAAGGCCAAGTTTACTGTCTTAAAGTCTAGTGACCCAAGAGCAAATATTCTATTTTTGAAACTGGGCCAAGAACCTATATGTGCACTTCTGATCAAGGAGAAAGTTTAAACTCTATCAGCCCTGATTTAGTAAATGAGTTATGGACACTTGAATTCAATGGAAGTTATGCTAGTGTTGGGTCAGGTGCTGGAGTAGTTTTGATTTCACCTGATGGTTATAAATTTCCCTTTTCTTTGAATTTGGAATTTGCTAATACCAATAATACGACTGAGTATGAAGCTTTATTGCTTGGCCTAAGTGTAGCTAAAGAAAAAGGTATCAAACAATTGAAGGCTATGGGAGATGTAGAATTGGTAGTGAAGCAAGTGAGAAAGGTGCACAGTGTGAAAAAAAATTGGCTTAAGCATTAGAGGAACAAATTTTGGGATTGTATAGAAGATTTTGATGCTTTTTCAATAGAATCTGTTCCCAGGGAGCAAAATGCTAGGGCTGATTCCTTAGTGGTTTCAACATCATTGCTTTTGCCGCATCCAAATTTTAAAGATGAATCTTACAGAATTGAAATTATTTATAGGCCTAGTGTTCTAGACAATGTAAATCATTGGCAGGTCTTCAATAATGATCAACAAATTATTGAGTTTTTAGAAAAACTTGAGGCCTTTGCTCACATTTATTTTGAAGGTAGCAATGATGAAAATAATGATGTTTTAGAAGGTGACATTGTTGCTCCTGATGGAAAGAAAACTAAAGTTATTCAATTGAAAGGAAATAAAATACCAAAGGGTTTAGTCTCTCTTAAACATTTGTTCGATAAACAATATCAATATTTGAAACAAAAAGGAAAAGTCTCTGTCAAAACATCTATTGAGTATGATAAGGTGAATATTGGTACAAAAGATGATCCTAAGATTGTGTGCATTGGAAAGTGTTGTTTTCAAGAAGAGAAGGAGAGACTGATGTCCCTATTGACAAGGTACAAAGATGTTTTTGCATGTTGTTATACAAATTTGAAGAAGTTCAGAAATGGAGAATTTCAGCATAAAATTCCATTGAAACCTGGTGCTACACCTTATAGGTAGAAGCAATGAACTTACAATCCTAAGGTTGGAGAGGATATTTTCAATGAAATTGACAAAATACTCAAGGCTAGAATTATTTATCCTATCCATCACTCCACTTGGGTGGAAAATATAGTCCCTGTTAGAAAGAAGAATGGAGAAATAAGGATATGTGTTGATTTCAAAAATTTATATCAAGTATCCTTAAAGGACAATTATCCCTTACTAGTGATGGATCATATTCTACAAACTATTGCTGGGTTTGAAATGATGCTCATGTTCAATGGCTTCTCAGGCTATAATCAAGTTGAAGTTTCTCCAAAAGACCAACATAAAATGACATTCACTATGCCTATTGGTATTTTTGCTTACAATAGAATTCCATTCGGTCTTATTAATGCAAGGGCCACTTTTCAAAGGGCCATGGACTTATCTTTTGGTGATCTGAGGAATAAAATTATAGTAATTTATTTAGATGACCTAACAATTTTTTCTAAAAAGAGAGTTGATCACCTCCATGATCTGGAAGTGGTATTGCAACACCGCAGAGAAGAAGGTATCTCTTTAAATCCTAAGAAGTCCATCTTTGCTGTAATTGAGGGGAAACTCTTAGGTCATATTGTCTCAAAGGATGGAATTAAAATAGATCCAAAGAGGGTAAAAGAAATCATGCAATTGGGATTACCTGCCAATAAGGATGGAATCAGATATTTCTTTGGTCAAGTGAACTTTTTGAGAAGGTTTGTTCCTAATTTTGCTGAGCTGACAAAGCCTATTTTTGATATAATGAAGGACCAACTAGTTTTCAAATGGAGCAATGAAGGAAAACAATATTTTTCAAACATTAAAACTACAATTGCAAATTCTCCTACTTTGGTTCATCCTGATTTTACTAAAAATTTCATCATATACAGTTATGCCTCTGAGCGCACCTTGTCAGCCATCTTGCTACAAAAAAATGAGCAAGATATAGAAGCTCCCATCTCTTTTATGAGTACTCCTCTGAAAAGGTATGAGCTTAAGTATTCTCCTCTTGAAAAACATGCGTATACTGTTGTGAAGGCACTCAAGAGTTTCATGTTTTATGTTATTCATTCTCATACTACTATTTTTGTTCCTAAAACTATTGTGAAAAGTATTCTTACTTAGCAAGATATTGGTTGTAATAAGAGAGGGTATTGGATAGCTCAAATCTAATAATATTATCTAGATATTAAACCCACTAATATAGTAAGGGGAAAGGGATTGGCCAAAATGATTTTTGAAAGTAAACCAGTTGAAGAAGAAGAGTTACCATTGGTACTATTTACAAGAATGACTGATGATTGGTTTTCTGATCTCTTATTATCTAACCTATGGTGATTTCCCATCACATTTATCATCAAAAGAAAAGAGGAATTTAAAACTTAAATCAAACAAGAATGTTCTCTATGAGGGAACTTGTATAAAAAAGGTGTTGATGGGGCTTTCTTGAGGTGTGTTGATAAGGAACAACAAAAGAGGTTATTGGAAGTATTTCATAGTGAAGCATGTGGTGGACATTTTTTTGCTTTTGTGACAACCTTGAAAATTCTACGTCATAGATTTGATTGGCCAGGTATGTTCAAAGATGCTTATAATTGGGTATCAAAATATGAACAATGTTTAAAATTTATTGGTAGACCACAACTTTCCGCTTTACCTTTGGAACCTGTGGTAATTGATGAGCCCTTTCAATAATAGGGACTAGATTGTATTAGGCCAATCAATTTGAGTTATAGTGCAGGACACACACACATACTATCTGCTACAAATTATTTTACGAAATGGGTGGAGGTGATTCTAGTGAAATATACTACCACTGAGGTCGTGTGTAACTTTCTAAAGGAGAATATATTGGTAAGGTTTGGAGTACCTAAGAAAATTGTCACTGACAATGCTAGCTCTTTTTATTTTGCTGAAATCACTCTTTTCTGCTATGATTATGGCATTAGTATCACTCATTCATTTGATTATTATCCTCAAGGAAATGGGAAGGCTGAGTCAAGTTATAAGAATTTAATCTCCATCATCAAGAAGTTGGTCGATGAAAATCAAAGAGGATGGCATAAAAAGTTATATGATGCTCTATGTGCTGATAGAGTTACTTATAAAAGAGCCATCAAGATGTCCACATTTCAGTTAGTATATGGTATCGATAGAACCTTGCCTACACCATTGGAGATTTCAGCACTTAATTTGTAGAAGAGTATAGAAGATGAGCAATTTCAGACTGCTTTGGAAAAGTGAATTGTGTATTTGAACAAGTTGGAGGAATAAAGGGAGGTTGTGGTAGATAGGATTACCAAACATCAACACATGGTAAAAAAGGTTTTTGATAAAAAATCTAGACAAAGGGACTTTGCAATTGGTGATTCAGTTCTTCTCTAGGATAGGAGGGTAGGCAAAAGGAGCACATAAAAAGTTTGATTCTCTCTAGAGAGGACCTTTCCTGATCAAAAACTTGTTGGTGATCATGCTTATCATTTGGCTTATCCTGATGGTACTATTCTACCTCTTTCCTATAATGGGAAAGATTTGAAACTTCTTGAGTAATTGTTCCATCAAGTCCGCCCTTGTACATAGTTTTTATTTTTTTTGTTCGGTTTTGGCTTGCTTGGTTTTGACTTCATTGCTCAATGAATAAGGCTTTATGCCATGTTTTTGGATTCTCTGCGTCCTGCTAGTCTTGATCCCCATTCGGAGCCATTGTTACCTGTAGGTATATTATGTATCATATCCCTTTAAATTTTGTCTTCCTAGGCATTCAATCTTTTATTTTTTTCCTAAGTCTAAAGTTTTCCTTCATTCCAGTCTCGGTCGTGGGTTCCTCTAAAGTTCCCAACTTCTTGTTGTACATTTTATGAGTTTTGAAACCTAAGTCGTTGGTGCTGTGTTTTTAACTTTTTCGTCAGGTTTCTATTTTTCCTAACTTCCCGATAGCTCAACTTTTCTTTTAGTGGCATCAAGTGAGTTAGTTTATTGTGAAGTCGGGGAGCCTGAGGTTCTCATAACTTCATAACTTCTGACTTTAGGTTGTAAAGTTCTAGTTTTCTGTGACAAGGTAATATGTTTTGTGTCCACATGTTTTGAGGCCCCGCTAATGCATTTAATGAGGCATATAGTACAACCTGGAGATGTCATATCAAGGATTTTGTAAGGCACACAAATCTTAGGGTTTGGTTTACCAAGGATTTAAACAAAGCGCCATATTAATTCACCACCAAAGGCACACCCTATCATTTGCAAAACTTAAGGTGGTGAAAATTTATTTGCTCGAGCTTGCAATAGCACCTCTATCATCTAAAATTATTTCTTCAGTTGTACAAGTGTTTTGTTGTGTACTGTGAGCTCATGCAGTCTAGAATCAAAAATTGCTGGCCTCACGTGAGAGACATTGAGCTAGGATATTTTAACTTGGAAGAATTCTGGGCATGCCTGGAAAGTGATAAGAGGAATGCTATTGACATGAAGTTATTGGAAAGCAGATTAGTTCACGTTGGGGGTTTTCATGAAGCCATTCTCAATGTGGACTTAATTGGTGCATGTGCAAGGAGATACATTCTAGAGAAACAAGAAATCAAAGCCATGGACAGGAACGTTGTTGCTAGAATTTCCCTTGGAGCTATTTCTCACACACAAAGGATTCCTAAAGAATCTCACATGAAGGATATGTCTGTCACAATAGCTGGTGAATTATTCAAGGGCAATGAAAGTTGGTGAAAAAATTCTGTGGCCAAAGGGTGGTTGAAATTAAAAAAAGAGGTAAGTCACAACTACCCACTAAACTCAAAAGAATGCATTTCAAAGAAGAAATTGCAGATGCTATTGCTCTATTGCATCGTATTGTTGGAAATGCAAAAATTGAATTCTTCAAGGACTAGATGTGTCAATTTATTTTGGATTTTTGTGATGAAAATGTATACATTAATTGGGCCAAGATAATTTGCTTCAATTTAAATGAACAATTGGTCAATTTTAAGAAAACAACTACCTTTCACCTGTGTTCTTGTTTAACATGTGTTATAGCTAGTCTAAGGTCATTTTGGCCGGGATTGAAATCACAAATACCCCCAACTTCCCGCATGCCGGTGTATAAATGTTACCCACAGTTTACTGAGCAAGTCAGAATGGGGGATTTTTCCTTTGTTAATAATGCATTTTTAATGGAAGTTGTAAATAAGTTAGATGAGAATCCTAAAGTGTGTTTTTGGGTATGTGCAAGATCATCATGCAAAAAATAGGCCCTTAAGTGGCAAAAAATTTAGAAAAATCAGTGTTAGGCAACTTGACGTAAATATTTGAATAAGTTATCTATATTATTTCAAAAATATGTAACAATAGAATTTGTAGAAAATTGAATGTAGTTTCTAAATACTAGGTTTATTTAAAAATAAATAAAATTTATTTGGTGAAAATTTGAAATTTCAATCGATGAGTACTTTTAGGAAAAAATAAAAGAATGTATCTGTGACCACCCTAACCATAATAAATTAATAATATTTTTTGTAAGATTTTATATATAAGTAGAGGACTCAGTCCAGATGTGATGCATATTTTTTTGTAATTTTTTCCAAGTAAATAATTAATTATGAATTTTTATTACAACTTTTAGAAAATATAAAAACTTCTTATGTCGACCACCTTAACTTGGTCAAAACTTCATGAAATTTAAATTTTATTTTTAATCCTATAGTATGTGAAGCATAGAATGTGACTCATGTTTCAGATTCAAAATATGATACCATTTGAAATTTATAGATGTTTTCAATCAGCCTATCGATCGGGACTTTAGTCATAATTCTAATAGAAAATGAATAATAATTATTTATTAAATTCAAATTAAATCATAATTTATATTTTTGGAAAGCTAAGAATCTCCTCTAAAAACCCTTTTCATTTCATTAATTTTGGGTGAAAAAAAAGTCGTCAGCCACATACCCCCATAATATTGCCACTTTTTGGCGCACCATGATCCTGCACATACCCTTCTACTGAATCAAAGTCTTTGGTGTCAGAATTTGGAAGTTTTTATAGACAGTTTGATAGGCTTTCCTATTTGAGGATAGGTGGTTTTGAAAAAGGCCCATTGAAATTACCAAGATATCTTGAAGATTTGTTAGTGTCCCTGGAAGTTTGTAGACAAATGGCTATTGTGAATGTGAAATACTTGAATATGGGGAAATGGGGGTATCCTTTCACATGTAAAAGTAATCAAATGGCAAAATTTTCTAAAGACCTTCTTGTAGAATATAATCTTCTGCATTTGTTCATGAGGGCTAATTTTGACAACAAGGGTTTTGTTAAGTGAAATTTATATGGAGGGAATTCATAAAAACATCAACCTGCTATTGAGGACTTCTAGGAGGATTGCACTGATGAAAATAAAGTCCTAAAAAGAAATCACGTGAGATTAACCCTTGAACAGATACATGATTTTGGTCTACCTTTTAAGATTCCAAAGGACACAGTTGATGATTTGGTGGTTATTGACTCTGAATATGAGAAGTTTTCTAATAAATCACATCAAAAGGTTGACTAAAATAAGGATGAGGTCTTAGATATGAACATATGGGATGCCCCAGTCATGAAAAGAACTATGGATTGGCTGGAAGGAAAATGGCGAAAAGTGCCAGGTTCTACTCAAGAACCAAAGTCTTCTCAGAAAAATGAACAAGGATCTTCTCAAGAAATTACAATTGGTATACCCTAAGGGAGAATGGCTACAACATTTTCTAGTGGAAGTTCACATTCTGGAGGTGATGGGGAGAAACTAGAAGAGGTGGTTAAGCTAAAATCTGTATGTGAGCAAGATAGTCCATCCACTCCTACTCTCAAGAAGAATGTTAGTCAAACAAAACCCGTGTCTGAAGATCCAGATGCTATTTTTGAGCATATTATTGAGGATAATACTTTCCCTCCATTATCTGAGGTGCTTTCTTTCCCAGTGGAAAACATATCTATTACTCTTGGTGAGACTAGAGAAATCACTCTAGAGAATAAGAATTTTTCTTTGATTGAAACTTCTCCCCTATGGTTGAGAAAAGCAATGGAAAGGAAGAGGAAATACACTCCTACAACAATAGTTGGAGTGGATATAGTTACAAAGTTTCTCCAAACTTCTTAGAGACCAAAGAAATCTCAAAAGATGTCAAGCATATTGACTGATCCTAATTTTGGTAATCAAGTGTAGGAAATTACTGATCCCATAAAAGATCTGAATGAAAATGAAATAACAGTAGCTAATTATAAGATCACACATGTTGATATGGGACCCCAAACACTTGAAGGAGATATATATCATGCTGACTATTCAGTCAATGCTTTGATTAAGCGAGTAAAAGAAGAAAGGAAAGAAAAAGTGGCATTGCAGTCTTTGGTTCTTGATTTGAAGATCTTTATTTCTTCTATAGTACCTTCTTCTATGTTTGGTGAAGCCTCAAGTTCTCAAGCAAAAATCATTGGTGAATCCACAATGCAATTAATTAGAAAGAATTTGAGCTATTCTCAAAATGTTAGTAAATGGATTGATGATATGCTTGAAGAAATTGTCCTCTTTAACAGTAAGTATGTACTCTTCTATACTCAAATGGTTGACAAAAGGAAGGAGTTGATGGCAGAATTATGACAAATTCGAAAGGATCAGACTAGTCTCTATGTGCTCTCATAGGAGATTAAAGAATTGATTTCCATGGATCGTATGAAGTTGGTCAATGGAAAAATTGTAGGTGATCCAAAGGAATTAGATCCTCCATGGCCCAATGCATTACAATGGAAATTGAACATCTATGATACTTTGGTAAAAGGGATTTTCATAGTACTTGAGAAATACCTGGACATGCTAGTGGAGATAAAAGGAAATTGTCATGACTTGAAGGTAGATATAATTGATTAATTTGATTAAAGAATTCTGGACTCAAAGGAAGTTTGTTTGAAATTTAGAGAAATATTCAATAAGGAGATGGTTGACCTTGCTACCATGACTAAAGAATCTTTCTCAAAGCTCAGTAGACTGCAGGTTTATCTCACTTCATTTAAAATGGAGGCGAGTAGGAGGTCTAACACATTAAATGAGTTTGAAGCAGCTCTAGCCCATGTAAGAACTGGATTGCAGATTACTACTACTTTAGGGAGCGAAGAATTGCTTGCAATCATTTCAAAGAAAAAAGATTACAAAATCGGGATGAAGGTGCAAGAGAAGCAGTTGCAACAAGAAGTTGTCAGAAATATGGAAGATGAAGAAGCTAAAGCGGTGGGAGATGGTGCATAATTAATTTTAGTATTTCATAATGCTTTCTTTATTTTGGCTCTTTAAGTTTAAAACTCTTTCAATTATTTGGTGCGGTTACTTTCAAGAACCCATTACCAAGACAATCTGTTTGTGCTTTAAATATGGATTCGGCTGGTATGCTTAGGATCTTTTGGGAAAAAATGATTTTCTCATTAGAACAAACTCTGTTATCTAAATATTTTCTATTTGTTATTTTGATATAGAAGACAATGGTGGAATTTGTGCATGCATAATCTTTGAATTATGGTGTATGAATTTGTTCTTCTTATGTTGAATGTTTTTCCAGTGTTTAATCTATAATTGAGATAATAGATATTTCAATTTGTTGCATCATTATAGCATCATTTATCTGTGAATAAGGGTTCTGTGGCGATTTTGGATTTCATTCAATTGTGAAGTATTTCAATTTTATTTTATGAAATTGCTGAATACCTTTAAAGATTTTTGGTTAAAAGCCCCTACCTTTATTTTTTTTTTGGTTAAAAGCAACAAAAGTTAGAAATTATTCCTTGAATATCAAACGAAGGTAGCTTCCACCTAAAATAAGCAGAGAATCAGTCTGTGAATTATATGATTGTCGATTCAACCGTGGTTACATTTGTCACCTTTTTTTGGGCATGAGAATATATAATGAGGTGATAAATATTTCAACCAACACATCCTACTTGCTCAATAAGTCTAAAGGATACTTGGATTGAGAGATACAAATTCCACCATCATCTTTGAGTCATACTTGGATGTGAAGAAAGTAGTGTAAAGAAAAAAGTATGTTATCTCAAATATATCCTTAAAATTTAAATTTATGAAACCAATTTGGTTCATACATTATTTCCTATGATGATAAAATTAACATAAAGTATAATAATAATTATGCCACCTTCATGAGATCCCTTCAAATACAAGTTTGAATCATGAGGAATATTATGAAATCATTGAGTTTTGTAATAGTTTTCATTCTTAACATATAAAACACTTGGATCTTACTTCAAGTCATAGAGATACTTTTGTAACCTACAAACTAAGTGTTCCTATCTTGAAATTTCAAATCCTTATGATCGAGTCATATAAATATCTTCATTAATTTATCCATTCTAAAGTTCATTCTTAATATCCATTTGGTGAAGAGGCCACTTGAAATGAGTCTCCAATGCTATAGTAGTCTTGATAGTATTGATCTTTTCCATTAGAGAAAAAGTTTCTATGTAGTCAATTCCCTCCTTTTATGAGTACCTTTCGGTCACTAATCTTGCCTTATGTTTTTCAATACTTAAAATCAAACTTGAACCTAGTATTATGTAGCCACTAATGTTTGACCACATTCTTTCCCTTGGGAAAGTCCACCAATTCCCAAGTTTTATTATTTATCAAAGAGTCATATTCATTATTCATAGCTTGTTCCCATTCATTTTTTCTCTTAGCCTCATCATAGTTTTGAGGATCATTGGTCCTCATTATGGTGATCATAAGAGCATAACTAATGTGTTGAGTCTTTTGGTTAATTTATTGATAACTCTTGGTCTTTGGAGGAGGACTAGATTCTTCAACAATATTGGAAGTTGCCTTAGGAATTTTATTGGATTCAAAGGAATTATAAGATTCATCATTATGTATGTCCACTTGTGAATAGGAGATGATTTTATAATATTCTCAAACCATTCATTAAAAAATATATCCCTATTTGTGAACACATCCTCTACACTAGGATCATACAACATGCGACCTTTCCTTTGATCATCATAACCAACAAAGACACACTTAACACTTTTCTTATCAATTTTATTCTCTAATCTCATTAAGTATGTGAGAAAATTATTCACATCCAAATAATCTAAAATTCTTAATTTTTGGATTTTGAAGTTAGTGTATGCTTCTTTAGGAGTGATTTTCTACAAAGTTGTAGGAGATCTATTCAAGACATGAAATGTAGTATTGGTAGCCTCAACAAAATAAATAAAGGAAGATCCTTGGATTGTAGAACACACTGTGCCATATCCACTAAGGTCCTATTCTTTCTTTCAGGAACACCATTTTGTTAAGGAGTATATTTGTTAGAAATTTTTGGTGGAAGTCTATGTAGTTTGTGTTGTCGTTCATGTCAGCAAATATTTGTTGTTGCATTGATGTCATCCTATGGAGATGCTTTGAAATTTTTTACAATATGTTGTCATTAGTGGTCTCACTAGTGTCAACCTCTAGTGTTGCCTTGATAAGCATGCATGTGTTTGAGTTTTTTTATTGTAGATGGTTTGGTTGTAATGAGGAAGTGTTGTAGATGATGAGAATGTGCTTGTGATGCTTGGTTTCCAAGTGCTTTTGAGAAAATTTGAATAGAATAGGAGATAGTGTGGTAAAGAGTGCTTAGTGTAGCTGAGTAGTGTTATATTTTTTTCCCTACATTTATTTTATATCTACTTATGTGGTTCAACTATGTTGATCACATGTGTTAAGAAGTGTTATATCCAAAGTTTCTTGTCTTGGATCATTGTGCAGAGAAAGTTGTGTTCACTAGTGTGTGAACTATGAAAGTAGTGTTGTTTGGGAGAAATGGTTTTACTCCATATTTCTCTACAATGTGGTTTCTGGTCTTGCTAATTTGAGGGTGTGATTACATTACTCATATCTATTTTTAGTCTAAGTGGTTCAAAGTTTGGTGCTCCACAAGGTTGGATTCATGTGTTATAGTATGTGGAAGGTTAACTAGGTGTACAAAATGAGTATGTTCTTCAAGTGCATGATGTTGCAAAGGATTTGTCAAATTTTAGGGTATTTTTGGAATATTCTAGATTATGTTTAAGTGTTGTGTGTGGTCCACAATTCATCTTTGGATTTGGTAAAGTGTGTACTAAAATGTTTAGTGGTGTTAACACAACTTTGACCGACCTTGGGTGTTTACAATAATTGCAGATTTGCTTCTATGTTTGTGGAAGTGCGGTGTGATGTGTATGAGTAGATTCAAGTTTGAGTTAAGGTGTAATGTGGTTTGATTTCATTCCTCTCCAATGCAAGAATGCTTAGTGCTGACCTAATTTAAATTTTCACAGTTGAGGTGCATAGCCAAACTTGTAAATTATTTGCAAGGTTGAAGATGGTATATATATATGTTGAGTTGATGGAGGATGTACGTATGAAGTGTGTGTGATGTGAATTATGATGTGAAGTGCAAAAGTGAAAAGTGCAGTGTGATCCTTTCTTCTTTCTCAATCTTCTTTCTTCTTCTTTCTATTCTAGCAATGAGTCATTGGTAGTGAGCCCTTCGATAGTGAGTCTATTGTATTTGATGTTGAATTTACTTTATATTGTGAGCTAATCCTCACCATGGTTTTTTCCTTTTTGGTTTTTCCACATAAATATGGTGTTCTGTTGTGTATGGTGTTGTGTTTTTAGTTTTTGTTATTTAATTTTGTAGAAAAGGGGGATTCGCTACTCATGAGTCTCTTTATTCTCAAGAGTATCCCAAGGGGAAAAATTCCCTAAACTACCTTAGGGAACAAAGTGAGAGTTTCAAAATCAAAATGAGTAGGTCACAGATGTATTTCAGACAAACTAGCGAGTTTTCAGCCAAAGGATGGCAGTGCGACAAAAGGATGGTAGCACAAAAAATTGGAGTCCCAAATGCGCGTTGGAGTCTTGTATGGATAGAAAATTGGGAATGCCTCAAAAAACAAAAAGTGACTAATTCTACTCTGGCTGCTTAGAAATCTTGGAATGCAAGAAAGTAACAAAGAATAATAGAGCTAAAATAAACTAAACTAAACTAAGTAGAATGTAAATGTTATAACTCAAGAAGATAGGGAGAGAGAGAGAGAACATGCTCACAATAACCCAAGTGATGAAGCCTGCATCAAGTAGATATATTCAACACCTGCACACATAAGATTGAGGGAAAAATGTTGGGGCTGTATAGGGGTTTGCCTCAGTCAAACCCCCATTTTGGTGTTCCCACCTCCATGGATAGCCAGATAGAGAAAGTGAACAAAATAAATAAATATGGAGTGATAAAAGCAATCCTCGCTTAAGGAGGAGAACCCGTATCATGAGACAGATAGAAAAATAGTAAAATTCTTAGAAATGGGATGTGAGAAATCCCAAGATGCTCAAAGACACAAGATAAGCAAGATAGATATCACCTGCAAAGCTTGAGGAAGCCAAGAAGAGAGACAAATCTGCGAGAACCAAGAGAGTTGCAAAGAGTATTATCAAAACTTAAGAGCTTGAGTGTTGTTATAGAAATATATAAAAAGTTGTGCAAGCAAGATAGGAAAAGCAATAGAGGAGGAAAAGGTTGGAGCCAAAGGTAGAAAGATTCAGAAGACCAAAATACATTGAAAATATAGCATACAAAGAGAGAATAGGAGGGAAAAGAAGCTTCCCAGGTGGTTACAAGGCATCTTGAGTTGTTACCATCGACAAAGTTAGTTGAAAAGTGGAAAACATGCTAAAAAATTTCTATTTGAACATTGAAATGTCATAGGATGCTAGTGTGTCACACAAACATCCATGTGGAGTGCTAGTGTCCAGACACATCACGCTACAAAATGACAAAAATGAGAAAAGCACAATGTTTGACACAAAGCTGATGCACAAAGGTAGCTGCTAAAAAGGGGTCTTGAGCATCTTGAGAGGGAAAAAGGTTGATGTAGGGGAAAAAATGAGCCTACATAAATGCTAAGGGAATGGACACTATAGTGGATACAAGAATGTATGTGAAATTGCAAGGGGTGCAATTTTACGACATTACATTTTCCCCCCACTTTAGCGAGCATATGAATCTACACTAATATACATTCTAAAGAAAATATACTAAACATAAATAACATCATGATGCCAAAAGGATACTATAGAGGAAGCAGACAACTCTTCGAATGAAGGAAGTGTGCCCCTAGGTTGAAGACCTACAAAAAAAATGCATTAGACAAGAAAGACCTGCACAAGACAACAATGTTAGAACATAGAAAGCCACTACATCATAGGGTTAGAACATATAAAAAACACACACAAGCACACAAAAAACTAAAGGATTTGAGTCAACAAAGTGAAAGAGACCTTAATGTAAAAGGTTGTCTTAGTATCGTGCGTTGTCCCCAAATTAAGAAATAACACATAAAAGAACTCTAAAATGGAGAGAAGAATCTAAGGATTGATCACTTCAATAGAAAAATGCACCCAAAAGTCAAGGAAGCAACCAATATTGAAGAGAGAAAGAGCATATACTCAGGATGAAGAAGATGCAGATCTTCGATCTGGTATACACAATTAAGAAGAAAGATAATTTAAGAGAGAGATAGAGAACCTTGAAAGGAATACGAATTCCAAAAGAGATGGATCCACAGGTCCTTAGACCCAAGGAGAATTGAATAGATGTGCCAAAGATATGCAAACCTATGGAAGGTGAACAAAATGCTATGTAGGTACTCTCTCCTACAATGTTGAAAAAACTACACTAAAGGCTCGTAGACCAATGGTGAATAGATCTTGCAAGATGAAAGCAATTTATAGGTCCTTAGACTTGCAAAGAAGGCACCCTAGGTATTCTCTCTTGAGGGAAGCTTGATGTAGGGGGACCTTGTAGAGTCAGATTGGGCCTTACAGGTGCTTGGTCCTACAAGGTTGATTGATAAGAAACTTCACAGGCACACCTACAAAGCAACATGTTAATCTGCAGACTAAACATGTTAAGCAAGCTTGATGCAAAGAATCTCTACAAGTTCTCAGTCTTCCAGAGCAAGACTGATCAAAGAAGCTTGTGGCTACTGTAAGTTGCGTTGTAAGTCATTCACAGAGAAAGTAGGTCTAGTTGGGTTGCCCCCAAACTAGATGCTAATGAATTCATTTAAGAGAACAAGCTTTCAAAGGGGGCCCCTCAGAACCCATTCAAAAGAAAAGGGGTCCAATCAAGGGAAAATTCTCTTGAAAGACATAGAGAAGAGAAGGGGTCCTTTAAGGGGGACACACATCTTCAAAATAAGTTATTACTTCCCACAACATATAAGGGAGGAGAACCATGCAAGATTCTTAGAACATACAAGATAGAGGTAATCCTCAATATCACTTGTCATTTGAAGAAGAGGCAGGTGCATCAAAAAATAAATGAATGATGGCACTTGAATCATGAAGTTGTTGTATTTTATCCTTCAAGGCCTTACATTCACTAGTGGAATGGCCAGACACTCAATGATATGCACAAAAATAATGTTTTTCTTTATCATGCTTATGAGATTTATTATGTGTGGAGAAGGAAGAGTAATCAGGCGGGCTTTGATAAGCCTAAAAAAAAATACACTCTTGCTTAGATAAAGAATGAGGAGTAGGAAGAAACCCTTTCTCTTGTGGAGAAAGACTCGACTGCTCACAAGAAGGCATGAAGATAGAAGATTTAATGGTGGATGAATCATTCTGCAAGAATGAGGTTGAGTGGAAATCACATCCACATTCAACCACAATTTCTGTTTAGACTGTTCATTCAAGCAACCAAGCCCCAAATTACTCTTATGAGGTATAAATTCTATAGAGACTTGAATACCTTTCACATTATTCCCATAACCTTTATGCCCATAGCCATATTTAGAGACGAGCTTAAAGCTAGGGCCATAATGTGTTTACAAATCTTGAGAAGGAGGCAGATCTTCATAGAGAGAATTATTCAAGCAATGGGGATTATACTCCTCTATGGTATCATCATCATCCTTCTTGATAGGACTATCAACATCAGCTTCTTTAACAAAAGTGCGATCATCTTAGTCAAAATGAGGAAGATTGACATTAAGAATATTACAATTTGCATTCACATTACCCCATGATGTAGAAGAATGATCATCTTCAATAGTAGGTTTGGATGATGTTATTGGAAGGGCTGAGTGTATTGGGTCAACTTTATATTCTCTAATGAAGGATTCTGTAAAGTATAAATAACCCCAATCATCACCAAGAAATGCATTCTCTTGAGAAGAGGTAGAAGGAGAAAACTTAACATTTATTTCTTCAAAAGGATCTTCTTCATAGACATCTATCTCAAGAGTATCCTGTGTAATAGGTATTGCAGGAGTAGACATCAACACATTGGAAGACATTGAAGGGAGAAGATTAGGCACAACAGAAACCTGACTAGCAGCTACCATCTCACATAAGTGCATAGCCTCAGGGTCAACCTTGACTATGACTACTTGATTATTGTAAATGAACTTAATAGATTTACGTAAGGGTAAAAGTTGGAAGTTGGGTCCACAAATTTGAATGCATATGCGTTTAGATTCGGGTACACACCCTGAAATGTGTACGCATTTTATAACGCGTATATGTTTCTTAAAGCTATTTAATTTTTTAAATTAATGATTGTGCTATTCATTTTCTCACTGCACTTTGTCCATGGACCTGAGGGAGAGCTTAATTTGCATACACGTTTCTAAGGGCCTAGTTCAACCAAATTTTTACTGCCACCTCCTCTCGTCGACACAGTGACCTCAACGACCTCTAGGTTTGTTGAATTATGCTTTTTTTGCTTTATATCTTTCATTTTTTTTTGTAATTGTTATTTAGTTTTTATTTTTTTTATTTTTTTTACGTTGAATATTTTATAGTTTTTAAATTGTATTTAAAACCAAAAACATCAACTAAACCAAAAACATTAAATTGTAAATTGAAAACCATAAAATCTATACCTAATTTAACTATAATTTAACCTAAATTGGGCACATTTAACTTAGAAACCAAAACCATAAACCCTAGGTTCCAAAAAAACATAGACCTAAAAAATAAACCCTTAATCCTAGGACCTAAACCCTAAAACCTAAACCTAAATTAGATTTATAATGTCTAGATTTGTTATTTTTTTAGTAGCCTTGAAATCACACATAATCCCTAGATAGGTCCATTTATAATGTCATAAAATTATAATCCCTAGATAGGTCTATTCATGCTTAGGTGCACAAAAAAATAATGAGGTCACATTAAAAAAAAATAGATAACAAAACATTAGGATTGTAAGTTGTGTATTATACTTATCTTTATTATTCTCATTGACAATCATTTTTGTGAACTATTTACTAGGGGATGTGAGACTAATAGTTTCATCACACTATCTAAACCTATTTAATTTTATTAGCTTTTTTAACATATTTGCAACATTCTTCATATTATCAAATTTATCTAACATCGCTCTCCCATCCACACCACATCATAAAAAAATGATACTTATCAACATGCTTCATTTATATATGATAGTTTAGGTTCTTTGCCAAGCTAATGGAACACTAAATATTGTATTAATTTCTAACTACAATAGGACCCAACCCAACATCTAAACAAAAGCTATAAATATAACTAAAATCCTTAAAGACAAGAGTAGCTACAACATACTTTGTCATTATAGTAGATAACCACAACGTGCTACTCACTCATCCAATTCATTGTACCACTAAACGAACTAAACAAAAAAACTATTTGACCTCCTACTATCTACATCTCATAATAAATCTAAGTAAATAAATATCTAAATCTCAAATAAAATTGCAAGTGCCTCCAACCTTTCTATGATATAAGTTGTCTATTGTATCATTGCCCCTTTTTTACAAGAAATTGTTACCTTGAGGTTGCAAGTGATTTGTAGTAATACTGCCAATTTATTGCAAGTGTCTTATGGTACCTCCTTGCTAGAAAATATAATACTTTGTAGTTACCCACAAATACATGTTAATAATCTCCCAATTTCTACCATTACAACACCTTTAAAAATGAATTCAATCTACACATAGATTCACATCCACCTTCTTTATTACTTTAATTTACAAATTCTCACACATAGATGCCTCTTGATGAGGACCCCTTACTATTATATCTTGAAGGAGATCAATAACTTGAGGACCACCAATAGGATTCTTAGGTGGGTTCTTAGCCTTCCCCTCATTCCCACTTTGACAAGTGACATGATGCCTAGGAGGAAAATTTCATTGACAATCAATGCATAGGTTAGGACATACATATAACCATCTAAAAAGCATCACTAAGGCATGTAATTCATTAGTCCAAGATAGAATGATACAATAATTTGAAATTAACAACCACACACCACTCAATTTTAACCTTGCAAGGAAAATGAAACCATATGGTTACTAGAAGATAAAGTGCTTGAATTTAACCAAGGACCTACATGTACATGACTTTAATTGTATAATTTAATGTACATGCTGTTAGAACTATAAAAATTTGGTGTTTTTACATAAGTTTTCATTCATAAATTTCCTGATTTGGTCCGACCATATACATTTTTCATCTATAGTTTTCCATATTGTCCCTTTGAATCAATTGTGTTGTGCATTTTTCATGTCTGGGTTTTTATCAGCATAGGTCTCCATTTGTCTCCCTGACCCACTATGTTTTTCTGCTAAATTCTTCTGTTTCAAGTGGTCGGTAGGACATTTTTATTGTCACGACGAATGGCGACTGTGGATGAGGTCTGGGGTATTGGCATCATGTCCTGGCGATTTAATTTTGTTTTAGCGACCAGAAGATGATGGAATGGCTCGGTGGGAGATATGGCTATTGTTGTAGGGTCTTGGCGAGTAACCTTCGGTATTGTCGACCTTACACATAGTTTCTCTTTGAATATACTTTCGGCAGGACTTTATATCTATCTCGGCGACGTAGGACATCGACAAAGGCATGTGTTTGCGGCAGGAGGTCATGGTGAAAGGCTTGGGTCTTGGCAAGCACGTTGGGTGTCCTTTCGGTGAGAGAATCTTGCGGTCTTGGCAAAGTTGAATGGAATTGAGGATGGCTCGTTGTGACTTATGTGTTTTGGTATTTGGTCTCCCTGAGAGCGATGGGCTATGGTGACACTTCTTGTGTTCAGCATAATGATGGTCTGGTCATGACAACATGAAGTTGGATGGAGGCTCTCAGTGAAACTTAAAATGATCTATGTGACCTTTCACCAACCCAGATGAGCTACGATGAATGCGATTAAAATAGGGATGCAAGCAGAGCGATAAGCGAATGAATTGCCTTCGGCAGGACCAATTGCATTGTCTTGCCGACTGTCATTGGTAAATAGCATAGTTTTAAAATGCTGAGGCCGACATGAATACACTTGAAGACCATTGCCTGCCAGCTCAATTGGAGCCTGAATCTTGTGGAGGGCTGACATAATATTTTATTTTGATGTTTTTCTCATGCTGGTGTATAATAAGCATGTTGTAGTTGTTAATTAGATACTAGACATTAAATTTTTGATATACTGCAAGTAGATATAGTAATTTTTTTTTATCAGACTAAAGGTTATTGTTGCATGATTTCACAATGGAGGTATTTATGAGATTCAGTTAATGTTGCTGCATTTCTCTGGTGTCAATTATCTGTTGAATTAAAATGAAAAATACTGCTAAGTTGTCTCCATGAATGATTTTTTTGGTTGTTTAAATTAACATAACAAGTTTATGTTTAATTTATTGATACACATTTGCTGTATTTGTGTGATTAATCAACTGGTTCTTTCAAGCAAAGATTAAAATCCTTTTACTGATCACAGTAATTAGAGAAACTCATTTTGGATTATTGAAGTAGAACTTAGCAGTCACATTATTGCATGTTTATACAAGTTGTAAACAAAATGTATGCTAGATAATTTGTGTCTTCTCCAAAAAGTATTGCTTATTTTGATCTTATTTGACTCCGCATACCCAACAAGGCACTATTCTCTGCACTTCACCATTTGAACTTATTCAGTTTTCTTTACATCTGTTAATCAAGCATTCATTTTGGGATTCAGATCAGAGTATTGTTATTATTTTCAAGTTGGATTTCATTTGTTCACCTCCAATTGCCATTGTGGACAAATTATTTTTAAGAGATAATCACAAGTCAAGACTGCACTATTCAGAGAGGTACACCCACCTAGGTCTTGCAGCACCTAAAGCGTAGAAGGTTGAATTCTTTCAATCTTGTCTATTACCCTAAAGCGTATCAAGAGATTGGCAACCTCTTGAGGTATTTTGCTTGCATTTTTGAGAGCTATCAAATTGGTGACTCTGTTGGGGAACAATCAGAATCAAAGCCTTAATTGTAGAGTCAGAATTATTGCATAGACTCCGTTGGGAACAAGAAGTATCAAATTTTTTTTCTCATTTTTGATAAAAGTGAGTGGCGACTTTGACATAATTTTTGCAGCTGTTCATCATGAATGGAAGAAGATCTCAGTACAGGGGAGGTCATATTGGAGCTCTTGTTGGTAGCAGTAAATGGGCACACAAGGATGACAGAGCTGATAATGGAAAATAAATAAATGAAGACATGCGCATAACAAAAAAAGGTAAAGCACCAAGATCACATTGTGAAATAGATAATTGCTATGATACATGGAGAGATGATTCAAGTGCTAAACTTCGTACTCCTGAAGATCAAAGGAATCCTTTTCCTTTTCATGATTCTCAGAAACAGGTTGAGTTTGAAGCTGAATTGGAGGCTGAACGAATCAGAATTCAACATGAATATGATCAAAGGATGGAGGGTAATCACGAAACTCCTAAAGACCTCTCAGTTTTTGATGAAGTAAAAGCATAGTTGGAACAACAAGAAAGGAAGATAAAGGAGTTGGAGGCTAAATTATAGAAATCCTAGATTGCTGATTAGACAGCTAGTGGCCCAAAGTATGTCCCACCTCACAAGCAGGGTGATCATGGTGCAGGGCCCTCCAATCAACAAAGTGTTCCTCACAATCAGATAGGGAATCACCACAAGCAGCCAAATCATCCACCTCACATTCCTCCATAGCATGCAGGTATGTATCCACCTCCTGGTCAACATTATATCCCACCTCATAATGCACAGTATAATAATCACATGCCTCAGTATCAACATCCGCCTATTCCTCCCCCTCACCAGCATGCAACCACGATCAGACAGTTTGATTTAGCTAGTTTTCAGTTGTATCCTTACCCTATGGATAGAAGTTGGAGGAATATGGTGCCCAAATTTACAGGGAGTAATGCAATCACAGCTGAAGAACATTTAAGGAGTTTTAATGTTTTCATTCAGGACATAGATATGCCTTATGAAGATTTACACATGAAGCTGTTCATGATGTCACTTCTTGAAGATGCTAGGGATTGGTTCAACAGCTGCCAACATTCTCAATTAATTCTCTCCAAGCATTTCAAGACAAACTCTTAGAGAAATATGGGAATCAAAATGCTCCAGATGTAGCTCTTCATGAATTAATGAGAATTTAGAAAAATCAGAATGATTCAATTTATGATTTCAATCAAAAATTCAACAAGTTGCATACTAAAGTACCTCCTGGATCAAAATTGCCAGATTTTGTTCATTGAGTGTTTATTTAAATGCATTTGACCCTAAGATAGGGTATGAACTGAGAAGTAAATCCCCAAGAGATCTAGCTAAAGCACAAAACATTGCATTGACAATTGAAAATAACAGGAAGACTGTTGGTATAACTAATAAGAGAGACAACCTGAGGCCTCCTCAGCAAAACAATAATTATCAGTACAAACAAGAGAATACATACAAAAATAAAAATAGAAATGAAAGGCCAAGGCTGCATGATATGCCTTACAATACAGACTAGAAAGATGGGAAACCTGTATCAGCTAGGCCCAGAAATAAAGAAACTCCAGATCCATTGAGCAAGAAAGGAACTTACATGGTGAGTAATAATTACTTTTGTGAAGTTTGTAATCAGCCACATTCTCCAGACTATTGTGTTGTAGCTCAAAGGATGCATGAGGAGGGAATGTTGATGGAGAATGATGGAGAAGATCACAAGGTGTATTTGACTTCAAATTTTTTTCACCATGTTGAGGAAAGAAATTCATCTTCAGAGGATGAAGGCTATGAATATGATGTTTCAAATTAGAAATATAATGTCCATATGGCTGAACAACAGATCTTTTATGATTCTGATGAAGATTACATAGAGCCACCTCTTGTAGAGGTGCCTATTCAGTGTAGTGCTAGAAGACTAACTAAAGATGAAATAGAGAGAATAACTGTTGCTGCAATTGAGAAAGCCAAAAGTCAATACTGGTTGAGAAATAGAAAAATAAATGAGCTAGATGGAGTTCCTGGGGGAATTTTTATAAAAGATCAAAAGGCAACATAGGAAACTGTAAAGAAGCCAGAAAACAAGCAGCATGATAAAAGTGGAGAGAAGTCTGTCCAAAAGTAGAAAGTTGAAGAATTACACAAGGAAATACAAAAGTCTGATCAACCTTGTAAAAAAGAAAAGGAAGAATGCAAAGGAGAAATGTTAGAGCTGAAGAAGGTTGTTAAGATGGAGTGCTCCTCTTTTGACTTCACACAAGCATTATCTCAAGTAAAGATGTCTGTACCACTACTTGAATTGATGAAAATTAAAGAATATAGAGATAATGTTGTTCAATTGATTACAAATCAGAATGAAAAACATATGAATTCTGAAGAAGTCAATAGGCAAAAAAAGGTAAATAATTCAGAAGTTTGTTTGAGTGATGTTTTAACAACCTCCCCACAAGTGGAACCTTTCTTCACCACATTGCTTATAAATAATAAGTTGCTGAGGAACTGTATGATAGATTTTGGTGCTGCTATAAACATCATTCCAGTCAGTGTTATGAAGCAGCTGGGTTTGTGTGTTGATACATATGAAGGGAATTGCTATGCAATGGATAACAGGCCTATACCTCTGATAGGAATTATGAGAGGAGTTGAAGTCAAGCTAGCTACTTATCCACAGGTGGCTTATAATATAGATATTACAGTGATTGATACTCATCCCCAGTTCGGTATGCTTTTGTCAAGACAATGGATAGCTGCTATTGGTGGAAATGTTCAATTTGATTTATCTTATGCTACAATACCAGTGAATGGCTGGGATGTGAAGTTGTATAGAGAACCAAGAATGAGCCAGCTTGTTGAATGTGTGCCACAGGATCAAATTAATTATTTTTGTGATATTGATCTGGGAAGTTTTAAAATAGAACCAGCTCAACCAGAATTAATTAATAGTGATCCAATTGAAAAACATGCTGCACAAAGCTGCAATGGAGTATGGAAGATGTATTTTGATGGAGCATGTAGTCAAGAGGGTAATGGAGTTAGGATTGTATTTGTTTCTCCTAAGGGTATTAATTTTAAATATTATTTTCTGTTGGCATTTGAATGTACAAACAATGTGGCAAAGTATGGAGCTTTCTTGACATGATTAAATATAGCTTTGAAACACAAGATTAAGTTGCTAGCTGTTTTGGGCAATTATGAGTTGGTTGTTTCACACGTTAAATCAAAATATGCAGCAAAGCACAAAAGATTAAAACAATATAGGAATGTTGTATGGGACACTATTGAATTGTTTGATGCATTTTCAATTGAGTGGATTGATAGATCAAAGAACATAATGGCTAATTTTTTAGCAAATGTGGCACTCAAAAGAGATGATATTACACTGGCTGGGGTGTCACAGATTGAACTCAAGGTGAGGCCTGCTGTTCCTGATAATGTTTATAGCTGGAAAGTTTTCAATGATGATACAGACCTTTTGAAATTCCTCAATTGTATAGATCAGTATGAGGCCCAGGAAATTGATTTCAATGCTTTTGTTGAAGTGGATGGGAAGAAAATTGTGTTTGGCAAGGAAATATTGCAGCTCAAAACAAATAAATTACCCAAGAGTCTGGTGGCATTGGAAAAGTTTTATGTGTAAGGAAAACTAGATGTGGAAAACAATTTTCCTAACATCAATACCTCAGGAAAGAATGTAGAAGTAATTTAAAATTTTCAATTACAGTCTAATTGAGAGGCACTATGAGACAGATTACAGAAACAAAGTATTTAGACAAACACACATGAACACCAGGTATACGTGGGAAAACCCTTATGGGAGAAAAACCCACCACACCAAGAGAAATCACTTTGTATTACAGTAATCAAAGTTACATACAATTCCAGACTTATCTTTCTAGTGTCATTATACAGCATCATTCATCATGTACATTCTTTGAACAAAAAACTTTCAAGTTACAGCCTTTACAGATTTTAATCCTTCACTGATACAGTTTAAATTCTTCACACTTCACTGTTGATCGAACTACTATCCAACATCAACACATCTATAATTTCCAACTATATCCCTGGCATTCCTTGACTGTCAAGCTCCCTCATAGAACCGTCGCAACAAACAAACTCCCAATGGTTCCAATTCGGCTCTTCTAATTCATCCACATGATGCCACATCAGAAGTCATACATAGTCAACAGAATTCGAATTACATTGGCATCTTGGTGAGACACTAACAGTGTCTCGCCGATGCCACATTGACCTCTTACTGATGTCGCCAAGAGCCTCTGTAGTCGTCAAGATATTATATCAAGCTCCAACAGATATACCGAGTCATCACGTAGTCGTTCTGACTTATCCCTTTCGCCAGAAGGTCATGGTAAAACGCTAAGGTTACACCGAAGTTCCCATATCTACTGAGCACCCAATGGAATTCAGTGAGACTTACTCCTATCACCAAGAGTTCATAGCAATATTCATATGCTACTCCGAAGTGTTCACCTATCGCCAAAACATTTGTCCATCACCGAGAGAACTTACCGATTTAATATGTTTCATTGAAGACTGACTGTCGCCAAGAGTTACCCCAATAACCATCGGCTATCGGCAAGACAAATGGTTATCACTTAGACCTCATAATGAAGTCTAAGAGTTATATTGTTAACTCCTGAGTAGTCCATATCGGCATAGTTTCTTCTATCGCTAAGACCTTCCCCGATAGCTTTGAGTTATACCGAAGATAACACTTAAGTCTTCCCGATGAAACAAAACAAGAAAACACTGTCGACATAACATTTGCTTTTGTGGTGACATCTTACCGAGTGAATATAGGTTATTCCGAAGACCTCAATACATACTCTGTTGGTGAGAGATAAACACTTCGCTGAGACATCTCTCCGAATGTTGAAGCCACTCTGAAACTCCAGTCGCCAAGAGTTACACTTATAAATGAATGAATGGCCTTTTAGCCAAAGCTCTCCCGAGCACTATGAGGTCATAGCGAATACACCAAGCTATAGCGATAGACTCCATAGTGGACCTTTTGGCAAGACAATACCTAGGTCACAGCGACCTGTTCAGAATTTGATAAAACAAACTGCTAGTCGGCCAGACAATCAAAATGTCACACCGACATTGCTCTAAAGGAAGTTTCAGCTTGTAATGTTTGAGGCACATATTTCCAACAATCTCCCACTTGACGAAGATCATTCAGGCACCTCCAGAGCATGCAAAAAATTACTTTATTGAAAAACATGGGCACTAAGGCCCATTGAACTGGCACACCACTTGAACTTGTTATTGCTCATCGGCTTCGTCAATGCATCTGCAACATTCTCTAGAGTATCAAATTTTTCCAAACTGACCTTTCCATCCTCAACCATATCTCGTACAAAGTGGTACTGCACATCAATATGCTTCATCCTGGCATGGAAAGTTGGATTCTTTGCCAGACAAATGGCACTCTGACTGTCACATAAGATTGTTATTTCCCCTACATCAAAACCAATGTTAGAACACAGACATTTCAACTATACAGCTTCTTTACAAGCATGGGTAGCTGCCATGTATTTATCCTTTGTAGTGGACAAAGCGACTATAGCCTGCCGCTTGCTCATCCAACACACTGCACCACCATTCAACATGAAAATGTATCCACTGGTGGATCTTCTGTTGTCAATATCCCTTGCCCAATTTGAATGTACATAACCACAAATGCTGAGAGTCCTCTGTGATTCAACTGAATTACCTTGGTAACACAATGCAAAATCTGAAGTTCCCTTCAAATACCTGAACACCCTCTTCATAGCATCCCAATGTATTCTTCCTAGATTAGCCATAAATCGACTAAGTACTCCCACTGCTTGGGCAATGTATGGTCTTGTACAGACCATTGCATACATGAGATTGCCTACAACACTAGCATAGGGCACACTGGTCATGTCCTCCATCTCAGTAGGAGATTTTGGACAGTCCTCAACAGATAGCTTCATTCCCTATATGACTGGAACAACTAACTGTTTGCAATCATTCATACAAAATCTCTCTAGAACAGTCTTTATATACTTACTCTGACTGAGCCAAAGCTTTCTATTCTTCTTGTCCCTGGTTATCTCCATCCCCAGAATATACCTTGCTACACCAAAATCCTTCATTTCAAACTTAGCAGACAATTGAGACTTAAGATCATAAATCATTAGCTTGCTATTTCCTATGAACAACATATCATCAACATAAAGAGCAATAACAAGCACTTGATCACTTTCAGCTTTATAGTATACATAGTGATCAGATTTTGATCTCACAAAGCCTAAAGATAATACATAGGTATCAAATTTCTGGTACCACATTCTAGGTGACTGCTTTAACCCAGACAAAGACTTCTTTAATTTGCATACTAGTTTTTCTTTACCTTTCTCAACAAAGTGCTCAGGCTGGGACATATAGATTTCTTCTTCAAGATCACCATGAAGAAATACTATCTTCACATCCATCTATTCAACCTCTAAGTCATAAGCTACTGCAAGTGACAGTAGAAATCTAATGGATGTCAGCTTTTCTACAGGAGAAAAGATTTCCCCATAGTCAATTCCCTCTACCTAGGAATAACCCTTTGCAACCAGTCGTGCTTTGTATTTTTCTACACTACCATCTAGAACAATCTTTTTCTTAATTACCCATTTACAACCCACAAGTTTTCTGCCTTTAGGCAAGGGCACCAGACTCCAGGTTTCATTTTTATCTAATGACGCCATTTCTTCCTCCATGGATTCCAGCCAAGAATCTGAATCGGACATTTTAGTTTCCTCCTTTACAGTCCTAGGCTCATCAGTGCTAGAAATCAAGGCATAGGCACAAGTAGAATCAATTAATAAGAACCCATACCTATCTGGTTGTTTCCTTTCTTGGGTTGACCTCCTCACTGGCCGAGGCTGAGGTTCATCTTCTTCAGAGCTTTTAGAACTGCTTGAGCTCTCCTTAGTTTCAGGTATGTTTTGAATCTTCAATTCCTCTTTCTCTGGTGTAGGAGGAATTACTACTACATCCTTACTATTTTCTGACTATCTCTGACTACAAATCCAAGGTGGAAGGTTTCAGCTCAAGAAAGATTATACTTCTGCTGTATACAACCTTCTCTGTAACAGGATTCCAAAGCTTGTATCTTTTAATGTTAGCACTATAGCTAATAAATATACACTTAACAGCCTTGTTGTCCAACTTAGATCTTTTTACATCCAACACATGTGCATATGCTTCATAGCCAAAGACTCTAATATGTCTAAGAGAGGGCTTCTTACTAGACCACGCTTCCATAGGTGTCTTATCAACAAGAGCAAAGTTCAAAGACCAATTAACTAAGTAACATGCAGTAGCAGTAGCTTCAGCCTAGAACTTTTCTTCCAAACCAACACTACTAAGCATACTTCGTGCCCTCTCCATCACTGTCCTATTGAACCTTTCTGCAACTCCATTCTGCTGTGGAGTGTAAGGTGTAGTTTTGTGTCTTTTGATTCCATGGTCTTTACAGTATCTTTCAAATTCATTAGAATGGAATTCACCGCCATTATCAGTCCTTAAGCATTTTATTGTTTTACTAGTCTAATTTTCAACAAGATTTTTAAACTCCTTAAATCGACTGAACACTTCTGATTTATTTTTCAAAAAATATATAAATGCTCTTCTTGAGTAATCATTAATGAACGACACATAGTATCTTGATTTAGACAAAGAAGGAACATCTATTGGACCAAACATATCCGAATGAATATAGTCTAACAAACCAGAAGTTTTATGAGGACTGTCATAAAATGAAACACGATGCTACTTTCCATATATACAGTGTTCACAGAATTCAAATTCCAGATTACAGTCTTCAAGCCCCCTCAACCAGGTTTTTGTTCTTCAAGGTTTTTAAACCTTTTTCTCCTATATGGCCTAACCTATGATGCCAAAGCATGGTATTTTCTGTAGGAAGTTTTACTTTTGTAGAGTTTACATAATTAGGGATATTTCCCTCTTTACCTCTATGAGTAGCTTTCAGTGACTTCGAAGAGACACTGTTACAATGAACAACTTGTGCATCCAGCTTGTACAAGGTACCAATTCGAGCACCTCTAGCCAACACCATTGAACCTCTAGTCATCTTGCAACCACTTCCCAAGAACAAGACTTGTACTCTAATATCATTTAGCTTACTGATAGAAAGTGAATTTTGAGCCAGAATTGGTATGTGCATAACATCATTGATCCCCTTTATTCTGTCATCAAGGAATTGGATTCTGACTCTTCCACGACCAACAATTTCCAAGGTTGAATCACTTGCCAAGTACACCTTTCCACCATCGTATTCTTCATACTTTGTAAACCATTCTCTATGAGATTTCATGTGGAACGATGCTCCAGAATTGATCAACCAGACATCATCTGATGCCTAAGTAGCCAAGGCTACAATGAAGGAATCACCATCACTATGAGAAGAACCATTATCGGAAGATCCTTTCTTCTTCTTTTTCTCCTCTTTACAATCCTTTCAGACATGACTAGGTTGCCCACAGTTCTAGCATTTCACCTTGGACTTCTTGCCAGGAGACTTTGATCTCCCCTCTAATTTTGATTTGGACATCTTGTCCTTCTTCTTGCCTTTCTCCTTTGACCTTTCTCTGACAGCAAGAGCCTCCTTCACCATCTCAGAAGATTTTCTTTTCATTTCTTCTGACAGCAAAGAACCAACAATATCTTCCATTTTGAAACTGGATGTTGTACTCCCAATAGCCATCACTAGATGATCCCATGAGTCTGGCAAATAACATAACAGAAGCATACAACGATCTTCTTCTTCAATCTTTACACCAACAAATGTTAATTGTGCGAGCAACATGTTAAATGCATTCAAATGATCAGCTACAAACCCTCCTTCCTGCATTCTCAAAGAGTAATGCTTCTTTCTCAGGAACAACTTATTCACCAAAGATTTCCCTTGATAAATAGACGCCAGTCTCTTCTACAAGAGAGAAGTAGACTTTTCTTCATGCACATTGAGAAGAACTAAGTCTGCCAAATAGAGCCTTATCAGCCCCTTCGCTTTCCTATCTGCAAGGTCCCATTCTTCTTGCTTCATGCCTGTAGGTTTAGTTCCAGACACAACAAACCAAAGGTCTCGATCTACTAAGAGATCCTCCATTTTGAGTTTCCACAATTCAAAATTACTGCCATTGAATTTCTCTATTTCAATCTTCCCAGATGAACTAGACATCTTAATCTGTAAATAGAAATAACAATCTCTACAAAACTCCCACTGAACAATATTGACACAAAAAACCCAATGTACCCCCAAGGATAACACAACTGGCCAGGCTCTGATACCACTTGTAAGGAAAAATAGATCCAGAAAACAATTTTCCTAACGTCAATACCTCAAGAAAGAATGCAGAAGTACTTTTAAATTTTCAATTACAGTCTAATTGAGATGCACTATGAGACAAATTACAGAAACAGAGTATTTAGACAAACACAAATGAACACCAGATATACGTGGGAAAACCCTTACGGGAGAAAAACCCACCACATCAAGAGAAATCACTTTGTATTATAGTAATCAAAGTTACATACAATTCCAGACTTATCTTTCTGGTGTCATTATATAGCAACATTCATCATGTACATTCTTCGAACAGAAAACTTTCAGGTTATAGCCTTTACAAATTTTAATCCTTCACTGTTGATTGAACTACTATCCAACATCCAAACATCTGTAATTTCCAATTATATCCCTGGCATTTCCTGACTGTTGAGCTCCCTCACAGAATCATCACAACGAATAGACTCCCAACGGTTCCAATTCGGCTCTTCTAATTCATCCATGTGATGCCACATTAGAAGTCATACACGGTCAACATAATTCGAATTACATTAGAATCTCGGTGAGACACTAACAGTGTCTCGCCGATGCCACATTGACCTCTTACTAATGTTGCCAAGAGCCTCTGTAGTCGCCAAGATATTATATCGAGCTCCAACATATATACCGAGTCATCACATAGTCGTTCTGACTTATCCCTTTCGCCAGAAGGTCATGGTGAAACACTAAGGTTAAACCGAAGTTCCCATATCTACCGAGCACCCAACGGAAGTTGGCAAGACTTACTCCTATCGCCAAGAGTTCATAGCGATATTCACATGCTACTCTGAAGTGTTCACCTATCGCCAAAACATTTGTCCATCACAAAGAGAACTTACCAATTTATATATGTTTCACCGAAGAATGAGTGTTGCCAAGAGTTACTCCGATAGCCATCGGCTATTAGCAAGACAAATGCTTATCGCTCATACCTCATAACGAAGTCTAAGAGTTATATCGATAACTCCCGAGTAGTCCCTATTGGCATAGTTTTCTTCTATCACTAAGACCTTCCCCGATAGCTTTGAGTTATACTGAAGATAACTCCTAAGTCTTCCCGATGAAACAAAATAGGCAAACACTGTCGACATAACATTTGCTTTCACGGTGACATCTTACCGAGTGAATATAGGTTATTCCGAAGACCTCAATACATACTCTATCAGTGAGAGATAAACACTTCGCTGAGACATCTCTCCGAATGTTGAAGCCACTCTGAAACTCTAGTCACCAAGAGTTATGCTGATAAACGAATGAATGGCCTTTTGGCCAAAGCTCTCCCGAGTGCTATGAGGTCATAGCAAATACACCAAGCTACAGTGATAGACTCCACAGTGGACCTTTCGGCAAGACAATACCTAGGTCACGACGACCTGTTCAGAATTTGATGAAACAAACTACTAGTTGGCCAGACAATCAGAATGTCACACCGACATTGCTCTAAAGGAGGTTTCAGCTTGTAATGTTTGAGGCACATATTTCCAATAGTATGATGGAAATGGTAGATCTCTAATGAAACAAACGTTGGTCAGGAGAGAAGATATTGAGGAAGTCAACTTGGGGACTGAGATAGCACCAAGAAAGGTATACATTGGGAAGAAAATAAGCCCAACAATTAGGCGAATGCTGATTGAGTTGCTGAGAAAGTACAAACATGTGTTTGCCTAGTCATATGAAGATCTGAAGGCATATAGGGAGGATTTATTTTGGCATGAAATACCTCTGAGGCCAGACGCCAAGCCTTTCAGACAAAAGCAAAGGCCCATAAATCCAACACTGGAGCCTAAGATGCAGGAAGAATTGGCAAAGCTTAGGGATGGATGAATTATCAAGCCAATTAGACATTCAGTGTGAGTTTCTAATCTGGTTCCTGTGAGAAAGAAGAATGGTGACATCAGATTATGTGTGGACTTTAGAAATCTAAACATGGAATCTCTCAAGGATAATTATCATCTACCCAACATGGAAGCAATATTACATAAGGTGATAGGCTATGAGCTATTGTCCATGATGGATGGGTTTTCTGGATACAATCAGGTTAAAGTTAAGGAATCTGAGCAATACAAGACAATGTTTACTACTCCTTGGGGAATGTATGTATATATAAGAATTCCATTTGGTCTCACTAATGCTGGGGCAACTTTCCAAAGAGCCATGGATGTTGCATTTGATAATTTGATTAATATTATCATGGTGGTGTATCAAGATGACTTGACTGCTTATTCGAAGAAGGATGAAGATCATGTGCAACATCTTGAAAAGGTATTTATCAAAGCTCTTGAATATGGTATTAGTTTAAATCCAAAGAAGTGTCATTTTGCAGTCACAAAAGGTAAGCTCTTGGGTCATATTGTTTCAAAAGAGGGAATTAGAATAGACCCTGAGATAGTTGAAGCTATTGATAAAATTCCCATTCCCAAGACTGTTAAGGCAATACAATCTTTCTTTGGAAAAATTAATTTTGTTAGAAGATTCATTTCTAATTTTGCTGAGATCATTAAGCCCATATCGAAAATGTTAAAGAAAGGACAAAAAATGGACTGGACTGTTGAAGCTTTAGATGCTTTTATATCTATCAAGAAGGCTATCAAAGAGGTTTTTGTTCTTAAATCTCCAAATTTTACAAAGCCTTTTCAGATTTTTTCATTTGCCTCAATGCATACTATTGCTGCTGTTATATTACAAAAGAATAATGATGGTCATGAACAACCTGTATCTTTCTTTAGTAAATCATTACAGGGGTCTAAATTGAAGTATGACATAATGGAGAAACATGCTTTTGCATTGGTAAAGGCCACAAAAGCTTTCAGACTATATCTTGTTGGAGAAAAGGTGATTGCTTATGTCCCTCATGTAGCTACCAAAGACATTTTAACACAATCTGAAGTTACAGGGAAAATATGCAGATGGATCAACAAGATTCAAGAGTTTGACATATAGATACAAATCACTAAGCTAGTAAGAGGTCAAGGCTTGGCTAAGTTGATGGCAGAATCAAATATTGAGGCAAATCTAATCTGTAATGTTGAAAAAGGGGCTGCAGTTGCAAGCATTGAACACACTCCTTGGTATACTGATGTTATGCATTATCTTAAATACACAAAGTGTCCAGATGGATTGAGTAATAGCCAGAGGATAATTTTGAAGTTCCAGGAATCCAAATATGTTTTTATGGATGGCGATCTGTTTTGGAAGAATAGGGATGACATATTGTTGTTATGTTTGGATGAGTCACAGGCCAAGCATGTTCTAAGTGAAATGCAGGAGGGAGTTTGTGGAGGCCATTACTCAGCAAAGACAACTACACACAAAATTTTCAAGGTTGGGTATTTTTGGCCAAAGGTTTTTAATGATTATTTTACACATGTGAGAAAATGTGAGGCTTACCAAAAGTTTTCTAGAAAATTGAAGTATCAGGGTGCTTTGCCACTTTGACCTTTGCAGGTTGATGCCCCTTTTCATCAATGGGGAATTGATTTCATTGGAGAGATATAGGAGAAGTCAAGTGGAGGACATAGATGGATACTAGTTGCCACTGATTATTTTACAAAGTGGGTGGAGGTAATCCTGACCAAGCAGGCTACAAGTAAAGTTGTAACAAATTTCTTGATGGATAACATTATCACCATATTTGGTACACCATTGAGGATAATCACAGACAATGGGATGTGCTTCAGGTTAGATGAATTCAAATTTTTTTGTGATAAGTATAGCATTACTATTTCTTATGTAGCTCCTTATCATCCACAAGCCAATGGTCAAGCAGAGTCCAACAATAAGAGTCTCTTGAAGATTATAAGGAGGATGATGGGACAAAACAAGAAAGCTTGGGATTCAAAGTTAAAATTGGCTGTGTGGATTGATAGGATCATTGTGAAAAAGGTAATTGGAAAATCTCCATTTGAATTAGTGTATGGAGCACAAGCCAGGATGCGTCTACAGAATTTGTTACCAGTATACAAGTTTGTTTTACAGGAAGATTTGGAAGTTCTTGAGCCTATGGAGGACAGAATGGAGCAATTGGTGGAACTTGATGAAGTTAGAAGGGAGGCCCAAAATCAAAACATGAAATTATAGGCACAAATGAAGTATCTATTGACAAGAAGGCAAAGAATAGAAAATTTGAAGATAATGACTTTGTGTTGATGTGGAACACAAGGTGTCAGGAGAAAGGCAAGCATGGTAAATTTGAAGCTCTTTGGCTGGGGCCTTTTGTTGTTGTTGGAAAGAAGGGTGAGGACTCATATTTTCTACAGAACATGGCTGGTGAAGATCAATAATTGCCTATTCATGGGCAATTCTTGAAGCTTTTCTTCTCTTGAGCAATACAGAGGATTGAGGGTTGCCAGTGCATGGACAACTCTTGTGTATCCTCTTAAATTGTTTTTCCATGCACAGTAGTTTAGGTTTTCATCCATCTCCATTTCACTATCATTTTCCATTCACTTCCACTTTGCATTCATTTCCATTACCTTTCATTTTATTTCTGCTCCCTAGTTTGCTTCTCACTTGTTCATCATTTTGTGTCTGGTCTACTCACCCAAAGATTTGGATCCTTACAATGATCTCACTATCATTCATCCCCAGATGGAGCCACTGTTAGAACTATAAAAATCTGGTGTTTTTACATAAGTTTTCATTCATAAATTTCTTGATTTGGTCCGACCATATGCATTTTTCATCTAGAGTTTGCCATATTGTCCCTTTGAATCAATCGTGTTGTGCATTTTTCATGTCTGGGTCTGTATCGACATAGGTCTCCATTTGTCTCCCCAACCCACTATGTTTTTCTGCTAAATTCTTCTGTTTCAGGTGGTCAGCAAGACATTCTTATTGTCACAACGACTGGCGATTGTGGATGAGGTCTGGGGTATCAGCATCATGTCCTGGCGATTTCATTTTGTTTTACCGACTGACAGATGATGGAATGGCTAGGTGGGAGATATGGCTATCGTTGTAAGGTTTTGGCGAGTGACCTTCAGTCTCATCGACCTTACACATAGTTTCTCTTTAAATATACTTTCGGCAGGACTTTATATCTATCTCGGTGACGTAGGACATCAGCAAAGGCATGTGTTTGGAGCAGGAGGTCATGGTGAAAGGCTTGGGTCTTGGCGAGCACGTTGGGTGTCCTTTTGGTGAAAGAATCTTGCAGTCTTGGAAAAGTTGAATGGAATTAAGGATGGCTCGTTGTGACTTATGTGTTTTGATATTTGGTCTCCCCGAGAGCGATGGGCTATGGCGACACTTCTTGTGTTCGGCGTAACGATGGTCTAGTCACGGCGACATAAAGTTGGATGGAGGCTCTCGGTGAAACTTAAAATGATCTATGTGACCTCTCACCAACCCGGATGAGCTACGACGAATGCGATTAAAACAGGGATGCAAGCGGAGCGATAAACAAATGAATTGCCTTCGGCAAGACCAATTGTATTGTCTTGCAGACTGTCATTGGTAAATAGCAGAGTTTTAAAATGCTGAGGCCGACATGAATACACTTGAAGACCATTGCCTGCCAGCTCGATTGGAGCTCGAATCTTGTGGAGGGCCAACATAATATTTTATTTTGATGTTTTTCTCATGCTGGTGTATAATAAGCATGTTGTAGTTGTTAATTAGATACTAGACATTATATTTTTGATATACTGCAAGTAGATACAGTAAAATTTTTTTATCAGACCAGAGGTTATTGTTGCACAATTTCATAATGAAGGTATTTATGAGATTCAGTTGATGTTGCTGCATTTCTTTGGTGTCAATTATCTATTGAATTAAAATGAAAAATACTACTAAGTTGTCTCCATGAATGATTTTTTTGGTTGTTTAAATTAACATAACAAGTTTATGTTTAATTTATCGATACACATTTGCTGTATTTGTGTGATTAATCAACTAGTTATTTCAAGAAAAGATTAAAATCCTTTTATTGATCACAGTAATCAGAGAAACTCATTTTGGATTATTGAAGTAGAACTCAGTAGTCACATTATTGCATGTTTATACAAGTTGTAAACAAAATGTATGCCAGATAATTTGTGTCTTCTCCAGAAAGTGTTGCTTATTTTGATCTCATTTGACTCCGCATACCCAACAAGGCACTAGTCTCTACACTTCACCATTTGAACTTATTCAGTTTTCTTTACATCTGTTAATCAAGCATTCATTTTGGGATTCAGATCAGAGTATTTTTATTATTTTCAAGTTGGATTTCATTTGTTCACCTCCAATTGCCATTGTGGAAAAATTATTTTTAAGAGATAATCACAAGTCAAGACTGCACTATTCAGAGAGGTACACCCACCTAGGTCTTGCAGCACCTAAAGCGTAGAAGGTTGAATTCTTTCAATCTTGTCTTTTACCCTAAAGCTTATCAAGAGATTGGCAACCACTTGAGGTATTTTGCCTGCATTTTTGAGAGCTAACACATGCTATGGATATTCATGTTATGTATTTTTTAATGTTATAAATTGAATGTGTCTTCAAATGAAATATATTTTGAATTTTTGCATGTTCAATGTGATTTATAACTTTCAAATTATGTACATTATTTACTTAGTTTGTTGATATATATTTTTTTAATTTTTTAACATGCAGTTGCCTTTTCATTGTTCACATAGAGGATAAATTTAACATAGAGGATTTTATACCTAATGTACAACTTGAAGATCCCATACATCCAGATCCGCCACCACAACAATACCCCACACCTCCACACTCTCCACCTCCTAACCCTCCATGCTCTATAGTAGACCAGGCTCAGTTAAGAAAGATAATTAGAGAAAACCTTAATGTGATTCAAGAAAATATATATTTGATAAAAAATGAGCCTAATATCCTCCCCCATCTTGCACGGTTTGCATCTTTGATGCAATTTTTTGTTGATTTTGATTGATCTATATAATGCAGACCAAGATAGGTTCCATCAATGGAGAGAAGAGAGGAGACAATTCTATGCAAATGGATTGTCCTATAAAGAAATTCATGACCTTAAAATTACCAAACAAGCCATTTTCCAACATTTTTTTAGTCCCCAAACAAATGAACAATTCCACCCACCAAAAAATGAATTTCAATTAAATGGTGTAGGAACCCGCAAATAGTTGCAAATTTTTGGGATAGATGGTGGATGGTGTTTGATACTATACCACATGGAAATTGTGAGGTTCTGATGCAGAGCAAGAGAGTTCATACCATAAAATTTCTATATTCTTGGAAATAATCAAGTACACAACTGAAATTCTTCATTCTTGAGGAAATCTCAATCCTTTAACCTTGAGCAACATGGGCCCAACTTATACAAATGGACTCCACTCTCTATCAGACTTGGTAAATGATTTCAACATGCTTAGATTCATCCCAAGAACTCATTACAACCATCCAATGATTAGACAATAATGATTTAAAGCCAACCATAAACAAACTATGCATAGCTTTGTTCAAACATCAAGAAAACCATGTTTCTTTTACCACTCTCCACCAAAATGAAACACACAATCTACCATAACTCATGAAAATGAATAAATGAATATTTTTCTTTTAAAGAATTTTTAGAACATGTAAAAATAGAACTTTTCACTAATTTTTATTGCTTTTTGATGGTGGAATAAAAAGATATAAATTTTTCTTATTTGTTGGTAACCCTAGTTCTTGAACTGGGTAGTCTTCACCAAAATTGTCATAAATCAATCAAAACCCAATGAAAATTGATCAAAAAAAGTGAAATGAAACTATATTCACATATATAACATTTCTAATAGGTCTGAGGTCTTTATTTGATCTGTACAATCCATACCATTCTCTGCAACAACCTACAACTTTTAGAGAAAACAATCCCATAGGGCTGCTAATGGTAAAATGATCATAACTTTCTCCAAACTCAATTAAAAAAAACTAAACCAATTTCAAATGAAATCTAGTTCATTATTATATCAATAAAAATCAATTTCAGGTTTGTAAAACTTCATACAAATCTGTACCATGTAAAAGAACAGGGCAGAACATTGGAAAATTACAAAAAAAATCATCTCTTCATTCATAAATTCTTGTTCAATCTACATTCCAACCCCCCATTCGACTTGGAGGCCCATTTTATGCTTGTTAAACCAAGTTATGCTCCAACCAACCTACAACTACCATTTAACAACTTTTAAAAAACTTCTAAAAAGTTGTCATTTAACAAGAAGAGTTGTTATGACAACATTTGACAATGTTTTCATTTTTCAACTAAATGACACCAAACCTTCATCAATGACTCAAAATGACTTCAAAAATATATAAAATGGATCATTCAACCTTATTAAAACATTAAAACACCTAATTTAATGAATTTATACAATATGGCCTCATGGGGTCTTGAATGCAACAAGGTGCTCCTGCACCAGGTGCCCCTATACTTTTTGAGAAAGTTATGGGCTGAGTTTGAGTTGGGTTTAAAACCCAACTATTTGGATATGAGGCCATTTTAGGGAGTTGGGCATGGGATGCCCCAACATAGATTAGGAACACATGTCAATCCTCAACGACTTGCTTCAATTGCTCCTATTGTTGCTCCTCCTTCTCCTAGTGTTCCCATTGCATTTCAGCAACAAACAATGTTGTTGGCATTACATTAAGTTCTCTTTCAGGACATCTCACTCATTAGACTACACACACAGAAAATGAAGTAGGAAATAGAGAGCATGGAGGCTCAAGCTATGTGAATACTCACACATCCACTTTAGGTGACCCACATGCATCTAGGACATAGTCATATATGAATTTACTATATTCTGAGGATCATCCTACATAGGTATGTTCATCTTTTGAACTTAGGCACATTTAAATAATTTTTTTGAAATGTGAAAAATTCAATTTAGTAATAACATAAAATTATATATATAATATAATATTAATTCAAGAAGTGTTTGGTGTAGATGCATGATCACATGGTGTCTGAATCTCAATATGATCGTGTCTGTATTTCAAGTGTTGTAGATTTGGGTTCACCTTTTGGTCAGGTACAAACCAATATATATTTTAATTTATGTGGACATATCTAATTTAATTTTAATTTTTACACATGTGTGAAATGATATATTGTATCTAGATGCAAAGAGATGCAATATCGAGTACCAACCAACCACAAGTTGTGGTGAGTGCTCTTGAGTCATCATCAGCTCAAGTGTGTGCTTTCAAAAGTTTGTTAAGTTTAAATTAAATACACATCATAGATCTAATTTAATTTGAATTTTTACACATGTGTGAATGATCTATACATTTTTGTATCTATATGCAGGGATTTATGCCCATGGCGGGCACACTTGAGACATCGTTTGCATTTATGCATGGGAAATCTCAGGTGCATGATCATGAGGTCATATCATTTGAGGTTGTAAACTTTACTAAATCTCTTATACAATTTTTAGGGAACTTTTAAATATATATATTCAAGGTTTTAACAAATTGTTTGCTTTATATGAATATGCATGATATAGTAGATCAAGCATTTGGACCTTCTTAATTGATAGTTATGCTACCTGTTGAACAAAATGTGCCGGTATATTCACATGATCATATGGTAATTTATGCATACTAAAAATCATTTTTACTATATTTACTAGATATTTAATTAAATTTATTTTTATCAAGTTTATATTTTCAAGTTTATATGTTAAATTATATCAAAATTTCTAAATAACTTTAATTCTAATTTCAAGTTTCTTGTACTCTTTTACAACATGATATGGGTACATCTAGTCCACGTGGAGCAAAGAGGAGACTTTATTTGATTGATCGCCCTAATAGTTTGATGGTTTTAAATTTTATGGACTATAGATCTCTAGTTTTATTTAAATATATGTGTTGGACATGACATATAGATTTTGAAAATGTTATTTCATGGACCATTTCACATACATTATATCGATTAATATGATCATTTTTGTGTTTATTTATATCAGTTGAATTTAATATGATGAAATTATATATGCACTCAATTATGATCATGTTATGTTCATTTTGATGATCATATGCACTCATGTATGTATGTATATTTTATCTAATTTTCAAGTAATATGCACTATATAAATTCTTATCTAGAATCAAATTTCATATATATTTACATTCCATTGTTGAATTAAGTTTAGACATGTCTTAAAATGATTAACTTTTAAATTTTAATAATTTTTCACATGGTTAGGTGACAAATTAAAACATTCCTTAAATAGTTTAGGTCATATTCATAGTAAATTAAGGGTAGGTAATTTTAACTATTTTCCAATTCTAGCAAATAATTGAATCACTAAAAAAAAATATCTCCTTGTATGTATAAAATGTATAATCAATACAATTGAACAATTATATAAAATGTGGTAAATACAAGACATGATTTGTATAAGATAAAATTGGAACAAGATATTTAAAAAGTGACTAATAAGTTCATTAAAGTTCATACATCGAACAAACATATATAATGTATATTGATGTTTAATACAACTATATAACAAGATGAAACATATATGTGCATGTACATACAATTAAAGCTTATCAAATTTTAGTTCAAGACCACAAATTGATATTTACATAGTCTCTTGATAAATTTTTTTTATATTGACAATCACATGATAGATCGACTTGATGAGAACCTGCAAAAATAATTAATGTAAGTAAAGTAACTATAGTTTTTATGAGTCATTTAACTAAATAATTCATGCAAGAAAAGAAGAATATATAGTAAAAGTTAGAAAATTGGATCTAAAGGGGACCTAAGAGGATATAGCTTAGGTGGTCCTAAGAGAATACCTTAAGGGGAGTTAATATAATGAATTAAGGGGAGTTAATAGAATGACTTAAATGGATGCAAGAGGGTGGATTAATGGGAGTTGATAGAATGACTTAAAGGGATGTAAGAGGGTGGATTAGGGGGTTGCATGTCATGAACCCTAGGATATGGTTTAACGTCTCCTAAGAGGATGGCTTAAGAGGAATTATGAGAGTGACTTAAGGGATGCAAGAGGGTGGATTAAGGGGATGTAAGAGGATATGAATTAAGGGTCCTTTAAGAGGATGGCTTAAGGGGATTCAAGAGGGTGGATTAAGGGGAGTTGATAGAATGACTTAAAGGGATGTAAGAGGGTGGATTAAGGGGATGCATGTCATGAACCCTAAGATATGGCTTAATGGGTCCTAAGTGTTGGTTTAATTAATATTTAATTACACTTGCATAAATTTACTTAGGTATTATTTATTTCCTAGGTTTATTTATTCTCATCATTATCTTTTGAGCTATCTTGTTGCTCAAGATAAGATTAGGGTTATGAATATCTTGCTTTTATAAAGCAAATCATTATCTTGTAATTAATTGAATTCTCAAATAATAATTATTTGCACATATTCTTGCAAATCTTTGCTTTTTCAAATTTTTTCTTCTGTGGAAGGATATTCTGGTTTGCAAATCTGATCTTGGTTTCTAACATGGTATCAGAGCCTTGATTTGCAGCCCCTTCTCAGATTTTTGAGAAAATCATTGCAAGGTTCATTTGGGATTCCTCGAGGTTATCATTCCTTGAGCTCATTTATGAGGTGTTTTGGATCAGATCAAGCTTCACCATTGGATTCAGAGCACTGGAAAAATTCAAGATTGGCTTTTGTCTTGCAGATTTTGGCCATCATTTGCCAGATCTGTGAGGGTTTCAGGCTGGGAGATTTTTTGCAAGTTCTAGGGGTAGCCTATTTTTCAGAATAGTTTGGGCAGAAACGGAGGTCACCATCGTGTTCGCAGCGGCCAAAAACCCTAAGAATTCCTGTCGTTTCATTGATTTTGGTGAAGTTGGTCTGGGAGGAAAAAAAAATTTTGTCGGGGGGGCTGTACGGCCTCCCCTGCACGCATTCTGAGGAACAATTTAAAAAATATAAATAAAAAAACATGTTTTTTTGAAAATCATGCAGCGGTCACAGTACAAAAAGACTCTACCACCTAGTAGCCACCAGGCGGCCACCGGTCCACCACCACCGTTGGCCTCCACCGCCTGCCTGTCGCTCGGCCACATAGCCCCCGCGGGCTCCTGCTCTATCTGCACCGGTCATATGGGGGACGGGTGCTATGTGCCCAGCCCCTGGCTAGCTCAACCCCCATGAAGGTCCTTTGGAGGACCAGGAGCTTGGTGCTCTAGCCACACCACCCAACTCAGCAGCCCGCGGTCACATTGAAGACTAGGAGCCGAGCCATCACCCCGACTGAACTGGGAATATTCCCTCAGAATATTTTGATATGTAGCATATTTCGGCGTCCTTATTTTTTTAAGACAAAGGGGCATTTTTTTCCCTGATGGCCTGATGGCCATCAAATTTTTTCTAGTGAATTGATGACATCAACATGACATCATCCGGCCGTACGGCCCCTCTTTGCCCCTCCTAGCCCTGATTTTTCCTAAAGGAGTAGTTTTTTTATTTTGGTCATAACTTGGGCATATGATATCAAAATCAGAAAAATTAGATATCACCAGAAAGTTGGTTCTAAGCACTTTGTAGTGGTTTAGTTTATTTTACAATATTTTTCTGTTTAGCTAATTTTTTTTCAGTTTGAAGTTAGATGCTCATTTTGGCCTTCTGAGCTCATAACTTTTTGCCACGATCTCCAATTTTTGTCTTCTTTGTGGCATTGGAAAGGTATTGAGGAGCTCTATCTTGTTGTCTACGCACTTTTTTTTGTATCTATCCCAAGTTTATCATTATTCCAGATTTCTCCCGATGGGTGTTTTGGAGATTACTTGGATGTTTTGGCAGTTGGAAAGGTGAAACTTGAATATTTGTACTTCATTTCAATACCACATCATGTTATTTTCTATTTATGCACATTTAGGATTCTCTCCTTTTACAATCATTGGGTTATTGTAATAAATGAACTAAGATAAAGTTCCATCATGGGGGTTTCTTGCATAATAAATTTGATTAGTGTGTAGTTTTCACTTTGATCTCCATATCCATCTTGATTTGTTGGAAACTCGTATGGGTTATCTAGTTTCCTAGTCTCTTTTGGCCACATTTTTGCTATATATTGACACATATCAGATTCATCGGTTCACACTTCAGTTGAGATATTATGTTTCTTGATCCGCATTGGTTCAAATTCTTCTCAGTTTGAGGGCCATGTTTTTATGGTTAATGTTCCAGAGTCTTCATGGTACTCCTTCCCATGGAAGAGTTTTAGTCACAATTTGGCATCGACATCGAGATACACAGTTTCCAGATTTTTTCATCATCTCATCTACTATTGCTTCACAGATTCTAGGGTTGTTCCAGTTTGTGAGTTTTCCAGTGTTCTGTGGCATCGGGTCTGCTATAACATTATCATGATTCTATTTTTGGTTTTAGTTGTAGATAGAAGTATCTTTCCTTGCTTGTCAGATTGTTGTTCTAGTGTTACTCCACAATGTTCTTCTAGTGCTTCTTTGCAATAGTCATCTCATTGTAGGGGGGTTTTGTCCCACTGGGTTTTCCTTCTCTACCTCATTATTGCATTTGTACTTGGGTACCTAATCAGGCCTTGTTGTTGGGACCCATTCATTCATGATTTCTTTCATTCATCTTAGCATTTAGGTGCATGCTTTTTTAATCTCCCTAAGTTGCACTTATGGGGGGTGTTAGTGTAATTAATATTTAATTACACTTGCATAACTTTACTTAGGTATTATTTATTTCCTAGGTTTATTTATTCTCATAATTATATTTTGAGCTATCTTGTTTCTCAAGATAAGATTAGGGTTATGCATATCTTGCTTTTATAAAGAAAATCATTATCTTGTAATTAATTGAATTCTCGAATAATAATTATTTGCACATCTTCTTGCAAATCTCCACTTTTTCGGTTTTTCTCTGCTGTGGAAGGATGTTCTGGTTTGCAAATCTAATCTTGGTTTCTAACACTAAGAGGATGGATTAAGGGGAATTAAGAGAGTGACTTAAGGGATGCAAGAGGGTGTATTAAGGGGATGGAAGAGGATATGACTTAAGGGTCCTTGAAGATTATGGATTAAGGGGATGCAAGAGGGTGTATTAAGGGGAGTTGATAGAATGACTTAAAGGGATGTAAGAGGGTGGATTAAGGGGAGTTGATATAATGACTTAAAGGGATGTAAGAGGGTGGATCAAGGGGAGTTTAGAGAATGACTTAAAGGGATTAAGCATCTCATGAACCCTATAAACCCTAAACCCTAAACCATAGGACCTAAAGCCTAGGAGATGAACCCTAGACCATTAACCCATATAGATTTGTTGTTCTAAGCATCTCATGAACCCTAGAAACCCCAAACCCTAAACCATATGACTTAAAACCTAGGAGATGAACCATATTCCATTAACCCATATATATTTATTATTCTAAGCATCTCATGAACCCTAGAAACCCTAAACCCTAAACCATAGGACCTAAAGCCTAGGAGATGAACCCTAAACCATTAAACCATATAGATTTGTTATTCTAAGCATCTCATGAACCCTAAAAATCTTAAATCCTAAACCATAGGACCTAAAGCCTAGGAGATGAAACCTAAACCATTAACCCATATAGAGTGACTTCAGGGATGCAAGATGGAGGATTAAGGGGAGTTGAGAGAATGACTTAAAGGGATTAAGAATCTCATGAACCCTAGAAACCCTAAACCCTAAACCATAGGACCTAAAGCCTAGGAGATGAACCCTAAAACATTAACCCATATAGATTTTTTATTCTAAGCATCTCATGAACTCTAGAAACTATAAACCCTAAACCATGTGACCTAAAACCTAGAATATGAACCCTACACCATTAACCCATATAGATTTGTTATTCTAAGCATCTCATGAACCCTAGAAACCCTAAACCCTAAACCATATGACCTAAAACCTAGGAGATGAACCCTACACCATTAACCCATATAGATTTGTTATTCTAAGCATCTCATGAACCCTATAAACCCTAAACCATAGGACCTAAAGCCTAGGAGATAAACCCTAAACCATTAACCCATATAGATTTGTTATTCTAAGCATCTCATGAACCATAAAATTCCTAAACCCCAAACCATAGGACCTAAAGCCTAGGAGATGAACCCTAAACCATTAAACCATATAGAGTGACTTAATGGATGCAAGATGGCAGATTAAGGGGAGTTGAAAGAATGAATTAAAGGAATTAAGTATCTCATGAACCCTAGAAACCCTAAACCCTAAACCATAGGACCTAAAGCCTAGGACATGAGCCCTAAAACATTAACCCATATAGATTTGTTATTCTAAGCATCTCATGAAACCTAGAAACCCTAAACCCTAAACTATATGATCCAAAACCTAGGAGATGAACCCTACACCATTAACACATATATATTTGTTATTCTAAGCATATCATGAACCCTAAAACCCTAAAACCTAAACCATAGGAACTAAATCCTAGGAGATGAACCCTAAACCATTAAACCATATAGATTTGTTATTCTAAGCATCTCATGAAACCTAAACATCCCAAACCCTAAACCATAGGACCTAAAGCCTAGGAGATGAACCCTAAACCATTAAACCATATAGATTTTTTATTCTAAGCATCTCATGAAACCCTAAAAACCATAAACCCTAAATGATAGGACCTAATGCCTAGGAGATGAACCCTAAACCATTAACCCATATAGTTTTGTTATTCTAAGCATCTCACAAACCCTGGAAACCCTAAACTCTAAACCATATGACCTAAAACCTAGGAGATGAACCCTACACCATTAAACCATATAGATTTTTTATTCTAAGCATCTCATGAACCCTAGAAACCCTAAACCCTAAACCATAGGACCTAAAACCTAGGAGATGAATCCTAAACCCTTAAAACCCATATAGATTTTTTATTCTAAGCATCTCATGAACCCTGTAAACCCTAAACCATAGGGCCTAAAGCCTAGAAAATCAACCCTAAACCCTTTAAACCCATATAGATTTGTTATTCTAAGCATCTTATGAACCCTAGGATATGAAGATTCTAAACCCTTAACCCTAGGATCTAAATCCTAGGAGATGAACCCTAAACCATTAACCCATATAGATTTGTTATTTTAAGCATCTCATGAACCCTAGGATATGAAGATCCTAAACCATTAACCCTAAGACCTAAAGCCTAGGAGATGAATTAAGGGGATGTAAGAGGATGGATTAAGGGTAGATATACAACGATGGATTAATGATACATAAGAGGATGGCTTAAGGGGTTCTAAGAGGATGGATTAAGGGGGATTAATAGAGAGACTTAAGGAGATGTAAGAGGATGGATTAATGGTAAATAAGAGCATGGCTTAAGGGGTCCTAAGAGGATGGCTTAACTAGGGGAATTAATAGAGAGACTTAAGGGGATGCAAGAGGATGTAGTAAGGGTAGATATACAAGGATATAACTTAAGGGGTCCTAAGAGGATTGCTTAAGGGGTGTTGAGAAAGTGACTTAAGTGAATTCAAGTGGATGGATTAAGGGTAGATATATGAGGATATGGATTAAGGGGTCCTAAGAGGATGGCTTAAGGGGTGTTGAGAGAGTGACTTAAAGGGATGCAAGTGGATGGATTAAGGTTAGATATACAAGGATATGGATTAAGGGGTCCTAAGAGGATGTATTAAGGGGTCCTAAGAGAATGGCTTAAGGGGATATGAAATCAATTATAAACTTTTTATAAAATGACAATGAATTATTTAGTTTTATATTACTATCAATTAAATGTTACTAGAACTATATATAGTTACCTATCTCTAGATTCAAATTCCATTGTAATATATATATGCATGTCCTCTCTTTTTTGTAATGCATCTAGTTTTGGGAGACTTGAAACAAAAAATGATATAGAAATTTAATTAGGAAATAACTAAAGAGAAATATATATATAGACATGTATATGTGATAAATTTTTAACTACATATCGACTATCAATTAAATATATATTTAAATACTCTGTTGTACCATCTGCATCCTCTCTTTTTTGTAATGCATCTATGATTGTATCATGATCATCCATTGAAAGTGTCCATAACACTTTATTAGCAGGCCTCCCTTGATATCTAACTAGTTTTATATAGGTTTCCAAAATCAAATGTGAATAATGTATTATCTTCTTATGTATTTCATAAATATTCAAATGCAGGAAAGCCATTCTTTCTTATCAAATATTTTTGAAGCCAGGTGCCAAAAACAACCACTGAACTAGTTGGATACTAAAAGTTGTCATCATCCACTCTAGGATGTACCAACTTATGTTTTCTCTCAACACATCCAACCAGCCAATACTCTATCTCCTCTTCATTCCCCTCTGGTGCAACAACAACATACACATGTCTTGCAAAAATAAATAAATAAATTAATAAAGAGTGACTTATATTTAATTCCCATATAAACATGCATACATATAAAATTCAATTCAATTTAATGTACCTTCTTGTACAAGATCCGAAACACGATCTTAATCATCTGTTGTGAACACTTGATTATCTTCAATTGTCGTTCCATGTTGAACATGTGTTGATGTAGGTGCTAAGGCTCTTTGTTGCCATTGTTCGACCCATTCCATATTTTCACACCCCTCCCAATCACATGTAATACAATATTGAAAAAATAATGCAAGCTCCCTTGTCCATGTGTTTGCATTTGAACTCTTAAACGAATTCCATTTTTCAGATCCATTAATTGTTTCACAATCTTGTCGAGAAAAAATATTATTTTCTTCAACTAACCAAAACAAGCGTTGAATTATTGAGATCTCAATTTTTCTTGTAGATAATTTGGTATTGCACCAATCTACAATTTCACGTGGATCTCTAAATTTTGTAGCATCCTCAAATTTTAGTTGCTCTCTAGCAAGAGCTCTTTTCACACATGCACCTGCTCCATCGTGTTCTCCTTTACAATGTCCAGCTTAAAAAAAAACTCCACATGTGCTGGATATTATTTTCATTATGAACTCTACATAACCAATAAAGCATTCTAGCATTCTTGAATTTACCCGTGCAATTATCTGACCATATGAGGTGTTCTCTCATTTGAATTCCTTTCTCTTTTAATTTTTTATAAAATAATATATCAAAACAATATTGAACAAACTCCGATGAATGTAATCGATTATCACTTACATAAAATGGTACTCTCTCAAAAAATTTCTATTATCTTCTCTACTATCATTTGCATGTCTATAAACAATTTGAACAAATATAGCTACTTGCATTGAATTATAATACCGTGATTGAATTTCTTCTTATGGAGCAAGAGTATAATTTTCAAAAAAATCAACAACTAACAATATAGTTTCAATTTGGAATGTCTTTTTACATAAACGAAATTGATTATCAAGCCATTGAGCATACTAAGATTGTTTAACATATTTAGGTACAATCTTATCTTTAAATTCTTTAATAAATGCATGCACACTAAATTTTTCCACAATTAGTTCACAACGTTTTCCAATTTTTCCATATTTTAAAGAATACTCAACATTTTAAAATTTTATTACATCCACTAATTGTTGTCCAAATTCATATAAACTACTTTCATGCATACATTCTCCTAACAATGAAAAGTTACCACATCTATCACATTCTCCATAAATACATGCTTTTAAATAAACTAAGTTTCCATTAGAGGGTTCACAAAACAAACATGCTATAAAATCTTTGATTGTTTCAAGTGACATATTAATACCACAAATGTCCTGCATAATTTAGTTAGCATGAAAAGTACATCGTATATATAAAAAAATATCATAATAATAATGAAATTGTACATGAGTCTTACAACAAGAAGATATTTGTTTTTTATTAGTTCTAACATACCAAGGTTTACACTTTTCAAATGATCTTTGACTTATGCTAATATTAAATAGTAAGATTGAATCATCTAATTTTTTTTTATATAATTCAATTTGAGTCATATCTAAGAGATGCTTTGGATGAGGTTCACGAATTTTGGAACCCACCCTTAATTTTAAGACATCTATAATGTTAGGTGAGACTCTTGTATTATCATGCCAATATTTTTTGATTAAAGATTTTATTTCATTAGTTAATTTCATGTCTGCTCTTGGGAGTCTACCACTAAAACTCCAACATTGATTAATTGGATCCTTTTCAATACTTTCTCTTCTTTTAGCATCTCTTATCAAAGTTTTAGGATTTTATTTTATACATTTACTAATCTTAACATTCTTTTATTTGAAGTTTCTTTATTAACTAGAGCAGTTGTTATAGCACAACAAGTTGTATTCTTATCTTTAGATCAAATTTTCTTACCTATAAAATCAATAGCATTAGCAACACTAGGTATGACTTGTTTTCTTTTTTGGTTTTACAAAAATGCCTAATTTTTTCATCACTTCTCTCATTTTCAACATTCTCATCAATTGCACCATGAGTTGACATTGAAATCCTAATTTATTTCTATAAATTTTTTTCTATATATTCTATTTCCATAAGTTCTCACTTGTCTCCAAGATACTTTACTAGGAAGGTTATCTAGTACATCTTTTTCAATTGTAAAAAAAACATTCTCATATTCATCCATACAAGGGGTTTCATTTTCATTCACATAAGGGGTTTCATTTTCATTTTCAAACATAAAAGGGTTTTCATTCTCATTTTCATCAATATGAGGTGTAACGCCCACCGTGCAAACCCCAGAGAACACACACAAAAGCAAATATTTTTTTTTTTAAAATAATACAATTGAACATGCAAGAACATTAACCATAATCACATAACACATTACATTACACTATTACACTTAGTTCTCTGGGGGCACGCGAGGTTACTTCACAACAACTAACAACGAAAACAAAAGATAACAACATATCTATTAATATTATAAACCATGAACAAGAATACATCTAATAACCAAGAGCGGGAATATTAATACATCATATAATACAATCATAATGAATCTATTTTAACAAATTACAATTGATCCTAACTATTACATTATTTTAATATTACATTACAAGTTCTTGATTAATAATTACATCCAATCTCCCAAACGTGTGGGATAATATAAATACAATGAAATCTGAACTACAAAAGAAACACTGGTGCAACACCAACTGCAGAAATGCTGAGAAGATAGGCTGCTGATGGGGAACCCAACGGGTGAGGAGCACATTCCACCCAACCATGTGAATTATGAATAACTCACCCCCCGTGCTTAGAGGTGACAAGAAAATTAACTCGACCATGATTGTCAAACCGACTCCATGAGCAACATAGTACAAATACAATTACAACTCAAGGTTACAATGACATAGACCACAACATTCACGAGTCAAGAAATAAGATAAGGATAAGAAACTCACCACAATTAATCAAAGCAATGACAATTAAACAAGTCCAAAGAACATTCATAAATCATTTTCAAAAGAATCTAAAACACATTAAGCATATCACCCCCAAAACACATTTCCAGAGGCAATAAGCAACAAAGCAAACGGGTATCTAATGGAGAGTGTCATCGCTTAACTCTCCCTAAGACCCCTAACATAAACCAAAATACGACAAGGGTTGTACCTTCAAGTATAAGACATATAACCCAAAACAAGACATGCGAGGCAAATCCATCTCGCGATAACTCAAATTACAGTGACCACCATTCTCATACAACCTTTACAAAATTTAATGTTTAAAAATATGTAATATTCAAATCCCAAAAGTACAAGAATAAATGTCCAAGAAAATAAATCATATAACCATAACACAAACAATCATAATATAATATTATAAATATGTGTACATTAAAATCTACATCAAATACACACATATCAAAGCCTAAAGTATGTAATATGTTTGTCACAATACAAATATTGAATACCTCAACACAGAACGATCAATAAAATATCAAAATCTAATTTGCAATGTCACTATCAGAGAATACAACGAAATCATCAATAAGAAGATTATCTAAAGCATTCATTGAATTAAACCCTTTCAAATACCAAAATACTATTATCTCAATTTCTTTCCTTTCTAATTTAAATAAATATATTAAGACATTTAAATATTTAAATATTTCATTTACAACTTTCAAACTTAAAAATTAAATATATATATTTAAAATATCTATTATATCAAAATAATCAATTAAACAAATATATATATAATTAAATATATATAATACATATAATTAAACATATATATAAATACTTATTAATTAATACATTAAAATAATTTACTATATTCAAACAATGTTAATAATAAAACTAGTGTATTGCGACTTAAATAACTTTTATTTTCGGATCTGGGTCTTTCTACAGTTTTTACTGAAAGTGCACCATCAAGTATTTTAACACATATAAAAAATTCAGCCATACCCAATTTGTAAATTGTGAGTTATGATAAATTTAGTGACCTTATGTCTCTGCTGTTTTTTACAGGAAAATATTTATTATTTTATCATAGGATTTCATTTTTCTTAATTTATCAAAAGATTTCTTTTTTTTTTTCAATCCTACAGAGGTCTTCTAAATTATATGTGAGATTTTCTAAATTATCTATTGTTTTATTTTCAAATTTTCTACCATTTTAAATTTATTTCATTAGAGAGGATCTAAGATTTTCACAATTCTTCTACAATAATTTTTTTAAAATTTCACAACAAATTAACAGACAATATTTCAACATATGTAAACAAATTATCTAATTCTTTTTTATTTTTTAATTTCACAAAATCAAAATAAACATCTACAATTTTGTACAGACAATCTTTTAACAACACAATTTAAACAAACATTTAAAATAAAGAACCTAGATCCTCAAGCTCGAATTGATGAAGATTGAAGTTGAGCCTTCGTATTTCGATTCACAAGCTTTTTCCAAAGATTTCATCTTCCAGAAGATGTGCAAAACCATCATCCGCCAATAATTTTTTTCTGAGAGTTTTTTTTTTCATTTCCTTTATTTTTTTTATTTTTATTTTTATTTTACCAAAGAGTAGTTTGCAGAGCAAAAATTTACTTGTTCAGCTTTTGTCTCAATAATCCTCTGTGTGTCTAAAACCCCCAAAATTTTCAATTAAAATAAAAGATAATACCATTCCATTGCAAAAGCTCCAAAAATCATCCATAAAAGAAATTATATCCTTAAAAGCAAGTTTTTCAATCCAATCTCAATTCTCATTTGTTCACATAACTTTTTCATTCTTTTATTTATTTATTTTTCTATTTTCAATACTTTTTATTTTAATTTCTGTTTTAACAACTTTACTTGCAAAGCACATTATCTAATTAATTTAAATAATTTATTCTAACAATTATCCACAACAAGATAATTAATTATAATAAAACACAATTTAATATTTTAATTATCATTTAATAAACTCATGACTTTTTAAAAATAAATAACACCTTTAAAAATTTAAATACAATTTAATCTAACATTAAAATAAATAATATTACCTTTATTAATTAATTCAATCACAACTTAAAAAAAAATACCAACAAAATAAAATACGACAAGACACAAATGACGACCACAAGGAACGACAATTACAAGAATGCACAAAACCATTTAAACAAGACGGTCTGACATCATGGGACGGGATGACTTCATCGCCACCTCTGTTTCAACATTATACCATTGGGTTACAGGTGCTCGCCCTGTCCTGCCGAAGCAGGTGGAATCGAGACTATGTACCTGCAATCCCTGCATACAAACAATATTGTGCACAATATATCTATTTAAATACAAGCACCTCGAGAGAAGGAATCGTAGCATAGCAGGGCACCCGCGAATGAGTGGTGCTACACTGTCCTTCATCACATCTATCCAATCAATATAATATAACCGATAAATTAATCATTTCTAAACTAAAAAATCATATCATAACATAATTTACTAAATTAATGCATCGCATTATCACCAAAATGAAATCATAATATAATATCATACTCACAAAAAATACCATTAGAAGCTCTTGTCCCATCTTCCTCTTCTGATTCCTTAGCCAAACTATCTGCACATCCCAGGTGAAAATGGAGGGGTACTACATGAGGGATTTCATTCTCATTTGCATTCTTATAAGATATTTCATTATTTTTTTTGCATTATTTCAACCCTAGAATTATTGATATAATTAATGGTGTATCCAACTTCCTGAAAATAACTAAGATCAATATTATCAAGACTTGGGTTTGAAGACATACCTGGATAAATTGTTTGAATAGGTGCATTTTCCATATCATTGGCAGGTGGATTTGAAGAAATAATTGAAGTTGTTTGTATAGGTTGTAATGCCCTACCACGTAACCTTAAAGAATGACACAAACACAATGGAAGCATAGCATTTTTTTTTGAAGTGTAATATTAACATGTATAATGAATTACGCTTAACACATACATTCTCTAAAGTAGATGACAACGCAATACATTCAAATCTCATATACAAAAGTAATCTAACCATAGCATTTAAATATTACTCATGAAATTAAATTACATACATCTAAAGCATTTAATACATCTTATAAGATAAAAATTACTTAAAGGAATCATTTATAGCTTGCATTCATTCCATAAAATAATTACAAAGCTCATTTCCAAAATGAGGAAGTTCAAATAACAATGTTACAATTACATCAATAAAAAAATCTTCCTCAAATACAAATGAGGAGTAGTACATATACAAAGTATCCAACTGATACAAAATAACATGTAAGAAATAGTACAAAGCAACTGGTACACATGAGCTCTCCCACTTGGAAGATCCCGCCATTATGAACATGAATGGGAACCCAACGGTGTAAGGTGCACGTTCCACCCAACCAAGTGGTACCCGAAGGTCCACCCTTGGTGTTAGGAGATAGAAAAAGGGCTTCCAAGGAAAAACCAACAACATCTAAACATAAAACACAATACATACCAACACACATACATAAATGTTACATTGTTTCCAGAGTAAAATAATCAAGTGTACCAACTGCACAATACATATTGTTGTCATAGGAGTGTTACACATAATTTTCTATGGGTTATCTTAGCGTAACCTTCTTAGGCTACCAAACCCCCATCCTGGGTTACCCTAGCTACCTCTACTGGCCGTCGGATCCCCATACAAACTATGCTTCTCATCTCACCTCAAGCCTAAACAAGCGTTGGAGCCATGAGAGACATTCATTATTTTTATTTTAGTGAGAGCTACCCATTCCCCTAATTCTATTTAAGTTATCACTTGATTAAAACCCTCAGTGAGTTACCCTGGCACCCCTTTGGTGTTGGACCCCCAATTGAGAGCCACTCCCCTACTATTAACACAATGATCTAATCCACAACCAAGGGTAAACACAGTGCACAAAATGGATATAAATCCCAACCTTAATGCAAGAGGCAACACATCCTGTTCATAGTAACTGGGTGTTTAAACTAAGTCACAACCAAGTGCACTACCCAAGGAAAATCAAAGGGCTGAACCATAAAACACAACTCCCTCATAAAATAACACCATGTAGAAGACTTACAAAATCACAACTAACTAATTTTTCCAACTTATGTGAACATAAGAATCACAATTTAATAAGTAATTCACGCAGGAAATAAATCTACCATTAGGATTTCCTAAATCCAATTTTTTCCATTTCAATAAAATACAATAACATATTGCCCAAATAACTAGCTTATTGCAATTTCATTTATAGACAATAAATAAATTAAAATCCATTTGTTTATTTCAATTTCTCAATTACATCAAAATAAAAATCAATTTCTTCTTTAAATCATTTCATTGTAAAATATCTGCTTGTGCTATTGCATGCACCTATTCAACAAAATATCCATTTAAATAAATATATTTAAATATATAAAAATAAATTACAATTACCAACAATTACAAAATATATAAATATATAAATATATATATAAATATATAAATATATATATATATAAATATATATATATATATATATATATATATATATATATATATATATATATATATATATATATACCATAAAACATATATAAAACCATTTTAAACAAAATCAAAAATCACATTAACAGGGCAGACGGAGGTTTCAAAACAACCATTATATGGTTGTTTTGAAACCTTTGTCTGCCCTATTATTGTGATTTTCAATTTTGTTTTGAGTATGGTTTTTTAAATATGTTTTATTTTAATATATATATTATATATATTATATATTATATATGTTATATATATATTATATATATTATGTATATTATATATATATAATATATTTATATATATTGTAATTGTTGGTAATTGTAATTTATTTATATATATTTAAATATATTTATTTAAATGGATATTTTGTTGAATAGGTGCATGCAATAGCACAAGTAGATATTTGAAAATGAAATGATTTAAAGAATAAATTGATTTTTATTTTGATGTAATCGAGAAATTGAAATAAATAAATGGATTTTAATTTCTTTATTGTCGGCAATTGAAATTGCAATAAGCTAGTTATTTGGGAAATGTGTTATTGTATTTTATTGAAATGGAAAAAATTGGATTTAGGAAATCCTAATGGTAGATTTATTTCCTGCGTGAATTACTTATTAATTGTGATTTCTTATGTTCACGTAAGTTGGGAAAATTGGTTAGTTGTGATTTTGTAAGTCTTCTAGATGATGTTATTTTATGAGGGAGTTGTGTTTTATGGTTCAACCCTTTGATTTTCCTTGGGTAGTGCACTTGGTTGTGACTCAGTTTAAACACCTGGTTATTACGAACATGATGTGTTGCCTCTTGTATTAAGGTTGGGATTTATATCCATTTCATGCACTGTGTTTACCCTTGGTTTTGGATTAGATCCTTGTGTTGTTGGTAGGGGAGTGGCTCTCAATTGGGGGTCCAGCACCAAAGGGGCACCATGATAACTCATTGAGGGTTTGAATCAAGTGATAACTTAAAGAGAATTAGGGGAATGGGTAGCTCTCACTATAATAAAGATAATGAATGTCTCTCATGGCTCCAACACTTGTTTAGGCTTGAGGTGAGATGAGAAGCATAGTTTGTATGGGGGTCCGGTGGCTAGTAGAGGCAGCCAGGGTAACCTAGGATGGGGGTCTGATAGCCTAGGAAGGTTACGGCAGGGTAACCCATAGCAAATTATGTGTGACACTCCTCCTATGACAACAATATGTATTGTGCAGTTGGTACACTTGATTATTTTACTTTGGAAGCAATGTAACCTTTATGTATGTGTTGTTCTTGTATGGTATAGTATTGTGTGTTGCTTGTGTCTAGAAGTTGTTGGTTTTTCCTTGGAAGCCCTTTTTCTATCTCCTAGCATGGGGGGTGGACCTTCGGGTATCACTTGGTTGGGTGGAACGTGCACCTTACACCATTGGGCTCTCATTCATGTTCATGATGGCAGGATCTTCCAGGTTGGGGAGCTCACGTATACCAGTTGCTTTATACTATTTCTTATGTTATTTTGTGTCAGTTGGATACTTTGTATATGTACTACTCCTCATTTGTATTCGAGGAGGATTTTTGTATCATTGTAATTGTAACATTATTATTTGAACTTTCTCATTTTGGAGATGAGCTTTGTAATTACTTTATGGAATGAATGCAAGCTATAAATGATTCCTTTAAGTACTTTGTATCTTATAAGATGTATTAAATGCTTTAGATGTATGAAATTTAATTTCATGAGTAATATTTAAATGCTATGGTTAGATTACTTTTGTATATGAGATTCAAATGTATTGCGTTGTCATGTACTTTAGAGAATGTATGTGTTAAGTGTAATTCATTATACATGTTAATATTACATTTCAAAAAAAAAAAAACTGCTACGCTTTCGTAGTGTTTGCGTCATTCTTTAAGGTTACGTGGTGGGGCATTAATTATGGTATCAGAGCCAAGTTTTCCTGAGAATCTCTTCCCCAACTTTCAACAACCAAAATTAACAACCTCCTTCAATTTTTAACAATCTCTCCAAAATATCTTTTCTCATTGCAGTGAAGTAGCCTCTTTCCTCTTTCAATTAATGCAAATATTCTCTCCAAGAATTCATTCCCAACAACAATATTTAATTAATTTTTTTTTAACACAAGTCACACACAAAATATCTTTTCCAAAACAAATCAGAGAGATTTCCTCTAGATATTTACAAAATAATTGTGCATTAATAATTCAAAATCACATATTAATTTCTAATAAAATTTTATCTAATTAATTTAATCACTTTATAAAATAAATTTAATCACTAAGATTAAATCACTTTACAAAATAAATTAAATTTAATTAATTAAATAAAATATAAAGCTTCTAACAACATTAATCAAAATTAATTAAATAATCACCAAAAAAACCATTATAAACATTAATTAGCATTAATTTCCCACAGAACATACCTTGCAAAATAAATAAAGGACAAGGAAAACGTGGACACCATAACAACAAAGCATACTGAAACAAGGACTGACGACACACTGTGACTAGGGTTGTGGTTTGACAAGGAAACCCTGTTACTATCTCCCAATCAACAATATCGTTGGGCAATGGACATGCTCAAACTTGTGAATTCAGGTGGACTCGATGTCCTGTAGCTATAATCTTGCAATCAAAACATATGTCATATATATATATATATATATCATGAATCAAACACACCATGAAGAGAAAATCATGGAATCATAGGGCGCTCGCAAGCGAGTGATGCAATCTCATTCCCTTCACCAATACAGTCACATCAAAACTGATGAAACTAAAACATCAATTAACTACAGATGAACACATCAAAAACACACTAAACAACTACCAACAAAACATAAACAATCTAAAAAAAAGTGCAACAACTGGAGGGGCACTACATCCTTCCCCCCTAATCTTCGACTTACTCTTGGAAGTAGCAAGATAAGGTACAACATGCACATCATATAACCATCACTAATTAAAATCATAGTGAACATAAACATAAGTTACATGTCACATAGAGTCAAATTTATCTAAACACAATTAAACTTCATAAACCCATGTAACATAAACATTAGTAAAGGAAATCATAATCATCCAGGTCAAATACTATCATCCAAACCAAACAAAATGGTGATACAAAAACCCTCAGGGTCACTAAATTCTTATCATCTTATAGTAAACATCAATCCAAAGAAAGCAATATAGTAACTAACGACATTGCTTACAAGGTAGTCATAATTGCCAATAATAATTTTCAACCCAAAAGTGATTTAGAATCACTATCACTACTAGTGATAGGTTCTGTAATGCCCCGCCACACAACCCTAGAGGAAGTTGCAATTCACCACTTAAACGTACCAATTTTTTTTTGTTTTAAGTACAAATAAGATGAAGATAATACATATTGCCAACAACCTCTAAGGCCACGAGACAAGGATTACTTAAAAACCCAAACAACAACTAACATTAAAATAAACCGAAACATTAATCACTTACAAAATTAAGATTACATACATCCCATGCAAGATAAATTACAACAAGGATAATAAATACCTCAAGTTTCTAATTAACATTTAAACAATAAGATTACAACACTCATTCCCCGAATGAGGTAAATCCAACCAAATGATTACATAATACAATTTCCACCTCGATAACAACTGAGGGGCAAAAAAAATACAATAAGAACTGAGAGAACAAGGCATGAGAAGAATCTGATTCCCACGAGCTCTCCAACTGGAAATCACGAACACACGAACATGAAGAAGAACCAACGGAAAGAAGCATGCCACCCGACCACGTGGAACCCAAAGGCCCCACTCCCTCTATGCTAGGAGATAGTAACAAGGATCTCCTAGACAAGACCATCTACCTCTAGACACAAGCTAGCACACTGAACTAAAACAAGAAAAAAACCCACATTACTTAATACAATGGTTATAATGCTTCCAGAGTACAAAATCGAGTACCATCACTATACAAAATAAACCAATGTTACAACACCATACCGACTACTATCATAGGAGTGTCATCGTAAAGGCTGCATAGGATCTCCTGGAAAGTCTTCCTAGGTCCCGGCCCCCCTCTAGGGATATCCTGGAAACCTCAACCGACTCCTGGCCCCACATGCACACCAGAGCGGGATCGATTATCTCTCGTAAAGATGAGATAACGATCTTGCCATTCCAGGCCTTCCCGACTCATCTCAAGTCTCGTACAAGCCCTTGAGCCAATGAGTGAGGCTAAATTATCTTATTAATGTTCAAAGCTACTCTCTCCCTAGTAAGTTAATTTTATTTTTGCTTAATTAACTGACTCTCACACGAGTTATCCTAGAACCACTTTGGGCCCAGTGCTCGTTTGAAAGCCACTCCCCTAGCGACAACACAAAACTCAACCACATGCCAAGGGTAGACAATGCACTAACACTTATCACAAATAATCAAACACCTCAACAGGTAACACATCACTATAGATGTCCAAAACTGAAACCAAAGCGTGCAATACCCAAGGCTAACACAAGGTTGACTAACATAATGAGGCCCACATAACAAACTAATAACTCAACTCAACCACAAATCACAAGGTCACACAACCCATTCAAAGAACCAGGTAACCACTTAAGCTTAACTCACACATAATCCAAGATAGCCAAAGCAAAACATAAGGGACATAGCATCATCTCAAGAAAACACTGTTGGAAGACTTACATGATCAACAAGAAACGACTTAAAGTCAACACTCATATAATCACACATTCTCTACAATCCCAAAAAAGGTAATTTTGACCAACAAACTTTCCCATAATGCGGAAACCAAAGTACAAAACAAAGGCTGACTCACATATAACCACCCATACCAATAAATGAACCCATATTAGGAAGATTCTCAAAATATTCACTCTCATTCCACAACATCGAAGGCGAACAATTAAACACTGAAAACATTTCAGACAAATAAGAAAGCTAATGTTCAGATTTCCTAACTCCATTCAAACACAGATTTCATAACTTGCATTTATCCAGTCAATTGATCCCATTTCTATTCACGACATTGGAATATATAAAGAACAGATCATTTACTCTAAATTTCATAACCATATCCATAATCCAACACTTTAATGATGCAGCTTTCTGGTTAAAATTTAAATCAACTATTCTCCCTAAGTTTCACTAACATATTCAAACTCAAGGTATTTTAATAAATAACATTTAAATTAAATCACTTAATCCATTTTGTAACAAAGGACATTCAATTCAACTAAAATTGATATTTCAAATAAGACATTAGATTTTCCAAACTCCACTCTTGCCTCTAAAAGCATAACGATAATCATCTTAATATATTTGAATTATGACACCCCTTAACGCGTCTATTAAATAAAATACCATTGCAAAATCCATACAATTAAATATAAAAGCATGTTGACATGATTATTTACAAACAAATATTCAAAGTATGAATATACCTTCATGTACAAAGATACTCAATTTAGCCAACTATTATTTTAACAAATATAAAAAGAAGAATTCCATTAATTACAAAATATATCAAATAACTTTTATATTTCACTTAATCATTTCTAAAACCTTATGATTTAACCAATAGAATAAAACATATTTTAACTTATACCAAATTTCATTTAATTTAATATATATTAAATATATTATATTTTATATAATATAATATTAAATATTATAAATATTATATAAAATATAATATAAAATAATATTCATTAAAATTTAAATTGAAATAAAAATAAATAAAACAAAGTAATTTCGAATTAAACAGACATTGGAAAAAGGGCCGAAGCCCAGGGCACGCAGCCCCTGCCTCCCGCCGGGCGGCGGTGGCTGTGTGCAAAGCACACAGTCCGTCCGCCGCCGGGCGGGGTCGGCTATGTGTTCACACATAGCCCGCCCCCCCACCGGGCGGCGTCGGCTATGTGTTCACACACAACAAACGCCTCCCTCCGGCGGCAGCCGCGGTGGGGTGGGGTTTGGCCTCCCACCTCACCACAAAATAAAAAATAAAATAAAAATATATATATATTACTGCGTTTTTCTAGAAACGAAAATCAATAAAATTTTATGGGGTTCTACCCAAAATTTAAAATTTTCTACAATAACAAATATACTTATATATATATTTGTGGGTATCTCCATATATTGATATATATGGTTGTATTCACAAATATATATACTCAAATCTTGATTTCATACCCAAATTGTAAAAATAATCCAACCCAATTCAAGAAAATAGAACTTATTTCAAAACAAGAAAATGGGTTTTCAAAATCTAGTTTTAACATTGAGTTTTCTTGGATTTTCTTCCCATAACTTAGTATAAATTTCTTGTTTGGTTTCAATTCCAAACTATCTACCATTTACCAATTTTAAGAGCTTTTCCATGAATTTCCATAGAATCTAACACTATATTTTCAATCATTCAAAGTGAGCAAGAAGATGAAGGGAGAAATGATGGAACCTTGTGTTTCCTCCAAAATTGCAAGCTTTAACCATGGAGATTTTTCAAGCACTCTTTCGACTCCACCATCTTAGCCTCCTCCAAACCTCTCCACCCAAAATTCAAAACCAAGAATCCATAGAGAGAGATTGAAAGAAAACCCTAAATAAAAATATATCCTTTTTCCAAACTTCCCAAATTCAAATTCAAATTCAACTTCTAATTCCAATTCTAATTCTAATTAAATTCAAATACCAATGCAAACTCACTTTCAAATTCAAACTAAATTCAATTTTCAAATTCATATTAAACTCTTCACAAATATCTTTCCCCAAAATAGTCAACTATTTCAGAAAATATCTTTCTACCCCAAAGTCTTTGCATAAGAAAACATTTGAATTTTTTAATAACTTTAAACAATTTTCTAATTCCAATTTGAATTCAATGTATTTTAGCATTTTATATTCAACAAAAGAATTAAATCTTTTACACTTTTAATTCAAAAGGGATAATTTAATTAATTCACACAATTAATTTAAATTATCAATAAAATAAATCTAATCCACTATTAGATTATTTTATTAATTTATTTAAATTAATTAATACAGTAAATAATTTCCTAGCATTACAACCAAGAGCAATTAATCAACAATTAAGCAACATAAGCCATTTTAACTTGAATTTAATTAAAGATCAAGGTGATCAGGGCAACATGAAACAACCAAACCCGACTACAACCCGACGACACTCGATGACTAGGGTAACGACTTGACACATAAAACCTAGCTACTATCTCCCAATTAGTTTCCGTTGGTCAATAGACATGCTCAAACCTGAAAACCAGGTGGAGTCGATGTCGTATACCTGCCAACCTGCAACAAAGAGCATGTCGAACATGCATATATACATAATATGATCAGACACACCATGAAGAGGAAATCTCAGAATCGTAGGGCACTCACAAGCAAGTGATACAATCCCGTCCCCTTCACCAATACACTCTCACTAACTGACGCATCTAACATCATTAACATGATCAACAACATAGAACATCGTTAAATCAGATATCTTCTAAGTTAATCTAGAACATGTCGTAAAGATGGCATCAGAATAAGATCACATCAAAATATAGCTTTACATCATTTAATTATTGCAATAAGAAGTAACCAAGTTCTAAATTCCCATCATAACATAACAAAGCACAAAATGGAGGGGTGTTACAGGTTCCTCCTGGTCACTAAAGTTGGAGGGAATGAGCCTATAACCAAGAGTTGGTATGGCCCGAACTTTCTTAGGAATTACTGGTTCACTCTTGGTATCCACAAGAATTCTCAAGCGGAATTTGTTCTTCCTCTAATAGGTGATCCAAATTTTATTTTTCTTTACCACTCATGGGTTACCCATCAGATTAGGTTCTAAGCAGGCAAGTGACTCCTCAAGCATGGGACATAACTGGACACCCTCAAATATCGACTATTCAATATGATCAGCCCCACGACCACCTCCTTGTCCATGACTATGACCTCTGTCTCACCCTCGACCTCTACCCTGTCTCCTAGGCATAATCCTACATAGACACAACAAGGTATGAGACAAGGTACACAAACTTAAATCCTATGCAACTAACAACTTAATAGTTTCAACATTATCCCAGAGCGCCCAGTGTAGAAATATTTTTGTGAAAATAATTTTCCCGATTGGAGCATTCATGTAACTGATGAATCTATATATATGTATTTTTTGATGTATACATATACATATACAAATATATATATATGTGTGTGTGTGTGTGTGTGTGTATTTTATGAAGTTTCCTGTAGAAGTATATCATTTAAAATTGTTTTCCCAATTAGTTTATTTGGTTGAAAAAAAAATTTCTATGCTTTCGTTGTGTTTGTGTCATTCTTTAAGGTTATGCGGCGAGGCATTACATATGGTATCAGAGCCAGGTTTTCCCGAGAACCTCTTCCCCAATTTTCAACAACCAAAATTAACAACCTCCTTCAATTTTTAACAACCTCTCCAAAATATCTTTTCTCATTGTCGTGAAGTATCCGCTTTCGTCTTTCAATTAATGCAAATATTCTCTCTGAGAATTCATTCCCAACAACAATCTTTAATTATTATTTTTTTAACACAAGTCATACACAAAATATCTTTTCCAAAACAAATCACAGCTATTTCCTCTAGATATTTACAAGATAATTGTGCATTAATAATTCAAAATCATATATTAATTTCTAATAAAATTTAATCTAATTAATTTAATCACTTTATAAAATAAAATAAATTTAATTAATTAAATTAAATATAAAGCTTCTAACAACATTAATCAAAATTAATTAAATAATCACAAAAAAAACCATTATAAACATTAATTAACATTAATTTCCCACAGAACATACCTTGCAAAATAAATAAATGACAAGGCAAATGTGGAAAACATAACAACAAAGCATACTAAAACAAGGACTGGCGACACACTGTGACTAGGGTTGTGGTTTGACAAGGAAACCCCATTACTATCTCCCAATCAACAATACCGTTGGGAAATGGACACACTCAAACTTGTGAATCCAAGTGAAGCTGATGTCCTATACCTGCAATCTTGCAATCAAAACATATGTCGTACATATATATATATAAATCATGAATCAAACATACCGTGAAGAGAAAATCATGGAATTGCAGGGCGCTCACAAGCAAGTGATGCAATCTCGTTCCCTTCACCAATACAGTCACATCAAAACTAATGAAAATAAAACATCAATTAACTACAGATGATATATATCAGAAACACACTAAAAAACTACCAATAGAACATAAACAATCTGAAACAAAGTAAAACAACTGAAGGGGTACTACATAGGTGCTATTTCCATATCATTCAAAGTTGAAGTTGAAGGCATAGTTGGGTTTGTCCCCATAATTGCATTTTCTTCCATATTCACCATCTCCACATTTGCATCATCTACATTCATCTTGTTATTCATGGTTTCCTCTTCAACATTCATGGAACTAGATGCCTCCAAATTTTTCATTTGACGAATCCTTTCTCTTCTATCCCTTTGTCTTTGTGCCTCCATTTCTTTATTTGCTTGAATTTCTTCGGGTGTCATTAACTTTCTACATTTATTTTTCCTTTGCTTATGATTACCAAACCCTCTTTGATAACAAAACAAATGATTCTTAACCTATTTTCAATTTGCCTTCTCCTTCAAATATTCAAATAAAACTATGTAGTATGAAGATCCTTTCTTCTATAAACTTTGAAGTAAAAAAACATCATGTGAATACATCCAAAAGTTCTCTTTTACCAAATCTTCTTGTACTTGATTCCACTTCAAAAAATTCAACCTGCACTTGTCTCTTCCAACAATTTGAATACAATATGCCCTGTTAAGAGATTGCACAAGACAAAATTGCAATAAAAAATGCAGAAAATGGTGCTTTCATACCATACTACAAAAAAGGAATGTTGCATAAAAACTGTGCTCTATTAGTATTTTCCAAATTGGGAAAAAAATGGATAAATAAGAAATGTGTACACGTTCCCTTTACCAAATGTGTAAATAGATAATGCTTACGTGTTATATAACGTGTACACATTCTATTTAAATAATGCGTACATGTTTTATAACACATACACACTATTAAAATTTTGAATCTCCAACCCACATGCAGCCTTGGTTTTAGGCTCGGGAAAGGCTTGGAAACCCGTCCCTTAGCCTTTGACCTATAACTAAAAAACTAAAGCAGATTGAAGAAAATGTCCAACTTTGGCAATATGGCTAATGAACCTTTTTTGGAGTCAATCTATGGAATTAAAACCCATTAGAGAACTCGATGTCTAGTTTCGAAATATATAATTTTATTAATATTGGATTATATTTGTTATTTTTTAATTAAATTCTAAGCAAACTAGTCCTTAAACTTGAAATATAAGGCTTTTTTTGGTTTTTAATAACTTTTTTTTAGTTAAGTTTCTTGTAAAAAAATTTATATGGCATCAATCTTCAGACAATTCTATATATTAATGATTTTTTTTTTTTTTAAATGTTTAGTTTAGGTCCAATTATGTTGTCCATACACATTGATTTTAAAACAATGCTTAAGACCAATAAAATTCAATAAAAAAATATTAAAAAAAAAAAAAATTCTCATCAATCTTCATGATGTTAGCTTTCTTTCCCCAAAAGGAATTAACAAAATGCTTTTATTTGGGTCAAAAAGTGGAGTCCGTACATGTGCATGGTATGGTAAAAATAATAATTTAAAAAGTGGTTAAATATATACATCCCTATCAAAATTTAATTTCTATCATCTAGGTATTTGAATAAATTACATATTTGGAAACTAGATTCAAAATACTAAATTTCATATTAGTGACTTTTTTTAAGATTCATTGTGTAAGTGCTTCAAATTTTTAGTCCAAGTGTGACAAATTTTGAAAAACAACAAAAAAATTCCACTTTTTGAGCTTTTTGTGGACCCAACTTCTTGCATCAGCCTGTCTACCAAAGCATCTTATCAAATAGTTCATTTCCTTGCTACTATGGCTAAAAGCCTAATACGGGTTCTTTTGGACAAGCTAAAAATTCTTGAAAAAATCTATCAAAGCTTAATAGTAAATATGGATTATCATGGCATTCCAACACCATGGTCTTGGAATGCCATGAAAAGCCATCGAAAAGCAATAGAAATAGTTCATTGCCTTGTTTATGGCTTTTCATGGCATTCTAATCACCATGGTGTTGGACTGCCATGACAATCCATATTTACTATTATGCTTTGATAGTAAACACCCAATGTTTTCCAACATCCATATAAATGCATAGTATGATTGCAAGTTGGAAAACATAGTGGGAGGTGAGTATATGTCTGCTAAAACACAATGGCAAGCCAAAGATAATAAACCATACATATAAACAACTCATTGCCTTGTCTATGGCTTGCCATGGAATTCCAATCACCATGGCGTTGGAATGCCATGGAAATCCATATTACTATTATGCTTTGATAGTAAACATATAATGTTTTCCAACAACCATATACATGCACAATGTGATTGCAAGTTGGAAAACACAGTGAGAGGTGAGTATATGTCCGCCAAAACATAGTGGCAAGCCATAGATAAGCAATCATACATAGAAACAGTTCATTTCCTTGTATATGGCTTGTCATGGCATTCCAATCATCATGATGTTGTAATGCCATGACAATCCATATTTACTATTATGCTTTGATACCAATGTTTTCCAACAACCATATACATGCATAATATGATTGTGAGTTGGAAAAAATAGTGGGAGGTGAGTATATGTCTACCAAAACACATTGGCCAGCCATAGATAAGCAATCATACATAGAAACAATTCATTTCCTTGTCTATGGCTTGTCATGAAATTCCAATCACCATGAGACCGCATTTTTTTGAGGCATTTTTTTAAACAGTTCACTGCCTTTTCTATGTTGTTGCTTACTATTATGCTTACTAATATGCTTTCATAGACAACCTGGCAGTGAAATTTTTGAAAAAATTCCTCAAAAAAATGTACTCATGGAATGCCATGACAAACAAATGCAATTGGCAGTTGCAATTATCACTCTAGTATGAATGAATTAATATCTTTGAGAATAGTACTTGGTTGCATAGGTAGAGTTCCCTATAGTTGTGGGTATAGTTTCAGAATATACTTTTGATACATATACTAAAGATGACAAGATATATCTATGAGCCAAAGTGCATTGCTTGTTAAATAAGGCGTTTCCCATTTTGTAACAAAATTTTGTTAGGGGATCTCCATCTACAATTATCACTCTAATTATCACCATATATCTACAATTATCACTCCAATTATCTATAATTATTTTGGAAAACATAGTGGGAGGTGAATATATGTCTACCGAAACATAGTGGGAAGCCATAGATAAGCAATCATGCATGGAAACAGTTCATTGCCTTGTCTATGGCTTGACATGGAATTCCAATCATCATGAGACCACATTTCTTTGAGGCATTTTTTCAAATAGTTCACTGCCTTGTCTATGTTGTTGCTTACTATTATGCTTTCATAGGCAAGGCAACAAATTATTTGAAAAAATGGCTCAAAAAGATATGGTCTAATGGAATGCCATGACAAGAAAATGCAATTGGAAGATGCTCCTATTTATTAGTTATGTAATGTGAAGTAACAACATAACTGCTTAGGTTGACTTTGTAAAAAGATTAGATTGTAGTTTAAATTTTGTCATCTATTAGCATCTACTTATTAGTTATGCAATGTGAAGTAATGCTTTGAGTTTGAAAGATGTGCAATGCAATGAAATGGAAACACTGGATGTGTATAAAACTACAACCCACATCACAACATACCTAAGCCCTTGTGGTTTTTAAGCCTATATATGTACATGTGCATTACAAATAGCAAGAATGCCAATTTCTTGCCATTATTGGAAATAAAGAATAAACTTGTTAAAAGTGGAATATAGAGTGTTAATAATTGTTGGAAAACAATGGGTTTTTATAAAAAAATGCCTTTCATTACATTCCTAAGGTCTAAATAACAAAGGATTTTCAAGACATTCATACTATTTTGTAAAATTCTAAGATGCAAAATATCGGGTTTTACAAAATCTGCAACCCACTTAATGTTTAAAAACCATTTACAAAAAAAAACCCTCATAATTTTTTTAAACCCTTTACAACTAACAACCCCAATGGTTAGAAACCCCTCACCTCACTTCAGTTATTTTTTATCTCCCCATGCTATCCAACCTTTCACTTTCAACATGCATAATCATAAAGCTAACAACACACAGTGTTAATGGTTGTGGGAAACACTAGGTGTTTATAAAATGGTGCCTATCATTACATTCCTATGGTCTAAATAAAAAAATATTTTCAAGACATTCATACTATTTTATAAAATTCTAGGTTGCAAAACACTAGGGTTTTTGAAACCTGCAATCCATTTAATGTTTGAAAACCCCTTATAGAAAACAACCCACATAATGTTTTAAAATCCTTTAGAAGTAACAACACAATCAGTTACAAACACCTCACCTCACTTTTGTTAGTTTTTCATCTCCAACAATTGCAACTCCACCCCCTTGCTCTCCAACATGTCAATTTCAACCTGCAAAATGAGAAAAACCACAACACAAAGTGTTTCCCAAGAACAATACTTGTTACAATTTAAAACACGTCTTAATCATGTAAGTGCCCCTTTCCTACCCACAGTGAATAGATAGCTTCGCGTGCAAGGAAAAAAATGGTGACATAATTTGAAGTGACGAGAAACACAAGCTAACGCCTTCATTATCTCCTTGTTTTCCTCATTGTGACATTTCCCCCCATCTTCCAGTTTCGTCACTTTTGTCATCCGTCTCGTAGGCCCCTCGTGATGCCATCTCATCATGTTATGTATGTTTCCATGTATGTTGTTATGTATGTTTTTATGCAGTATTATATGTACATAGTTGCATTTTCTCAAGAGATTAGCCACGTCCACATCATATAGTAGAAATACAATAAAAATTCTATTATAATAATAATTATTATATATATTTAATTATACTTATGATTATTGAAAATAATTATTATTTAAATTTAATAATTTTTCAAATTTACTTGAATTAAATAATATTATCTAATCATCATATAGTAAAAACACAAAAGAAATTGTATTCTTATTTCATTTAGAAGCTTCTTATATTAATATTGCACTATATTTATATAATTTTGTATTAAATTTATATAATATAATATTATTCATTTTTTATTATTCAAAATAATTATTGTATGCATTGTTTATTATATTATATTATATTATAATTATGCCAGTATTGGCATGGTGTGATGGTTTATAGGTGGCATTGTTGTTCTTGCCACCAAGGTTCAAACCTTGTTGGGGTGGTATTGTTGAATGGTTGTATCCGGTTCATAGCTCCGGTCAAAAGCGTTTACCCCTTGAATAAAAAATAAATATTATATTATAATTATAATTATTAGATAAATTTCATTATTTTGCAAATTAGATGAATTTAATTGTTTAATTAAAAGTTAAAATAGTAAAATTTATATTATATTATACTTTTGATTGTTATTACATAATTATTATAAAAAAAATAATTATTGAATTAAAAATTCATTTGTTAAATTTTATATTAGATTATACATATTATTATTTAACAAAATTATTTTTATATAATTATCATTTCTTTCTTTTCTTTATAAATATATTATATTATCATTTCATTTTATTTATAATTTATTGAATATAAAATAATCAATAAATTATTATTTAAATTTATATTTATGTTCTAAAAATTGAGAAACTATTGTGGAGTAAATAATAATAAGAGAAATATCTTTGATAATAAGTGACATCTTTGTTTACTGTTTGTACCATGGTGTTTGTTCCTTCTTAGACTCACATCAGCTCTCAAATGGCCAAGAAACATAGCAAGAAACATTTAGTCCAAAAATCTTCCAAAAAAATGTTCGAAGAACAAGACAAATCAAAAGATTGGCAAAAATCAACACCTCAAATTAGAAAGGAAACAAAAATTTCTTGGTTGTGTGAAGAGTCCTGCTAAACAACACAAAATAATTAGAAAATTTGCTGACAAAGATTAGTAAATTATTATTTATATTCATCAATAAGCAAATGAAATCATTTTTCTTTTCTAAAAGGAAAAAAGCAGTTGATTTGTCATCCTTTGCCAACATGCCAAATCAGAACTTTTTTTAAAAGGAACTCCTTTTAAATCATTAAAATGAAGCAAACAAACTTTGTTCTAAAAATGCATCTTTTAGATATTGTTTGAAAAAATAAATTATAAACCAAATCCAACTTAACAGTTCAGGTTTAAATTAATTACAAGTTGCTACTAAACCAAGATAAACCTTTTACACTACTAAAGTTTGGGCAAAAGATTTATACATTTCTTGATGCCTTATAAAATCCAGCCATAAGCACATACAACCAGCCGTCACCATTTTGTAGCAACCATTTTAATCAAAGATAGATGTGTAACCACTTAGATCAAGTATGAAACAACACCTTAATGAATTTTGGACACTATTACATTTGCTTTGATGGCCATACCAAACTATAATTTTAACATACTTTAATACTCACCAACAAAAAAAAAAATGATATTTAAAATAGTGACAATAAATTAAATAAAAAAAATCATGCTAAAACAAAATAAGAAAAACAATAACTATAGAGACACAACTTTCCTCTATTCAATAATAAACCCTAGAAACCCTACATGCATTGTTTTAAATGTATAAAGCAATAGGAAGTTCAATTAAAAAATCCTTGAAATGCACAACCCATGCAAGAAATGACATGTTTAATGATAAAAAAAATACAACTCATAAAATCCTTTTAAAAGTCTGATCTAAACACTGCCATATTAAAATAGAAGGACAATGACCAAGATCCTTGTGTAAATGATGGTTTAGATCAGACTTTTAAAAGGATCTTATGAGTTGTATTGGTGTTGTACAAAATATGTTTTTGCAAATGATGGTTAGTTATACCCACTATTTTCCCATAGTTTTGGAAAGTGAATTGGAGAGATTGGGAGGAGCCATTACCACATAAAGTATAGTAGGATTCTTACCCAAATTGATAAGGATGGGGTTGGAATCTTTGATTTTTGAAGATGTGAAGTTGCTAAGCTTTGTTGTTATGTTATCAATTTGATTATAACTTGAATATCTAAATATAAATGTTTATGTCAAAACCATAGTCAAAGTATAAATCATTATAGTCAACAATTGTGCCTAATCAACTCTTTATTTTCATATACCATTTTAAGAACTAAATGCAGTTCTCATTGCTCAAGAAAAAAATTGTAACTTAATTTATTGAGAATATTGTAATTACAATTATATTTATGTGAAAATGGTAGTTATATCATATTGTTATTCGGTTGCAACTATATATTCTAACAACAATGTATATGGAAACTTGATATTGGTCGTGCACCATTCATTCTTGTGTATTTGTACATACTAACAACTTTATTTTGTTAGGAAATTAACGTGCCTGTTGATGGTGTTTTCTGTGTTGGAAATATGTGTCTCAATCTCACAGGCTAGAACCTCTAAAAGAGAAAAGTTGGTGTGAAATATTTTCTGTTTGGCCAACTAGCAGTTGTACAACCTTGTGGAATGTTTAGGTCACCAAGACCTTGTTACTGTCATGTCGACTGAAGCTATCGCTGTAACTTGTGGTGTTCGGTGTAACCCTCTGCGAGTGGGTTGGTCTGGCCGACAGACCATTCTTATCAAATATCGGGGAGACTCTAGGTGACAAGCGGTGTTAGGGAGATTCATAGTGACTGGAGTCATAGGAGTAACTCATATGCTTCGGTATGAAGTCTTATCGATATGGAAAGTCTTGCCGATAGTGATACACTTGGAGTCATCAGAGTAACATATAAGGGTTTGGTAAGAACTCTTGGCGACAGGTGTTTGTCTCACCAATGTTGTGGGCTATCTTCGGTATAACTCTTGTCGAAAGTTGATCTCGGGGTGACTTGAAGATTTTGGTAATAACTCTCAGTGATAATGGTAAGTCTTGCCAACAATGCAACATGTGTTTGTTATCGGATGTCTTCGGTATGACTCCTGGCGAAAGGTGGTCTCAGGGTAACATGGAGGCTTCGGTATGAAGTCTTAGTGATGAACGAAGTCTCACCAACAGTGGAACATTGCGGAGTAACTTGTAGGCATCGGTATGATCTCTTGGAGAAGAGCGATAGTCTCACCGAAGGGAAAGCTGATAGCTATGTGACCTTTGAACATCAGTATGACATCTCATCGAATAGCGATTGTCTTGTCGATGAGAATGTTGAGGTTGATGTGACTTGTGAACTCAGTGTAACGTCTTGCCGATGGTCAAGACTCTTGGCGATAATGACAATCAAGTCTTGTGGCATCGGGAAGACATGGTTAGTGTCTCACCGACATGCAACACAGGTTGAACGCCTTTGACCGAGTGATGACTATCCTACGTGGTGAGTCTATGACCAATCAGAGAAGTCGAATGGGAACCGCTAGCAGTTAGACTATTGTGGCCGTTACTGAGAGGAAGATTGACAGACCATGGGCATCATGAATATACTCAAGAATTACAGACGTTGTTTGGTTCGATGGTTGCATGAACAGTGGTAAGAATAGTTCGATGTATGATCAGTGTGAATTCAATTATGAGAGAATTGTAACTTGAATATTCTATATAAGGTTGATCATTGTGAATGCTGCTGTAAATTGACATCAGAGAGAGTGAAGCCTGTACTCTATATGTAATTTCATTACTATAATACAAAGGGTTTTTCTTGGTGTGGTGGGTTTTTCTCCTGTAAGGGTTTTCCCACGTAAATCTGGTGTTCATCTGTGTATGATTATTTCTTTGTTTCTATTATTGATTTCAAGTGTATCTTAATTGGACTGTAATTGAAAATTTAAAAGTATCTCTGCATTCTTCCCTGAGGTTTTCACATTAGGAGAGTTAGTTCTGCACCTTAGCTTTCCTTACAAGTGGTATAAGAGCCTAGCCAGTTGTGTTATCCTTGTGGGTACGTTTGGTTTTTTGTGTCAATTTCTATTCAGTGGCAGTCTTTTAGAAGTTTGGTAATTTGAATTACAGGTTAAGATGGCAAGCATGTCAGGAAAGATTGAAATTGAGAAATTCAATGGTAGCAATTTTGAGTTGTGGAAACTTAAAATGGAAGATCTGTTGGTTGATCATGATCTTTGGATTTTTGTGTCTGGAACGAAGCCTACAAGAATGAAGCAAGAGGATTGGGAGCTTGTAGATAGAAAATCAAAGGGGTTGATAAGGCTCTGTTTAGCAGACTCTATTCTTCTGAATGTTCATGAAGAAAAGACTGCATCTTCCTTGTGGAAAAGACTGGCAGCTATTTATCAGGGCAAGTCCTTGGTGAATAAATTGTTCTTGAGGAAGAAGCTGTACTCTTTGAGAATGCAGGAAGGAGGACCTGTTGCTGATCATTTGAACACATTCAACATGTTGATTGCACAGTTAACATCTATGGGTGTGAAGATTGATGAAGAGGATCGCTGTATGCTGTTATTATGTTCTTTGCCAGATTCTTGGGATCACTTGGTGATGGCTATTGGGAGTACAACATCCAATTTTAAGATGGAAGATGTTGCTTCTTTGTTATCAGAAGAGATGAGAAGGAAATCTTCTGAGATGGTGAAGGAGTCTCTTGCTGTTAGAGGTAGATTGAAAGATAATGGCAACAAGAAGGACAAGAAGTCCAAATCAAAATCAGAGGGGAGATCAAAGTCTCCTGGAAAGAAGTCCAAGGTGAAGTGCTGGAATTGTGGAAAACCTGGTCATGTTTGAAAGGATTGTAAAGAAGAGAAAAAGAAGAAGTATTCTTCTGACAATGATTCTTCTCAGAGTGATGCAAATGCCTTCATTGCAGCCTTGGCTACGCAAACATCAGATGATGTCTGGCTGATTGATTCTGGAGCATTTTTCCACATGACATCTCATAGAGATTGGTTCACAAAGTATGAAAACTATGATGGTGGAAAGGTGTATTTGGCAAGTGATTCATCATTGGAAATAGTTGGTCGTGGAAGAGCCAGATTTCAATTCCCTAATGGAAGAGTGAAGGGAATCAATGATGTAATGCATATACCAGGTCTGGCTCAAAATCTACTTTCTGTTAGTAAGCTGAATGATATTGGAGTGCAAGTCATGTTCTCTGAAAATGATTGCAAGATGACTAGAGGCTCTATGGTGCTAGAAAGAGGTGCTCGTGTTGGTACCTTGTATAAGCTTGATGCACATGTTGTGCAATGCAATCGTGTCTCTGCCAAGTCATAGAAAGCTACTCATGGAGGTAAAGAGGAAGAAATTCCTGATAGTGTAAACTCTATGGAAGTTAAACTTCTAGCATAAAAGACTATGCTTTGGCATCATAGGCTATGCCACATTGGAGAGAAAGGTTTAAAAATTTTGAAGAATAAAAACCTAGTTGAGGGGCTTGAAGATTGTAACCTTGAAGATTACAACACCGTGTTTCATTTTATTCCAGTCCTCACAAATCTTCTGGTTTGCTTGATTATATACATTCTGATGTTTTTAGTCCAGTGAATGTTCCTTCTTTGTCTAATTCAAGGTACTATGTATCATTCATTGATGATTATTCGAGAAGAACATTTGTTTATTTTTTGAAAAGTAAATCAAAAGTGTTCAGTCGGTTTAAGGAATTTAAGAACCTTGTAGAAAATTAGATTGGAAGAAAAATAAAATTTTTAAGGACTGATAATGGCGGTGAATTTTGTTCTGATGAATTCGAGATGTACTATAAAGATCATGAGATTAAAAGACATAAAACTACACCTTACACTCCACAAAAAAATGGAGTTGCAAAAAGGTTCAAAAGGACAGTGATGGAAAAAGCACGAAGTATGCTAAGTAGTGCTGGCTTGGAGGAGAAGTTCTGGGCTGAGGCAGTTGCTACAACATGTTACTTGATAAACCGTTCTCCGAATTCCTCTCTTGTTGAGAAAACACCTTTGGAAGCATGGTCTAGTAAGAAGCCCTCTTTAAGACACATTCAAGTTTTTGGCTGTAAGGCATATGCACATGTGCCGTATGAGAAAAGATCTAAATTGGAGAACAAGGATGTCAAATGTATTTTTATTGGTTATAGTGCTGGCATAAAAGGACACAAGCTTTGGAATCTTGATACGGAGAAGGTTCTGTACAACAAAAGTGTTATCTTTAGTGAGCTAAAGCCTTCTACCTTGGATCTACAGTTAGAGACAAAATCAAAAAATGAAAAGGATGTAGTTGAAATTCCTTCGACACCAGATAAAGAGGAATTGAAAATTCAAAATGTCCCTAAAATTGAGGAGAGCTCAAGTAGTTCTGAGAGTTTTGATGAAGAAGAACAACCTCAGCCTCAGCAAGTGAGGAGGTCAACTCATGAAAGAAAGCAACCTGATAGGTATGGGTTCTCTTTGATAGATTCTACTTATGCCTATGCTTTAATTTCTAGCACTGATGAGCCTAGGACTATGAAATAGGCATTTAGAATGTCTGACTCAAACTCTTGGTTGGAAGCCATGAATGAAGAAATGGCATCATTAGAAAAGAATGATACTTGGAGTTTGGTGCCCTTGCCTAAAGGCAAAAAAATTGTTGGCTACAAATGGGTATTTAAAAAGAAAATAGGTCTGGATGGCATTGTGGAAAAATACAAGGCAAGGTTGGTTGTGAAGGGTTATTCCTAGGTAGAGGGAATTGATTATGGAATTTTTTTTTTCTCCTGTAGCTAAGCTGACATCTATTAGATTTCTTTTCTCACTTGTAGTAGCGTATGACTTAGAGATTGAACAGATGGATGTGAAGACAACATTTCTTCATGGTGATCTTGAAGAAGAGATTTATATGTCCCAACCTGAGCACTTTGTGGAAAAAGGTAAAGAAAAACTAGTTTGCAAGTTGAATAAATCATTGTATGGATTAAAGAAATCTCCTAGAATCTGGTACCAGAAGTTTGAAACTTTTGTTTTTTCATTGGGATTTGTAAGATCAAAATATGATCATTGTGTGTATTACAAAGCTAAAAGTGATCAAGTTCTTATTATTGCTCTCTATGTTGATGATATGTTGTTCATAGGCAATAGTAAGTTAATGATTTATGATCTTAAGTCTCAGTTGTCTACAAAGTTTGAAATAAAAGATCTTGGTGCAGCAAGGTATATTCTGGGAATGGAAATAACTAGGAACAGGAAGGATAGAAAACTTTGGCTCAGTTAGAGTAATTATATTAATATTGTTCTAGAGAGATTTTGTGTGAATGATTGCAAGCAGCTAGTTCCAGTTTTGCAGGGAACAAAGCTATCTATTGAAGACTATCCAAAATCTCCTACTGAGATGGAGGACATGACCAGTGTACCTTATGCTAGTGTGGTTGGCAGTCTTATGTATGCAATGGTCTGTATAAGGCAAGCATTTCCCAAGCAGTGGGAGTACTTAATCAGTTTATGGCTAATCCTAAAAGGACACATTGTGATGCTGTGAAAAGATTTTTTAGATATTTGAAGGGAACTTCTGAATATGTTTTGTGTTACCATGGGAACTTGGTTGAATCATAGAGGACTCTCAGTATTCAAGGCTATGTGGATTCTGATTGGGCGGGGGACATTGACAGTAGAAGATCCACTAGTGGATATATTTTCATGATGAATGGTGGTGCAGTGAGTTGGATGAGTAAGTGGCAGACTGTAGTCGCTTTGTCCACTATAGAAGCAGAATACATGGAAGCTACACATGCCTATAAAGAAGCAATCTGGTTAAAATATTTGTATTCTAACATTGGTTTTGATGTAGGGAAAATAACTATTTACTGTGAAAGTCAGAGTGCTATTTGTTTGGCAAAGAATCCTACTTTCCATGCTAGGACAAAACATATAGATGTACATTATCATTTTGTACGAGATATGGTGGAGGATGGAAAGGTATCTTTAGAAAAAGTGGATACTATGGAGAATGTTGCAGATGCATTGACGAAGCCAGTGAGCATAGACAAGTTCAGGTGGTGTGCCAATTCGATGGGCCTCAGTGCCCATGAATGATAGTAGTTTTTTTGTTCTCTAGAGGTTCCAGTGTGATCTTCGTCAAGTGGGAGATTGTTGGAAATATGTGTCTCAATCTCATAGGCTAAAACCTCTGAAAGAGAAAAGTTGGTGTGACATATTTTATGTCTAGCCGACTAGTAGTTGTGCAACCTTGTGGAATGTTCAGGTCATCGAGACCTTGTTACTGTCATGCCGACTGAAGCTATCACTGTAACTTGTGGTGTTTGGTGTAACCCTCTGCCAAGTGGGTTGGTCTGGCCTACAGGCCATTATTATCGGATATTGGGGAGACTTTGGGTGACAAGTAGTGTCGGGGAGATTCATAGTGACTGGAGTCATTGGAGTAACTCATATGCTTCAATATGAAGTCTTATCAATATGGAAAGTCTTGTTGATAGTGATACACTCGGAGTCATTAGAGTAACACATAAGGGTTCGGTAAGAACTCTTGGCGATGGGTGTTTGTATCACCGATGCTGTGGGTTGTCTTTGGTATAACTCTTGTCGAAAGCTGATCTTGGGGTGACTTGAATATTTCAGTAATAACTCTCAGCGATAGCAGTAAGTCTTGCAGACAATGCAACATGTGTTTGTTATTGGATGTCTTTGGTATGACTCCTAGAGAAAGGTGGTCTCGGGGTAACATCGAGGCTTTAGTATGAAGTCCTAGCGATGAATGAAGTCTCGCCGATAGTGGAACATTGCGGTGTAACTTGAAGGCATCAGTGTGATCTCTTCGCGAAGAGTGATAGTCTCACCGAAGGGAAAGCTGATATCTATGTGACCTTTGAACATTGGTATGATGTCTCATTGAATGGCGATTGTCTCGCCTATGAGAATGATGAGGTCGATGCGACTTGTGAACTCAGTGTAACACCTTGTCGATAGTCAGGACTCTTGGCGATAATGATAATCAAGTCTTGTGGCATCAGGGAGACACAGTTAGTGTCTCACCGACATGCGACACAGGTTGAATGCCTTTGACTGAGTGATGACTATCCTATGTGGTGAGTCTAAAACCAATCAAAGAAGTCAAATGGGAACCGCTAGCAGTTAGACTGTTGTGGCCGTCACTGAGAGGAAGATCGACAGACCATAGGCATCATGAATATACTTAGGAATTGTAGACGTTGTTTGGTTCGATGGTTGCATGAACAGTGGTATGAATAGTTCGATGTATGATCAATGTGAATTCAATTCTGAGAGAATTGCAACTTGAATATTCTGTACAAGGTTGATCATTGTGAATTTTGTTGTAAATTGACATTAGAGAGAGTGAATCCCGTACTCTGTATGTAATTTCATTACTGTAATACAAAGGGGTTTTTCTTGGTGTGGTGGGTTTTTCTCCTGTAAGGGTTTTCCCACATAAATCTAGTGTTCATTTGTGTATGATTATTTCTCTATTTCTGTTATTGCTTTCAAGTGTATCTTAATTGGACTATAATTGAAAATTTAAAAGTATCTCTGCATTCTTCCCTGAGGTTTTCACGTTAGGAGAGTTAGTTCTACACCTTAGCTTTCCTTACATTTTGCACAACAAAAACTCAGACAAAATATAATATCCTATCTCTCTTGAAAGGTAAATCTCTATCAACAAGCCTAAAGAGATAACCCCAAGGTCTCTAATGTCAGGCCTTGACAATGCATAAACAGCTCAGATAATATGTGAAAATGCTGGTAATCACAAAGGGACCTTACTACAAGAAAATGTTGAATCTCTAATTTATTAGATCTGGTAGAATGATGATACTTGTAATCCTAATTCTAACCCAAATGATAAAGAAATAACAAAAGATAAGGGTTTTAAGAGAGACTCCTAAGATTTAAATTATTCCTAAGATTAACAATGCAAATGATGAAATACTTGAAATGGACCAATCCCTCATAAACTAATTCCTGCTTGACCCAGATGAATCTGCAATCTTACAGAAATAGTGCAATCTTCTATGGTATTAAAGATTTTTCAGATCATGAACATTTATCCAAGACAACCCTAAGGAAATTGAAATGAATAAACCTTCACAATTGAACTAACCACAATAGATATATGATCTAGGCTAACTTTGCAAAGTAACTAACAGTCAGCTAGCTGCAAAAAGTATGGACTAGGGATTGCTGCAAACACTTCAAGCATCAAACCATAAACACCATTGAATCATGTCTAATTCTAAATCTAGCATATATCAAAGATATTGACTATTCTTCAAAGATTTTCTAAAGATGGAATAACAAGAACCATGCCAGATAAGAATAACACAAGTATGGCACCAAAGCACAATGTCATTACTTGCATCAAATTATCCACTAAAGCAACAATTCCAGTTTTCTGTTACAATATTTGCTTGAAAAAAACTAATTCCAAGCTCTAGCTCCAATATCAAAATTCTCTAGCCCCTTACAAATGACACAAAATTCCATATTTATAGAAACCCCCCAAGATATGTCAGCCTTGTAGACATCGAAAATATATAGATTGATATCGCACACTCAATCCTGATCTATTAACATTGCTTCATCCTAAATTATCCTTTTGTCTAACCATTTAATTGAATAGCCTTATTCGATTAAAGTCATCATAATTCCCATTTTAATTAAATAAATCCCTCAATTTAATTAAATCATCATCTCTGTGTAATTAGCTAGGTCATTTCATCTTCCTATCTTTATTTAATTAAATAATCCATATTATTTGATTAAATCTCTAAAGTTAATCTAATTAAATTAAATAAATCAAGCATTTATCTAATTTAATCTAACATCACCCCCTTTGGTTAAATATATCAAATATATTTATTTAACTAAGTCTAAATCATTCTTTTCTCATTTTGAGTTATTTAAATCCTAAAATCTAAGTCAAAATGGTCAAATCAACTAACATCATTTAAATTAATCAAATCATGATCAATGCTAATCCTAATCACTCAAATCCTCTAGATTTTGTAACTTGCACAATTAAATCATTTAGTTGATTTAATAATTCCCTATTTACTTTCAAAATGGCATCAAAAATGGAATATTCCACCAAGTTTGAAATCTCCCCCCAAATTGACTTGTCCATCCAACAAAGCATTTAAAGCTCTTACATTATCTCTTACATGTCTCCCACTTGGCATTTAACTCATCTTTCATCCCCCCTAAACAT
>VDFB02000003.1:568387469-568414821 GCA_007258455.2 Sequoia sempervirens | reverse complement strand
GTGCCAAACCAGATTAGAATTGAAAGAGAACCCAGGATGAAATACATGATCACAAAATATCAAAATACCTCCAATGAATTTATGATATCAGAAGTATGGGTAATTACGTGCTTGCAGCCCCTTTTAAGGAGTCAAATGTAGAGGAAGTCCTTATGCTGCATACAATGCCTATTGATCTCACAACAAAATCTAATAGAATTGAAGCTCTGGTGGAACCAGTTGAAAATGATGATGATCCTGAAGATAATCAGCTCAGTTTGCTGGATAATTTCCAAGAATTCATTTAGAAATGCATTGAGGATTAGATTCAGTTGGGTAGGGAAATGAATTTTGAAGATTTTCTCTTGCCAAATTGGTGTAGGGTCCATAATGCCTCCCATTCTAAACTAGATTGTTGCTTATGCCAGACTGCAGGGGAACAAATGTAGAAATGTATCAATCCCATCCTAGCAGTCAAAATCAATATCCAGAATGTTCAGGAGGACCCTAAAGGGAAGAAAGTGATGCTTTTTGAGGAACCTTCCAGCAACAACAGTGCAAGAGATACAACAAGGAATTCTACAGTTGTTGGTTGTTGGAATTTAAGGTTTGATGGATCTAAGTCGAAACAAGGAGTTGGAGTAGGATTTGAGCTAATCAGTTGAAGAGGTAATACTTTCTTTTCTGCTCATAGAATTCAATTCCATTGCACTAATAATGTAGTAGAATATGAGGCTTTGGTCCATGGGTTGTTAATGGCACTAAAGAAAAAGGTCAAGATTTGCAAGTTTTTGGGGATTCTGAGTTAGTGGTTAAGCAAGTTAGGAGGAAATACTCTTTTCATGACAAAAGAATGACCAATTATAGACACAGAGTATGGGAATTTATTGAAGGATTTGATGCCTTCAACATTCAGTTGATACCATGCAATAAGAATCAAACAGTTGATTCCCTTACTCAGGCAGCCAGTACATTGCAACCTTTGTCCCTTTTGGGATTGAATAAGTTTACATTGGAGTTAACTCCAGTGCCTTCAGTGCCTGACAATGTCACCAACTTCTAGGTATTTGAAGATGATAAGAATATTTTGGATTTTATCACGAGTTTAGATGTTTTTTCTTCTCAGATTATTGATCAAACTAAACCTCAAGAAGTAGAGATGGATTTGTAAGGAGTAATCAATTTGAAGACTAATACTATTCCCAAAGGAATGATGCAGTTAGAAAGTATTTTTTATTTGGATAAGGTCAGAGATCAAGAAAAAGATGCCAAGAACGAGTCCATCAGTGGATAGTGTGAAACATATAATATGGGAATTCATGAGGATGTCAGGAATGTCTTCATTGGTAAAGTATGTACTCTAGAAGAGAGGAGAGGCATAATCGATGCATTACATACATATCAAGATGTGATAACCTAGAGTTATGAGGATTTGAAAACTTATGACATGTCAATTATAACTCACACTATCCCTCTAAGACTAGGAGTGAAACCTTTCAGACAGAGGAAAAGACCCATCAATGCCTTACTGGAACCCATAATTCAGAAGGAAGTGTAGAAGTTGCTGTCTACAAGAATCATATTCCCAGTTACACACTCCACCTGGGTTACAAACTTGGTTCCAGTGCGAAAGAAGAATGGTGAAATTAGGTTGTGTGTGGATTTTAGAAACCTTAACAGAGCATCAAAAAAGGATAATTATCCAGTACCTTCACTAGATGAAGTACTTCATATTAGCAATGGTTCTCAAATGATGTACTTTCTAGATGGCTACTTTGGGTACAATTAGGTTATGGTGCAATATGAAGATAGACATAAGACTGCTTTCACCACAAAATGGGGCCCTTTTTCCTATAGGAGAATTCCCTTCAATTTGATTAATGTTGGAGCCACATTTTAGAGGGCTATGGACATTGCCTTTAAAGACATAATTGGTAAATGCATAATCATTTATATGGATTATCTGATAGTCTTTTCCAAGAAGAGAGGAAACCACATAGCAGACTTAAGTAAAGTATTTCAAAAGTGCAGGGAATTGGGTATATCTCTCAATCCAAAGAAGTGCATCTTTTGAGTTACTAAGGGAAAGTTACTGGGACATGTTATTTCAAAGAAAGGCATTGCTATTGACCCAGAACGGGTGGAAGCCATACTTAAGATCCAAACACCAACTAGCAAGAAGGAAATGAAGTCATTCTTTGGAAAAATCAATTTTGTAAGGAAGTTCATCACTAGATTCGCTGAAATAGTCAAGCCATTGAATGCCATGTTGAAGCAAGAAGCTAAGGTTGAATGAAGTACAGAGGCAAAAGAAGCATTTACAGAAATTAAAAGAGTTGTTGTTGAGGCCCTAGTATTGGTAAGGCCTGATTATGAGAAGTCATTTTACATATATTCATTCGCTTCTGATCATTCTTGTGTTGGCATGTTGACCCAAAAATTTGATCAAGGGAATGAGCACTCCATAGAATTTATGAGCACACCACTAAAAGATGTATAATTGAGGTACCCAAGTGTGGAAAAATAGGCTTATGCCTTGGTTAGGGTTGTGAAGAAGTTTATACATTATATTTTCAGAAACAAGGTCTTTGCAATAGTTCTTGATCCTGTAGTCAAATTGTTGCTGATGCAAAATGAGCTGGGAGAACATAGAGCAAAGTGGGTGACCATGTTGTAGGAATATGATATTGAGATTCAACCTATGAAGTTGGTGCGAGGACAAGGGCTTTCGAGAACAATGGAAAAAATGGGCCCTGACCTTACAGTCCAACATTACAATCTTGAAGATGTTTCTCCAAGGGGTTGGTATGATGATATCATTCACTATCTATTGAATCAAAGCTGTCCTGACCATCTTAATGTAGTACAAAGGAGGGAACTATGTTTGAAGAGCGACAGTTTCATGCTGAAAGGAGCTATCTTATATAAAAGGAATCATGAAGGTATATACTTAAGATGTTTGGGGCAACAGGAAGTTGTGAGAGTCATGGCCAAATTTCATGATAGATATGGTATTGGCCATGGATCTGTACATTCCACTGTAAATCAGATTTTGAGGGCAGGTTATTATTGGCCCACCTTGTTCAAGGACACACACAGTCATGTCAGAACATGTCATGTTTGTCAAACTGTAGCAACTAGAGAGAAGCATGCAACACTCCCACTTCAACCAGTCTTTGAGGTAAAACCTTTCGTATAGTGGGGAATGGACTTCATAGGTCCAATGAATCTGCTCTCCTTTGCAGGTCACAGGTACATTCTTACTATTACTAATTATTTCATGAGATGGACCGAGGTTCTTGTATGCAAACAATGTACCTCTAAAGTGGTAATTAATTTTATCGAATCAGGTATTATCAATTGCTTTGGGTGTCCCATGTCTTTGGTTTGTGATAATGGTCCTGCATTTGCATCATTGAAGTTTTCTAATTGGGCCTTTGATCATGGAATTATAATTAAATTTGCATCCAATTATTATCCTCAAGGTAATGGCTTGGCTGAGTCTTCCAATAAAAATCTATTGACAGTCATTTGTAAACTGCTAGAAATAAATCCTAAAGACTGGCACACCTAGCTTTGGTTTTCTCTTTGGGCAAATCGTACAAGACACAAGGCCTCCATAGGAACTTCTCATTTCCACTTGGTGTATGGCCTAGAACCTGCATTTCCTATTCAGCTCAAAATCCCTACTTTGTAGTTCATTAATGAATATTATGATGAAGGGAATAGACTAGAGGCCAGACTAGTTGAGTTGTTACACCTTGAAGAGAAAAGAGATGAATCCCTTGAAATTTTTTCCAAACATCAGGGTGTAGTCAAAAGATGGTTTGATAGGAGAAATAAGGTAAAAGCCTTTAGGATCTCTGACTTGATTCTCTACTGGGATAAACCTCATGACCGTAAGGGGGAGCATGGTAAATTTGACAAACTTTGGCTTGGCCCATACTAGGTCTCAGAGATTATAGGAGATAATGCTTTTCGCTTAAAGACTCTCACAGGAGAGGATATTCCACTGCCCGTCAATGGGCAGTATCTGAAACATTATTTCCAATCTTGAGCTGTTCACAGCTCTCCTCCTTTGTATATAGTTAGTTTGGGTTTCATTTTTTCTTGTTTTTTCTTTTGGTAGAGTAGGTTTCCTTTTTTCTTTTTGGTTTCGCTTTGGTTAGTTTAGGTTTTCTTTGCTTTGGCTTGGTCAGTTTTTTGGTTTTTCTCTGGCTCATGGCTTCTTACTTTCTTTGGGGTGATTTGTTGCATTTTCCAATGATTGTCATAATGTCTAAGTGATGTTCTAGGTATTTCCTTTACAAACTCTAATCTTTTATCCAGAGTCAGTGGATGACAATCCTTCATTCATAGTCACATGTACTTAATGTTCCTAGCAGAAGAGTCACAAGGTTAAGTTGAACCTAAAATACACTTGGGTCTTATATTTTGAAATTAGTTTTAATAAATTCTAAGGTTGCATAGGGTTCTTATGAAATATGGTCAGGTGAGAAATCTTTTTTCTGCTCCAACGCCACTGTGGTTCTCAGCCCTGAGTGTGAAATTCATTGTTCAAAAGTTGAAATGAAGAGTGAAAAGAAAGAAATATTAAAAGAAAAAGAAAAAAAAAAAGAGAAAATATAAAAAATCAAAAGAATGAATTCAACTTATCAGGAGTATCTAAATATCTCTACTGGGGCTATGGATGTCTGGCTAGCAGTAGAGCTATGTTCGAGAGAATCACAGTGATAACGTCGTCTTGGCTATGGATGCTTGACTGGCAGCAAGGCTCTATCCAGGATGTTGTTGGGGTCAGAATTCTTTATGTAGCCTATTTAGACCTAATATGGTCTTTATTGCAACCAAGGAAGGTAATGAATACATTCACACACACTTTGACCCTGGTGTAAGAAAGGTTTGCCGACTTGTGGGTTCTAAAGCTTAATTTGAGTAGTGACCTAATGGATGGGTTGGAACCAGAGATTCTGGGTCCTTGATTCTAGTTTGTCATCGAAATGCTTTGGAGCATTTCCCCAACAAAGTCGCCATTTATTGTGCAGTTTCGCATGCACACCCCACTGAAAGTAGGGACCCCCTTTTTTTGCTCTAGTCTTTAGGCATCTTTTGGCCTCTTGGTTTTATTGATTTAATTGCTTTTGAGGTCCTTAGGATGTTCATCTGGCTTGCCTAAGTGATTCCCCTGAGTTGCACATTGAAAAAATCTAAGTTTTGAACAAAGTTCATATTTTTACTTCATTTCGAGATTTTTCGCTCCATTCGGATTTTCTCGGATTTCACTCAAAGTTCGGCAAAGAGACTAACGCTGCAGTTCGGGAAATCTGGGACTTCGCAAAGTTCTGCATGGACCAGATTTTTTTGAGATTTTGTTTTACCATCAGGTTTCTGAATTTCTTCAGCCTGTCTTGTCGACGACATTAATGCATCTAGGTACAATCTCTACGGCATGAGTATGGTCAAATTTAAGGGGATTTTGCATGATTTTCTCTCATATTTTTTTGTGTATCACTCTTGCATCTGAGATTTGGTGATTTGGGAGTTCAAATTTCTTGATTTGCTTGTTGAAGCGCTTGGATTTCTTACATTCAGTTTGATTTGGTCACTAGGGCATCCGAGTTCACTAATCAATTTCCCCATGGTCGAATTTGATCTACTTATGGTATGTAACTATGGTCCCTGCCTTTGAAATGTTAATGATTGGTTGTCCATGGCCATTTTACGTCCATTTGGGAGCTGGATTTTGCATGTTTGATGATTAAATGCTTCAATCTAGGGTTGTGTTTGATGTTTGAGGGTTCTTAATGTCTATCTTATATTCTGCCCTAGTTAACCAGTTGGATTTTAGTGATGTTTCGCAATCTTAAATGGTTCACATGCCTTGCCCTGTAAGTCAATGTTTTATTTTGGTTCGGATTAGGGTTTCACGAAGTTCAGTCCAAATTGGCATGCTCTGAGTTAGTTCACGGGTTTCACTTTTAGTTTATTGGTCAAAGCTTGCTTAGGGATGATCCACAACTCATTACGAGCCTTGTTGAGTGTGTTTAAGCTCAATCCATGATTAATATGAGCTAGTTCCTTCCACCCATGGCAGAGGTTTCAATAGTTAAATCTAGGGCATCATTGGTTTGTTATGAACATTCATCATTTAATGCCTCAAGTAGTCTTGATGCAAAGGGGTTGATAGGAAACATGAATTAGATTCGAGTCGAGCTCAGGAGATTTGAGATTCATGGACATTTGATCATATCAAGGAAAAATCAAACATAGTAACTATTTTTCGGGATTCTGAGGACTTCGTGGAATTTTTGCAACCTCGAATTTTCCCAGATTATGTTTAGCCTTCAGATTTTTGGGGTGTGCATTGAAAATTCAGAGTTTTGGGGACTTCACAGAATTCCAGTCTAGCCGGACTTTTCTGAATTCTCTAGGAGGCTTTGTGGAACTTAGAAATTGGATGAAATGGATGAATTTAATGATGAATTCTTAACATTCCATGCTTTAAACTGATAGATTACACAATGTTATGTATCCTTTCTTCATTTTGATGATCTATTGTTGATATGTGCCTTCTTCGGGAAAATCCACCTGGTCTAGAATTTTCCAAAGTTCCTCCCTAATTGGTTTTCCCCGGTTAGCTTGGAATCCCAAACTTCTCAGTTATGATGATTTATAGTTGATTTGATGGTTTATTATGATTTTGAGCTAACACTTTGATAAATATGTTATCAACAATTGGATTTTCATGTTAGTATTCGATGGATGCAGGCTAAATCTAGAAAGGTAGCGACCGGAAAGGCTATGGGTGATATGGAGGGATCCTCTATCTTAGAAGTAGAAAGAGTCAAATTGGACATAAAGAGTAGGATTCCAAAAAGTAAGATAGCCTCCATCTGGTCTGAAGTTTCAGACAAAAATGTGGGTCGATGGGACTATGAGGAGTTTAAGGCAAGGATGGCACAAAAAGATCCTTCATTACTGGCCAGGAGACTAATGGAATCAGGATTATCTCATGTAGCAAGATTTCCCCCCACTATTTAGTGTTATGAGTTGGTATTGGAATGTGCCTGACACTATAATAGGGATTCAAAAAGGATAGTCATCCCTTAAGGGAGGGTACTGGCTAATCTTAACCCTGTCTCTATTGCATAGACTTTTGACATGCCTGATAGGTCTCATGTAGTGGCTTTTAATATGGAGACAACTAAAACGTACTATGAGGAGGAAACTATTAAGTCACAACAAGTTATCAATTATTGGCTTGAAAAGCCAAAGTCTCATTTCTCAAAATTGCCTAAGTAGTTGCATAGGGAAAAGTTTCAACAAGAAGTCTATAATGCCATCACATTGCTTAGTCGGGTGGTAGGCCTAAAGAGTGCAAGTATGTTTGAGAATTGGATGTTCCATGTCATTGTGAGGAAGGAGTAGGAGAAGATCAACTATCACTGGGCAGGGATCATCAGTGTTGTGATCCATGAGAAATTGTGCAATGTGCTAGAGACCAATACATTCACAATGACTTCCTATTTAGTGTATGCACTTGCAAGATTTCATCCCTATAAAGGATTAAGCACAAGAGGAATATTTGAATAGGATGTAATTTATGAGGTTTATCCTTAATTGCACTTAGGAAGCTCAAGTTACAGGAGGGTGAATGATGCATTCACCATGCACATTACTAGATTGCTCCAAGGTGCGGAGCATGTGAGAATATCAGATAATGCTAAGGAGATAATCAAAAGGTATCGGGCTTGGTTCATACAGTTTCCCACCTTCTCTTACATAAGAATAGATAGTTGTCAGAGGGCTCCATACAGGATTCCAAGGTATCCCACAAACCATGTTATACTTTTGGAGGTCACAAGGAAAATATGTGACTTTGATGCCATTGTAAAGAAAGATAAGTATAAAACTAGATTTGGTGGAGATTTTCTTCTAAAGATTGGTACTAGCGAGGTATTCCCTTTGATTAATTCAGCATATGCTTCTAAGGAGGAAATGAGCACTCTTGGGTTGTCTTACCATTCCAAAAGGCAAGGTTTTGATATCATCAGTGAAGTAGACAAGGGATGATATTAAGACCATTGAAAGGAGAATTAGGGTTTTTCCTATGCCATCTATCGATGACTTGGAAAGGGCATGTTGATAGCAAAGGATAGGGTGGATCAAAATAAAGACAAAGTGGAAAGTAGTTAAAGGAAAGCTACATCAGAATTTGTGCTTCCCATTTATTTTGCATGCATTGGTCCAAACTATATTAAAGATCCCAAGTCGACCTAGATGGATTTCATGCATTTAATGCATAATTTATCTTATTTTGAATTTCTCTTGGCCGACTTGTTTGTGGCCAATTGTTATTGTAAATTATAATTAGGCTTGTGAATGCTTGATCTAGACCTACATAAACATGAGTAAAAAACACAAGGTTAATCCATAAACAAGTCTAAAACAATCATTCCCCATAAGATCCATTCAAATGAAATGAACAAGAAATAGGAAAAGAATTCAAATGAAAACTATCAAGTCTTATTCAAAACAATCAAACCACTATCCCGTGGTGGAATTGGTGCCAATTTGATGTGGAAATTGGCCCTTTTCTAACTCCTATGATGCAAGATTGATGTGTGATGAAGAGTGTTGATGAGTGATCCACTTTGCTGATGAAGATTGAGTTCTCCAAGCTAAAAACCTGCATAACCTAGCTATAGAACTTAATAAGATGGATGAAGATTGCTATAAATTTGAGTATAGTAAGTTTACTCAAATTGTGGATGGATAAAATGAAGGATAATCTCTTCATTTATAGAATGCTAAGATGGATGAATGCCAAAAATGAAGCAATGTGGGACTAACATTCAACCAATGGCAAGGTGCCACTTGTCAACATGTGAATGGAGGAAGCTTGAGCACATTTTGATCAATGTGCAAGTTTGAAATTTGAATTTGATGAGATGACATGTTTAGGGGGGATGAAAGATGAGTTAAATTCCAAGTGGGAGACATGTAAGAGACAATGTAAGCTTTAAATGCTTTGTTGGATGGACAAGTCAATATGGGGGGAGATTTCAAACTTGGAGGAATATTCTCTTTTTGATGCCATTTTGAAAGTAAATAGGGAATTATTAAATCAACTAAATGATTTAATTGGGCAAGTTGCAAAATCTAGAGGATTTGATTGATTAGGATTAGCATTGATCATGATTTGATTAATTTAAATGATGTTAGTTGATTTGACCATTTTGACTTAGATTCTAGGATTTAAATAACTCAAAATGAGAAAAGAATGATTTAGACTTAGTTAAATAAATATTTTTTATTTATTTAACCAAAGGGGGTGATGTTAGATTAAATTAGATAAATGCTTAATTTATTTAATTTAATTAGATTAACTTTAGAGATTTAATCAAATAATACGGATTGTTTAATTAAATAAAGATAGGAAGATGAAATGACCTAGCTAATTACACAGAGACAATGATTTAATTAAATTGAGGGATTTATTTAATTAAAAGGGGAATTATGATGACTTTAATCAAATAAGGCTATTCGATTAAATGGTGAGACAGAGGGATAATTTAGGATGAAGTGATGTTAATAGATCAGGATCGAATGTGCAATATCAATCTGTATATTTTTTATGTCTACATTTTTACCCTCTTTGAAGCGATGCACTTGTTGCGTTGGTTCAAGGAATAACCTTGCCATGATCAAAAGTCAAAAATTCTCTAATTTTTTTGGATGCCCCACTATTGCCCCAGTGAATGAAGAATTACACTAGTATACTTCCCCCTCAAGAGATCGGGCAAAGAGGTTTGATTTAAAGTTTGATCTCTCGACAAAGAGGTTCAAGATCAGTTTAACTCGAATATTTGATGTAGAAAGATTTGATGATGTAGACAGTCATTAGCCATGGGTAGCCTCATGCCTATTTTGATATATTTCACCCACTTGATCCTAATTTGTACCATGACAGCTACATTATTGACATGATATAAATGAGATGATTATGATGATGCATGGATGATATGGATGCAGATGATATGATATGATGATGCATGGATGATTATGAAAATAGATGATAAATGTATGGTTTATGAGATGTTTAGAATAACCAATCTATATTATGCAATGATGGGGATGAATGCATGTGGTATGATTAATGCTTTCTATATGATATGATATGCATAATGTAGTATGTTGACGGTTTGTGGATGCAAGATAGATGCAATGGTGATGATTTGTGATTAACTATCATGGTACCATGTTAGTGCGAAAAGCAAGAGATAGAAGAAAACAAGAGATTCCAACAAGACATGAGATGATGATAATGATGATGATTACTTGCCGAGGAGTTGGAATTTTCAAAGGGCCAATTACCTTATTGTTTGATAACACACCTAGATACGATGCATCAAGGTATAAAGAACCAGGATGGCGTTGTACCTAGTGCAATATACTTTGACTCAACAAATAGATAGGAGTATTCTTGTTCACACTTCACATACGGAAACCTTAATAGGATATACCTAACAAAGCAAGTATTCGCCAAGTTATATTACAAGAATGTCCAACAAGCACAATACATAAAAAGGTAATGATCATTGCCCCATTCCTATCTCTCTAAATCCTTCATTTAGATATCATTGAGAGGTCCTTGGAATGAGCGCAATAAGATAAATCAAAAGAAAAGATCAAGTACACAAACAAGCCAATGTTCTTCATACCTTTAGCCAAAGGGATTTGTTTTGATAGGAAAAGAATCCAAGTGATATCCAAAATGATGCCCATTGTCAGAATGATATATCCTAGGACATGCATTGTATAGGATGATGATGGGTTGATAAGTTGATTGATAGGCTGTTGATATAAGGTTAACTAACATGTTTGAAAATGATCGAGTTTGATTTTGATTTTATGATTGAAGCTTGCTTTTGCTGATTGTTGTGGTTGTTTCTATTTGTTTTTCCAAAGGATGAAGGTGATGCAGGAGCATCCAATGGTGTAAGGGCAATCTTGCATCACCCAAAAATAGTTAAATTTCAAGTGTTTTTAGATGTTTTTACATTTTTGGATACCATTTTTGTCATAATGAAATTCTCAATTTATGATTTTTATTTTCTGTTCCTGGGTTGAAAGATATTGCAGTTTTAGTTTCCCATATTTGCACCTAAAAATCTTCTGAGTTAGATTTGAGGCACTTAGAGTTCCCATAATGGCCTCAAAACTTTCCAAAATTGATGTAGTGTATTTTGAGTGCGTTATTGACTTTGAGACCTTTCCAATGGTTCAAACGGTTCACAAATCGGAGTCCCGGATCAAAAGTTATAGCCTCGGGAAGTTGGCGCACTTTCTAGAAGATACAATTGCAAATGCTCTTTTGAAATTTGAACTTCATATTGTAAATTTTCAGTGCCAAACCTCCTAAACTCAAATTTGAATGTTGTTTTGGCTCCAAACTAATGAAGAGCTCTATTTATGGGTGGGTTTCTAATTTTTGGGTAACTTTTTGGGGACAATCTCGCATATTGCGAAAGGGTTATTCTGTAGCTTTCTATAACTTGCATGTGTTGTAGAACTTGGGGATTGAGATCCTCTGCATGTAAGAAGCTCCATTTTCTGAGTAATAAAATTATTCTCTTGTTTGTGGGTTATTTTTTGTGTCTCGGGTTGTGCCCTCATCAAGTGGTATCAGAGCGGCTTTTCTTGAGTGTGTGGATGGATCATCGATCGTGAGGTAGTTCGCACCAGGACCGTGGTTGTGGGTCAAGGTCAAGAAAGATACCTCCAAGAGCGATGCCTGGTAGGCATGGTGGTGTCAGAAGTGGTCGAGGCGGCAGAAATTCTGGTGGAAGAGATGCACTGGTAGCCCTACAGAGATAGATTGACGCGTTACAAAAACAGTTGAGAAGAGGGTTAAACCGAAGAGAGGAAAGTGAGGATGAAGGAGATGAAGAAGGTTAAAATGTAGAAGAGAAAGAAGAAGCAATTGATTAAGACAAAATGTAGATAATAAGGGTCATTTCAAAGATTGGGAAAAGACCTAGAGCAGAAGTCCCCAGTTATTCCGGAAGTTTGAACCTAGAAGAGTTGATCGATTGGATCAACGAGCTAGAAGAATATTTTGAGTATGAGGAAATAGAGGACCCAGATCAGGTTAAGTTTGAAAAAATGAAGCTAAAGGGCCATGCTAGTATTTGGTGGAAAGAGGTCCAGTTGGAAAGAAATCAAAGAGGAAAGGCAAGATCACCAAATGGGATCGCATGGTAGAGAAACTGAAGAAGCAGTTCATACCAGTGGACTACGAGTTAGATCTGTTGAAGAAATTGCAAGGGTTGAAGCAAGGAAGCAGATCTGTGAAATAATATACTAAATATTTTCACAAGATAATCATCAGAACAGGTCACACAGAGGCCAATAAGGAGAAGGTAGCTAGATATCTTAATGGATTATGACCGAGTATTTAAGAGGAGTTAAACCTAGTTAGAATGGCCACCATTGAGGATGTGTATTAGTTTGCTCTGAAGGTGGAAGAGAAGCTAAACAAAATATTTGATGGAAAGCAAAAAGGACAAGGAGGTCAAGGTGGAAGGGGTAATGGAAGACCTTCAGGACGCTGAAATGATGATGAAAAGAAAAGTGAAGATGTGGGTACCAGCCGAAGCCAAAGAAATGACAACTTCTACTGCCCTCATAATCAAAATAGTGGTGATCAAAGAGGTAGAGGATGAGGGAGATATGGACAAGGATCTGGAAGAGGTGGTTTCAGAGGAATTTGTTTCTAGTGTGGTGAAGAAGGGCATCAAGCCTATGAATGTCCACAACACCAAGGAAGGGTAGACAAAATGCCAGAAGGTCATGGAAGGTTGCGCATGCAGATGAAGAGGCCCAATCTGAACATTCTGATGATGTTGAAAGGGGAGAAGCCCTAGTGATTAGGAGAGACCTGTGAATGAGAAAAAGGAACCAAAACAAAGGAAGAATCTATTTCACACAAGGTGCAAGTGTGAAGGAAAATGTTATGATGTCATTATTGACAGTGGGAGCACTGATAATCTAGTGTCAGAGGAGATGGTCACAAAATTGAAGCTGAAGAGGGAAAGGCACCCACATCCGTATCAGATTGTCTAGTTGCAGAAAGACCACAAAGTTTTGGTCAATGAGCAGTGCCTAGTAAAGTTCAAGATTGGGAGCTACCATGATGAGGTACTTTATGATATCATCCCCATGGATGCATGTCACATGTTGTTGGGGAGGCCATGGTAGTTCGATAGGTGAGCTATACATGATGGCCATGCAAAAACTTATTCCTTGAAAAATGATGGGGTTCGTCACAAGTTGAAACCCCTGAAGGAGATTGAAGAAAAGGTATGCAGTAGTGCTAGAATTTGTTATGTAGACGGAAGAAAATTTTTAGAAGGTATGAAGCATGAGTGTGTGTGTTATGCATTGATTCCTAGAGTGAGTAAGGAGGATAGTGAGAAGGTTCCAGAAGAAGTTTCTGGGATGTTGGATGAGTTTCAGGATATTGTTTCTGATAATGTACCTGAGAGTTTACCACCAATAAGGAAGATCAGTCATCAGATTGACTTGATTCCTGGAGCTAGTTTTCCAAATAAGACAACTCATAGAATGACTCCAACAGAAAATGAGGAGTTGAACAAACAAGTTCAAGAGTTGTTGAGAAAGGGTTTGATATGGGAGAGTTTGAGTCCATGTGCAGTACTTGCAATACTAGCACCAAAGAAGGATGGGGAGTGGAGGATGTGTACAGATTCCTGAGCCATAAACAAGATAACAATCAAGTACAGATTTCCCCTACAAAAGGATGGATGACTGATGGATTGTTTGAGTGGAGCTCAATACTTCACAAAGATTGATCCTAAAGAGTGGATATCACGGATCACGGATTCGAGAGAGGCGAATGGAAGCGCCTTCAAGACCAAAGAGGGGCACATGCGGTGGTTAGTCATGCCTTTTGGACCTAACCAATGCAGAGCACATTCATGCAGCTCATGAATGAGGTACTAAAAGAATTTTTGGGAAGTTTTGTTATTGTGTATTTAGATGATATTTTAATTTTCAGTAAGACGTTGGATGAGCATTTGATGCATATTCAGAGAGCCTTTGAGAAGTTAAGAGAAAAGAAACTATTGATTAATCTGAAGAAGTGCATTTTTGTGAAGAGGGAGTTAGTGTACTTGGGGTTTGTTGTCTCAGCAGAAGGTCTCAAGATGGACCCAGAGAAGGTGAAGGCTATTCTGGAATGGCCTACCCCAAGAACTGCTACCGAGGTGAGATCTTTCCATGGTTTTGCTAGTTTTTATAGAAAGTTCATTAGAAACTTCAGTAGTATTTATGGACCCCTGACTGAAACAATGAGAGGGGATAGAAAACAATTCAAGTGGAGCGATTAGATGACAAAAGAAGTTTCAAAGCTGTTGAAATGGAAGGTGGCGAGCAACCTATTCTAGCCCTCAGTTTCAACAAGGTGTTTGGTGGATTGTGATGCCCGGTGGTTGTGCCATTGGGTAGTGTTGAACCAAGAAGGTAGGCCCATTGCCTATTTCAATGAAAATTCAAATGATACCAAAGAAAGTATTATGTATATGATTAAGAATTTTATGTGATAGTTCAAGCATTAAGAAATGGAGACATTATTTGTTGCCGAAGGAATTTATTCTATATACTAATCATCAGGCCTTGCAGTACATAAATAGTCAGGGAAAATTAAATCAGAGGCATATGAAATGGGTAGAGTTTTTGCAGAGTTATACCTTTGTTTTGAAACATAGGAGTGGGAAGTCAAATAGGGTTGTAGATGCCTTAAGTAGGAGGCATACATTGATGACAAAGATGCAGATTGAAGTGGTTGGGTTTAATGAACTCAAGACACTGTATGCAGAAGATCCTGATTTTGCAGAGGCTTGGAAAGCTTGCAAGGAACTTGTTACAGTGGATAGGACAAGGTGGCTAGATTTCATAATCTAGGATGGCATGTTATTTAAAGGGAATTCTTAGTGTGTATCAGAGGACTTTCATGAGGAAGAACGATAAAGGAGAAGCATAGTGGAGAATGGCGAGGGACATTTTGGTCGGGGATAAGACCATTGCCATTATCAGTGAGCATTATTATTGGCCTCGGTTGTCACAAGATGTGAAGAAGTTTATATAAAGCTGTAGGGTATGTCAGATGGCTAAAGGAGTGAGCTAGAATACAGGGTTTATATCAGCCCTTACCTATATTGGAGAGGCCATGGGAGGATATAAGTATGGACTTTTTCTTGGTTTTCCAAGGACACGAGGGAATGATTCGGTCTTTGTGGCGGTTGATAGGTTTTCGAAGATGGAACATTTCATTCCATATCAGAAGACCCATGATGCAGTCCACATTGCTGACTTTTTCTTCAAAAAGGTGGTGAGGCTACATGGTCTACTTAAGAGTATTGTTTCAGATCGTGACACCAAATTTGTGGGGTACTTTTGGAGGACCTTGTAGAAGAAGCTGAAGATAGAGCTGAAGTTCAGTTCTACACACTATCCACAAATAGATGGGAAAACATAGGTTGTTAACAGGAGTCTGGGTAACCTACTAAGATGTTTGGTAGGAGATAAACCCAAGGGATGGGACTTGATATTACCCCAGGCATAATTTTCTTACAACAATTCTGTCAACAGAACCACTAGTAGATCACCATTCTAGATTGTGTATGGAGGTAGCCCTAGAACAACTCTAGAATTGAGAAAGATGGACCAAGAGAAGAAAATAAGTGTTGAAGCCGAAGATTTTGCAGAACACATCAAAGATATACATGAGAAGGTAAGAGAACATATTAACAAGATGAATATGCAGTATAAGGCTAAGGCAGATCAGAATAGGAGGTATAAGGAGTTTCAAATTGGTGATGAAGTGATGGTCCACTTGAGGAAAGAAAGGTTTCTAGTGGGAACATATAACAAATTGAAGATGAAGAAGTTCAGTCCCTGTAAAATTTTGAAGAGGCATGATTCAAGAAATGCATATGAGGTAGAGTTGTCAGATGGATTCAACATTTCCCCTGTGATCAACATTTCAGATTTTACAGAGTATCATGAAGGTGGTGCAGAGGATGTACCAATGATGGAACAGTGTGGGATTCTAGCACCTACTTCAGAAAAGGAGGAGATTGAAGAAATCTTGGATAGTCATGTGGGAAGGAGTACCAGGAACAGGTAGTATGAAGAATATCTGGTGAAATGGAAAGGAAGGCCTGTTTAAGATTCATCCTGGTTGCTTAAGGTAGAAGTTGACCGTTTGGGTTTTCCTCCACCATCTGAGACGTGATGGGGTCACTTCTCAAATTACGTTGGGTGTCTGATGCAAGAGCATCTAGTGGTGTAAGGGCAATCTTGCATTACCCAAAAATAGTTAAATTTAAATTTTCTTAAATTTTTTTTTTTTGCATTTTTGGATACCCTTTTTTCCATAATGAAATTTCCAATTTACGGTTTTTATTTTCTATTCTTGGGTTGAAAGATATTGCAATTTTAGTTTCCCAGATTTGCACCTAAAAATCTTCTAAGTTAGATTTGAGACACTTAGAGTTCCCAGAATGGCCCCGAAACTTGCCGAAATTGGCTTAGCAAATTTTGAGCATGTTATTGACCTCGAGACCTTTCCAACCGTTCAAATGGTTCGTGAATCAGAGTCCCGGTTCAAAAGTTATGGCCCCGGGAAGTTGGCACACTTTCTAGAAGATACAATTGCAAATGCTCTTTTGAAATTTGAACTTCATGTTGTAAATTTTCAACTACAAACCTCCTAAACTAAAATTTGAATGTTGTTTTGGCTCCAAACTAATGAGGAGCTCTATTTATGAGCGAGTTTCTAATTTTTGGGTAACTTTTTGGGGACAAACTCACATATTGCGAAAGGGTTATTCTGTAGCTTTCTATAACTTTCATGTGTTGTAGAACTTGGGGATTCAGATCCTCTGCATATAAGAAGCTCCATTTTCTGAATAATAAAATTATTCTCTTATTTTTGGGTTATTTTTTGTGTCTCGGATTATGCCTTCATCAGAAGGTGACGATCAGTTTATTATGGATGATTGATTATTGCGGGTGCAAACGAGATGAGACGGATGGATTTTTTCAAATATTTGGATGTTTTTGACATTTTGAAATGTTTTGAGGCTATTTTTGGTGTTTTTGAGATTTTTAAAAATGTTTTGATTTTTTATTTTTCAAATGTTTTGGGGTTTTCTAAGATTTTATGAATGTTTTTGGATTTTGGTGTTTTTTGAATGTTTTTGGATTTTCTTGGTTTTTTGAATGTTTTTGGATTTTGATGTCTCAGGGGCTAATCAAAGATTAGCCTTGCCTACATTTAAGTTTAGAGACAATGTAGTTTGGATTCCAATTTTTTTAATGTTTTCTATTTTTTTGAGTGTTTTTGGATTTTTGGTTTTTTTTGAATGTTTTTGGATTTTGAATTTTCGCAGGATTTTGACAATTTAGATAAGGAATGTGTGACAATATCAATGATTTGTTTAGGATTTTGTTGAAAAGAAAGCTAAGGTTGATTGATCAAATCAATGGATTGATGATGATGATAACATTGTTGAGGATACACAACAATGCAAGGATTTGATTGATCAGGATTGATGATGATAACATTGTTGAGGATGCACAACAATGCAAGGATAGTGTTAAACAACACAAGGATTGGGAAAGATATCCCTAAGATGATGATGGATTGATGATGATTTGATCAAGACTGATGATGATAACATTGTTGAGGATGCACAAAAATGCAAGGATAGTGTTAAGCAACACATGGATATCCTGATGATGATTTTTTTATTGGATTTGATTGATCATGATTGATAAAGCTTGATTTGGAACAAAAAAAATTTGAATTATTTGATGCGACATTTGAAGTATGCATTAGATGTGACTGATCATGATTGTTTGGATCGATGTTCGATAAAAGATGAAGACTGATAAGGAACATCTTCTTGTCAAAATATGCCATGGGCTAGTGATTTGGATTTTGGATCACAAATGCTTTGACCAATTTGATTTTGCATTTTCCAATGTTTGGATCACCATATAAGGTGAAGGATATAGATCAATTTTTATTCCCAAAGCAAGATGTAAATATCTATCCCCAGTGTCTAGTAGTGTACAGAATGCCATGGGTGGAAGCTTGGATAGACATGTGGATGGATGGATATGGCAAGCACGCAAAGGATGCCAAGGATTATCTTGTGATAAGATAAGGTGTTCAGATAAAGAATGCTCATTGGATAATGCTTAATGGCTTAGATAACATTGGGTAGGATAGGATCAATGAAAATGACCCATGTCAAGATGTTTACTGTAAGCAAGCATAAAGTGTGCATCAAACTTTGTCAAGATCAAGATGACTCAGACTATGGATGCAGATGGATGAAAATGGATTGGATAAATGGTTCATGGATGAATGGATTTATTATAGATAAGATGGATGAAATGTTGGATTTATTATGGATGGGATGAGATGCTTCCAACTGAAATAGTGCACGCAAATGCTTGATTCTACTCATGATGCCTGTTTGCCAGGTTTTCATCATGGTCTTGCGCAAAGTGCCACCATAGTGGTTTTCACTAGAGGACGATTTTTTTCTCTTTACTGTTTTCAATCCTTTTTTTGATTTTTTTTGGATTTTCATATTTTTTTATTTTTTTGGATTTTTCTGAAAGATTTTAAGCTCATACTGAATCACAAGGTGTTGCTAATGTAGATGCCCCTGTCATAATGTGCCATCGATATCCTACTTGAAGGAGTTTCTTTGCTAAGATACATGCACTTGAATGCAACTTTTGGGATTCTTGATCTGCTTTATTGATACCAGGGTTAACTTTGTCTCTATGTGCACATCGCAATAGAGTGCCTTCAAAATCCTTATGATGAAGGTCCCTTCCAATACATGGTCAATGTAAGAATTTGATATCATGCATGGAGGCATGGATGGAGTGTGTTTAGGTATAAGAGATGGATTGGTTGACAGTTTGGAACCATTGACTCTCCAAACTTGGGAAGATGAGCAATGATGGGTGGATACAAAAGTGTGAAGGGAATTAGAACCAACTGCTTGATACACTTTGTACGTCGCTTGAAAAGCTTGCTTTTGCTTTTGTGGACATCTTTGATGGGTACTTTTCCCTTTTTTATGTTGCCCTGTAGTTTCTTTGACTGATGGAGTTTGATAGGGATGATCTTTCTTTGTATTCTTTGGTATCCATTTGTATTTGATTTGTCCATTATGCTTTCCAACTTCTTTTTCTTTGATAGCATTCTTTGTAATTTGATTCAATTCTTTCTTTTGACGTTGTTCCCAATTCATGGATGGGGTGATGGGTGGATGAAGATTCGTGATGTGGCTGGTTGTAGTATTGACACTAGTTTCATCATAAGGACTCTCCGTGCTCCCTATGTTGACGTTTGCTTGAGATAAAGTTTCCCCCAGTATGGTGGTAGTAGTACCTTCATGCTTTGATTCTGCTTGTTCTGAGAGCTCTTTTTTAGAATGCATTCTTTGATAAATGACCATCGTAGATGATGTTATTTTGATTTGTTGCTCTGCTAACTCTGAATTATATTGTTATGTTTGACTTGTTTCCTTGAACAGATAATGTTGGATATATTTATTCATGATGTCCCCAGTCTGAATTTGGGATATATCTGATCCTGGTGTTGTCAACTTAGTTTGACTATAGGAATCAATAACCTGCTCTTTTTGTGTAACAATGTCAGGAATAAAGGGATCCTATTCTGAATGAAGATCATCTACGTGTCTATCCACAAAAATCATCTCATGGGTAGATGGAGGAGCATGTGCTACATGGATATGATCATCTTGCATAGATAGGAGAGTGTCCATTAGATTATTATACTATCTTGAAGATACAAATTCTTGATCTAGATTAATTTGGGGATTGCTTTTGATGTGCTTTGGATCGAGTTTCTGACATGGGTCAGTTTCAAAGGATGGATTGCTTGCAAATGGTTTTTGGACATCATCATTAGGCATGGTAAGTGGTTCAACATCCTCTTGATATTTGAGTGAATTTGAATCAAGTGTCAAGTTGAGGATTCTTTCAGTATCTGTAACCATGAGGTCAAAGGGGGTCAACATGTCTTGGAAAGGACCATTGCTAGACCTTAGTGAAAGATGTTGATCATGCTTTGGGATAAATTCTTGAGATGTCTTCTAACTCATAATGAAATGTAGAGACATTTTCAACATGATCATAGGTCAATGGATCGTGCATTATGTCGATAGGATCAAACAATCCTAATACTCCTTGAAATAGATCACTAAAAAGGGGCTCTTGATGTATGGTGCATTGATCATCGGATGGTGTAGAAACATCTTCAATATGATCCTTAATTGAGATATCTTGAACATTGTTTTCAATAATTGTGGTGGAGAGATTGTCAATGTTATCACTAGTGGTTGAATGTTCATCGTTATCCCCAATAGTTATCATTTTGTGTGTTTGTGTTTGGGTATCTTGAGAGGCTTGTTGCATTTTTTGAGCTTGTGTTTCTTGTTATGTGGCTAGATATTGTTGGATGGCCTTTCGATAGGCTTGGTGAGCTTTTAGCGCAATGTTATATTGTCTTGTTGTGTTTGGTTTTGGTGGTAGTGGTGGAAAATTAAAAATTGTGTTGGATATAGTGACAAGTGGTTGAGATAAGCTTGGAGTGATCATGGTAGTGAGGGATTGAGATGTGATGGGTGTGAGAGTGGTGGTTGGAATAATCAAGGTGATAGGGATGGTTAGAATGACTGAGGTGATAGGCCCTTGGGAGACCATGTTTTGATTTGTCAGGATTGATGGTGCCATTTGATTAGACACCATTTGTTGGTGTGATGTCGATGGTATATTCAAAGGATTTGATATGATGGGTGTGAGAGTGGTGGTTGGAATAATCAAGGTGATAGGGATGGTTGGAATGAACAAGGTGATAGGCCCTTGGGAGACCATGTTTTGATTTTTCAGGATTGATAGTGCCATTTGATTAGACACCATTTGTTGGTGTGATGTCGATGGTATATTGATTTGGATGGAGTGATTGGTGCTAGGTAAAGGGGGAATCCTTAAACCAAGGAATGATGTTGATATGGGTAATGGTAGTGGAGATGTCCCTTGGCATAATGACTCAACTATTTTGGTAAGTGTAACAATTTGATCTCACCAAATTTGATCTTAATTTCGATCTTGACTCCCTTGATATAGTTGATTTGGTTTTTGTTCAAGAAAATTTGGGGTGCATACTTATGGTTTTTGAATGGGACCATGGAAAAATTGATTTTGGACCTTGTTCTAATTTGGGATGATGTTCAATTTTGGCATGATAGGCTGAAATGGAACATTGTTGGTGTTGGGAATCACATTGCTTTGATTTAGGTAACTTTGATTTTGCATGGTGTTACCTTGACTTGGATTAATACATGGATTTGTTAACATCTTGTTTGGACTCTGAACAACATTTGTATGATTTGCAAACATATTTATCCCAAAAAAATTTAGATTCATGTTTGGAAAACTTGTACTTGGTACATTCTCATTTGGCATATAGAGATTTGGTGGGATGACATTCGTTTGAAGGCTCATGCATTGATTGTTTGGTTGATAGACTTGTAGATTGGGATTTAGATCTACCATCGGGAAATGTGTTCCAATATTTTATTTGGGCATACTCACACTTGTTGTACCATTGACATCTATAGAAGGTAATGATCCCATGTATGGATTGTATAAGTGTGAGTTTTGATAATCAATCGACATTGTAAGGTTTTGAAAGTTCAATTGATTTGGATTACTCATGATGTATGGATCAAGTTTTTATTCCATGTTCTTCTTGTGTTTTGACCTTGTTGCAAAAGTGACCTCTAAGGTTCTTAGGACTAATGACGAGATGAAGGATGAAAGGTGTAAATGATATGGGTGTCGAACATTTAGGGACTTCGGATCAATGCAGGACTTAGGGTTTGATTTTGATTGCTTTTGATTTGGATAATGAACTTGTAAAACCTAATATGTTGGATGTGATCTTAGGATGAATTTTTTCAAAGGATTGCTAATTTAATTAAATGTATGAGAAATGATGCATTTCCACACACCTAACTAAACAAGGTGATTTTGATTTTGATGATTTACCCAAGTCTAGAATGATGTTTCCAAAGCTCTAAAGTTGTTTGGAGGGATGAAGATGATAAATGTTTGGATGGATGAAGTGTTTGATTTAATCCTAAATGAACCTAGGAAGGACTTGTTTATGAGACCAAGATAGTGAAGAACATGCCTTTCTCTAAGAGTAATTCAAAATCAAAAGACCAATGTTTGCATGAAAACCATATGACCAAAAGATGCCAAGCTCATGTGTGGGGTCCAATTGATTCTGTAGACATGCAAAATTCACATTATGCATTTGATCGGATTCAATCAAATTAGATGTCGCATTAGGACCATTCATCAATTAATCAAGTGCATTTTCATCCATTCATTTATCAATTAAACATTATCATTCAACCTTCATCTTGCATCATCCACTTAATTAAATAAATTAGGAATCCATTTAAATCAAATTCTAAATCATATTCCATCATTTTCTAATTTCAATAAATCAATTATCAAAGTCCAAAATGTCAACTCACCTAATCAGCATTAAATCAGCATGATCATCATCTAATCCTAATCTAATACTAATCACATCCCACTTGCATTATCTAGACTAGCCACTTGCACAATAAATCAATTTTATTGATTTATTAAACCCCATTTTCCCTCAACATGACAAGTCAAACAGGCATTTATTGCTCTTCTTTCTTGTCCCCTCTCAAAATTTATTGCAAATTTGAATTCAAAATTCCCCTCTTGGGCACTCTTCCCAAATCTTGCACATACATCAACTAATCACATGATGACAAGTGTCCTCCACTCATTGGCTTGTTTTGATCCCACATTGGTCCCTCTTCAACACTTAGCATTTTGAAAATCTTTAAATAGGTGCATCATCCTCAAGCAAATCCTTCACAATTTCATGCAAGGTTACTCTCTTCATTTGAGATTTGATCTTGTTCATCATCACTCCACCATCTTCATAGCATTTTCAATTTGAGCTTTGATCAAGGATTGGGAAAGGGTCACTAGCACATGTGACACCAATCCAACTATGGAATAGGTAATTTGTGATTGCTTTCATGATGCTTGTAGCTTTCTTTCATCCTTTTGTTACATGTTTTAAGCACTTTGCAAGGTATTCCATAGGAGTGTTCTTGAAGGATTTGTAGGTGCTAACCCTTGTTTGAGTTTAGTGTTTGCAGATTTTTAAAGGCACTCGCACATTTGGCGCTAGAAGGAGGGCCTACGTTTAGGGGAATCTAAATCCACTTCAAGCTTTCTGTTTTTGTCTATGCATAGATTTTGACCCGTGTCCCTCATTCCATCACTTTTGAATTTAGGGGAATCAATTATTAATTCTAGACCACCATTTCCAAATTTGTAAGAGATAATTTGTGATATTGTTGTGATGAGCTGCTCATTTACAGACAAATGCTTTGGACCTCGAAAAAGATCATATAATCAAAGCGTTCTTTGATATCATTTTTTTTTTAGGACTGTTGCCAAGATATAATGCACTGTGTTTATTATTCTCAAATTAATATTTCTGTTTCTCTCAACAATATCACCATCTTTCTTATTTAATGTGGCACTTTCACTAAATCAAAAAGCTACGCAGATGGATGAAGGAAGGTATCGAACTTTGATATAGTATGTTGAATACTAACTATTGTGTCTTTCAAGTTTTCTTTCATTATCATTGTCCAAGAAATCTTCTGCATGATTTGGAATACGAACATTGACCAGAGGAAGAGGCTGCAGTTATTGTGATTGTAGAGTAAATGGTGGCGTATGGCAAGTTGCAAGCCTTTCACTATTTTATGAATGTATTTTCCTAAAGATTTCTTTGACCACCAAGTTCGGCCCTACGCCTTCAAATCATATTTGCGTAGAAGTTTCTGAATCATTTGCGGATTTACACCTGCCAATGATATTGCTTGAAAGTTTTCTTTTTGAAATACATTTATTTGAATTTGTGCGCCTTACCTGTGAGTTTTCTGCATATGTATCTCATACATCATTTCGCACATTAATGCACAGATCTTGGGTTTGAAGTGCCTTGAGTGCATTAAAAATAAAAATCTCTGGTTGTTTGACTTTCTTTGTCTCTCTATCAAACGATCTGGTGAGAATGGCCAGTCACCATGTCGTACCAAGTTGCAACCAGGTGCGTGTATTTCATAATGGGGAGAATCTGTTGATGAAACCAAATTTTATTGCTTGATGCGTGCCACTAGCTGGGACTGCGCCTTCATTAATACATTAGATAGAAGGTATTAGTTTTTATTTATTTACTTCAAGCTGGGTACGAAGAATAAAGTCTTTTGTTTTGTTTGAGTGCAGTTAGAGTGCTGGTTGGTGCACCGGCCTACAACAAAACCAGTGGCAAAGAAAATTCTATGGTTCAACACACATTGTCTATATATAGTTGTCGACAATTCGCAACCTTGTCAATGCTTCCACATCGCGTATACTCTGTGAGGATGCTAACTAAAGTTTGCATGCCCCTCTCCTAGGCGTGGAGGAGAGCAAGGAAACATCACATGTGCGAAAATCTACCAGACTAAAAGCTGCTGCAATGCGCGTGGTGCCTGTCACAATTAAAATCCTTTCATATTAAGTCAATGATTGTGTATCTCTGACAATCCATCAGGACATGTCATTCGATGAGACCATAGATATTTGAGTATTATGTCAAACAGTCCACGCACTTTGTCTATGTCTCTGATTTTGTTAAACAGTTCACATTGCTTTAAGGCTTTCTGGTAGACATTTCACGCGTTTTCTATACTTTTCTTTGGAGCATTTTGTCACACAGTCCACGCGCGTTGTCTATGCATCTGCATTTTGCACACATCTATCAGGCTAGGAAGGATGCTGGAAGGTTGAAAATTTGGCTATGCACATGCCATTGGCATTAACTTTTGGAAGCCTTTGAAATGACTTCTAGGCGCAGCTGTTACATCGGCCAGTCCAGTCGCATTAGTTGTAACAAGTATTAAAGGTGGAAACATTTGACTTTATTCCTGCTAATTGCATTGATTTGACAGTTCCTTTTTCACTGGCAGCAGGAGCTGAGCTGGCATAATAACTGACAGGTTGAAAAATCACGAAGTCTTCAAATCTGTTTGCTATGTTAATGACATTGTGAATGCATAGCTGGAATAGTCATAATGTCAATAACTTTGGCTTGTGAGATCCACATGATTTTAAAGAGATCAAGTATTTCTAATTGATTGTGTTTGGAAGAAGACGGGAAAATTTATGATTTTGTGATATGACTAAATGCATTTAATGTTTTTTTTGGCATTTAATATTCTTGTTAGCAAGGTCTTTCACATTTTAGAGAAATTTTTCATTGATAGAAAACACTTTTGCTTACTTATGATTAAGGCTTGCTTTAAAATTTGTGAAAAATAAAGGTTCACTTATAAATGTTCTTTTATTGTCATGATCATCCAAATTGTTTGTTCTTGCAATTAAGATTATGTTATTTGAAGTTAATGATCTAAGAAAATTTAATGTTTTGACTCACACATAATTGTTTTTTTTATCTTATAGGTACAAAAGCGAACAAAGGAAAAGCAAAGGAGGCTATCAAACGAAAACGAAAGGAGGGGGAAGATTTTTTTTGAAAACACAATGTGTTTTTTAACACTTTAAGTGTTGATCAACACTACTTCAAGAAATTGTTTTTCTTTTCATTTTAGAACACTAGTTTTCATTTGGGTCTAAAACGAACAATTTCATTTTCATTGCAAAGGGCTTAAAACGAATCTTAGGACAAACTTACTAGATTTCGTTTTGGGTTAAAAATTGAACAAGCAATCTTCATATTTCATTTGGTGCTTAAAAAGAATTCACAATTGCTTTGAAGGGTATAAAACGAACAAGTGTTTGATTTGTGTGATTGTCTTTTGAGTACGTATCCCTTTGGCGCCAGGCGATCTAGGGTGCAAGAGAAACACTCAAAATACATTTTATTGCTTTGAAACACTTCAATTTGGGCTTAAAAATTGAACATCTTGTGCGAAAGTGTGAGTAGGGGCATTTTCACAAGACATTCCCTTTCTTTGTGCCATCAAAAGAGATCGAAAGCTATTTAATTGTGTCTTTGCTCGCTTTTGTTTATCTTAGAGGGCCTTGCCTTTGGGAAAAGTACTCACCTGCTTAATTTACTCAACCGTAACACTCTAAAGCCAAGAGTATTTCCAAACGGGATATAAATGAGGGTTTTGGTTAAACGCCATAATCACGCGGTTGGCTCCGACAGGATGGATCCGAAAGGGGACTCTTGCCGTATGGGTCAATCTCCACGAACGAAAAGTCCTTACTAGAACCTATGTGCTAGAATTTTCCAAAATCCTTAATCTATTTGTTGGTGCAAGAACGGTCGTTCTGAAGCCACCCCACACTCTTATGGTCTTCTAGTAGAGATGGAAAGCACGCCATGGGGAGTTTCATGCGGGTGTTGATGCTTGGCTGCCCCGGATTGATGCTAATGAGCCGAGGGGAGCTGGGGGTCAAGATATCTAACCATCCGGGCTAGGATAAGCGTAGCTGGACTTTTCCAAGTGGGAATCCAACAAATATTGTCTTACACATCCATAGGGCTTGTAATTATTCTTTGTTTGAAAACACAGTGTGTATTCGAAAACATTTTGCAAACAAACACTCAACATGATTCTCAAAATTTCAAACCCTCTTGAAGACAAATATCATTGACTCAATCCATATGTTACTGCTTTCCCTGCGGATTCACGTTTGTAGAGGTTCCTAAGCATTGGATTATATCTCAATTTGTCTACTTGAGTAAACAATAGGAAAACCCTTGCCTTAAGTTCATTGAATTTCCACATAGAATATCTTGTGGGGTTTAAAGAAATTAAGACATTGGTACATCTTAGTTTGAAACTTTAATCAAAGAGAGTGTTTTTGGTAAAATAAATCCATTAAGCAAAGACTAAGCAAAATGAACTTTCATGTGTGTTGAAGACTCCAAATCCCAAAAGCAAAAATCATTGATTGGAAATCCAAAATGTTCAAATCATTCCTTGGTTAACAAAGGTCTTTAGGAAGCATATGCATGCTCTTCAATACCTAGGTCTTGGAAAATACAAAGTGGTCTTTTTTAGGTTCATCTAGGGATCAAAACAAATCAAACGTCTTTCATCCATCTTTCAAAACATCCAAACATTCATCTCACAAGTCATCTTTT
>VDFB02000003.1:568335345-568387369 GCA_007258455.2 Sequoia sempervirens | reverse complement strand
CAACCGGCATTTTGTCTACCCTTCCTTGGTGTTGTGGACATTCATAGGCTTGATGCCCTTCTTCACCACACTGAAACAAATTCCTCACGAAACCACCTCTTCCAGATCCTTGTCCATATCTCCCTCATCCTCTACCTCTTTGATCACCACTATTTTGATTATGAGGGCAGTAGAAGTTGTCATTTCTTTGGCTTCGGCTGGTACCCACATCTTCACTTTTCTTTTCATCATCATTTCAGCGTCCTGAAGGTCTTCCATTACCCCTTCCACCTTGACCTCCTTGTCCTTTTTGCTTTCCATCAAATATTTTGTTTAGCTTCTCTTCCACCTTCAGAGCAAACTAATACACATCCTCAATGGTGGCCATTCTAACTAGGTTTAACTCCTCTTAAATACTCGGTCATAATCCATTAAGATATCTAGCTACCTTCTCCTTATTGGCCTCTGTGTGACCTGTTCTGATGATTATCTTGTGAAAATATTTAGTATATTATTTCACAGATCTGCTTCCTTGCTTCAACCCTTGCAATTTCTTCAACAGATCTAACTCGTAGTCCACTGGTATGAACTGCTTCTTCAGTTTCTCTACCATGCGATCCCATTTGGTGATCTTGCCTTTCCTCTTTGATTTCTTTCCAACTGGACCTCTTTCCACCAAATACTAGCATGGCCCTTTAGCTTCATTTTTTCAAACTTAACCTGATCTGGGTCCTCTATTTCCTCATACTCAAAATATTCTTCTAGCTCGTTGATCCAATCGATCAACTCTTCTAGGTTCAAACTTCCGGAATAACTGGGGACTTCTGCTCTAGGTCTTTTCCCAATCTTTGAAATGACCCTTATTATCTACATTTTGTCTTAATCAATTGCTTCTTCTTTCTCTTCTACATTTTAACCTTCTTCATCTCCTTCATCCTCACTTTCCTCTCTTCGGTTTAACCCTCTTCTCAACTGTTTTTGTAACGCGTCAATCTATCTCTGTAGGGCTACCAGTGCATCTCTTCCACCAGAATTTCTGCCGCCTCGACCACTTCTGACACCACCATGCCTACCAGGCATCGCTCTTGGAGGTATCTTTCTTGACCTTGACCCACAACCACGGTCCTGGTGCGAACTACCTCACGATCGATGATCCATCCACACACTCAAGAAAAGCCGCTCTGATACCACTTGATGAGGGCACAACCCGAGACACAAAAAATAACCCACAAACAAGAGAATAATTTTATTACTCAGAAAATGGAGCTTCTTACATGCAGAGGATCTCAATCCCCAAGTTCTACAACACATGCAAGTTATAGAAAGCTACAGAATAACCCTTTCGCAATATGCGAGATTGTCCCCAAAAAGTTACCCAAAAATTAGAAACCCACCCATAAATAGAGCTCTTCATTAGTTTGGAGCCAAAACAACATTCAAATTTGAGTTTAGGAGGTTTGGCACTGAAAATTTACAATATGAAGTTCAAATTTCAAAAGAGCATTTGCAATTGTATCTTCTAGAAAGTGCGCCAACTTCCCGAGGCTATAACTTTTGATCCGGGACTCCGATTTGTGAACCGTTTGAACCATTGGAAAGGTCTCAAAGTCAATAACGCACTCAAAATACACTACATCAATTTTGGAAAGTTTTGAGGCCATTATGGGAACTCTAAGTGCCTCAAATCTAACTCAGAAGATTTTTAGGTGCAAATATGGGAAACTAAAACTGCAATATCTTTCAACCCAGGAACAGAAAATAAAAATCATAAATTGAGAATTTCATTATGACAAAAATGGTATCCAAAAATGTAAAAACATCTAAAAACACTTGAAATTTAACTATTTTTGGGTGATGCAAGATTGCCCTTACACCATTGGATGCTCCTGCATCACCTTCATCCTTTGGAAAAACAAATAGAAACAACCACAACAATCAGCAAAAGCAAGCTTCAATCATAAAATCAAAATCAAACTCGATCATTTTCAAACATGTTAGTTAACCTTATATCAACAGCCTATCAATCAACTTATCAACCCATCATCATCCTATACAATGCATGTCCTAGGATATATCATTCTGACAATGGGCATCATTTTGGATATCACTTGGATTCTTTTCCTATCAAAACAAATCCCTTTGGCTAAAGGTATGAAGAACATTGGCTTGTTTGTGTACTTGATCTTTTCTTTTGATTTATCTTATTGCGCTCATTCCAAGGACCTCTCAATGATATCTAAATGAAGGATTTAGAGAGATAGGAATGGGGCAATGATCATTACCTTTTTATGTATTGTGCTTGTTGGACATTCTTGTAATATAACTTGGCGAATACTTGCTTTGTTAGGTATATCCTATTAAGGTTTCCGTATGTGAAGTGTGAACAAGAATACTCCTATCTATTTGTTGAGTCAAAGTATATTGCACTAGGTACAACGCCATCCTGGTTCTTTATACCTTGATGCATCGTATCTAGGTGTGTTATCAAACAATAAGGTAATTGGCCCTTTGAAAATTCCAACTCCTCGGCAAGTAATCATCATCATTATCATCATCTCATGTCTTGTTGGAATCTCTTGTTTTCTTCTATCTCTTGCTTTTCGCACTAACATGGTACCATGATAGTTAATCACAAATCATCACCATTGCATCTATCTTGCATCCACAAACCGTCAACATACTACATTATGCATATCATATCATATAGAAAGCATTAATCATACCACATGCATTCATCCCCATCATTGCATAATATAGATTGGTTATTCTAAACATCTCATAAACCATACATTTATCATCTATTTTCATAATCATCCATGCATCATCATATCATATCATCTGCATCCATATCATCCATGCATCATCATAATCATCTCATTTATATCATGTCAATAATGTAGCTGTCATGGTACAAATTAGGATCAAGTGGGTGAAATATATCAAAATAGGCATGAGGCTACCCATGGCTAATGACTGTCTACATCATCAAATCTTTCTACATCAAATATTCGAGTTAAACTGATCTTGAACCTCTTTGTCGAGAGATCAAACTTTAAATCAAACCTCTTTGCCCGATCTCTTGAGGGGGAAGTATACTAGTGTAATTCTTCATTCACTGGGGCAATAGTGGGGCATCCAAAAAAATTAGAGAATTTTTGACTTTTGATCATGGCAAGGTTATTCCTTGAACCAACGCAACAAGTGCATCGCTTCAAAGAGGGTAAAAATGTAGACATAAAAAATATACAGATTGATATTGCACATTCGATCCTGATCTATTAACATCACTTCATCCTAAATTATCCCTCTGTCTCACCATTTAATCGAATAGCCTTATTTGATTAAAGTCATCATAATTCCCCTTTTAATTAAATAAATCCCTCAATTTAATTAAATCATTGTCTCTGTGTAATTAGCTAGGTCATTTCATCTTCCTATCTTTATTTAATTAAACAATCCGTATTATTTGATTAAATCTCTAAAGTTAATCTAATTAAATTAAATAAATTAAGCATTTATCTAATTTAATCTAACATCACCCCCTTTGGTTAAATAAATAAAAAATATTTATTTAACTAAGTCTAAATCATTCTTTTCTCATTTTGAGTTATTTAAATCCTAGAATCTAAGTCAAAATGGTCAAATCAACTAACATCATTTAAATTAATCAAATCATGATCAATGCTAATCCTAATCAATCAAATCCTCTAGATTTTGCAACTTGCCCAATTAAATCATTTAGTTGATTTAATAATTCCCTATTTACTTTCAAAATGGCATCAAAAAGAGAATATTCCTCCAAGTTTGAAATCTCCCCCCATATTGACTTGTCCATCCAACAAAGCATTTAAAGCTTACATTGTCTCTTACATGTCTCCCACTTGGAATTTAACTCATCTTTCATCCCCCCTAAACATGTCATCTCATCAAATTCAAATTTCAAACTTGCACATTGATCAAAATGTGCTCAAGCTTCCTCCATTCACATGTTGACAAGTGGCACCTTGCCATTGGTTGAATGTTAGTCCCACATTGCTTCATTTTTGGCATTCATCCATCTTAGCATTCTATAAATGAAGAGATTATCCTTCATTTTATCCATCCACAATTTGAGTAAACTTACTATACTCAAATTTATAGCAATCTTCATCCATCTTATTAAGTTCTATAGCTAGGTTATGCAGGTTTTTAGCTTGGAGAACTCAATCTTCATCAGCAAAGTGGATCACTCATCAACACTCTTCATCACACATCAATCTTGCATCATAGGAGTTAGAAAAGGGCCAATTTCCACATCAAATTGGCACCAATTCCACCACGGGATAGTGGTTTGATTGTTTTGAATAAGACTTGATAGTTTTCATTTGAATTCTTTTCCTATTTCTTGTTCATTTCATTTGAATGGATCTTATGGGGAATGATTGTTTTAGACTTGTTTATGGATTAACCTTGTGTTTTTTACTCATGTTTATGTAGGTCTAGATCAAGCATTCACAAGCCTAATTATAATTTACAATAACAATTGGCCACAAACAAGTCGGCCAAGAGAAATTCAAAATAAGATAAATTATGCATTAAATGCATGAAATCCATCTAGGTCGACTTGGGATCTTTAATATAGTTTGGACCAATGCATGCAAAATAAATGGGAAGCACAAATTCTGATGTAGCTTTCCTTTAACTACTTTCCACTTTGTCTTTATTTTGATCCACCCTATCCTTTGCTATCAACATGCCCTTTCCAAGTCATCGATAGATGGCATAGGAAAAACCCTAATTCTCCTTTCAATGGTCTTAATATCATCCCTTGTCTACTTCACTGATGATATCAAAACCTTGCCTTTTGGAATGGTAAGACAACCCAAGAGTGCTCATTTCCTCCTTAGAAGCATATGCTGAATTAATCAAAGGGAATACCTCGCTAGTACCAATCTTTAGAAGAAAATCTCCACCAAATCTAGTTTTATACTTATCTTTCTTTACAATGGCATCAAAGTCACATATTTTCCTTGTGACCTCCAAAAGTATAACATGGTTTGTGGGATACCTTGGAATCCTGTATGGAGCCCTCTGACAACTATCTATTCTTATGTAAGAGAAGGTGGGAAACTGTATGAACCAAGCCCGATACCTTTTGATTATCTCCTTAGCATTATCTGATATTCTCACATGCTCCGCACCTTGGAGCAATCTAGTAATGTGCATGGTGAATGCATCATTCACCCTCCTGTAACTTGAGCTTCCTAAGTGCAATTAAGGATAAACCTCATAAATTACATCCTATTCAAATATTCCTCTTGTGCTTAATCCTTTATAGGGATGAAATCTTGCAAGTGCATACACTAAATAGGAAGTCATTGTGAATGTATTGGTCTCTAGCACATTGCACAATTTCTCATGGATCACAACACTGATGATCCCTGCCCAGTGATAGTTGATCTTCTCCTACTCCTTCCTCACAATGACATGGAACATCCAATTCTCAAACATACTTGCACTCTTTAGGCCTACCACCCGACTAAGCAATGTGATGGCATTATAGACTTCTTGTTGAAACTTTTCCCTATGCAACTACTTAGGCAATTTTGAGAAATGAGACTTTGGCTTTTCAAGCCAATAATTGATAACTTGTTGTGACTTAATAGTTTCCTCCTCATAGTACGTTTTAGTTGTCTCCATATTAAAAGCCACTACATGAGACCTATCAGGCATGTCAAAAGTCTATGCAATAGAGACAGGGTTAAGATTAGCCAGTACCCTCCCTTAAGGGATGACTATCCTTTTTGAATCCCTATTATAGTGTCAGGCACATTCCAATACCAACTCATAACACTAAATAGTGGGGGGAAATCTTGCTACATGAGATAATCCTGATTCCATTAGTCTCCTGGCCAGTAATGAAGGATCTTTTTGTGCCATCCTTGCCTTAAACTCCTCATAGTCCCATCGACCCACATTTTTGTCTGAAACTTCAGACCAGATGGAGGCTATCTTACTTTTTGGAATCCTACTCTTTATGTCCAATTTGACTCTTTCTACTTCTAAGATAGAGGATCCCTCCATATCACCCATAGCCTTTCCGGTCGCTACCTTTCTAGATTTAGCCTGCATCCATCGAATACTAACATGAAAATCCAATTGTTGATAACATATTTATCAAAGTGTTAGCTCAAAATCATAATAAACCATCAAATCAACTATAAATCATCATAACTGAGAAGTTTGGGATTCCAAGCTAACCGGGGAAAACCAATTAGGGAGGAACTTTGGAAAATTCTAGACCAGGTGGATTTTCCCGAAGAAGGCACATATCAACAATAGATCATCAAAATGAAGAAAGGATACATAACATTGTGTAATCTATCAGTTTAAAGCATGGAATGTTAAGAATTCATCATTAAATTCATCCATTTCATCCAATTTCTAAGTTCCACAAAGCCTCCTAGAGAATTCAGAAAAGTCCGGCTAGACTGGAATTCTGTGAAGTCCCCAAAACTCTGAATTTTCAATGCACACCCCAAAAATCTGAAGGCTAAACATAATCTGGGAAAATTCGAGGTTGCAAAAATTCCACGAAGTCCTCAGAATCCCGAAAAATAGTTACTATGTTTGATTTTTCCTTGATATGATCAAATGTCCATGAATCTCAAATCTCCTGAGCTCGACTCGAATCTAATTCATGTTTCCTATCAACCCCTTTGCATCAAGACTACTTGAGGCATTAAATGATGAATGTTCATAACAAACCAATGATGCCCTAGATTTAACTATTGAAACCTCTGCCATGGGTGGAAGGAACTAGCTCATATTAATCATGGATTGAGCTTAAACACACTCAACAAGGCTCGTAATGAGTTGTGGATCATCCCTAAGCAAGCTTTGACCAATAAACTAAAAGTGAAACCCGTGAACTAACTCAGAGCATGCCAATTTGGACTGAACTTCGTGAAACCCTAATCCGAACCAAAATAAAACATTGACTTACAGGGCAAGGCATGTGAACCATTTAAGATTGCGAAACATCACTAAAATCCAACTGGTTAACTAGGGCAGAATATAAGATAGACATTAAGAACCCTCAAACATCAAACACAACCCTAGATTGAAGCATTTAATCATCAAACATGCAAAATCCAGCTCCCAAATGGACGTAAAATGGCCATGGACAACCAATCATTAACATTTCAAAGGCAGGGACCATAGTTACATACCATAAGTAGATCAAATTCGACCATGGGGAAATTGATTAGTGAACTCGGATGCCCTAGTGACCAAATCAAACTGAATGTAAGAAATCCAAGCGCTTCAACAAGCAAATCAAGAAATTTGAACTCCCAAATCACCAAATCTCAGATGCAAGAGTGATACACAAAAAAATATGAGAGAAAATCATGCAAAATCCCCTTAAATTTGACCATACTCATGCCGTAGAGATTGTACCTAGATGCATTAATGTCGTCGACAAGACAGGCTGAAGAAATTCAGAAACCTGATGGTAAAACAAAATCTCAAAAAAATCTGGTCCATGCAGAACTTTGCGAAGTCCCAGATTTCCCGAACTGCAGCGTTAGTCTCTTTGCCGAACTTTGAGTGAAATCCGAGAAAATCCGAATGGAGCGAAAAATCTCGAAATGAAGTAAAAATATGAACTTTGTTCAAAACTTAGATTTTTTCAATGTGCAACTCAGGGGAATCACTTAGGCAAGCCAGATGAACATCCTAAGGACCTCAAAAGCAATTAAATCAATAAAACCAAGAGGCCAAAAGATGCCTAAAGACTAGAGCAAAAAAAGGGGGTCCCTACTTTCAGTGGGGTGTGCATGCGAAACTGCACAATAAATGGCGACTTTGTTGGGGAAATGCTCCAAAGCATTTCGATGACAAACTAGAATCAAGGACCCAGAATCTCTGGTTCCAACCCATCCATTAGGTCACTACTCAAATTAAGCTTTAGAACCCACAAGTCGGCAAACCTTTCTTACACCAGGGTCAAAGTGTGTGTGAATGTATTCATTACCTTCCTTGGTTGCAATAAAGACCATATTAGGTCTAAATAGGCTACATAAAGAATTCTGACCCCAACAACATCCTGGATAGAGCCTTGCTGCCAGTCAAGCATCCATAGCCAAGACGACGTTATCACTGTGATTCTCTCGAACATAGCTCTACTGCTAGCCAGACATCCATAGCCCCAGTAGAGATATTTAGATACTCCTGATAAGTTGAATTCATTCTTTTGATTTTTTATATTTTCTCTTTTTTTTTTTCTTTTTCTTTTAATATTTCTTTCTTTTCACTCTTCATTTCAACTTTTGAACAATGAATTTCACACTCAGGGCTGAGAACCACAGTGGCGTTGGAGCAGAAAAAAGATTTCTCACCTGACCATATTTCATAAGAACCCTATGCAACCTTAGAATTTATTAAAACTAATTTCAAAATATAAGACCCAAGTGTATTTTAGGTTCAACTTAACCTTGTGACTCTTCTGCTAGGAACATTAAGTACATGTGACTATGAATGAAGGATTGTCATCCACTGACTCTGGATAAAAGATTAGAGTTTGTAAAGGAAATACCTAGAACATCACTTAGACATTATGACAATCATTGGAAAATGCAACAAATCACCCCAAAGAAAGTAAGAAGCCATGAGCCAGAGAAAAACCAAAAAACTGACCAAGCCAAAGCAAAGAAAACCTAAACTAACCAAAGCGAAACCAAAAAGAAAAAAGGAAACCTACTCTACCAAAAGAAAAAACAAGAAAAAATGAAACCCAAACTAACTATATACAAAGGAGGAGAGCTGTGAACAGCTCAAGATTGGAAATAATGTTTCAGATACTGCCCATTGACGGGCAGTGGAATATCCTCTCCTGTGAGAGTCTTTAAGCGAAAAGCATTATCTCCTATAATCTCTGAGACCTAGTATGGGCCAAGCCAAAGTTTGTCAAATTTACCATGCTCCCCCTTACGGTCATGAGGTTTATCCCAGTAGAGAATCAAGTCAGAGATCCTAAAGGCTTTTACCTTATTTCTCCTATCAAACCATCTTTTGACTACACCCTGATGTTTGGAAAAAATTTCAAGGGATTCATCTCTTTTCTCTTCAAGGTGTAACAACTCAACTAGTCTGGCCTCTAGTCTATTCCCTTCATCATAATATTCATTAATGAACTACAAAGTAGGGATTTTGAGCTGAATAGGAAATGCAGGTTCTAGGCCATACACCAAGTGGAAATGAGAAGTTCCTATGGAGGCCTTGTGTCTTGTACGATTTGCCCAAAGAGAAAACCAAAGCTAGGTGTGCCAGTCTTTAGGATTTATTTCTAGCAGTTTACAAATGACTGTCAATAGATTTTTATTGGAAGACTCAGCCAAGCCATTACCTTGAGGATAATAATTGGATGCAAATTTAATTATAATTCCATGATCAAAGGCCCAATTAGAAAACTTCAATGATGCAAATGCAGGACCATTATCACAAACCAAAGACATGGGACACCCAAAGCAATTGATAATACCTGATTCGATAAAATTAATTACCACTTTAGAGGTACATTGTTTGCATACAAGAACCTCGGTCCATCTCATGAAATAATTAGTAATAGTAAGAATGTACCTGTGACCTGCAAAGGAGAGCAGATTCATTGGACCTATGAAGTCCATTCCCCACTATACGAAAGGTTTTACCTCAAAGACTGGTTGAAGTGGGAGTGTTGCATGCTTCTCTCTAGTTGCTACAGTTTGACAAACATGACATGTTCTGACATGACTGTGTGTGTCCTTGAACAAGGTGGGCCAATAATAACCTGCCCTCAAAATCTGATTTACAGTGGAATGTACAGATCCATGGCCAATACCATATCTATCATGAAATTTGGCCATGACTCTCACAACTTCCTGTTGCCCCAAACATCTTAAGTATATACCTTCATGATTCCTTTTATATAAGATAGCTCCTTTCAGCATGAAACTGTCGCTCTTCAAACATAGTTCCCTCCTTTGTACTACATTAAGATGGTCAGGACAGCTTTGATTCAATAGATAGTGAATGATATCATCATACCAACCCCTTGGAGAAACATCTTCAAGATTGTAATGTTGGACTGTAAGGTCAGGGCCCATTTTTTCCATTGTTCTCGAAAGCCCTTGTCCTCGCACCAACTTCATAGGTTGAATCTCAATATCATATTCCTACAACATGGTCACCCACTTTGCTCTATGTTCTCCCAGCTCATTTTGCATCAGCAACAATTTGACTACAGGATCAAGAACTATTGCAAAGACCTTGTTTCTGAAAATATAATGTATAAACTTCTTCACAACCCTAACCAAGGCATAAGCCTATTTTTCCACACTTGGGTACCTCAATTATACATCTTTTAGTGGTGTGCTCATAAATTCTATGGAGTGCTCATTCCCTTGATCAAATTTTTGGGTCAACATGCCAACACAAGAATGATCAGAAGCGAATGAATATATGTAAAATGACTTCTCATAATCAGGCCTTACCAATACTAGGGCCTCAACAACAACTCTTTTAATTTCTGTAAATGCTTCTTTTGCCTCTGTACTTCATTCAACCTTAGCTTCTTGCTTCAACATGGCATTCAATGGCTTGACTATTTCAGCGAATCTAGTGATGAACTTCCTTACAAAATTGATTTTTCCAAAGAATGACTTCATTTCCTTCTTGCTAGTTGGTGTTTGGATCTTAAGTATGGCTTCCACCCGTTCTGGGTCAATAGCAATGCCTTTCTTTGAAATAACATGTCCCAGTAACTTTCCCTTAGTAACTCAAAAGATGCACTTCTTTGGATTGAGAGATATACCCAATTCCCTGCACTTTTGAAATACTTTACTTAAGTCTGCTATGTGGTTTCCTCTCTTCTTGGAAAAGACTATCAGATAATCCATATAAATGATTATGCATTTACCAATTATGTCTTTAAAGGCAATGTCCATAGCCCTCTAAAATGTGGCTCCAACATTAATCAAATTGAAGGGAATTCTCCTATAGGAAAAAGGGCCCCATTTTGTGGTGAAAGCAGTCTTATGTCTATCTTCATATTGCACCATAACCTAATTGTACCCAAAGTAGCCATCTAGAAAGTACATCATTTGAGAACCATTGCTAATATGAAGTACTTCATCTAGTGAAGGTACTGGATAATTATCCTTTTTTGATGCTCTGTTAAGGTTTCTAAAATCCACACACAACCTAATTTCACCATTCTTCTTTCGCACTGGAACCAAGTTTGTAACCCAGGTGGAGTGTGTAACTGGGAATATGATTCTTGTAGACAGCAACTTCTACACTTCCTTCTGAATTATGGGTTCCAGTAAGGCATTGATGGGTCTTTTCCTCTGTCTGAAAGGTTTCACTCCTAGTCTTAGAGGGATAGTGTGAGTTATAATCGATGTGTCATAAGTTTTCAAATCCTCATAACTCCAAGCTATCACATCCTGATATGTATGTAATGCATCAATTATTCCTTTCCTCTCTGCTGGAGTACATACTTTACTAATGAAGACATTCCTGACATCCTCATGAGTTCCCATATTATATGTTTCACACTGTCCACTGATGGACTCCTTCTTGGCATCTTGTTCTTGATCTCTAACCTTATCTAGATGAAAAATCCTCTCTAACTGTACCATTCCTCTAAGAATAATATTAGTCTTCAAATTGATTACTCCTTCCAAATCCATCTCTACTTCTTGAGGTTTAGTTTCATCAATAATATGAGAAGCAAAAACATTTGAACTTGTGATAAAATCCAAAATATGCTTATCATCTTCAAATACCTGGAAGTTGGTGACATTGTCAATTATTGAAGGCACTGGGGTTAATTCCATTATAAACTTCTTCAATCCAGAAAGGGACAAAGGTTGCAACATACTGGCTTCCTGAGCAAGGGAATCTACTATTTGATTCTTATTGCATCGTATCAATTGAGTGTTGAAGGTATCAAATCCTTCAATAAGGTACCATACTCTATGTCTATAATTGGTAATTCTTGTGTCATGACAAGAGTACTGTCTCCTAACTTGCTTAACCACTAACTCAGAATCTTCAAAGACTTGCAAAATCTTGACCTTTTTCTTTAGTGCCATTAAGAACCCATGGACCAAAGCCTCATATTCTGCTACATTATTAGTGCAATGGAATTGAAGTCTATGAGTAACAAAGAAAGTCTTACCTTTTGGACTGATTAACTCAAATCCTGCTCTAGCTCCTTGTTTCGACTTAGATCCATCAAACCTTAAAGTCCAACAACCAGTAACTACAAAATTCCTTGCTACATCTCTTTCATTGTTGTTGCTGGAAGGTTCCTCGGGAAGCATCACTTTCTTCCCTTTAGGGTCCTCTTGAACATTCTAGATATTGATTTTGACTACTGGGATGGGATTGATACATTTCTGCACTTGTTCCATTGCAGTCTGGCATAAGCAACAATCCAGTTCAGAATGGGAAGCATTATGGACCCTGCACCAATTTGGAAAGAGAAAATCTCTAAAATTCATTTCCCTATCCAACTGAATCTGATCCTCAATGCACTTCTAAATTAATTCTTGGAAATTATCTAGCAAACTGAGCTGATTATCTTTAGGATCATCATCATTTTCAACTGGTTCCACCAAAGCTTCAATTCTACTGGATTATGTTGTGAGATCAATAGGAATTTTATGCATCATAAGGACTTCCTCTATATCTAACTCCTTAAAAGGGGTTGCAAGCATGTAATTACCCATACCTTCGATATCAAAATTTCATTGGAGGTAGTCTGATATTCTGTGATCATGTATTTCATTATGGGTTCTCTTTCAATTCTAATATGGTTTAGCACTCCCTTCCAAGGAAGCCACATGTGAGAGTGATTAGTTGAGACATATCCATTCAAGGCCTTGGTGAAGTCTTCCCAGAATCAGGCCATAAGCATCAGGTATATCTACCACCTGTATATTGATAACTTGTTGAATTCTAGGGTCAAAAGCAACCTGCATATGAATCATGTTCAATTCCCCTACAACATTAACTTCAGTTCTATCCAATTGAGTAACCTTCTTTTGGGAATCAGTAGGAGTAATACCCAAAGCTCTATAGGCACCAAAGGGCATTACATTAGTGGAAACACTTGAATCCAACAAACAATTGTGCAAGTTCTTACCAAATATATGAACAGAGATCAGGAATGGAGGAGTGTTTGTTTTCCCTTGAAATAGAGTTAAGGGAGTATCTATTTGAGAAAATTGAGTTCTATCTTTCTCTTTTCCTTTATCTCTAGGAGGCACGTGAACTTGATTATGAGTCTAATTTTTCCCTCCTACTGATTGAGAACTAGATGCTTTATTGACACTTTCACTAACTTATTTATCTTGTGACATGGAATTTGCATTGTAAGCTCCTAGAATTACATTCCTAATGGTTGGAACTCTCAATAACTCAAATGCAGAGAGACTTACCTTTAGTTTTCTGAGTTCTTCCACAACATACATGGCCAGTTGTTCCTCACTCAGATCAACAAGTGTCTCCTTTGGGTATTCTATCACCTTGTCCTTGTTTGCTTCAACACTTTTCCCTTTTGACATGTCCATAGGTCCTTGATCTTTAGATAAATGTTTCCTAGACATCTGAGGATATGGCAGATTATTGCTGGCATTAGGATCTAGAGGCATAGTGAGGTTATTTGGTGGAATGGAAGTGGTGAAGGGCCCCCCAGCTTGTGGACGTCTATGTGGTAGGTGCCTCAAATCATACTTCTTCGTAGGTCGTTGGAATGTCTACACCTCTTCAATAGAATCTTCTTCCTTGTTGATGGGGCCATTGTCATTCATTGGATTTTCATTGAATAGTTGTGTAATCTCATCTCCATTGCACACCTGATCCACCTCTTCTTTAAGCTGTTCTGATTCCTCCTTAGGTACGTTCTCCCTACTCTATGGAAAAGGAGCATGATTGAGCACCAAGATTGATGAATCATAAGGAGTGGATGGCACCATCTCCTGACTACTTGAATTGTTCTCCACTTCATACTGGAAGATTGAAGCTGCTATTTGGAATTCTAGGCAGTCTAATTCAAAATGCAGACTTGTTTTATGGAGCTTACACCATCCTGATAAGGTAGCCTCAGCCAAATATATGCCACTAGAAGGCTTCTCTTGATTGACTGGTTGATTGACTAGTTGATCCAATGGGGTAGGGACTCCTCCATTATTAGGCCTTGTATTCCAAGTTCTATTTTGTCTGGGTGGCTGTCTCCTATCAAACCCTTGTCCACCAGTCTGACCCCACTCAAATTTTTGGCCTGAAGATTTTCCTTTATTATAATTTTTTCCTCTATCATTATATCCTCTTTCAAGATGTTGATCTCTATCAAAATGTTGTCTTTGTTGAATATCTCGGTTTTCTTTGCTATAATTGGACTATATACCCCTTTGAGTAGCTTGAAGCTAATTGTTCTGGTTTCTCAAATAAGTCACCTCCATATTTAGTTTCTTCACCTGCTCAATTAGCTCATCTAGTCTCTCTTTGTCAGAATTCCTATATGGAGGCTGATTTTCATTATTTTGAGGATATCCTACTATAGTACTGGTGTTCAGTGACTGGTTCAAGACTTCAAAATTCTGCAGATACATGGGATAACTAGCATGAGATTGTGGATGAAGAGGTTGATTCACATTTTTCTGGGGGTAGCTAACTGTAGGTGGAACTTAACTCATTGGAGGCCCTGGGTGAGGGACCATAGGCAACTAAGGGACCATATTCATGATTGGAGTATGATTGGTGATAGCCTGGTTGAGAGTTGGGACCTGTCCAGGGTGAGCAGTGGGTCCTAACGATGGTAAAGGTATAGAGAAATGTTGTCTTAAAGTAGTGCTAACCTTTACAACCTCTGCATATGCATCAAGCAAATGGTGGGAGGGTTATTTCTCCACTTCATGAAGGTGGCTGTGAGACTACCTAGACCTTAATAATAAACTTCTAAAGCAGTGGCTTTGTCAACAACATAAGGAGCCTGTGATCAGGTGTAGGCACGATGAAACCTATTGTTAAAGGATGATATGGGCTCATGGAATTCTCTCTTAACATTGGTGAACTGAAGATAAAGCTCATTGGGACTAATGGGGATCCTAAATTTCTACAGAAATGCAGTCTCTAGTTCAGTCCAGTTTTGAATAGATCCAATAGGAAATTGATTGTACCAATAGAATGCATCTTCTCCTAGGGAACAAGGAAAGAGCCTACACGCTACATCCTCATGATTAATTCCCCTATCCTTAAGGAAAGTTTGAAAGATCCTAATGTGTTCCTCAAGAGTTCTATTGGGGTCATTAACATGGAACTTAGAAAAAAAGTGTTTTGGGTTCTTGGGCATGACATTGTAATTAGCAAAATTCAATGGAGATGGGTTATTGGAAAGGAAAGCCATTGGTGGAGGTGGGGGTTGCAATGGCTGATTTATGGCTGGCTGAGGTTGTTAAATGGGAATTTCCTCAGACTCAGATGAACATGATGAAGATGGGGATGATGGAGATGATAGAGGTGGCTAGGTGGATGATGATTCTCCCCTTTTTTTGGTCCTTCTTGACCTAGTAGGGACTGGTAATTCTTGAAATTCCTCCTCCCCTAGAGTAGATCTGGTTCTTCTTCTAAATATTTTAGGAGAGATGGTGAACAAAAATTGATCCAGCTTGTTTATTTAGGCCCTCCTTTTAGCACTAATATGTTAATGGTGTTTTCCACACATCAACAACTCAAACATAATATAATATCCTATCTCTCTTGAAAGGTAAATCTCTATCAGCAAGCCTCAAGAGATAACCCCAAGGTCTCTAATGTTAGGTCTTGACAATGCATAAACAGCTCAGATAATATGTGAAAATGTTGGTAATCACAAAGGGATATTACTACAAGAAAATGTTGAATCTCTGATTTATCAGATTTGGCAATATGATGATACTTGTAATCCCAAATCTAACCCAAATGATAAAGAAATAACAAAAGATAAGGGTTTTAAGAGATACTCCTAAGATTTAAATTATTCCTAAGATTAACAATGCAAATGATGAAATAATTGAAATTGACCAATCCCTCATAAACTAATTTTTGCTTGACCCAGATGAATCTGCAATCTTATAGAAATAGTGCAATCTTCTATGGTATTAAATATTTTTCAAATCATGAACATTTATCCAAGACAACCCTAAGGAAATTTAAATGAATAAACCTTCACAATTGAACTAAGCACAATAGATATATGGTCTAGGCTAGCTTTGCAAAGCAACTAATAGTTAACTAGCTACAAAAAGTATGGACCAGGGATTGCTGCAAACACTTCAAGCATCAAACCATAAACACCATTGAATCATGTCTAATTCTAAATCTAGCATATATCAAAGATATCGACTATTCTTCAAAGCAATTCTAAAGATGGAATAACAAGAACCATTCCAGATAAGAATAACACAAGTATGGCACCAAATCACAATGTCATTACTTGCATCAAATTATCCACTGAAGCAACAATTCTAGTTTTTTGTTATAATATTTTCTTGAAAACAACTAATTCTCTAGCCCCTTACAAATGAGGCAAAATGCCATATTTATAGAAACCCCCCAAGATATGTCGGCCTAATTAGAATTTACAATAACAACTAGCCACAAACAAGTCGGCCAAGAGAAATTCAAAATAAGATAAATTATGCATTAAATGCATGAACTCCATCTAGGTCAGCCTCGGATCTTCAATATAGTTCAGACCAATGCATGCAAAATAATATGGAAGCACAATTTTTGATGTAGCTTTCCATTAACTGCTTTCCCCTTTGTATTTTTTTTGATCCACCCTATCCTTTGCTATTAAGAACACCCTTTACAAGTCATCAATAGGTGGTATAGGAAAAACCCTAATTCTCCTTTCGATGGTCTTAATATCATCCCTTGACTGCTTCACCGGTGATATCAAAACCCTACCTTTTGGAATGGTAGGACAACCCAAGAGTGCTTATTTCCTCCTCAGAAGCATAGGCTGAATTAATCGAAGGGAATACCTCGCTAGTACCTATCTTCAAAGGAAAATCTCCACCAAATCCATTTTTTATGTTTAGGTTTCTTTACAATGGCATCAAAGTCACATATTTTCCTTGTGACCTCCAGAAGTATAACATGGTCTGTGGGATACCTTGGAAGCCTATATGGATCCCTCTGACAACCATCTATTCTTATGTAAGAGAAGGTGGGAAACTATATGAGCCAAGCCCCATATCTTTTGATCAGTTCCTTACCATTATCTGATATTCTCACATGCTCTGCACCTTGGAGCAATCTAGTAATGTGCATGGTGAATGCATCATTCAACCTCCTGAAACTTGAGCTTCCTAAGTGCAATTGAGGATAAACCTCATAAATTACATCCTATCCAAATATTCCTCTTGTACTAAATCCTTTATAGGGATGGAATCTTGCAAGTGCATACACTAAATAGGAAGTCATGGTGAATGTCTTGGTCTATAGCACATTCCACAATTGCTCATGGATCACAACACTGATGAACCCTGCCTAGTGATAGTTGATCTTCTCATGCTCCTTCCTCACAATGACATGGAACATCCAATTCTCAAACATACCTACACTATTAAGGCCTACCACCTGACTAGGCAATTTTATGGCATCATAGACTTCTTGTTTAAACTTTTCCTTGTGTAGCTACTTAGGCGGTTTTGAGAAATGAGACTTTAGATTTTCAAACCAATAATTTATAACTTGTTATGACTTAATAGTTTCCTCCTCATAGTACCTTTTAGCTACCTCCATATTAAAAGCCACTACATGAGACCTATCAGGCATGTCAAAATTCTGTGCAATAGAGATTGGGTTAAGATTAGCCAGTACCCTCCCTTGATGGCTGACTATCCTTTGTGAATCCTTTTCATAGTGTCGGGTGCATTCCAATACCAACTCATAACATTGAACAGTGGGGGGAAATCTTGCTACATGAGATAATCCCGATTCCATTAGTCTCCTGGCTAGCAATGGAGGATCTTTTTGTGCCATCCTTGCCATAAACTATTCATAGTCCCATCGACCCACATTTGTGTCTAAAACTTTAGACTAGATGGAGGCTATCTTACTTTCTGGAATCCTACTCTTTATGTCCAATTTGACTCTTTATGCTTCTGAGATAGAGTATCCCTCCATATCAGCCTTAGCCTTTCCGGCCACTGCCTTGCTAGATTCAGCCTACATCCATTGAATACTAACATGAAAATCCAATTGTTGATAACATATTTATCAAAGTTTTAGCTCAAAATCATAATAAACAATCAAATCAACTATAATTTTTTATAACTAGGAAGTTCGGGATTCTAAGCTGACTAGGGCAAAATAGATAGATTTTCTTGAAGAAGGCACAAATATCAACAATAGATCATCAAAATGAAGAAATGATGCATATAACATTGTGTAACATATCAATTTAAAGCATGGAATGTTAAGCATTCATCATTAAATTCATCCATTTCATCCAATTTCTAAGTTCCACAAAGCCTCCTAGAGAATTCAAAAAAATGGGCTAGACCAGAATTCTGTGAAGTCCCCAAAACTATGAATTTTCAATGCACACCCCAGAAATCTGAAGGCTAAACAAAATCTAGGAAAATCTAGGGATGTGGAATTTTTGCGAAGTCCTTAGAATCCCAAAAAATTGATAGTACGTTTGATTTTTCCTTGATACAATCAAATGTCCATGAATCTCAAATCTCCTGAGCTCGACTCGAATCTAATTCATGTTTCCTATCAACCCCTTTGGATCAAGACTACTTGAGGCGTTAAATGATGAATGTTCATAACAAACCAATGATGCCCTAGATTTAACTGTTGAAACCTCTGCCATGGGTGGAAGGAACTAGCTCATATTAATCCTGGATTGAGCTTGACTGCACTCAACAATGCTTGTAATGAGTTGGTGATCATCCCTAAGCAAGCTTTGACTGATAAACTAAAAGTGAAACCTGTGAACTAACTCTGAGTGCGCCAATTTGGACTGGACTTCATGAAACCCTAACCTGAACCAAACTAAAACATTGACGGATAGGGCAAGGCGTGGGAACCATTTGAGAATGCAAAACATCACTAAAATCCAACTGGTTAACTAGGGCAGAATATAAGATAGGAATTAAGAACCCTCAAACATCAAACACAACCCTAGTTTGAAGCATTTAATTGTCAAACATGCAAAATCTAGCTCCCAAATGGACGTAAAATGGCCATGGACAACCAATCATTAACATTTGAAAGGTAGGGACCATAGTTACATACCATAAGTAGATCAAATTCAACCACGAGGAAAATGAGTAGTGAACTCAGATGCCCTAGCGACCAAATCAAACTGAATGGAAGAAATCCAAGCACCTCAACAAGCAAATCAAGAAATTCGAACGCCCAAATCATGAAATCTCATAGGCAAGAGTGATACACAACAAAAGATGAGAGCAAATGATGCAAAATCCCCTTAAATTCGACCATGCTCGTGCCTTAGAGATTGTACCTATATGCATGAATGTCGTCGGCAAGACAGGCTGAAGAAATTCAGAAACATGATGGTAAAACAGAATCTCAAAAAAATTCGGTCCATGTGGAATTTCGTGAAGTCCTAGATTTCTCAAACTGCAGCGTTAGTCTCTTCACTGGACTTTGAGTGAAATTTGGGAAAATCCGGATGGAGTGGAAAATCCCAAAATGAAGTAAAAACCTGAACTTTGTTCAAAACTTAGATTTTTTCAATGTGCAACTCAGGGGAATCACTTAGGCAAGCCAGATGAACATCCTAAGGACCTCAAAATAAATTAAATCAATAAAACCAAGAGGCCAAAATATGCCTAAATACTAGAGCGAAAAAAGGCGAGTCCCTACTTTCAGTGTGGCTTGCATGCGAAACTGTACAACAGTTCCCCTTATAGTTTTACAAGGATGAGAAACTAATCAATACAAATGAAATGAAAACAATGAAATCAAACTATAATGCAGAAATTATCAATGCATATATGATAAATACAAGAAAATCAGAAGATACAAAAAAAAGTGATTGGAAGGATATTTCCCAAATTGTATGAATCCTTAGGGTAGTTATTATCACATGGTAAGAAGAGTCTTTATAAATATCTTGCAACAACAATAATGAAAAGACAAGGCATAATCAGTTCATAACATTAATGTATTTTTAACGCCCCATTTCGTAAACCCCAAAGAACGACTAAAAAACACAACATATATTTTTTTTTAAACATAAAGTATAAACACTATGTTTACTAATGCAATTAACATAGCTATGATTACAAGTTAAACACCTAAGTCCCTTGGGGTACATGATGCGACATTACATAATCTATCCAATAAAAAAGTTGATAAAAGTAATTTACTAATTCTACTAATGTAACCCATCCATTCACATGTCATCATTTAAACATTTATTAAGGATAAGCAATATGACAAGAATGAACCATAAATAAAACATACAAGTTTTCATAGAAAATTTAACTAGGAAATATAAAGAGATTATTTTCTCAAACATAACACAACATCAAGTATATTTACAATCATGGATAAAGCATGAATTACAAAATGTGATTATAACAATGAAACACCAAATCATAACAATAGACCACTTCTAAAACATAACAACAATAAATCACCCAATCATATCAATAGACCACTTCTAAAACATAACAACAATAAATCTCCCAATCATATCAATAGACCACTTCCAAAGGATTTCAATAAAAAAACTCAAAGGGAATGCTAGAGGAGAGTGTCATCGCATGGCCTTACATGGATTATCCAGACAACCTATCATAAGGTGTCAACTCCATCTATGGTTATCCTGACTACCTATCTCAAGGCGCCGCTCCATAGGGTGACTCATGCAAAATTGTTAACCTCTCGCAAAGACGAGGTCACGATTATGCTAACCACGGCCTTCTCGGCCACCTTTAGTCTATGAAAGCCCTAACAGGTGGACAAGGTATCCATAATTATCTTATTAATGTTTAACTACCCACCCCTTAATTAATTAGTTAGGTTATCACTTATTACTCAAACTGTAACGTGGGTTATCCTGCCAACCCCTTTGTGCGTCGGCACCCACATAGAGCCACTCTCCCTAGAACCCAAAACACAACATCAAATTCCAAGGGGTTGTACCCACAAGTACTCTAAAATGAAAAATAGAATAACTATGAGGAAAAACCATCTCACCAACAATCATTTAAAGCATCTCCCATAAAATGAGTACAATCCAAGTGTAAACTTAAAATCACAACTATAGACAAAATCAAAACAAGTAACAAATAAAAAGAATCACATATTAAACCACCATTTTCCCATACCTCTGGAAGTTTTTAACAATAACCTTATATCCTATTAAAAAGATTAAATAACTTAAGGGTCCCCACATGTTGATATCCCAACTCAAGAAACCCAATAAAAAACTCAAGAAAGTCAAGAATTAACTAATTATTCAACATCAAGGTTTGTTTAAGAACACAAGTTTACTATGCTTAACAATCACATTGAGATAACACATTGCATGAAATCCATCCTAGAAATTAAACTAACAGTTAAATCAATTTATTTCATTAATTAAAAACACTCAAATAGTTTTGATAAAATATTTCCTTCAATTTGTCCAACAACAACATAAAATGATTATAAATAACCTACATACTTTTTTTTCTATAATTTAGACAAGTGTATATATATATATTTATAAATACACACACACACACACACATATATATATATATAATTTAATTCAAATTATATTTAATAAATTCTAAATCTTTATATATCAAATAAAAAAAATGAAATTTAATTTTCTTAAGGTTTGGCCTGGGAGGGTTGTGTCCTCCCTATGAGGGGAGGTCACAGCCCCCACCCAAGGTTGTGCCAAGCAGCCTGCTGGCTATTGTGTGCATCAGTGGGTGGGCTATGAACAACAGTCTCCACAGCCACATACACAGGGTACGGGGGTTGCCCTGCGCCCCCCCAAAATTTTTATTTATTATTTATTTAAAAAAAAAAAAAACCTACGAATTTTAGATAATTCGCTGCACGATTTTTCTTTTTATTTATTTATATATATTTTTTAAAAATGACTTCGTACAAAAGTTTAATTTCTTCAGAATTTTTTTCTTTTCTAAACATATATTAAATATTTCAATCGAGCATAAAAGCAAGGTTGAGCAGTAGAAAATAAAATTGTTTATACAAAACTTTATTTCAAGAGAAATTGTAAGAAGATTTCTACAGTAATTGTAAAGAAATTTTTTATAGGGGTTTTCAAATTTCAAAATTTTGGACAGAGGTTTTCTACTATTTTAACAATGAATTTATTTCATTTCATGAGGTTCTTTGATTTTACTGTAAATGTTTTCTACAGAGGTAACAAAATAACAACGACAATATTTTAACAGCCGGGAACACAGTTTTCTACAGAGGAACTTCTAATAAATTTTCTACATAGATCACATAAATTTCCTCTTACACAAACAATAACAGACAAACTTTTCAAAACAAGAAAAAATTCAACAAAAGAAAGTAAATAACCTATTTTATGAAGCCTGAAGAAGCAAGAGTTGTGCAAAGCTTCACCTCCGGAACTTCCAACTTTTAAATTCTTCCTAGAAGCTTCCCCTCCAGCCTGAAGCAAAATACAAGTCTAGAATCTATTGTAGCCATTCTTAGATTTTTTTTTAAAAACCAAAAACCCCCAAAACCTAGACACACTATTCTCCAACCAAAATTTTCCCGTGAAGAAATTCCTGTTACCCCATGCCAATATTCTCTCTGAGAATATTTTTTCCATGAGAATTTCACTAAATTCCCCACTTCTTCCTGTAAATCCTCTAATAAAAAAAATTAACTAATTTTTAAGTTATTTTATTTTATTTATTTTTATTTATTTTTTAATAATAATATAGCTTTATGAGCTATTTGATTAACTTAAGAATTCAAAAATCAATACTGCTACCATAAGCAAATTTAACATTCTAATTTACAACAAAACAACTAATATTTTATTTAAACTATCCATTTAAACAAGAACATTAATCAATTATCTTAACCATAATTATCTACAAATAACTATATCCATTAAATACATTAATTAATCACACATAACTAAAAATTAATTAAATCACAAACATTTACATACTAAATAAATAATCAACACTAACAAAAACACAAACAAAGATGATTTTTAGACAAAGACAACATTGGACTCACAACAAGGTGACGAACTTCGGACGGGAACACTTTCTTAACCACTCCCTTTTCAACATCAATCCCGTTGAGTTTATGGGATGTGATCAAACCTGTCAAGTAGGTGGAGTTGATGTCTAGTACCTGCATCCTACATAGTTCAACAAACATCAACATGTAAATCTCCATTATAGACACACCGTGAAAGGTAATCGCGGGGTAGCAGGGCACTGGCAAGCAAGTGATGCCACTCCGTCCTTACACCAAGACACACTAGCAAACACATCAAACACCATAATAGCATAAAAATCACAACATCTCCACATATATTATTAAGGAACACCACAACATAACCATATAACATAATCACCATGAGATGTATCATCCAACAACATATGTAATAACAAGTGCAACAAACCAACCAAACTATAAATCCACACACAACCAAAATAGTGAACTAATCACCCACACAACCAAGTACAAAATCCACACATAAGAGTATCAACAACATGAGGGGTATTACATGCCCCCCCTAGAACATGGCTTACTCCTAGAAGCCACTAAATAAATATGAGTACGCCTCTCTAATTTGAGATACATGCTCACATATCACTGAAGTCTCAACACTTATCTGCTAGGCTACTCAAGACCTCTACAGAGCTAGTCTCTATATCTCACGCGGGTCTCAACCATGATACTTACGTAATTGTGACTGCTAAATCGTGATACCATTATGATATTGTTAGTAACAAGGGACAATCTAATTAACTCATTTACTTGACTAATTAATTATTAGGTTAAGAACAACTTTTAATTTAATTCTTTCCTACTTGTTTCCCCTTATGAAATAAATAATTCTATTCATTAATAAACTACAATCTATACCATAGCATTAATATTAGTATAAACAAAATATATCTACACATTAAAACATATTATAATGTATTTCCCTTGCTATCACTACCCATTATAAAATAAAGTTAATCATTTACCCGACAACCACACAACTTGAATTTATAACTAAGAAAGAGTGTTTATCACTAAATGGAAATTATGAACTATCAAGTTATAAAGCTACACAACCCAAAAACATTCATGATGGAATACCACATATGTTGATTAACAGAGACAATATAAGTTATTTATTTCACCATAAATCTTAATCAGCAATTACTATTAACATAACACCTAATATGCAAATCTATACTATTAGAAAATTACAATTTCTAACGCATTATACCAACTCATACAGAGACAACGGATGTATATGTCTATATATAGACTAGCATATAAAATTCAAAATATTACTTGATGTAATAACTCAACATGGTATACGTCTTTTCTCACACATTACAACAAAAAGGAGAGAATGCAATATCAAGGAGGATATCTACCATACAAGCAACACTATCCTGACAAGAAAATGAACTCCCTCAAAGGAAAACAAGTGAAAACAAGCAAGAAACTGTGATAAATATTCCTTGAACATTGGAAGGGCTAATTGCACATAAAATGAGAATAACCATTACTGATTATGGACTACAATGAAAGAATTTAAACCAAATCAACCCAAACACATTCCTAGCAGTCATCAGTGAAAGTCCAAGAAAAAGAAGAGAACACAGACACAAATGCAGCTATAAACCAATGCAACATAAAATGCAAATGTCAATACGATGGAAAGTCACATGTGTTATACACAAAATATTTAGCAATGATTGAGTACAATGGAAAACCAAGCAGAGAGAAGTTAATTTCCAACCATAAAGAAATTCCAACTTTCTCCAAGCCTAAGCATTTGAATTGAATTTTGAGACCAATATATTACTCCGTCGAATACCAACTATAGTAAATGTAGTTCTGGTTCATGGGTTGGACTGTTAACCTTCACCTAACCAAAACTATTGAATTACAAACATGCCCACCAAAATGAATTTCTAACACCAATGAATATGCAGAGATAACTCAAAGATCACTATGCATGAACTATAAGCACAAGAAGACCATAATGCGAAAACCTATCAATGAGAAAATGTAGGGTTAATGGTTAAGGGAAATTCCTTTTGCACATAGTAGAACTCCCTTAGTGTTTTACATAGATGATTGTCATCATGTGTACAAAACTAGTGGTGCCTAAGGATCATATACTATCATAGGTTGAGTATCACCAAAAAAACCAAATGAGGATAGGCTATATATATCAAGTGATGTTTAATGCGGTATGCAGAAAGTCTCATGGTATGCTATCCTTGGAAGGATTTACCACAATAGTTTGATAGGTAGGGCTCCTAAATTTCCAACAAACAAGGCACTAGGCTAGCGTAATTCTGCAAGGGATTTCATCCATGGTTGTGCGATATAATTTGGCCTCCCTCAAGAATAAAGAAGAAAAATGGACTCTTGACAGATTTAGTAACTACCTATACTCAGGGAAACACACATGCATCAAGGCAGAAATTGAAAACTATGACAAATCGTGACAAGGCAGTTGGAATGAAAAGAGTGCAAATAGTGAAGGTTAAAGGCATGATGAGTAATAAAGGGGCATCAAATTTAAATATATAATAAGGACCATGATATGCTTACAAAGATCAAATATTAATGCAGAGTACCGTAGTTATAATACACAGAATAGGAACCCAAAATCGAATACCAAACTCAACCTACATTCATGAATGCAACCATACTACCAAGATGGAGACTTCACGGTAAATAGAAAGGTTTACTATTGATGCAAAAATAAAATATAATGAACTTCAAGCTATAAGTAATGAGTCAGAAAAGTAAGGAAAGAAGGATGCATTGAAGCTTATAAACTTTCAAACAAATACCAATGGCAATAAGACTAGAGTATCAAATTCTATAATGGAGTACAAAGTTCTGCATTGAACATCAAGTAGTAAAATAAGTAATCAATCGTTTGCAACCACAAATAGAAAGAGAAAATTCCTAATGCATAAAATGGTTAAACGAATGAAAAAGCCAACTATCAAGAAATTACCAACTATGATAGGACATAACACATTAGTGTCAATAGTTCAAACTTCATCTTAACCTCAAAATATTAAAAAAAATCCTAGCATAATTATTCACACCAATATATATATGTTTGAAACTTCTCCATTTACACACCAAAAATTTTACTTTATTCACTTTTCAGCACAAGTTCGCACACATTTACAACCAAAAAGCCAAGGTTCCACACCACAACTTTCAACAATACACCACTCTTTAGCTCATAACATAAACATTATAATAGAGTATCACACATACTAGTAATTCTTATTGTCAACCAGTTCAAACAAAGAGTACACCTGCACCAACAAAAATTTATAGTATCAAGTACATTATTTAAAAGGGTTCACAAAACAAAGATGCCTACTCGTGATCCCCCAAAGGACACTCTTTCGGGTTCTCATATGAGTCCCTCATGGCCATCTTAGAGGAGTGGTGATGTGCTCGCAGGAATTCTACCTCCTCTTTTGTCAGCTTAGGGGCATGAGGTCCACACCCCAATAAATAGTCTCGAACTACTGATGGCTTCTTGGTCCTAGTAACAAGTTTAGATTCAGTGGTTTTCCTACTTTCTTCAATCTTGATCCAGACTAGAGCGTGTGTCAGGGTTTCATCGTCAGAGATTTCTTCTAGCGCTTGGCCTACTTGCACTTTCACCGTGCCTAGCTGCTTTGGGTTTAGGCCACCACCTATCGGATTGCCTTGGGAACTTTGAAGTTCCTCACACTCAGAACCATGGGAACTCGGTTGAGATGGAATTTGGCAGTTGGCTCCACGACTACCACCCCGGCCTCTTCTTTGGCCACAACTTCTACCCCGAGGCATGATCCTGCACAACAATTGGGGTTATAAGAGATTAGATTTAATGCAAAGGTTGCCTAATGGATGCAAACTACCCAGAGTACCCATTGTTTGTAAATCCAGCTCTGATACCAAGTGGTAATGCCCCATCATGTAAACCCCAAAGAACAACTAAAAAATGCAACAATTTTTTTTTAAAAACATAAAGTATAAACACTATGTTTACTAATGCAACTAACATAGCTACAATTACAAGTTAAACACCTAAGTCCCTTGGGGTACACAATGTGACATTACATAATCTATCCAATAACAAAATTGATAAAAGTAATTTACTAATTCTACTAACCTAACCCATCCATTCACATGTCATCATTTAAACATTTGTTAAGGATAAGCAATATGACAAGAATGAACCATATAGAAACCATACAAGTTTTCATAGAAAATTTAACTAGGAAATATAAAGAACTTATTTTCTCGAACATAACACAACATCAAGTATATTTACAATTATGGATAAAGCATGAATTACAAAATGTGATTATACAATACATCATTCTACAAATAAATCTCATTGAGAAATTATCCAAGGTTACAACATAAGTCTACCCAATACATGCAAGAGTAACATATCAATATACAAAGTATGGAAAAAGTACAAATATACATCTGGAAACATATAACTCTGAATCAAGTTGTCTCAACAAACTCTACACTGAAAGGTACATCTGTAAAATAGGGAACCCAATGGGGTGCGTAGCACGTTCCACCCGACCACCCCCATGCTAGGAGTAGATAAGAAAGGGTCCCCATCCAAGAACATCTATAGTAGTACACAAGACTAAACTCCAAGCATGGAAAGCTAATCACACATAAAGGAAACCATAACATCAAAGACCATTTCCTAAACATGACAACAATGAAACACCAAATCATAACAATAGACCACTTCTAAAGCATAACAACAATAAATCACCCAATCATATCAATAGACCACTTCTAAAACATAACAACAATAAATCACCCAATCATATCAATAGACCACTTCCAAAGGATTTCAATAAAACAACTCAAAGGGAATGCTAGAGGAGAGTGTCATCGTATGGCCTTACATGGATTATCCAGACAACATATCACAAGGTGCTACCTCCATCTATGGTTATCCTAACTGCCTATCTCAAGGCGCCGCTCCATAGGGTGACTCATGTAGAATCGTTAACCTCTCGCGAAGACGAGGTCACGATTATGCCAACCACGACCTTCTCGGCCACCTTTAGTCTATGAAATCCCTAACAAGTGGACGAGGTATCTATAATTATCTTATTAATGTTTAACTACCCACCCCTTAATTAATTAGTTAGGTTATCACTTATTACCCAAACTCTAATGTGGGTTACCCTGACAACCCCTTTATGCATCGACACCCACGTAGAGCCACTCTCCCTAGAACCCAAAACATAACATCAAATTCCAAGGGGTTGTACCCACAAGTACTCTAAAACACAAAATAGAATAACTGCGAGGCAAAACCATCTTGCCAGCAATCATTTAAAACATCTCCCATAAAACGGGTACAATCCAAGTGTAAACTTAAAATCACATCTATAGACAAAATTGAAACAAGTAACAAATAAAAAGAATCACATATTAAACCACCATTTTCCCATACCTTTGGAAGTTTTTAACAATAACCTTATTTCCTATTAAAAAGATTAACTAACTTAAAGGTCCCCACATGTTGATATCCCAACTCAAGAAACCCAATAAAGAACTCAAGAAATTCAAGAATTAACTAATTATTCAACATCAAGGTTTGTTTAAGAACACAAGTTTACTATGCTTAACAATCACATTGAGATAACACATTGCATGAAATCCATCCTAGAAATTAAACTAACAGTTAAATCAATTTATTTCATTAATTAAAAAAACTCGAATAGTTTTGATAAAATATTTCCTTCAATTATTCCAGCAACAACATAAAATGATTATAAATAACCTACATAATTTTTTTTCTATAATTTAGACAAGTGTATATATATATGCATATATATATACACACACACATATATATTTATAGATACACACACACACACACACATATATATATATATATATATATATATATATATATAATTTAATTCAAATTATATTTAATAAATTCTAAATCTTTATATATCAAATAAAAAAAATGAAATTTAATTTTCTTAAGGTTCGGCCTGGGAGGGCTGCATCCTCCCTATGAGGGGAGGCGCCCCACCCAAGTACTTGCCTACCGGCCTATTTGGTTGTTGATGCGGCAGTGGGTGGGTTGCGAGCAACAACCTCCACAGCCGCGCCCGAGTGCGGGGTTGCCACAGGCCCAAATTTTGTTTATTATTACTTTTTTTTTAAATAAACCTGCAAATTTTAGATAATTTTCCGTATGATTTTTCTTTTTATTTATTTATATTTAAAAAAAAAATGACTTCATACAGAAGTTTAATTTCTTTAGATTTTTTTTTTTCTAAACATATATTAAATATTTCAATCAGGCATAAAAGCAAGGCTGAGCAGTAGAAAATAAAATTGTTTATACAAAAGTTTATTTCAAAAGAAATTGTAAGAAGATTCCTACAATAATTGTAAAGAAAGTTTCTATAGGGGTTTTCAAATTTCACAATTTTGGACAGAGGTTTTCTACTGTTTTAACAATGAATTTATTTCATTTCATGAGGTTCTTTGATTTTACTGTAAAATTTTTCTACAGAGGTAACAAAATAACAACAACAATATTTTAATAGCTCGGAACATAGTTTTCTATAGAGGAACTTCTAATAAATTTTCTATAGAGATCATAGCAATTTCCTCTTACACAAACAATAACAGACAAACTTTTCAAAGCAAGAAAATATTTAATAAAAGAACTTGTAAAGAACCTATTTTCTGAAGCCTGAAGAAGCAAGAGTTGTGCAAAGCTTCGCCTTCAGAACTTCTAACTTTTAAATTCTTCCCAGAAGCTTCACCTCCAGCCTGAAGCAAAATACAAGTCCAGAATCTACTGTAGCCCTTCTTAGATTTTCTTTTTAAAACCAGAAAACCCCCAAAACCCACACACACACTATTCTCCAGCCAAAATTTTCCTGTGAAGAAATTCCTGTTACCCCATGCCAATATTCTCTCCGAGAATATATCATCCATGATAATTTCATTAAATTTCCCACTTATTCCCGTAAATCCTCTAATAAAAAAATTAACTAATTTTTTAATTATTTTATTTAATTTATTTTTATCTATTTTTTAATAATAATGTAGCTTTATGAGCTATTTGATTAACTTAAGAATTCAAAAATCAATATTGCTACCATAAGCAAATTTAACATTCTAATTTACAACAAATCAACTAATATTTTATTTAAACTATCCATTTAAACAAGAACATTAATCAATTATCTTAACCATAATTATCTACAAATAACTATATCCATTAAATACATTAATTAATCACACATAACTAAAAATTAATTAAATCACAAACATTTACATACTAAATAAATAATCAGCACTAACACTAACACAAATAAAGACGAGTTTGAGACAAAGACAACATTGGACTCACAGCAAGGTGACAAACTTGCGACATGAACACTTTCTTAACCACTCCCTTTTCAACATCAATCTCGTTGAGTTTATGGGACACACTCAAACCTGTCAAGTAGGTGGAGTCGATGTCCACTGCCTGCATCCTGCATAGAAACAAATATCAAATAGCATGTAAATGCCCATTACAGACACACTGTGAAAGGTAATCGTGGGGTAGTAGGGAACTTGCAAGCAAGTGATGCCACTCCATCCTTACACCAATACACACTAGCAAACACATCAGACACCATAATAGCATAAAAATCATAAAATCATTACATATATTATTAAGGAACACTACAACATAACCATATAACATAATCACCATGAGATGTATCATCCAACAACATATGTAATATCAAGTGCAACAAACCAACCAAACTATAAATCCACGCACAACCAAAACAATGAACTGATCACCCACACAACCAAGTACAAAATCCACACATAAGAGTATCAACAACATGAGGGGTATTACAATATTCATCATCCATAAAAGACATCATCTTATCCTTGAACCCTCTATTATAGAATATTGTCCTACTCCACCGAGCTAGTCATTTTAGCACCAACATCCCAAAGAGTGAATAAGGGAATAAGCAAAGAGAGAAATTGTGTAGAGTTGTCATGCCCTTGGATTTGGAACCCTGAAATATATATATATATATATATATATATATATATATATATATATATATATATATATATATATACACAATTTGAATATTGTCATAATTATGATTATCAGAGATAATATTATAATTATAATTATTATATATATTATAAATATTAAAATATAAATATTGACAATTTAAATAATAAAATATATATTGAACATATATAAGATTAATATAAAAACAATAAACTCAATTTATATAACATGAAAATATGGAACATATAATATTTTTTAATATAAGAGATAAAACAATATTAACATTGAGCGGTCATTATAATATTTTAATATGAAATATAATACTAAGGACATTACAGAGTGTTTTAATCCCATGTCACTGGCGGTTCATATAGAAATTGGCTTTGAGTAAGCATTCACATGGAAAGTATACTTGTAATCTCATCCATCAATCAATATGACCCAAGCTCAAATGCTATGGTCAGAATATGAACTTGTAATTGAAGTATGTATGCCTGTCACCAAACATGACAAAAACTCCAATCTGAACAAAACTTGATTTACACAATTTGAATAGAACTTGATTTACACAATCTAAATAGAACTCGATTATAACCTATTAGGAAACGAGGGATTAAATGAAAAATTGGGTTATATAATCTTTTCGGCACATTGAATGATAATCGTGACCTTAGTTTATTTTTCCCTATGTTTTTAATTGAATCCTTGTAACACCTCTCTAACCCAAGCTTGGGTAAGATAGCATTTTGATTTTGATTTGGTATTCTTGATGTTAAATGTTATTATAATGAGATTAGATATTGTTGATTAAGTGAAAGGTTATCATGATTAGCTATGTTGATGCAATTAATTGATATATATATGGTAGTTAACTACAATCAAGATGTAGTATGTGCTTCAACTATGTATATATGTATATGCATAGGTACACTGTTGTGTGTGTATGTTACAGGTATCAGGTATCAACTCCACCTGGCTCCATAGGTCTGAGTTTATGTTCCCTGACGGTGGTTAATGGGAGATAACACACTGGCCAACCCTTGACCTAAACCCTTATCTTCGTACCCAGTGGGGTATGATTTGTCTTTGATTAATTAGTGCAAACCTCAGATACCATGATTGGTCATGTTCCAAAAAACCTTAATCCCCTATGTGGTCAACCTATGAAGCTCCTAGTGTCTAAGCTTTTGAGTTAAATTGCATTTTTTCATAAATTTTAATATAGGAAATGCATTTTATGATTAAATAGGGGAATTTTTAATATTTAAAAGGGTTAATTGGCTTATGTGTATTCTTTTTTATTGTAATTGAATAATTTGTGTGATTAGGTTCATTTAGGAAATTATAAGCATTGTTTTATTATTTAATTTTAAATTGCGTTTATAAAGACCTAAGTTGTGATTTTAATGCTAAATGTTATACATTAAATTTTAAATTATATATTGGGAAGAAAAAGAAATGATATAAAATAGTATATATTAAAAGATAATTCTTAATATAGCTTTTCAAAAACTGAAATGGGAAAAGGAGTTTTAAAAAAGGAAAAAGAGAATTCATTTTGGTTTGTAACATATTTTGGGAGAGAAAATGTGAGGAAAAACCCGCTTTTACTAGAAAATTGATTTTTTTATTGTGAGAGCAATTATACATGAAATTGCATGGGATTAGTTGCATTTGGATATGAATGGAGAAAGGAAGTGATGATTACAATCTCGTGTGCTCTCATTGCTTGTGTGCAAACATCTTCTCACTTGAATTTCTTGTTTGTGAATGGAGGTATTTTATCTTTTCTTCAAATTTACTTGATTTTAAAAGGTTTGAATGATTATAAATGCATTATGCTAGAATCCTATTAATTTTATTTGGATCAAATTGATAGTGTAAAATTTATTTTGTGAATTTTTTAAAAAATTCCCAAATACGAGGTTACCATGCCAAATTTTTAATTGGAGGCATAAATGGGTGTTTTTATGTTAAAAGTGTGTTATTGGGCACATTTAGATCAAAAGGGTATTCTTACATTTTTTACTTTCAAATTTTGAAATTTTAAGTTTTTTCAAGCTTCATCAAAGACAAAATTTGGTTATTTGCGAAAATTGGATTTGGTTTTAAAAAAATGGGTGTTTTTATATTAAAAGTGTGTTGTTGGGCATATTTAGATCAAACTGGTATTCTTACATTTTTTATCTTTGAACTTTGAAATTTTATGTTTTTTCAAGCTTTATTAATGGTGAAACCTGGTTATTTATAAAAAATGGGTTTGGTTTAAAAAAAAAAAGTATTTTTATGTTAAAAGTGTGTTGTTGGGCACATTTAGATCAAAAGGGTATTCTTATGTTTTTTATTTTTGAATTTTAAAATTTTAAGTTTTTTCAAGCTTCATCAATAGTGAAACCTAGTTATTTGTGAAAATTGGGTTTGGTTTAAAACAAATGGGTATTTTTATGATAAAAATGTGCTGTTTGACACATTTAAATCAAAAGGATATTCTTACATTTTTTATTTTCAAACTTTGAAATTTTAAGCTTTTTCAAGTTTCATCAATGGTGGAACCTAGTTATGTGTGAAAATTTGGACTTTGTTTAAAAGTGAAAATTTGAGAATATTATTGAATATTATAATAGGGAATGATAGAAAATGCATATAAATTCATTAATGAGATTGTTTTATATTAGTTTACTTGTTTAAATTTCTAATTTTCTATTTTAGTGTAAAAATGTGAATAGTGTCACAAGAGATGTGAATGCCTTGTGTTTTCGGATGTGAATTCCATTGTGAGTTGCACTATTGCTTTGGCTATATTTCCTTGTACATATGGAATGAGATGAACCCTAGGACTAGGTATTAGAGTGAGTTGTGGAAGTCATTTATGGTTTATTAGATACCCCTACATGCCTTTAGTGCTCTTATGGGCCAAGGATGTTTGGGAAGACATGTCTGCTTGTGGAGCATGAGACTTGTGTAGTTGTGCATTCTTGTTGTATGAAAGGATGTTAAGTTTCTATGATGCCAGTCCTTTGGGAACACATTTGACTCTCCCTATGCTTGCACTCTAACATCCAAATCCTATTTTAAGTAGCACCTGAAAGATGTATGTTCCTTCCTCTTTTGGTGTTGGGTTTGAATACTATGTTCATGTCTTGTGGAATGAATTTTATTTGATTTAATTCACTTTATGAGTGATTGGCATATTAATTGTAATGGTTTGTATTTCATTGATTCCTCTTATGAGTGACATGTGTGGCATGTGATTTCCATGTGTGAGTAGCTTGTATGCCATGTATTCCATGTGCTGGAATGTTCTCTTACTTCATGTTGATGCATTAAATGCCTTATGTAGTTTCATGAATCCTATTCTTCCCCCTTGTGTGAATTGATTTGTTTTGACATATATGTTAGCTTTTTCCCCAATTGGGATGCCTAACTTTATCTTGAATGAAGTGTATTCATTGTGATGGGCATGTGTGTAAGCCTATACCTTTGTGCTTAAATATTGCTTGAGTGTCTAGGTCGTGTGACTATCTCCATGAGCATGGTGGGGTGGACCTACGGGTTCCACATGGTTGGGTGGCATTGCAAACCATCGTTAGGGACCGAAGATCTTGGCATGGTGGATCTACTTCGAGTTTGTGCTCCTTCTTTCATGCTCTCATGTCTCCTTTTTTTCATGTTTTCTTATTAGTGTGAAGGTTATAAATGTATAATTCAAGTACCTTGAGCCCTAAGCTTGCAATTGTAATATTGTTATTGGACCTTCCTCATGAAGGATGTTGTAATCAAATAATAATAAGAATAGTGGTACACTTTGATTAGACTAGATTTGGTGACTTGGTGTGGGTGTCAAGCACTTGTTTATTGTTGTCTTTTCCTTTCTAATTGTTGCAAGATGGATGCATGATTATAGGAATCTTGTTTGGGTTTTAAAATGAATTTAGAATCTTATGTTATTCATCTCTTGTGTGGTGAACATTTATGCATGTCTAAAAAGGTTTTGCAAAGGCTTGTAAAATCTTGTTGGGGTGGAGACTCTGAGTAGACCTCCCCTAGTGTGTTAGTGTTGTCTTGTAGTGTTGATTTGCATTGTAGAACCATTAGTCTTTCGCTTGTGCTTCTTAGAGCTATGATCAAAGATAATTAGCTAGAAGTTGATCTAGTGACCCCCTCAGTGTGTAGTCACTTGACCTTGTGTTGGTCAGCTTGGTTGGATGTGTGTTGGAGGTCGATGATTACCTCATCCCTTCCTCTTGTAGTTTGGTGAGAGAGTGCTACTGTGGATTTTAGTCACTCATTGTTGTGATGTCAATCTCTCTTCTGTTGTTTCCCTGTGGTGAGTTTTTCCATGTTGGTAAGTCTTCTGCTATTATCACCTTGCTTGTGCAATGGTGTGGCTTTGTGCAGTTGTTCTGCAATGTCATTGTGTTCTTATGACACTTGTTTGTGCACCTGGTGTGTAGTTGTGATAGGTTGTCACTTTGTTAGCATTGTTAGTTCTTGTTTTAAAAAAAAATTTGTTTGGTTGGGTTTCGGCTTGGTCATAACTGACAGGTCATTACAATCCTTCCTTATAGAGTGCACTTGTATGTTGGGAATACCAGTTATAGTAAATGGGAAGTAGTTCTTTATGCTGAATAGAATATTGAGGAAAGAAGGTAAGTAATAAAATCTCAAAGGGCAGTGATTAAAGCAATAGACTTAGATTAGTTAAAACCATCAATCATACTTCAAGATAATGACCGACTTAATTAATGAAGCACCCAAATTAGTAAATAATTGGTTGACTATTTTATGAAGGGGAGCCTCACTTAGAAGTCACACCTTTCTACATAGAGGTATAGGGGTATTAAATGAGGTTGTAATATGGGAAGAACGACATCAATTAGCAAGGAGATATATGGATCAAAGTATTTAAAAGAGAATAGAAGATTTAATACATTCTAAGGGTATATCTGGATAGAACATCAAACACAACATCTAGCTCACTCTTAGGTTTCAAACATTTATTACTGCACGTTATATAACATAAACTATATTAGATAAGTGTGATTTGATCATCACTTAAAGACTAATACATAAGTAAACATCCTCGAAGGTGGATTTTAAAGACTATCATTTAATTTCTCAGTCATAAGCCTATTTAATTCCTGGGTTTAGCAGACTAAACAACAAAGTAAAGGTAATCCTAAAAAGGGGATATTAGAAGAATACCACATATGTAGACAAAACATCAAACGCAACATCTAACTCACTCTTGGGTTTCAAAAATTTATTATTTCACATTATATAACAAAAATGATATCAAAAAAGTGTGATTCAATCATCAATTAAAGACTAATACACAAGTAAACATCCTCGAAGGTGGATTTTAAATGCTACCATTTAATTTTTGTCATAAGCCTATTTAATTCCTAGGTTTAGTAGACTAAACAACAAAGTAAAGGTAATCCCAAAAATGGGACATTACAAGAATACCACATATCTAGATAGAACATCAAACACAACATCTAGCTCACTCTTAGGTTTCAAACATTTATTACTGCACCTTATATAAAATAAATTATATCAAATAAGTGTGATTCGATCATCAATTAAAGACTAATACATCAGTAAACATCATCGAAGGTGAATTTTAAAGACTACCATTTAATTTCTCAGTCATAATCCTATTTAATCCCCAGGTTTAGCAAACTAAACAACAAATTAAAGGTAATCCCAAAAAGGGGACATTACAATATCATATGTCACTCGGTGACAACCTCTAACTATGGCCCATTTCCTAAAAACTTAGTAAGACTGCTCTTGTTGAGGCATGATCACATCCAATAAGTATGGACTAGGTGTCTTTAACATTTGAGAAATAGCAACCCTTAGATATTCTTTATTTGTGACTTGTGATGTAGGAATCTTACATGATTATGCCATCTTCAAGAAATTAGGAAACTAGACAACCATACCTAAATGTTGATTGTTCAATATCATAATTTTCACTAGCAAGTTCTCTAGTTTAATGCTAGCCAATATTTGAGCATTCATTTGAATACTATCATACTCGTCTATGTTAACAACAATCATCCAAGGATTACCAACAACAACCCCTAATGTTGTAGGCAATCTAAAGCCCATAGCACCAAGACCTCCTCATGCCAACCATTATCGAGGATGGTCATATTTAAACCATTGAGTAGCCCATATCTGGTGTTGACCACCTCTAGTAGCAATAATAACATTCTCCTTTGTGTGTTAATGAACCAACTGAATGGAATGTTGAGGAGAAATTGCATCCTCAAATTTCACATACTTCATAGGCCACTTTGTCTTCTTTTCTTTTAGTTCTTCCCTCAACAATTGGAAATCTGGCCTGTCTTCCCTATTTTTCATTAGATCATTTTAGCCCTGTAGTGTAAGTTGTACATCTACAAACATGGATACATGTGGTTGCTTTTCTTTCCAATTTTTGCCCGATCTATGACAATGTGAACAATTATAGCATTGCTTACAAATTCCTCTAATTTCCCAATTGCTCGATCATCAAACTGTACACCAAAAGCAAGTAATAGGCCAGCTTTATCCATTGCATAATTTGCATAAGTGGTAACCATGATTGCCCAACATCTCCAAACTTCTTAAATCTGATGATGGAAAAAATCCCAAACCCATAAAACTAGTAGTCATTGGAATTCTAGTGTAATCGACAAATTCTTTGAGTTCTTGGCTTGTATTTAGACAACCTCCACCAACATAAAGGACTGGCCTCTTAGAATTAAATATCCAGTGTAGGATTTCTCTAATTGAGGAATCTGTGGAGACTTCGGGAGTCCATGAACATATGGGTTAAGCTTGATAGGCATGGTCTAGTTTGGAAATGCCATCTGCTAGTGGATATCCTTTGAGATATCAACTAAAACTAGACCCAGTCTTCCAATTTTTGCAATGCAGAAGGCCTCCCTTATAACACGAGGAATCTTCTCGACATCCATGACTAGGTAATCATGTTCGGTAAAGGAGCATGTGAATTGTACAATTAGAGTCCCATGGTAGCTGAAGCAGATGTAGCAATGCACACACCCACCTTCCATGTAGATTGAGCATAACCCTTTGCTGCAAATATTTCTCCCTGCTCTTGTCGATAGAGTATAGTTTTAATGACCTTGGATCGAGTGAGTGTTTGATGACGCTCCATAGATGGTCATCCAGGGAATGCAAATAGGGATTGAGTGAGTGCCTCATGTATCTCCATAGATGAACCTCTAGGGAATGCAAACACATGCTCGACACCCTATCGCTCGAGAGATTCTACAATTATGTTTGCTCCTTTCCCTGGTTCGTTATCGCCACAGCGTGAGAATAGGGCTTTTACAACCAGGCCAAATCCTCTTTTAGCAGAAAGGCATCTATCTTTAGCTACAATCTTTAAATTTAAGGGCACTACACTGACACTCTTTTGAGAGATCTTGTTTGATGGTACCAAACAAGATGATAGATTTTTCGAAGCTAGAATCATCTTTGCAGTCACAACAAATCGGTTTAACCCTCAAGATAGGTTCAAATCTAGACAAAAATAAAAATAAAAATGCTCTCATGCAACACTTTCTTCTCTTCTCCTATAAACAAAACTAGTTTAGTTATTTTATTGAATAATATAGCTATAGTATGCTGAAAGATATTTACATTTAGTGCAAATTTAGTATTTTGTGTGAGATCCAAACAATGTTGTATCTTTTTAAAAGTTGTTGTTACATATACATATTGCTGATGTGTCCAGATTTTAAAACATCTAAAAATTGAAAAATGTAGTACCAACCAGAAACCTTAGACTGGTAAAATTAACCATGTAATGTTACATATAGAACATTTATAAAGTTATTATATATTTTCTTAAACATTTTATTGTTTTAAAAATATATGCATAATTTAATAAGTTTAACAATTAAAATATTATATATTTTATAGTATTAATTTGATGAATAATTATTATCTATTTTTATTTTTAAAATATAAATTTATTATTTATTTTCAAATTTATTTTTATTATAAATTAAAAGTATATAAAAGTAAAACATATGATTGAATAAAAATAAAGGTAGGTATTTTAAATATTTTAGACATGTCTATTTAATTTTTTAAATATTTTTGTCAAACATTTTAATACAATTTATGTGGTTATTATAAATTTAATTAACTATTATTTTTGAAAAAATATTAAGCATATTTAAATAATATATATTTTAATGATAAGACAAGATCGTATATTTTATAATGGTAAAATGCATATATCTTATATTTTTTTGTAGTATACAAAATGTATAGAGTATTTATGGTTAAGTAATTATAAACTAGAAGTAAAATGTAAATTTGTGGTAACTTATGGTAGAAAATGCTAATTGCTAAATGAAATTATCAATCTAAAGTATATTTTAAATATTTTAATATTTTAGTCAAATTTTTCTAAGCTTATGGTTTAAAATTTTATAAAAGAGTGTGAATTTTGTCCTTATAAATTTTTAAAGCATAAGCCCATAAAATTTTGACAAGGGATTAACCCTAGCAAGTGATAAGAGGAGACAATAAAAGAGGATTTTGCTCTATATAAAACTTATTCATTAAATCATTTTCTAGGTTGATAGCTTCACAAGCCTACCAAATTCTTTTAGGAACAAAGGTGCAATAATTTTTTATAGGTTCCTTCATGATAATAGTGGAATGAAAACTTAATCTTTACTTAAGTTTTCATTAGAAAAAACAAAACACTAGAAATAACAAAACGTTGGAGAAGTTTTTTCAAAATCCATTACCATCAAGACTTAGATTGTATTTTGGTAACATGTAATTTCTTTAAAATAAAAGAAAACATTAATAAATAATAAGATAACTTTTAATTACAAATTTATTTTGATTATAATATCAATAGACAAAGTTTCTATACTATTTCAAAGAAGTGGAAAGAATATATTTTCTTCTAATATTTTGCTTTAATTTATTATAAAAATTCATTCTTTTTTATGAAAATTATTTATTTGAAAGTTTACATATGGATTGGTTTTTTATGTTTAGTAATTAATGATATATTATATAATGTTTTAATTTCTAGTATTATTAAATCATTAAAATTGGTAATTTAAATATTTAAATATATTTTACCAATTGTATAATAATTTGTCGCATAATGTAAAATCATGATTTGTAAAAATTTATTTATATTCTATATATACTTTTGAAATAAAAAATATTTTATGATCTTTTCAAAATAATATTTTTAGTGTATCTTTATTATTTTGCATACTAAACAAAATATTTTGGTGGTTTATTTAAAATAGATAATTAAGTTTAATATATATTGTATAGATATTTTTTATTATTTTTAATAAATTATTTTATTTATTATTAATTTTTAAATTGCTAATAAAAATTCAAACCAATATTTCACTCTAACATAATTTTTTAATTTTTAGTTGATAAGGGTGTGGTTTGGTGGTCAAGTTGTTTGGTTGTGGTGACATCCACTAGATTTCAAACCTTTGTTGGGCTAATGAGCTCATGGGTTTGGTAGTTTCTTATGGTTGTTTGTACTTGATTCAAGATGTTTTACTAATATATTTTTAAATTTTTCTATTTATTGAAATTATTTTTTAATATTTTTAACAAATTTGAATTTAGTTTAAAAAGAGATAAATTTATCAGTCACATTGATTTTATATTATTAAAAATAATCTATATAAAATAGGGGGAGAAATATCTTCTAAAGTGTTTATTTAATTTATTGTATTACAATTTATTTTGTTTTGTTTTAAAATTGAATCAACTAATTAAATAATGAAATAACTATGCTAAATTAATTAGATTATTCTAATTAATGCAATATAAATAAACATAATAAATAATAAATAAAAGAATTTTCTAAAGAAACACACATAAACAAGTCTTCCTTTCAAATAAATAAATTGCTTCTTTAATATAAATAATAAATATTAAAATTTAAATCTTTGAAGCTTGTTTAATTAAATTTGAAAAGGTTGATGATTTTGTTTTGAATATTGTCAAGGTAGCCTAAATTCTGCTAAGAACAATCCAAGTGTTTCCTTAGAAATTACCTCTGAGAAATCTCAAAGAGTGCCTAAGAAAACACTATCAGGAAACATATTGTCATCATATTTATGTTTTTCTTATTATTAATAAATATTTATTTAATTATTATTAAATAATTTAAAAAATATATATAATAATAATAAATGTATATACATATATAAATATATATGGGATAATAAATATGTATATATATATCATTGCAATACCAATGACTAGTTAGAAAAACTCGCAACTATTATGAAGTTGAACATGCTTGTATGGATCTAAAAAATTGGTTGTAAGCTTAAATCCTTCACAAAAACCACCAAACCATTATAATTAAGCTCTATAAAATTAAATCCAAACAATGAAGCACAAATTAGCATAAAATAATTTGAATGTAAATAAAAAAAGTAAAGTATACCTTTATGCCATCATTGGTTGACCTTCCTTGCTTTGTGAAATTTGAAGTGTTGCTCTCAGATTCTTGGAGTGCACAATTGATTGGATCAAGATGATAATAATGACAATGATTCCAAGATAGTGGTAAGAGAAATAAATAGCTCAAATACTAAATTTATAGATGAAGAGATGGTGAAATGGATGGACGAGATCGAAAATAAAATAAATGGTTGAGATTGAATGAGACAAATTCAATGAGAAAGTTGCTCATTTTTAAATTTAAAATTAGGGTAAATTGATTGGAGAAATTAGTGGGAGTGGAGGCAAAATTAATGGATGGAAGAAGATTTTAAAGTTAGTGGAAGATTATGAGAGTTCACATTTTGAAAATTATGGCCATTTGCAAGAGTTAGATCTTGAAAATGAAAACTCATTTATTTTCAAAATCATGAATAAATTAATCAAATTTAATTTAATTTAATTAATTATAGAGAGACATTAGGTTAGTGAGATTAAATAAATTAAAATATTTATTTAATTAAACATGGTGTTAGTTGGTTAGGAACTAAATAATTATTTAATCACATGAATGATGAAATGAAAGATATTAATTAAATTAAATAATAAAAATTATTTAATTATGAATGTTTGAAGAAGAAGACAAAAAATAGGGTTTTAGATGTAGAGTTAGGGTTATATAGATCAAGTGAGTACCTCATGAATCTCCATAAACAACCCTCCAGGGAATGCAAGCCCTCTAGAGAATGCAAATATGTGCTCAATCCCCTCTCGCTGAGAGATTCTACAATTATGTTTGCTCCTTTCCTTGGTTCATTATCCCCATAGCGTGAGAATAAGGATTTTATAGCTAGGTGAACTCCCCTTTTAGCAGAAAGGTCTCTATCTAAGCTACAATCTTTAAATTCAAGGGCACTATGCATACAGACTTAAGGTGTAGCCCCATCGTGTGAACCCCAAAGGACAACTAAAGCAACAATTACCACACAATTTTTTTTTTTTAAAAAGTAAAACTAACATACATGAGATGCACATTAAGTTATGACGTGAAAATTCATTTAAACAAATCCACTATCACTTACGTCCCTTGGGGTACACGAGGATACATTACGAAACTTAATTCCATACATCAATGATAAAGAATGAAAGCCAAATTTAATCCATGACAAAGCATACATATAAACCATCAATAAGAAACCATTCACTTAAATAAATACAACACTTTGAATAACATCTGATATGGATCCATATCCACACAAGGTTTACCAATGATAAAATATTACATCACATCCTTTTCATTACTTTACACTATTCAAGTCTTACAATGATACAAACATGTTTCCAATATGGGTGGGAACCACATGACAAGATAGAATGATACAACTTTGGAGCCGTTGCAACAGCACCAATCCGCACCTCTCAATCCTTGACTGGGGATCCAATGGAGTTCTTAGCATGTTCCACCCAACCATGTGGGTCTGTAGACCCACCCCCATGCTAAGGAGCTGATAAGAAAGAGACCTCACCCAAGAACATCCAAACAGGGAACCAAAAGACAACATCATACAAAAGTATCATGAAACTCAAGGATTACAATGACATAATCAACAACATTCATGAGCCCACATAACAACTTAAAGTCATAAATCTCATCACATTAAACAAAGCAATAACTAGTAAACAAGTAACCAAAGGAGGATCATGAAACATTTCCAAATCAAACTGAAATAATAAACATAATACAATTCCAGAGGAAAAATGAAGCAAGACAAATGGATGTCAAGAGGAGAGTGTCATCGCATAGCTCTCATGGGATCTCCTGGCCCTTCCTCCAACTTGAGGCATCAGAACCCATCTATGGATCTCCTGGCTCTTCCTCCTACTTGAGGCACCGGCACCATAGGGTAGCTCATGCAAACATGATTCCAAAGGCAACAAGAAACAAGGTACAAGGGTGTCTAGTGGAGAGTGTCATCGCATAGCTCTCATGGGGTCTCCTAGCCCTTCCTCCAACTTGAGGCGCTGACACCCATCTATGGATTTCCTGGCTCTTCCTCCTACTTGAGGCACTGGCACCATAGGGTAGCTCATGTGGAGCCGATAATCTCTCATGAAGACGAGATTACGACTTTGCCAACCATGGCCTTCTCAGTCTATCATTAGTCTATGATAGCCCTAATGCATAGACAAGTTATCCAATATTTATTATCTTGTGTGTTTTACTACCCATCCCCTAAATTCTATTTTTAGGTTATCACTTGTTTAACTACTCTTACGTGGGTTCTCTTGTGCACTTCCTCTTACCCAAGGCACCGGCCCCCACAAAGAGCCACTCTCCCTAGAGACCCAACAAACATCAAACCAAAATCCAAGGGTTGTACAACATAACAAGAACATAAGATCACAATAGAGAAACATGCGATGCATTACCCATCTCGCTATAAACACATAATCAAAGTCTCAACAATTCTCGTACAACCCTTTCAAAATCTTGATACCAAAACACTTGCCACTTCAAGGGAACATAAAAGGATAAACATTGACCAACAATAAAAACAAGCCTCTGGAAGACTCTCAAAAAGTTTACACTAGGGTTTCCCCATCAAAGAACTGACAACAATAATTGCAAGGCCTCAAAGAACTATTTTCAATTCAAATATAATGAGTGAACACATCAAGACAAGATCAACAACTCCATTCAAACTACATCAACAACTACGATACGAACTAAAACGGAAATCCAAGGGAGACCTCTATTTCCTCCTCTCAGGATACCCATTACTCAAAGAACTTTCAATTCAACTCATTAACAACTCAATCAGAACCATCAACCATGACAACGATAGCATTAACTGATTTACCACTCAACTCAAAGAACACCCAATAAATCAGCATGAATAACCAAACCATAATCTTCCTAAGAAAACAATAACCATTTCAAGAAGAGTTCAACTTGCATAATAGCACCCCATTTAACCAACTTCACCCAAAATCCTATACTAAACACATTATTTAAAACATACCCAAAGTAAATTAACACACCATCTGATAAACAATTATATAAGAGGTCAACATTTAAAAGATAAACTAATTCCATCAACAACATGTTACTACACAAGTTTTCTTCATAACTATAACTATATCATTTCCATAATATTCTAAAGTTTACCAATTCTCATTATTTAATATAATCATTTAGTTTTAGAACCAAAGTGAACGTTCTACTCTAACGTTTGAAGTTTGGAAGCATATGAATAGATGGTGTCATAACATTCATATATTGATCTTTTTAAAAGATATAATCTTTCATTCCATGTAAGTATGCAAGCAATAGTTTAAAGAAGGTTTAACCCATGCATGAAGTATATACATATATATGTGATTGCTTCTCTTATAATTATAAGCTATCTTTTGATTAAGGTCAAATGATTTCATAAGGTAATTTTCTACTCTTCATTGTATGGAAACTAAATTGTCAAAAAGAGAAAATTGAATATAAGAAATTTAGTTAGATTGAATTAAGAATAATCAAAGACTAAGATTTAACTCAAGCATAAAGATAGGAAGGTAATAAGAATCCTATCCTATAACCTTTCAATTTATATTCTATAGTTAACTTAACATTTTCTTTCTAGACCACTAACTTTTCTACTAGAATTTAATTTCATATAACAAGCAACTTTAACTAAACAAACTTCATCTAAAATAAATATAAATAACCAAGAACCACATGTATACCACATACAAGTACTGCCACTTTGACAGATTGTGAATAGCATCAGAGAGTTTATTTAAATCTATACAACCTACCATGTTCAAGTGCGTTGTTGTGACAGGTTGCAATTAGAATATGAGAGTTAGTTTAAATATATACACCCTACCATGTTCCAGTGCACCGCTGTGATAGGTTGACAATGAAATCAGAGAGAGATTATTTAATTTACTACACTTTTCAAGTCTAAAAGTTGCAGCTATGATGGGTTGCTAATGGTTTCAAGGAGGCTACTTAATTCTATACAATGCCTCAACTCAAAACGCTGTAACAGTGACAGGTTGCCAAGAATATTTGAAAGTGAATATTGGAATTTGGAAATATCGCCATCTTCTTGCATTATTGTCAAATCCCAAATGTTATCCCCAAGACTAAAGGGAAAGAGAAAGGTGAGGTACAAATACGTGACTTAAGAGTAGGAGAAATAATGTTACAACTTTTCTCTTTTTAGACTAGTTACATTTACATTTTGGTGGCAAGTTTCGAGCGCTCAAGTTTGAAGTTGGAAATTTACACTTCGCAGCGATCAAAGGTAGCTCTCCCCAATATGTTAGTACATTGACAATATTTATTTTCAAGTGCTGATTGTCAGAAGAATCAAGCAGGATATTTAAATTTTTAAAATTTTCCTATTAAGTTCAAGCGCCGCAGCTGAGACAGGATGACATAGAGAATATTTAAACCTTTAAACTTCCTATTATGTTGAGTGCGATGGTTGAGATAGGTTGTCAATGAAATCAAAGAGATTATTTAAACTTTTAAACTTCCAATTATGTTCAGGTGCGATTGGGACAAGTTGACAAAGGAAACAGAGCGATCATTTTAACCTTTTCAACATTCTTTTTTTTTAAGTACTGTAGACGTGATAGATGCATACTTAATCAAAAAGGTTACTTAAAATGCCTAAAACATTTTATGCTCCAGTGATACGGTTATGATAGATTTTAAATGGTGTCATAAAGGTTATTCAAATTTATACCCTCCCCAAGGTATAAACGCTATGACAAGGTAGGTGAAATGTAACTTAATCTGAGGTCAACCAAAAAAAAAAAGAGAGAGAGATGATGTGTGAGAGTAAGAAGGCCGAACACCATTAGTCACAAAAGATAGGCTACACAGGGAAGCCAAAAGAATGTGAGCGGCACCAATAAGTCAAAGCAGAGGATTAAATTAATACTACAGGTTGAAGAAAGATGATGACAAGAATGCTCTAGCATGACCAAATAATGCGACTAGACTAACTACACAGGTGAGTGGATTACAGAGTATGCATTAACTTTATCTTGGTATACAAGCAGGTTGATGATTGACAAGCACACACATCCCTTATAGTAGATATAGTTACGTTTGAAAAAGAGGAAAATATAAGCAGGACTTGCGAAAGTTTGGTGAAACTTCACAGAGAATAGGAATTTAACATAAAACACAAATGCCACTTAGTGAACCACCGCTTTGTATCACATCGAAAGCCTATTAATAGCTGGTCACTATGTCACAACGATAAGGAGGAGGACTACCGTATGCACCGATCAGGTTTATAATGAATATCAAGATGCAACTAGCTACCCAAGGCAGGGTTAAATGGTGAAGCTAAATAAAAGCAACCTCCCAAATAATAGACTAATAGTAATTAATCCCTAGCAAAGGAAATTGGTTGATGAAAACCAAGGTCTACAACTGAAGCCTTCGTCCTTCCAATATAAGGAAAGATTTTTGAATCACTGCCGAGGCAATCCAGACACAGTAATTAATTTACAGACAGTCATGAACAAAATTGCATCAAGCAGAGAGAAATCGCCAATACTTAATGCAACAGGTTGAAGGAGTATTCATCGATGAAGATTCAAGAAACCAATCAGGAGAAAGATGAAATCGACATACCAAACCCAGGTTTACCCAAAAGCACTAGTTATCCTTTATGCATGATAAATAATCACACTATTATTATATACAGATCCACTAGACCATGAAATAAACAAAGAATAGTGAGAAGAAAAACTCATCTATAAAATTCGTTTCGCTTCCCTCCAGTTATTCCGATATGATGTCTCTTCCAAAATTGAATGAGGATAATCCTTTGCAATTTCTTTTCTTCCTTGCTAAGCCTCCTCCTCTTTCCCTCCATCGATATCCTTCATAGAAATTCTTTCCACCACGCTCTCCCATGCAACCATTCAGATTAGCTTCTTAAAATGCCTGGCTCCCCCCCAAAATAAATCATTAAAAACTCTAAAAGCTCCAAATAAAACAATTAGTTTCCTTTTCGACAACTAGTTCCCAACTTTGCATGCTCTACATGCGGACACTTTCTTTCTTTTTACTTTTCTTTTAATAACTTTTTCCCAATTACTTTATTTTATTCCCACAATTGAAAACTTATCGCCTTTATTTGATTTAAACTTGTATTTATCTCCTCAATCCATGAACTAAAAACTCATTATAATAATACTTATCTTTAAATTTTTATTTTTAAATTCACATTACTATTAACGATTATCTATAATTATAAAAACATTTTAAATATAATACTCCTTACGAGAAAATTAAATAATCACCATTTGTTTTAATTTCATAAGACTAATTTACCAATTTATCATTTTAAATTTTCCTATTTCAATTAAATTACAATGTACCCAATTTCTAATTTAATTACCCAATTAAACAAAAGCATACAAATTAATACTTTTACCTCAAAATTCAAAAATGCAATAAAGGACAGATTTACGCATAAGCACTAACTCAAGTGGAGGGACATTACATAAGGGCACTTCGCAAATACTGAGAAAATCCACTCCTATTTGTGATGGTACCAAACAAGATGATAAGTCTTCGAAGCTAGACTCGTAACTGCGGTCTGGCTTTCGTCGGTTGAACCCTCAAGATGGGTTCAAAACCAAGCGGAGAAATTAAAAGAAAAATCCTCTTGTGCAACCGTTCTTACGGCTGGGCAAACATCACACACTAAGTTGAACGCTTGGTGTGCTTTTCATAAGGGCCTTCTAAGTCTTTCACCATTTTTGTTCATTTCTCTTCATTGTTTCTTTGTGCTGCCTTCATTTATAAAGGCTGCAATCTGTTCGCTATCCTTGTACAACTATAGGCTGCAAAAATGTTCCCCATAGCCACTTCAAAGGCTGCTAAAGCCTAATAGCTAGAGTATCTAGTAGCTCTAAAACCTTGATATTTTAAGTTATACTTTTCATTACTTTTAATGTATGTAAAATTATATTTGTATATACATATATATATATATATTTAATTAGTAGTTACCTTTTAGTGGGAGGTATGGCCCAATTAATTTATTGACATTATTTTCCTTTTTAAATGCAAAAAATTGTAGATGTCATTTTGACATGACACCCCACTCTCGCCATCACCTTGCTCTTCCATCAGTGATTAATGCTGACAGTATGAGGTGGCATTTCATCTTGCAAGAGGCATCATTATCGACCACATGTTTCCTTTCCACCCATGTTAATTGTGCTAGCCAATTTTACGTATTGTACTTATACTTCGGTAATCACATTATCTCTGTTGCTTGTTTCCAGTGATCATCATTTCGCTTAGTTGCTAAATTTCTCATGGACAAGGTTGATCCTTAGTCGAGGGCTACCATTTTTCATGTTTATTTTGTTTTGCAAATCTCTTCAATTTTTTTATTCTATCATGGCATTTATTATACCTCATGTCTGGTATTTCTCATTTCTTTATAGGGATTTACACAGTTGTTTTTCATATTTCACATGATGGGATCTACTCCTATTTATCTTACCTGCTCTAAGGTATAAGTTTATTTCCTTGGGCCTGTTATTGATCATCGTTTATGGGGTTTATTTGTTAGGAGGGATAAGATGGTTTTAAAATCCATTAAACTGGTTTTAGGAAAGGAGTTCCTTCTGTCTCGAGGCAAATACCATCTCAAAACTGATATAAGCTCTCATTTCATGGGTTGCCTTTTGGGCCTCCATGTTTCCAAGGAGATGGTTTATAGGGTTACTAAAAAGGTTTTCAAGTCTTTGTTGTTGATTAGGCTTGGAGTTGTTTTGTTGAGAGCACGCTTGGGTGAAGAAATTCCACTTCTTCAACATGGTGTTATTGAGTATCATCCCTTCATTACTGATGATTTGGGTTTCGCATACTCGTACCATCATTTTCTCTCCAAGTCTGGCTCAAATTTTCTTAAATGGTGCTTTCATTTGGTTGTAGACCCAAATTCTCAATGGGTATCAAAGTTCATTGAATTTGTGAAGTGCTTTGGTTCATAGCCTATTGGAATGGAGATAAGACAGTCCTTTACCTTTCCAGATCCTTTTTGTGTATAAACGTTTAAAATTTTTCTATATGTACAAAATATTTCAGGGTTAAAACCCCCATACTAAAGGGTGTTATTTTTATGTAATTATTTTGAGAAGAATTTATCCTTTCTATTAAACTTCTGGTATTTACCAATTTACCAACACATATTTAGTATGATGACATAGTATCTATAGTTTATATGTATAAGTTCCATATAAAGATAATAGAATGAAAAGATTATATATTTATGGTTTCCAAGGTGAATGTGATGGAGTATATGATTGTCTTTTCCAACTTATATATTCTTTACCTTCTAATGTTATTTGTTTTAAAGTATTCATAGTCATATGTTTACTTAATTCCTTTCTCAAAGTAATTTCACTTCTGGCAGTATATATGGAATCTTATGTTTTGTGCCTTATTCCCTTTTTGTTCTTGAAATGGCAATGCGTTATAAAGTGGTGTTCAATAAAATATTTTTTGAGAAAGATTTGAGTTTTGTGTTTATTCATATTCCCTAGTTTGGGATGTAGTTTCTTGCTAGGATTTTTGCTTTGTTTAGGCTATAATTTAAAATTACCTCCTAAGCTTCTAAGTCATAGGCATTGAATACCTTTGTAAGTTTATTTGTATCGTGGTACGCTCTGTGCCTCATTTTTCACTTTGGTTTTGAGTCCCAACATCGTCATCACCTTAAGTGATATGATGTTTTAGGTTGTAATTTAGGGTTCTCTATTTGATTATCATATTTTGGTATTCTTTCCTGTAATGTTTGCTTATTATTGAATATTCCAACATGATTGGTGTCTTCATTCAAAAGCTGAAGGCAAGGATGTGTCTTCGTAATCATTACTCCTCATTCCATTTCTTTGGCTCTTGATTGCCTAACCTATTTCAGTCCCATGTGTATCCTCTACAAGTTTTGTTTTCCTCATGGATACCCCTATGTTTTTGTCTTGTACAAAGAGCCAAACTACTTTTCTAGGCCCCATTTCCAAGCACTTTTTGAAGAATGTGCTTCTAGATAACGAACCTTTAACCATGAAGGCAGTTAGGATGGTTCTAAGATGAGATTTCATGCAGTCTAGCGAACATTACCATGTGAATTTTGATATTTCATGAAGGTTTGTTTCTTGTCTACTAGACCCACATGCTTCTAAAGAGATGGTTTATAGTTTGACTCAAGATATCTTCCATCCCTCCGTACTTGTTGGACTCGAAGCAACTTTGTTGGTTTCCCAGCTTGGGGTCGGTATTCCTCATCCATGTGATCTGAGGCGACCTCTCGATCCAACCATTGAGTTTCTACCCTTATTCCTAATTGTGTTGAACATGGTTATAGGTATCGTCAATTTTTGGTCAAAACCAGGTATAATTTTCCAACGAGGCTTCATGGATATGTGCCTGTCAGGGATTTCTAGTGGGTTTTGGATTTCATTCATTTTGACAATCGTTAGGATTCCTTCCATATGAAGGAACTTCTAGAAAAACCTTTTTGATTAGTATAGTCACAGTTTCTTAAAAGCTATATTAATCTCTTTATTGCAAAAAATTTGTAGAGTGCTAAGGCTATGGGTTTATTCTTGACCCAACCAATTTTATTAGTGAACAATGTATTGTTTTGATGCTATGGTTATGTTTATACCTAATATTTGCAAATCTAGAAAAAATAGTAATGTCCCAAAAATGCATTTCAAGTTAAAGGTCTTCTTTTCTCTAAGGCTCGAATTCGGGATTGTTATCATAGTCCCTTGCTCATACATGACTATTACTATCTGGATGGATTATTTAAAGATGTTTCATGATTAAATAAAACTTCAATTTAGATGGAAAGTATGATACTTTTAGGAATATAGTTTTGACGTCTTGCTAATGATATGGTTATGATTTTTAAAATCAATTTGGTTGCTATTTTGGAAGGTACCGAAGTTTGTAAATTGGTTTCCTAAAAGAGATTTACAAACTCTCACTTTTTTAAAGGAAAGCTTCATTTTTGGTTTTTCAACATGACACCTATTTAGGACTATTAAAAGAAAAGGTCATTCACCCATAGATGACATGACTAATCCTACTAGGCTTTATTTTGCCTGATTAAGGTGAAATAGAGTTCTATTAAGATTCTCCTTTGGTTATATGGACCCTTT
>VDFB02000003.1:568223099-568335245 GCA_007258455.2 Sequoia sempervirens | reverse complement strand
TTCTTTCCTTGGGCCTGTTATCGATCATCGTTTATGGGATTTATTTGTTAGGAGGGATAATATGGTTTTAAAAGCCGTTAAACTGGTTTTAGGAAAGGAGTTCCTTCTATCTTGAGGCAAATACCATCTCAACATTGATATAAGCTCTAGTTTCATGGGTTTCATTTTGGCCTCCATGTTTCCAAGGAGATGGCTTACAAGGTTACTAAAAAGGTTTTCAAGTCTTCATTGTTGATTGGGCTCAGAGCCGTTTTGGCGAGAGCACACTTGGGTGAAGGCATTCCACTTCTTCAGCATGGTGTTATTGAGTATCATCCATTCAATACTGATGAGTTGGGTTTCGCATACTTGTACCATCATTTTCTCTACAAGTATGGCTCATATTTTCTTAAATGGTGCTTTCGTTTGGTTGTAGACCTAGATTCTCAAGGTATCAAAGTTCATTGAATTTGTGAAGTGTTTTGGTTTGTAGCTTGCTAGAATGGAGATAAGACAGTCCTTTACCTTTCTAGGTTCTTTTTATGTATAAATGTTTAAAATTTTTCTATATGTACAAAATATTTCAGGGTTAAAACCCCCCATACTAAAGGGTGTTATTTTTATGTAATGTGTTTGAGAAGACTTTGTCCTTTGTATTAGACTTCTGGTATTTACTAATTTACTAGAACATATTTAGCATGATGACATAGTATCTATAGTTTATATGTATAAGTGCCATATAAATATAATATAATGAAAATATTATATATTTTTGGTTTCCAAGGTGAATGTGATGGGGTATATGATTGTCTTTTCCAACTTATATATTATATATTCTTCACCTTCTAATGTTATTTATTTTAAAGTTTTCACAATCATACGTTTACTTAATTTCTTTCTCAAAGTAATTTCACTTCTGGAAATATATATGGAATCTTATGTTTTGTGCCTTATTCCCTTTTTATTCTTGAAATGACAATGTGTTATAAAGTGGTGTTCAATAAAATATTTTTTGAGAAAGATTTAAGTTTTGTGTTTATTCATATTCCCTAGTTTGGGACGTAGTTCCTTGCTAGGATTTTTGCTCAGTTTAGGTTGTAATTTAAAATTACCTCCTAAGCTTCTAAGTCATAGGCATTGAATACCTTTGTAAGTTTATTTGTATTGTGGTACGCTTTGTGCCTCATTTTTCACTTTGGTTTTGAGTCCCAACATCGTTATCACCTTAAGTGATATGATGAATAATAATCGTTATCCAACCATTGAGTTTCTACCCTTTATTCCTAATTGTATTGAACATGGTTATAGGTATCATCAGTTTTTGGTCAAAACTAGGTATAATTTTTTGATGAGGCTTCATGGATATGTGCCTGTCAGGGATTTCCAGTGGGTTTTGGATTTCATTCATTTTGACAATTGTTAGGATTCCTTCCATATGAAGTCACTTCTAGAAAAACCCTTTTGATTAGTATAGTCACAATTTTTTAAAAGCTATATTAATCTCTTTATTGCAACAATTTTGTAGAGTGCTAAGGTTGTGGGTTTATTCTTGACCCATCCAATTTTTTTAGTGAAAAATGTATGGTTTTGATGCTATGGTTATGTTTAGACCTAATATTTGCAAATTTGGAAAAAATATTAATGTTCCAAAATTTCGTTTCAATTTAAAGGTGTTCTTTTCTCTAAGGCTCGAATTCGAGATTGTTATCATAGTCCCTTGCTCATACAGGACTATTACTATTTGGATGGATTATTTAAAGATGTTTCATGATTAAATAAAACTTTAGTTTAGATGGAAAGTACGATACTTTTAGGAATATAGTTTTGACATCTTGCTAATGATATGGCTATGATTTTTCAAATCAATTTGGTTGTTATTTTGGAAGGTAGCGAAGTTTGTAAATTGGTTTCCTAAAAGAGATTTACAAACTCTCACTTTTTTAAAGGAAAGCTTCATTTTTGGTTTTTCAACATGCTATTTAGGACTATTAAAAGAAAAGGTCATTCACCCATAGATGACATGACTAATCCTACTAGGCTTTATTTTTCCTGATTAAGGTGAAACAAAGTTCTATTAAGATTCTCCTTTGGTTATATGGACCCTTTTAGGAGTTTGTCATCAAGGGGCATTCATAAGGCCATTTATATAATTTTCCTTGGGGGAATTTTACCCTTTGTTCATTTCTCTCCATTGTTTCTTTCTATTACCTTCATTTATAATGTTGCAATATGTTCACCACTTTTTGTATAGTTGTCAACTACTGAAACATAGAAAAATGAGTTAGGATGCTATCACATGGTTTAGGACATAGAGCACACCCACTTTCCAATTATTTCACTAAAGGATAACCCTAAAGATCTCAATGCAAGGGAGAAAGAGATCTTGCAATAGGGTTGTCCTAGGGGTTTTTTAATAACTAATGAGGGGTTCACCACCAAGTTAAAATTTGGAAAGACAAATGAGATGCAAGACATAATGCTAAACCCTAATTTTATGTGATGCTTCACTAAATAATCTAGAAAAGTGTGTAGAAAAAAATAGAAAGCTACAAAATAGAATGTGTCCACGTAGAAACTGGAAGGAGATTGAATGAGGCTTTGAAATGCTGGAAATTTTGACTTTAATGTTGACTAGGACTCATTCACTAGGTTGGGCGAATCAATCCAAAATTTGGGTTTCTATGCAAAAACAAGAATTTAGCAAATGGGTGTCTGAAACAATTAAAACCTAAATTTTGACCTAAATTGGGACTCATTCACCAGAAGTGGTGAATTAGTCTAGTTAGGGTTTTCTGAAACTTTAGAACCCAAATCTACTTTTCTCAATCTGTTCAATCTACTTCTTTAGGTTTTTGGATTTGAATCTATGTAAATCAACCCGAGGGTGTTCTCTAATGTTCTCTAATTCTTAATGATAACTTTGATAACTTTTAGGCACTTTGACAACTTTTTCCAACTTTCTCCTTAGAAGGTCTTCAACCTAGATCTGCAAAACACACACAAAATCTAACAATGAAGTGTTGCAAACATGTATGAAGTGGATCCAATGGATGTAGACCTAACTCTTGCTTGAATAGGATAGATCTTGAATGAAATGCTAGCTTGAATCATGAAAACCTACATCATAATTGTTAGCTCCAAAACAAACATGATGCAAGAAATCTTTGGCATGATGCTTGATACTTGAATAATGCTCTAAAACACTTGATAATCTTCCCTTGAATGCTCTTGTGAACTCAGTTTTCTACTAGGAATTCTTTCAAAAAAGTATTAGGTGAAAATGAGTGAAAGATGCTTGTATTTATACTTAATTATGCACGAATTCCCAAAATTACAACACTACAAGCCAAAGTTAGGGACCTAAAGACCTAGGTGGGACTCATTCGCCCAAGGTGGTGAATTAGTCCAGATCACTAAATCTAGGCCACAGAAGCTGAAAATACCTAAATTATGATTGGATACTAATTTGTGTTAGGATTATCCTCAAAAAAATGCATTAAATGGGGCTTGTGGGTGCAAAAATAGGGCCAATTAAAGCATAAAGAGACCTAATTATTAAATAAATCTCTAGAAAAGTGTGAAAGTGTGCTACAACACTTTACAACAGTCTAAATAAGACATCAATAAGCTTATTTAGTTCACGAGATCCCAAGACATAATGTGAATATGTTAGGCATATTATAATACTAAATCAAGGGGGACCTTTTTTCGTCATTACATCTAGCCCCCACTTTAGTGAGAGGAGGAACTTTCTTCCAACTCACACTAAAGTAGACCAAATGCACTAATGCCAATAAGATAGGATGGCTATGATCAAGACAGGTTCAAATGCACCAATTTCGGTAAGATAAGAAAACTATGATCAAGAGGGTTGTGCAAGCCCCAAGGACCAAGGTCCCATGGGAAACCGATGTAGGAAAAAAAGGAACACATGTGAAAATGATATGAAGAGAAAAAACCTAAAACAAAAAAGAAAGGGGTCGAATCAAGCTTTGACCATTTTTCCAATATAATGTGGATCAAATCTAGGTTGTTTATTTGAAAAATGCACGCTCACTCTAAGGGAATGGAACTCCTAGCTGTCTATTGGGTGAGAAGTCCAAGAAGGTGAGACACATACACACACGACCGGTATGTGCTCACACACACATGCGAGTGGCTATGGGGGAATTCATGCCTTGGTTGGGCTTCCCGCTCAAACAATACCAAAAATTATACCTCCTAATAACTTTGATAAGGTTCCACACAAAAAAATGGTTTTTGAGCTTCATGAGAAGCAAAAATTTGTATGCTTGGAGCTCATGAACAAACAAGGTGGTTCCATACGCATGCAAGCTATGTTATGCAAGGTGGCCATATAACTGAAAAATGAAAAATGTAAAGAATGTTCAAAGGAGTCTTGCTTAGTTCATGTGAGGTCTTAACTTAGGGAACATTGTGCCTAATGTCTCCAAGAGAGGACCAATCAAAGAATAAAATATTCACAACTTAGGCAATGTAGTGTGTCACATCAAGCCACTAAGAGGAATGTAATATGCTAAGAGAGTTCACACTCTTGAAGGACATCACACCCAATGTCATTCACAAAGTGAAAGACACATCGTATGAAGTAAAAAGACTACACAATGAACCATGAAAATGAAAAGAATAATGCCAATGTATGCCCCCACTTTAAAGAAATTGCTAAACACCATACTATGAGTAATTACTTTAAAGTAGCAAATGATAAATGCTAACAATAAATAATACATGAGAGCTAACTTGGAAAGTCCTATTCCAAGTCATATGTTTCTAATAAAGCTATGTCATGCAAAGAAAAAAGAGAGGGGTTTCCCCCAAAATAAAACTCCAAACACATGAGGGATCTATGGATTTGGGGTTAGTATGTTCTTGCTACAATTTATTTTAGAGAGCCTAGAGTTGTCATCATTCCCCAAATACACATAGAATTGGAAGAATGACACAAAGAGAGTGAAAACAAAGAAAAACCTTTTGGGTCAACATGGAAGAAACATGAATGCCTCGATGCCTTGCATCATCCCCAAAAGGAAAACACAAGATAAAGTAAAAGATAAAAGAAAAGATTATGGGTCAACATGGAAGAGACATAAATGTCTTAGCATCTTGCATCATCCTCAAAAGGAAAACACAAGACAAATGAAAAAGGAATAAATAAAAGCAAAAGTGAAAAGATGTACGACAAAGAGGAGAATGAAGGTAAAAATAGAGGAATGTCACAAAGAGAGAGAGATATACATCAAACAAAACATCATGAGGGATCACAATATGAACATGCAATCACATAAAAGAAAAAAAAGAACTAATGCAAAAGACTAGTAAGGCACACGCATGTCAACCTAAAGCAGGTTGCTCGCATCCTAGTCTTGTTCATCATATGTAGAAGGTGGACAACTAGCCAAAGGGACAATGATAAATGCATTACTAGGACAAAGCTATCTAATTCTTGTCTCCACTTAGTGCAAGATAATAATGAGCCAAGGTAGGTGATGGGACAAGATCATGTAATGGTGAGAATACAAAATTATACAACTATTACATGACAAGGGGTGGGTGGGCATGCTACACAATCACTGGATAGCAATTATTGTCATCAAAGTGATATTTGTTCAATATTGTTTTGAATGCATGACACTCATTAGTACTATGTCCAAGAGTTCTATGGTATCAACAATGTGGAACATATGTGCCTTTAGGATATATAATCTTATCTTTTCTTTCATGGGTGGCAATAGTATAAGTCCTTGGTTTAGAAGTATTTGTAATTTTCTTTCGTATTCAAGTGGCAGACAAGGAAATTTCAATTTCTTTAGTTTGTATTTCCTTCTTCGCTTGCTAGATTCACCAACTTCTCGAGTTGAAGGTTGAGGAGGAGGACCTAAGACAATCCTCTCATCCTTATCATCATTATGAATCATTGGTTGTTCTTTAGGAAGGAAGACATTCAAATCAGGAGGAGGATCTTGATATCCTAACCATTTAGTATTGTTAATTGGAATTTTCTCTAGGAGTTGATGAATTTCATATTCACTTGTTGTATCACATCCTTGTTTACTTAAGATTGTGAATCCTTTTCCATATGTTTCTTCTAGATTGATAGAGGCATTTTTCACTTTGTTAACATAGAATGGTTGATTGTTTGTTTTCTTAGAGGAACTAGGTTCACCTACTATAGGGAACTTAGATTCAACTTGTGTCTCAGTTTCAAGATGCATGTAACCAAACATCTCTAATGGTGGTATTATAGGTGGCGTTGGTTGTTTCATTGATAGGTAAAAGGATGCATTAGCTTCAAGGTTGTTAAGACAATCATTTAGGAACGTATTCATGTTGTCATCGTCTTCTCCAATGATGTCAACATCACAAGGAGGACATGTATTAGGAGTTGAAGGAGCATGATTTAGTTCAATTTCATTAGGATCATTTCCAAAAGCACAACTTGACACATCCACTAAGGACTTTAAGGAAATCCATAGTTTTCCAAAGCACATATCCATGATGTAAATGTCAAATTCTAAACTATGTAACAATGTGAAATGAAATGTTCTAGATACAATTTTGAATATTTAAGCAATGCACAAGATGAGCTAGTCTAAGCTAGATGCAATGAACTGAATGAAAAAGAAAGCATGTATATTGAAACAAAAAGTTATAAACAACAAACAAGGGCTTAGAAACAATGCTTTAAATTCTAGAAAATGTAGTGCAAAATCTACATTGGGACTGATTCGCCCAAGGTGGCAATTGAGTCCCAATGGGGATTTTTTTCAAAATTTTAGAAATTTTCAATTGATTTTTTATGCTTTTATGTTGTACGATCTGAATCCTAAGTGAAAATGCAGATTTTGTTTGAATTTCAATGATTGATTGCAAAAAATGCAAGCTATATGAACTTTCACTAATGCAAAATTTTGGAACCCTAGAATGCCAAATCACTAATGCAAATCCTAATGCAATGTCAATGCAAGCAGGATCTAGGATGATGATGCACTCCAAATCATAATTATGATGCTCTAAATTCAGGTTCACCAAAATGAAATTTAGAAAAATGGGTTAGGATGCTATCATATGGTTTAGGACATAGAGCACACCCACTTTCCAGTTATTTCATTAAAGGATAACCTTGGAGATCTCAATGCAAGGGAGAAAAAAATCTTGAAATAGGAATGTCCTAGGGGCTTTTTAATAACTAATGAGGGGATCACCACCAAGTTAAAACTTGGAAAGACAAATGAAATGCAAGATGTAATGCTAAACCCTAATTTGATGCAATGCTTCACTAAATGACCTAGAAAAGTGTGTAGAACAAAACAAAAGGCTGCAAAATAGAATGTGTGCACCTAGAAACTAGAAGGAGATTGAATGAGGCTCTGAAATGCTAGAAATTTTGACTTTAATATTGACTAGGACTCATTTGCCAAGTTGGGTGAATCAGTCCAAAATATGGGTTTTTGTGTAGACATAAGAATCTAGCAAATGGGTGTCTGAAATATTCAAAACCTAAAATTTGACCTAAATTGGGACTCATTCACTAGAACTGGTGAATCAATCCAATTAGGGTTTTTTAAAACTTCAGGACCTGAATCTGCTCTTCTCAATCTACTTAATCTGCTTCTTCAGGTTTTTGGATCTGAATCTCTATAAATCAACCTGTAGGTATTCTCTAATGTTCTCCAATGCTTAATGACAACTTTGACAACTTTTATGCACTTTGACAAGGGTGATCCCACAATACTGGTTTACAATTTTTGGCCAAACTGGACATTGAACTGAATTTTTTTAACTAAATCTTCACTTTCATGCACCTATAGCAGCTAAACCATGAGGAATTTGAAGATGAATGAAACTAATGATTTGTGACATTTTTTCTATAGATTCTAAATATATTTTTTTCAAAATTTTTGGAATCAAATCGCACTTATTTTTCCATCTCCTTTGAAAACTAGTTTTTAACAGTAAACACCATTTTTAAAAAGTGACGTTACTGGCTAACATATAACTTTTTTTCTATGAAGGATAAAATTCTATTTTTTTATTTTAGATTTGTAACTATGATATCTAGTGAATGGAATTGGTTTCATAGTTTTAATTGATTTTTTTTAATTAAGTTTCAAAGTCAAACCAATTACAATTTAGACATGATTTAGTAGCTAAAACATAACTTTTTTTATGTATTGAAATTCAATTTTGTTTTTGTGTTGGATCAGGGACATCAATATCTAGTGCACTGATATTTTTCATATTTTTTTTGATAATCTACTATTTTTCCACGTGTAGAACATATACATTTTGATTTTTAGTGAAAAACCTACATTCACAAGAAATAAAAAATAAATATAATAATAAAATTAAATTTATTTAAAATTATAATTTTTGGGAAGCTTATAATAAGGACTACATACAAAAATAAAATTTTAAATGAATTCATTTGATCCCCCAAAAGGTAAATCAAAAGTGGTTTTTTATCAACATTTTGATAGGTGTACAGTAGACTCTGTTATAGGTATGGTTTAAAACTAGTGGGGTTCTATCGAAGGGGGTTTGATCTAAGGTGGTTTGATCAAATCCTCTTCAATTGGAATTATTTAAATAGAAATTTTCAAGGCTTAAATCATTATATTCTCTAAAAACATGAGTTTTCAGCAAAAATCAGGGTCTCCCAAAAATTGTAAACTAGTATTGTGGGATCACCCACAACTTTCTCCAACTTTCTCCTTAGAATTTCTTCAACCTAGATCTCCAAAACACACAAAAACTATAAAAATGAAGTGATGCAAACATGTATGAAGTGGATCCAATGGATGTAGACCTTGACTCTTCCTTGAATAGGATAGATCTTGAATGAAATGTTAACTTGAATAATCAAACCCTACATCACAATTGTTAGCTCCAAAATAAAAAATGATGCATGAAATCTTTGACATGATGATTGATACTTGAATAATGATCTAAAACACTTGATAATATTTTTGGATGTTGAGGTTGTGTTGCTGATATGTGGTTGTCATTGATGTCAAAACTATTGGTATTAATATCATAGAAGTTGTATATGTCAAGGATATTGAGAAAATTGTAATGAAATAAGTTGTCGGTTGTTAGTGGTGAAGTGAAGTTTAGTCTATTGGTTAGCTCAATACATTGATGATTAGTGGTTGTGGATTAAAGGGTTTGTTGTAAAGTTTATCTATTTTATCCACGTTAAGTTTTAGAGATTCGTGTGAAGATTTGATTGAGTTATGAAGCAATTGTGTTTTGACAGTCATTCTATTGCTTCAGTTGGCATTCCTAAATGAAGATGATGAGATTTTAGTAAGTTTAGTTGTTGTGGATGCTTCTCTGGTGTTTCATGATGTTTGTGGATGTTTCTAGATCATGCTCTATCTATGTTGCACATCTACATTGATCATTGTGCTCACAATTGGATGTTTTCTCTTGTGTGTTCACGTTTCTCATGTTATTGGCCAATAGGGTGTTGTAACGTGTTGTGGATCTTCGAGGAATAATTTTTGAAGGTGGTTCATGTTTGAAGATTTTATTTTGGGTTTTCACTATGTTGTGGCCAACCTTGGTTGATTCGCATTAATAATCTTTAATGTTTTGGGCCGATAGTTTGTATTCATTTTATTATTTTATTGATTCCGACATGTAGCAATGTAATTTCTTGTTGCAGATATATATGAGAGATTTTTTTATCATTTGAAGGCATTAGTATGCGAAGTGTGCAAGTCCTATGTGTGAATATTGTTTAGATCTTTTGAAGGCAGAAGTAGAGTGTGAAGAAGAATGAGCATAGTGTGAATAAGTGTTCATGTGCTTAAACGAAACTGTAATTAGGCATTAGCAGATGCTATTTTCTCAGTTCAAATTCTTCTGGATGTAATCCAAATATTTTGTAAGAAAGTGTGTCTTCCTTGGGCAGTAAGCCTTTCTATATTTGTAGCGAGCTCTAGGCAGTGTGATTGAATGCATGTGCATTCCTCATTTACATTTATTTATACTTTTGATAGGGTATAATCTTGTGGATTGACCTCCACCGTGGTTTTTCCCCTAACAGGGTTTCCACATAAAAAATATTGGTGTTATGTGTGTTTTTGATGTTTTGTTGATTTATGCTTTCATGTTTTGGTGTTATGTTTTTTTTTTCCCTCATAGTTGTCAGCCCTTGTGTTTCCAAAAATTGGTATTAGAGTAGGTTCCTTGGAAGAAGTTTAACAGCTTGAGGTGATCTAGGATGGCAACATACAAGAAGGATATTTCGAGATTTGATGGAACAAATTACTCTCTATGGAAAGCTCGAATGGAGTGTCATCTAAGATGCATTGGTGAACCCTACTAGAAAATTACAAATAATAGGTATATCATTCCATAGAATGGTCCTTCTACTGCGGATGAGATTAAGGAAGCCAAGTATAATATTAGGGATAAGGAAGCATTGTTGAGTGCTTTGACTGATTCTAAGATGACGAATGTTATCGAACTGATGACTGCTTATGAAAATATTTGGAAACTTTGTATGAAGGTGATGCTAATGTGAAGATTGATAAGTTGTAAAGTATGAAAGGGAAATATGAAATGTTGAGAATGGGTGATGATGAGAACATTACTTCTTTCATGCAAAGAGTGAATGAACTTGTGTGTGGTATTAGATGTGCTGGTGGATGATTGGAAGAATTAGAGATTGTTGCTAAAGTGCTCAGATCCTTTCCTATTGCATACAAAGTCAAAGCTACTACTATTGAGGAGCTTTGGACTATAACAAATATAACTAGAGACATGTTGATTGGTAAGCTTACAACTTTTGAGTTAAGTGAATTTGGTGATGCTCTTCCTAAGATAGAATCTGCATTCAAAGCTATTAATTTTGATAGAGATAAACAAAGATATGATCCAAGAGATAGTTCTTCTAGAAAGGTATTCAAGCATGATGAGGAAATGGGAGAGATTGAAGAGGAGAAAAAACTAGAGGAGCTTGAAGCACTTATTGTCAAAAGGGAAGCCAGAGGAGAAGATAAGTATAAAGGGAAATTGCCTATTAAATGTTTTTCTTGCAATAAGATAGGTCATTTTGCATCAAGGTGTCCAGAAAGAGTTCCTAAGACAAAACCTAATAATCCTAGATTCCAAAGAAAATGTTATTATGTTGCTGGTGAAGGTGTGACAGATGATGAATTTGATAAAGGGAATGCAAGTGAAGATGAATGGGTATTTATTGCTATCAAGGAAAATGATCTAACCCCTATTGAATCTGTTAGTTGCTCAAATGTGGAGAAATCCCTAGCTGCTCGAGTTGAAGAAAAATATGAATGGGTGATTGATAGTGGATGATCTCATCACATGACAGGTGATAAAAGAAAATTTGTGAGCCTGGAAAAGTATGATGGTGGTGTTGTAAGATTTAGTGATGACAAAGTTGGTGTAATCTATGACAGAGGATGTAGTTCTCTTGATGGTAAGAATAATACTGATGATGTTCTATATGTGGAAGGTTTGAAGCATAATCTCTCAAGTGTTGGGTAGATGGTTGACAAGGGATACAATCTTCAATTCAAGGATGGAAAGTGCAGAATATTGGGGAATTCCAGAAATGTGATTGCTTTGGGAATAAAAACAAAAGGTAACATCTTTCACTTGAATGCTACTGGTACAAGTTGTCTGATTTCTCAAGTTGATGAAAGTTGGTTGTGGCATAGGAGAATGTGTCATGTAAACTTTGACAATATTATCAAGATAATTTCTACTCAGGTAGTGAGAGATTTTCCTATGTTGGTAAAGCCTATTAATACTATATGCAAGGAATGCCAGTTAGGTAATCAAACTAGAATTTCATTTTGTAGCAAAAAACATTGTTCAAATGAAGTGTTGGAGCTTGTTCATACTGATTTGTGTGGTCCTTTTAGAGTCAGAATTTTACAAGGAGACAGGTACTTCATGTTACTTATTGATGATTACTCTAGATTGATGTGGGTTACTTTCTTAAGGGAGAAATCTGAAGCTCTAGAGAAGTTCAAGATTTTTAACGCTATGGTTGAGACATAGATAGGTCTAAAGACTAAATTTTTGAGATCAAATAGAGGTGGTGAATTCACTTCCTATGAGTTTAATTCTTTTTGTGAAGTTCATGGGATAAAGAGACAATTATCTGCCCCATGAACCCCTCAACAAAATGGAGTTGTGGAAAGGAAGAACATGATAGTTCAAGATGTTGCTAGGACTATGATGCTGGAAGGTAATGTTCCTCATATCTATTGGAGAGAAGTTGTGAGTATTGTTGTTTACATCCTCAATTGGGTACAAGTCACACATGATACTGATAAGACCCCTTTTGAGCTATGGTTTGGTCAAAATCCTACTGTTAGATATTTCAAAATATTTGGGAGTAAATTCTATATCAAAAGAGATGAAGAGATAGGAAAGTTTGATGCTAGAAGAAATGAAGGAATATTTGTTGGTTATTCTACTAAGAGCAAGGCCTACCGGTGCTACAATAAGAAACTAAGGAAAATAGTTGAAAGTGAAAATGCCAAGGTTGATGAAGACATAACCAAACCATCCATAACCTATGGATATGATTCAAATGATTAGAATAATAGTTCAGTCACATGAAAGAAAGTTCAGACTCAAAATCAAGTTTAGATCATTTTGGTGAATCAAGAAAATCAAGAGGAAGGAACTAGTGGAAGAGTAGAAGAGAGATCACAAGAGCCAGAAGTTCAAGAACATCCTAAGACTCCAAGGTATGTGAGACTAAATCATTCAAAAGATCATATTATAGGTGATAAGAACTAAGGTGTTCAGACTATGAGAAAAATTGTAGAAGAATATTGTTTGATTTCAAAGACTAAGCCTAATAGTATCAATGAAGCATGCAAAGATGAACATTGAGTGGAAGCAATGAAAGAAGAACTACAAAAAATTGAGAAGAATAATACATGGATTCTTGTTCCTAGACCTAAGGAAAAAAATGTAATTGGAACTAAATGGGTCTTTAGAAACAAGTTGAATGAGCAAGGTGAAGTTGTTAGAAATAAAGCAAGATTGGTGTGTAAAGGATATTCTTAGATGGAAGGAATTGAATTTGAAGAAAATTTTTCCCCTCTTGCTAGGATTGAAGCTGTGAGACTATTTATTGCTTATGTTACTTACAAAAACTACAAGGTTTATTAGATAGATGTCAAGTACACATTTCTAAATGGTGAATTAGAAGAAGAAGTGTATGTTGAGCAACCTGATGGATTTCAATTGACTAATCAAGGAGATATGGTTTTTTGATTGAATAAATCATTGTATGGACTTAAGCAAGCCCCAAGAGCATGGTATGCCAAATTGGACAAGTATTTGTTGAAGCTTAGATTTAATAAAGGTACTGCTAATAGTAATTTGTATTTCAAGATTGATGATGATAAAGATTTGATTGTTGAAGTCTTTGTTGATGATATCATTTTTGGAGGAGTTGATATAGTTTGTGCATGAATTTTGCTGATGAGATGTAGAATGAATTTGAGATGTCTATGATTGGTGAGATGAAATTCTTTTTGGGATTCTAAATTACTCAATTAGATAAAGGGATCTTCATATCTCAATCTAAGTATGTGAAAGAATTGCTAAAGAAGCTTGATATGGAAGATTCAAAGCCAGTTGCTACACCTATGGTGGCTGGATGCAAGTTAACACAAGATGATGATTCTCCAAAAGCAAATCAAACTAGATACAGATTGATGATTGGTGGATTTCTTTATTTGATTCAAACTAGACCAGATATCATGAATGTTGTATGCATTGTTGCAAGATTTCAAGATGATCCTAAGGAATCTCATGTAATTGTTGTGAAGAGGATTTTTAGATACTTGAAGGGGACAATTGATTTTAGTCTATGGTATCCTAAAGATAATGATCTTAGTTTGAGTGCTTTTACTGATGTTGATTGGGTAGGTGATGTGAATGAAATAAAGAGTACTAGTGGTAGTGCATTTTTCAGCTTGGTTAAGTAAGAAGCAAAATGCCATTTCTTTATCTACTACAGAGGCGAGATACGTTGTTGCTACTAATAATTGTATTCAAGTATTATGGATGAAGCGGATGTTGAAAGATATCAGAGTTGTGTATGATGAATCTATTGCTATATTTTGTGATAATTCAAGTGCAATCAGCATCTCTAAGAATCTAGTGTTGCATTCAAAGACCAAGCATATATCTATCAAGTTTCACTTTTTGAGATAGAAGGTGAGTAAAAAGGAAGTCAAATTAGAGTATGTGCCTACTAAAGAACAGATTGTAGATATCTTTACCAAATATTTTCCTAAGGATAATTTTGAGTATCTCAAAGGGAAGCTAGGGGTGATTACTATTGGAAATACAAGGACAGACAACTGAGAGGGGGGGTGAATTAGTTGTCACAAAAATTTAAAATTTTCCTACTTAACTTAAATCTTAGATCCGATGAATAAGCAATTAGCCACAAGCAATTAACACACTAGAGAGACAAAGAACACCAAGATTTTTTACATGGAAACCCTGTTAGGGGAAAAACCATAGTGGATGTTAGTCCACAAGATTATACTCTACTAAAAGTATAATGAAAAATAATAAGGGGAATGCACATGCATTTAGGCACACTGCCTATAGCTCACTACTCAAATACAAAAGGGGCTCACTACCCAATAGAATAGGATTAAAAATCCAAAGGGTATGAACTAAGAAAATAGCTTCTACACAAGCCTAGTTATAGTTCCAATTAAGCTCAACACTTCTTCACACCTTGCACAATCTTCTTCACACTCTACTCTGCAACCAAATGATATTTTCACATACACACACAAGAGCACCTTCTCAAATCACTATGCCAATGAAAAAATCACACTTATATATCTGCTACATGATATTTCATCACATCTTAGTTAGCCAATAAAAATAAAATATATTTGCAATGTCAGCCCAAATTTTCAATTAAATTTTTAATGTGTATCCACCAAGGTTGGCCACAACATAGTGGAGACCCAAATTGATATCTCCAACACAAAAATACTTCAATTAATTCCTCCTCAAAGATCCACAACATGCTACCACCATCATGTCGGCCAAGGACACAAAAATCTTCAACAATGAGCATGCTAATCAATGTGGACATACCACAAAGATAGAGCACGATATAGAAGCATCCAAGAACACCAAGAAATAATAGAGAAGTATCCGTACCAATTAAGATCAACATAATCACACAATCTACATTTAGGAACACTGACAAAGACCACAAAAACACTGTTAGACCACAACACACTCAAAAATTCATGTAAACCTCTGAAATGTCTGATAGATGATCTAGATATACTAAAAAATAAGCCCTTTTATCCACACCAACAAATCTTCAATGTAGAGAACATAACACCTTCATGATCTGCACAGTTCCACTAGGAACCTAGAACACTTCCTTTCACAATTTTCTCAATATCTTCAACATATACAGCCTCTAGTACACCAAATTCTAATAGTGTTGACATCAATGACAACCACATATCAGCAACAAATCCATAGCATCCAACAATCTCCCCCTTTGGAATTGATGGCAATACATGTGAAAAATACCATCAACCCAATACACTGACTTCTTATGTACTTCTCCTATTGAAAGGATTTTTCACATTACACTTCTCCCCCTTTGACATCAATGGAAAAGGTAACAATGACCTTTCCATATACATGCTTTGAACCACATATCTACACATCTAACTACTCCCCCTGAGTAGTATCCACAAAAACATCAATCTGAATTAGAATATAGCAATGAAGTTCACGGATTGATGCAGGAAAATGCATCTTTTAGTTCTTATCAGGAGGGGTGATTACCCCTAGCATACTTATGAGATACTCAAAAGTATCCTTCAGCAATGGCTTAGTAAATATATCTACAATTTGTTCTTTGGTAGGCACATACTCCAGTCTAACTTCTTTCTCATTCACTTTCTCCCTCAAGAAATGAAACTTGATTGATATATGTTTAGTCTTAGAGTGTAGCATTGGATTCCTTGAGATATTTATTGTACTTGAGTTGTCATAGTATATAGTAATAGGCTCTTCATATGTCACCCTGATATCTATCAGCATCTATTTCATCCACATCACTTGAGTAAAATTATTGGAAGCAACAATGTATTCTACTTCAATAGTAGATAGAGAAATTGAGTTTTGTTTTTTACTTAACCAGGATACCAGCTTCTTCCCTAGGAAGAGAGCACCACCACTAGTACTTATCCTGTCAGCTACACCACCATCCCAATCCACATTAGTATATGCACAAAAAGTGAGATCATCATCCTTTGGATACCAAAGTCCAAAGTTAATTGTTCCTTTCAAATATCTAAAAATTCTCTTAACAGTAGTTACATGTGATTCTTTTGGATCAGCCTAAAATATAGCAACCATACATACAACATTCATAATGGCTGGTCTAGTATGAGTCAAGTAGAGAAATCCACCGATCATTGACCTATATTTGGTTTGATTTACCTTAGGAGAGTCATCATTCTATGTCAACTTACATCCGGTCACCATAGGGGTACCAACAGGTTTGGAGTCATCCATCCAAAATTTCTTTAGTAGTTCTTTCACATATTTGGATTGAGATAAGAAGATCCCTTTGTCCAACTGTGTAACTTGTAATCCAAGAAAGAACTTCATTTCTCCTATCATACTCATCTCAAATTCACTCTTCATTTCGTCAACAAAATTCATACATATATTATCATCTCCTCCAAAAATGATGTCATCAACAAAAACTTCTGTAATTAACTCCTTATCATTACCTAATTTGAATTATAAGTTGCTATCAATAGTACCTTTAGTGAATCCAAGCTTCAAAAAATATTTGTCCAATCTAGCATACCAAGCTCTGGGGGCTTGCTTAAGTCCATACAGAGCTTTCTTCAACCTGCAAACCATAGCTCCCTTATCTGTTAGCTGAAATCCATTAGGTTGTTTAATGTACACTTCTTCTTCTAGTTCTCCATTTAGAAATGTAGACTTTACATCCATTTCATATACTTTATAGTCCTTGTGTGCAACATAAGCAAGAAATAGTCTAATAGCTTCAATCCTAGTGACATAGGCAAAGGTTTCTTCAAAATCAACACCTTCCATTTGAGAATACCCTTTACATACCAATCTTGCTTTATTTCGGATCACTTCACCTTCTTCATTCAACTTGTTTCTAAATACCCATTTAGTACCAATCACATTTTTTACTTTAGGCCTCGGAACCAGTAGCCATGTATCATTCTTTTCAATTTGTGTCAGTTCTTCCTTCATAGCTTCCAACCAGTGTTCATCTTTACAAGCTTCAGAGACATTTTTAGGTTCAATCTTGGAGATCAGATAGTATTTTTCTATAATTTTTCTTCTAGTTTGCACTCCTTTATTCTTATCTCCTATGATTTAATTTTCAGAATGATTCAAATTTACATACCTTGGAGTTTTGGAATATTCTTGCTCAAGCTTCTAATTCTTCTGATCTTTCTTCTACACTTGTACTTGTCTGATCCTCTTGGCTAACTTGATTTACCGGAACAAATTGAGGTTGCTTCATCAAAACAAATGGAACAAATGGAACATATGACAAAATTTGAAGTTGATTCTCTATCTGAAAATTCTTCCCTTGGCTTGTAATGTCTTCATCTGAATCATAACTACAATGTTTGGATGATTTTATAGAGTCCTCATGAACTTTGAAATTTTCACTTTCAACCATCTTTCTCAGTCTTTTATGACAACATCAGTAGGCCTAGCTTTTAGTGGAGTAACCTAAGAAGATTCCTTCATCACTTCTTGCATCAAATTTTCCTATATCATCATCTCTCTTGATATAGCACTTGCTTCTAAAGATCTTAAATAAATTAACAGTGGGCTTGTGACCAAACCATAACTCATAAGGAGTCTTACCAAAATTACCATTAACATTTACCTTGTTCAAAGTATACACAACAGTGCTTACCGCTTCACTCTAGTACATCTGAGATACATTTCCTTCCATCATCATTGTTCTGGCAACATCCAAAATTGTTCTATTCTTTCTTTTTGCAACTCCATTTTGTTGAGGGGTTTAGGGAGAAGATAACTATCTTTTAATTCCATTTTCTTCAGAATAAGAGTTGAATTCCTTGGAAATGAACTCAACACCTCGGTCAGATCTCAGGCACTTAATTTTTAGACCTTTCTCATTTTCTGCCATAGCCTTGAAACTTTTGAACTTCTCCAATGCTTCACATTTTTCTCTTAAAAAGGAAACCCAAATCATTCTAGAGTAATCATCAATAACCAGCATAAAATACCTTTCTCCATGAATAATTCTAACTCTGGAGGGACCACAAAGGTTAGTATGTAGTAGCTCCAGCAAATTATTTGAATGAAATTGTTTGCTTCGGAAAGAGACTCTAGTTTGTTTACCCATATGACATTCCTTGCAAATTATATTTGCAGGCTTTACTAATCTAGGAAGATCTCTTACTGGTTGAGTAGAACTTATCTTGATAATGTTGTCAAAGTTTACATGACACAATCTCCTATGCCACAACTAGATTTCATCTACTTGATCAATTAAAGAACTTCCACTAGTAGCATTTAGATGAAAAATGTTACCTTTGTTTTCCTATTGCAATCGTATTCTTGGAACTCCCACATATCTTACATCTTTCATCTTTGAACTGAAGATCATATCCCTTGTGAACCATCTATCCAACACTCAACAAGTTTTACTTCAAGCCTTCAACATAGAGGAAATCATCAATGTTGTCCTTACCACCAAGGAAAATAGATCCTCTACCATGAATCACACCAGCATTGTTATCTCCAAATCTTACAACCCCACTGTCATATTTCTCTAGACTCACAAATTTGCTTTTATCACTGGTCATATGATGTGAGAATCCATTGTCAATGACCCACTCATCTTTTTCTTCAACTTGGGCTGCAAGAGATTTTTTATATTTAGTAGATTTAGTAGCCACAAGATTATCTTCAATGGTAGCAATGAAAGCCCATTCATCTTCTTTTCCATTATCTTTATCAAACTCATCATCAGTCACTGCTTCTTCAACAAAGTAGCATCTCTTTTGGAATCTAGAATTTTTTAGGCTTAGATCTAGGAACTCTTTCAAGACATCTTGATGCAAAATGACCTATTTTACTCCATGAAAAACATTTAATAGGCAATAAATCTTCATACTTACTTTTTTCTCTCCCTTCTTGCTTTGCAATCAATGCTTCCAATTCTTCTACCTCTCTTTCTTTATCTTCAGGTTGCTTTAGTTCTTCATCGTACTTGGATATATTTTTGGAACTCTCTCCTAGACTATATCTTTGTCTGCTACTTTTGGATATAGTAGCCTTGAATGCAAATTCAGTCTTCAATGTAGATTCACCAAATTCACTTATTTCAAAAGCAACAAGCTTCCCAATTAGTGTGTTTCTAGTCATCTTGTTTATTGATTTGAACTCTTTAATAACATGAACCTTCATTTTCTAGGAGGGAGGCAAGGATCTGAGTAATTTAGCTACAATTTCATCCTCATCCATAGAACCACCAGAACATTTAATACCCATCACTATTTCATTTACTCTCTACATAAAAGAAGTGATATTTTCATCTTCACCCATCTTCAAATTCTCATACTTGTCTTTCAAGCTCTGTAGCTTAGCCATCTTCACCTGTGCATCTCCTTCATACAAAGTTTCCAGTTTCATCCAAATCTCATGAGTTGTCTGTAAACCCATCACATTAGCCATCTCTGAATCTATCAGAGCACTCACCAAAGCTTCAACGGCCTTGGTATTACTTTTAGCATCTTTGATCTCATCAACAAAAGAGTGACCATTCTCAGGAATAGTATATGGGTCTTTTGTAATCTTCTAGTAAACATCACCAATGTACTTTAGATGACATTGCATCTGGACTTTCCACATTGAATAATTAGTGTCATCAAATCTAGGACTGTTCTTCTTGAATGTTTCCATCCTGGATCACCTCAAGCTTTTAGACTTCTTCAGAGGAACCTGCTCTGATTCCAATTGTTGGAAAAACAAGGAAAAAAAACTGAGAGGGGGATGAATCAGTTGTCACAAAAATTTAAACTTTTCCTACTTAACTTAACTTAAATCTCAAATCTAATGAATAAGCAATTAGCCACAAGCAATGAACACACCAAAGAGACAAAGAACACCAATATTTTTTACATGGAAACCCTGTTAGGGGAAAAACCATGGTGGATGTTAGTCCACAAGATTATACTCTTCTAGAAGTATAATGAAAAATAATAAGGGGAATGCATACATTCAGACACACTTCCTAGAACTCACTGCTCAAATACAAAAGGGGCTCACTGCCCAATAGAATAGGATTAAAAATCCAAAGGGTATGAACTAAGAAAATAGCTTCTGCACAAGCCTAATTACAATTCCAATTAAGCTCAACACTTCACACAATATTCTTCACACTCTGCTTTGCAACCGAATGATATTCACACATACACACATAAGAGCACCTTCTTGACTCACTACACCAATGAAACAATCGCATCTGCTACATGATATTTCATCACATCTTAGTCGGACAAGAAAAAAAAATATTTGCAATGTCGTCCCAAAATTTCAATTAAATTTTTAATGCGTATCCACTAAGATTAGCCACAACATAGTGGAGACCCGAATTGAGATCTCCAACACAAAAATACTTCAATTAATTCCTCCTCGAAGATCCACAATAGGCTACCACCATCATGTCAGCCAAGGACACAAAAAATTGAACATACGGAGAAAAATATTTGACAATAAGCATGTTGATCAATGTGGACATACCATAGAGATAAAGCACAATCTAGAAGCATCCAAGAACACCAAGAAACAATAGAGAAGCATCTGTAATAATTGAGATCAACATAATCACACAATCTACGTTCATAAATACTAACAGAGACCACAAAAACATTGTCAGACCACAACACACTCAAAACTTCATGTGGACCTTTGAAACTTCTGGTAGATGATCTAGATATACTCAAAATAAGCCCTTTGATCCACACCAACTAATCTTCAATGTAGAGAACATAACACCTTCATGATTTGCATAGTTCCACTAGGAACCTAGAACACTTCCTTTCACAATTTTCTCAATATCCTTTACATATACAACCTCTAGTACACCAAATGCTAATAATGTTGACATCAATGACAACCACATATCAAAAACACATCCATAGCATCCAACAATTACCCCTCCTAATCAAAACTAAGATGCATTGACTTGCATCAATCTGTGCATTTCATAGTCATATCTTGATCTAGATTGATGTTGTGGTGGCTGCTACTCAGGGGGAGTAGTAAGATGTTCATATATGTGGTTTAGAGCTTGTGTGGAGAAAAGAGATCTTTTTCATTGATTTCAAAGGGGGAGAAGAGTCATATGAAAAATTGTGAATTATCTAGGGAAAAGAGTTGAGGAGAAAAGAGTTGGAACCTAAGGGGGAGAAAGTGTTAAAGATAGTTACGTTGATGGTGTTTTTCACATCATGTGTTGCCATCAATGCCAAAGGGGGAGATTTTTGGATGTTGAGGTTGTGTTGCTGATATGTGGTTGTCATTGATGTCAACACTATTGGCATTAATGTCTTGGAAGCTATATATGTCGAGGATATTGAGAAAATTGTAATGAAATAAGTTGTAGGTTGTTAGTGGTGAAGTGAAGTTCAATCTATTGGTTATCTCAGTACGTTGATGATTAGTGGTTGTGGATTAAAGGGTTTTTTGTAAAGTATATCTAGTTTATCCAAGTTAAGTTTCAAAGATCCACATGAAGATTTGATCAAGTTATGAAGCAATTGTGTTTTGGCAGTCATTCTGTTGCTTCAGTTGGTGTTCCTAAATGAAGATGATGAGATTTTAGTATGTTCAATTATTGTGGATGCTTCTCTGGTGACTCATGATGTTTTTGGATGTTTCTAGATCATGCTCTATCTGTGTTGCATGTTTGCATTGATTTTTGTGCTCACAATTGGAGATTTTCTCTTGCATGTTCATGTTTTTCCCATTCTTGGCTGACAAGGTGTTGTAACATGTTGTGGATCTTCGAGGAATAATTTTTGAAGGTGGTCCATGTTTGAAGATTTTATTTTGGGTCTTCACTATGTTGTGGCTGACCTTGGTTGATTCACATTAATAATTTTTAATGTTTTAGGCCGAAAATTTGTATTCATTTTATTACTTTATTGAGGCTAACATGTAGTGATGTAATTTCTTGTCGCAAATATATATGAGTGATTGTTTTATCATTTGAAAGCGTGAGTATGCGGAGTGTGTGAGTCCTATGTGTGAATAATGTTCAAATATTTTAAAGGAAGAAGTAGAGTGTGAAGAAGTGTTTATGTGCTTAACCGAAATTGTAATCAGGCATTAGAAGATGCTATTTTCTTAGTTCAAATTCTTCTGGATGTAATCCAAATCTTTTGTAAGATAGTGTGTCTTCCTTGGGTAGTAGCCTTTCTATATTTGAGTAGTGAGCTCTAGGAAGTGCACCTAAATGCATGTACATTCCCCATTTACATTTATTTATACTTTTAATAGGGTATAATCTTGTGGACTGACCTCCACCATGGTTTTTCCCCTAACAGGGTTTCCACATAAAAAATCTTGGTGTTGTGTGTTTCTGATGTGTTGTTGATTTATGCTTTCATGGTTATTGATCAAATCTGAGAATACGGTTAATAATTTTAATAAGTTTGAAATTTTGGGACAACTAATTCACCCCCTCTTAGTTGTCTTCCCTTGTGTTGCCAACAAATCTATCCTTGAATTCTCTTGAATGCTCTTGTGAACTCAATTTTCTATTAGGAATGCTCTCACAAAAGTCTTAGATGAAAATGACTGAAAGAACCTTGCATTTATACTTAATTATGCAAGAATTCCCAAAATTACAACACTACAAGCTGACATCAAATTTAGGAGGATAAAATCCTACCAAAAATTTAAACTTATTTTTATTTTGGGCCACATGGGATGCATTCACCAAAGGTGGCGAATGAGTCCCATTAGGCATAATTTATGGGACCATTTTAAAAAATGATTAGAAAGGTGTGAAACCAAGTTCAAGACCCAAATACCTAGGTGGGACTCATTCGCCCAAGGTGGAAAATGAGTCCTAGATCACTAAATTTGGGCCACATAAGCTAAAAACACCTAATTTATGATTATATATTGATTTGTGTAAGGATTATCCTCAAAAAGATGCATTAAATGGGGCTTGTGGGTGTAAAATAGGGACAATTAAAGAATAAAGAAGACTAATTATTAAATAAAATTCTAGAAAAGTGTGTTACAACACTTTATAACACTCCAAATAGGATATCAATAAGCTCATTTAGTTCACAAGGGCCCAAGACTTAATGTGAATATGTTAGACATATTACAACACTAAATCAAGGGGGACATTTTTCCATCATTACATCTAACACATCAGATGTTTTATTTAGTTAGATGGGAAGGGCAAGAGAAATAGACACTCAATCAAATGGGACTAGTGTTGTTTAAGCAAAGCATAGGGGGAATTGGGTTGAAAGACCTCAGGCTTCAAGGGATTGCTCTGGTGGTCAAATGAATTCTAAGATCCTTGGAGGGAAATGAGCCCTAGAAAGCATTGGTGAGGAACAAAATACAGATGGTAGTCCCTAGGTAGGCTAAATCCTAGAAACAACTACCCCTTAGTGATATCCTCCTCAATAAGCATCCTATGGTTCTGGCTAGTTTAGTTGTTTTCAAGAGTCTCTAGAAGGCTTGGGAGTTGGTGAAACATAATCCACATCTTAAATCAAGTAATGTTACCCTTAAAAATAACATAAATTACCATCTCCACTGTTCCATTTGGTGGAACTTGCAGCACAAGGGGAAACCTCTTGCCTTACTTCAAGGCCGCTCTACCAAAATCCGAAACAAAAAAGGCATATCAACCTTTGAGGACATTTTAGAAAATGGGAGACCTAAAAGCTAGGATAGGCTTCGATTGAATTTTGACCTACTTGATTCTAATCTTAGAACTTATTCAACCTTGTTGGAAGCATGTAGAGATGCATGATTCTCCAACAATATGGAAGATAAAACTAACACCCTCTATGCTATTAGCTAGAAAGATGGTTTCGATATTGCAATGTGAAAGAAAAAACCATTTACAATGATCTTACTGATAATGATTCTATTATACAACATATTAATATGTGTTGGGGCCTAAATCTAGATGTTAAAATATGGGGAAAAATTGTTTCTTTTGTTTGGCATCATCCTATGGAGCCTAAAAAGGCATGCTTTTTAGTACAAAAAATATCTTTTAAATCTAATCATGCGGATGTTGAATTTGTAATTTGTGTAGGACTCCTAAATCCGTTAAGCACATCATCTTTGATTGTATGTATGCTCAGGAAATTTGGTATTTATTCTGCCATAAATTAAAAATCCAAAACAACAATGGGAATATCAATTGGCATGATGTTTTATTTTGTAATCTTAAGCTTAATTATGAATGCATGACTTTTTGGTATTGTCTCTCTAATGAAATTATGTGGAATTTATGGAAGGTGAGAAATGATGATAAGATTAAGGGAATTAAGAGGGTACTTGCTGAGTCTTTCAAGAGACACACAGTGTATAATGTTTCTCTACAAGTGTCAATACATGTGGAGGTGTCAATGGAGAAGTTCATGAAGGAATTAGAGAGGGATCTTCCTCCATCACAAGAGATGAAATTAGGTGTGTTCATGCATCTCGGTTGAAGCTAGAGGAGGCAGAGTTATTACAAAGGGTGTTTGATGAACTTCATAGGGTGGTTGATGAATTTGTTAGCCTAGAAAGACAAAGATTCCCACAACCACTCGGTCCCCAAAGTGAAGATTTGACTATCTACAGTGTTGAAGAAGCTGCTCCAAATGAATCAAGGTTGGTGGATAGTTTCTACCAGGAGGATTCTAAAGAAATTAGTGGAGGAGGAAACAAAAATTAGGAAGATACTTAAAAACAACCCCTTACTCTACTTGTTACTAAAATTTTGTTGGCTTGTTAATAGCTTAGTACTATCTAAATTTTTTGTAATCTTTCAGTGATGTTAAAGTTGTATATGACTAGGACAATCCTTTAAGAAAGCTTTGAAAACATGATGTTAAGGCTCTTGAGCCTTTGAAACAAGCACGAACTAATGAAAAGCTATAAGCACTATGTAAATAGTTCAAACTCGATCTAATACAAAAAAATTAGGGCCAATTAAAGAATAAAGAAGCCTAATTAATAAATAAAACTCTAGAAAAGTGTGAAAGTGTGTTACAACACTTTACAACACTCCAAATAAGGCATCAATAAGATCATTTAGTTCACAAGGGCCCAAGACTTAATGTGAATATGTTCTAGACATATTACAACACTAAATCAAGGGGGGCCTTTATTCCATCATTACAGCTACAAAAATACTCACATATTTTCCTTTAAAAGGTTGCTAAAAACCCCAACTAAGTATCTAGTAGCTCTAAAACCTTGATATTTTAAGTTATACTTTTTGTTACTTTTATGTATATGTATTATATTGTATATATTTAATTATATAAATATATTGTATATATTTTAGATTATATTATAATTTATTATTTATATATTTATATTATTTTATATTGTATTATATATTATATTATATTATGTTATATATTAGATATTGTATTAAATAAATATATTATATTTTTGTATTATATTATCTTATTTATATAATATAATATAATAATAAGAGATATATAGTATATATTAGTTTAGAATAAAAGTTTGAAAGCTTCCTTGAACATTCAAATCAATAATTCTAACAATAGTAATTTAGAAACTAGTTAGGAAAGAAAATAGTAAAAAGAGGTGGATTTGAGAACCTAAATCACATCTTGATACCACAAAACTAATAATTCTTATTGACGAAAATCCAACTAGCTCAAGTATTTAGATCTTACAATCTAATTAACTCATCAAAACCAAGAAAAACTAGAACACTTAATGCTAGGAGAAGATTTGATCAATAAAATTGAAAAGAAATAAAGGGATTAATCATTATTTTTTGGCAAAAATGGGTTGTGTATATAAGGCACAGCATGTTTCTAGCTAGTTGTAGGTTATTAGTAGTAATAAAGAATAATATAATATTGCATTATTAGGATGGATGTTATCTTTCCAACTAGGTATAGATGTGCATTTCAAGTAGCATATGATGAGCTTCATAAGTGAATAGGATCATATGAATGTTCCATTAAAATTCATAAGGAAAATAATAGCTAGGCAAGTCCATATTAAAAAACAAGAATTTGTTGAATTCTATCAAATTACTTCCAACATTTAATTTTTTTATAGACTTGTGTGTGTCTATATGTATGCATGTGTGTGCATTTGTTAATTGATCAATATAGCAATATTGAGTTTTAGAAATTAGCTAAGTGGTGGATGCCATAATTTTCCTAGATTGGCTAAGTAGCAGATTCCATAGTTTTGGTGGATTGGTTCTAGAAATTAGTTACAAGATTTCTTAGATGGTAGAGGCCCTACACCAATCAAATGGGTTGAAAACCTCTGAATGGACACACACCTCAACAACACTTTGACGAATTTGAATACCTCGTTGTAATGGTGGATAGGAGAAAAAGTATGCATGAAATTTGGGTTGGCTTTCAAGAAAAGTACTCTACACATTAATAATAAATTGGTAACACATGTTTCTATATTACATGAATTAATGAATAACTTTTTTTGCAACTAATATGAATGAATATTATCTCTAAATTCATGAATCTAACTACAATTATATTTGGTTTTTATAATTATTTTTTTAATCTTTGTTTACCCAATATGTCTATATGTATATAGGAAAATGGGGTAAGATAAGAATTGAATAATTTTACATTAGTTGCATACCTAGAAAATGATAGTGAAGACTATATTCCATATACCACATCTAATGTTTGTTTACAATCCCTAATTGCAACATGTTAAGAATCTTGAGTTCTTCACTTGATTCCTGTCAAAATTTTATAATGCGAGAATCATTTCATGATGTCCAAAGACTTACAAATCATAAATAACAATTTTTATTTAATTGATTTTAAATAGAATATTATCATAATTATGCATATTTGTATGCAATGAAGACAAGAAAAATAGTTTTTTGGGAAGAATCTAGAATGATGAAATATCTTATATGCTCAAGCTCTTTGAGGTAAATTCTAATAGACTTAGAGATTGAAATCACCATTTTATGTCTCTTTGTAAGATTCAATGATCTAAAGTATAAATAATTTGAGTGGGGGAATTTTTTTCTTGAATTAATTGTAATATGTCTTAGAGTCCCTTCATGAGAATTTCTCAATCAAGGCTATCCTTCAAAACTAGCTTCCTTTGTAATAACCTCTAACCATCAATTCCTCAAGAAAATTATTGACCATGGATGTTTTAGAGTAAACATCTAATTGGACATGTTAAGAATCTTGAGTTCTTTACTTGATTCATGTCAAAATTTTATTTGTTTAATTGATTTTAAAATAGAATATTATCATAATTATGCATGTTTGTATGTAATAAAGATAGGTAAAATAGTTTTTTGGAAAGAATCTAGAATGATGAAATATTTGATATGCTCAAGCTCTTAGTTCCAAAAAGATAATTATATTCTCAAGCTCTTAGTTCCAAAAGGATTATGACATTATGAACAACAACATACCATGGATATAGGCATCCCTATTTTTTTTAACTTATTAGAGATCTCTCAAATTAAGTGCATTATTAAAAATATTTGAGGTAAATTCTAATATACTAGATTGAAATCACTATCTTGTGGCTCTTTGTAAGATTCAATGATCTAAAATATGAATAATTTAGGTATGGGAAATTTTTTCTTGAATTAATTATAATATGTCTTAGAATCCATAAGAATTTTTCAACCAAGGCTATCCTTCAAGACCAACTTCCTTTGTAATATAGAATCCTAATTTTGGTTCCAAGTCTTAATAACCTCTAACCATCAATTCCTCAAGAAAATTCTTGACCATGTATGTATTAGAGTAAATATCTAATGGAACATGTCTCCAAGAGGATAAAAGCCTTTGAAAGAGTCCTAAGCCAAGACAAAAACTTATTAATTACCCTATCAAGTGAAATATAAGTCATTGATTGACCAAAGCTAATCATGAAGTGATGCCTATCCTCTAAGTGGGATTTGAATGTTCCCCTTTAAAAAATTAGAATTGAAATAATTTTAAGTGAAAATTACAAGGAGCCTCATGTATCCACTAGGAGTTTTAGCAATAAAGAAGTGTCAAATCCAAACTTGAGAGCTTGAGTAAAATCAAATTTATAAAAACCCACATCTATATGAAATTTTAAATATAATCACATGTCAATATTGAAATTGAGAGAGATCTAATAAGTTAAAATTGTGAAGGATGCCTATGTCCATGGTATTTTGTTCATAATTTCACAATCCTTTTAGAACTAAGATCTTGAACATATCAAAATTTATTAAGTTCCCACATTTGTGGCAAGTGCTAGTGGGTTTTCTAACTATTGATGCCCCAACCGAATCTATATCTATTGATCTACTAAAGTGAATATTTGGATACATGTATTTATAGACAGATGAGGGTTGGAAGCTATTTTTAGTCCTTACCTTATAGGTGGGAGACTAATGTTTTCGACTGAATGTTGCCTATTAAAATGGTGGATCAGGAATCGTGCTAGTAAAATATTTATACTGCTACACTGATGTTTTGGGGATTAATTTATTAAAAACAAATTATTGACTTTTTTACAATTTTGTGGTTGGTTGTTGGTATTTTCGTCGTGGTTTTGTCATTTTGTAATTTATTTATTTAATTATTGTAGTGAACTTTGCTATTGGAAATATTTCATGAGTCTTTTGGTATAGTCATGCCTTCACAACCACTGTTTATGGCGACCCATGGCGTTTCAAGCAGTACATTTCCATTTACTATTTGCAAATTTTCATTTTGGTAGAATGTTGCCTATTAAAATGGTGCATCATAAATCATGTAGGTAATATATATATATATATATATATATATATATATATATCGCTATGCTGATGTTTTGGAGATTTATTTATTAAAAGAATTTTTTTTTTTTTTACAATTTTCCCATTGGTTGTTGGTATTTTCATCAAGTTTTTATCATTTTGTAATTTATTTAAATATTCTAACAAACTTTGGTATTGGAAATATTTCATGAGTTTTTTGGTGTAGTTGTGTCTTCGTAGCTATTGTCTCTAGTGATGCGTGGTATCTTAAGCAATACATTTTCATTTACTATTTGTGAATTTGTATTTATTGTGAGTAGACTAAAGTGTAGGGGTCATTAGTGGCTTATGGTTTGAAGTTTTAAGTATATCAAGCAAAGTATTATTTGTGTTGTTTGTTCATTTGCTTAGGTTTTTTGATGAGGTTGAAATTTGTGTCTGCGAAGAGGGTTTACATCTTTCGTGTTGGAAGCAACAAAGGTGGTGTTTGTAAGTTTCTATATCTTTTACAATTTCATTTTTCATTTTCTCAGATTGTTCAGTGAGGGTGAAATCGATGCATTTTTAAAGGGTTTATGTCTAGCATTTTGGAATTGAAAAATGAGGCGTTTGTGAGTTCCTATATCTTTTACAGTGTCATTTTATAGATTTTTGCATTTTTTCATTTTATAGGTTAATGCCTACTGTTCACTATTTTTGAGTGCATATATGGGTTAGTCTCTATTGTTGAGTTAAAGATTAAACCCATAATTCATTAGTGTTGATTTCTGTGGTGGTCATGATTAAGAATGGAACTAATATTTTCTTTGCATGCATGCATGCCAGTTGCACTTGAATTTATTAAATGAAAATGAAAATAAGGTCTAAGTAAGTGGAAAATGTCTGGGTATAAAATCATTGAATCTATGTCTATTGAGAGGGTTTATGTCTATTGTATTGGGAGTAAACAATGATGTGTTTGTAAGTTTGTATGTCTTTTATAGTGTCATTTTATAGTTTTTTACATCTTTGCATTTTATGGGTTAATGCCTATTGTTTTTTGTTGTCTTCTTTTTATGTGTTAAGGTCTATTTTTCACTATCCTTGACTACTTTTATGGGTTAGTGTCTATTGTTAAGTTAAATACTTACACTGTAATTCATTAATGTTGATTTGTTTGGTTGCCATGATCAAGAATGGAAGCAATCGTTTCTCTGCATGTATGCATTCCAAGTGCACTTCAATCTATTGGATGAAAATGAGAATTGTTCATATTATTTGCTATGGGAGTTTTAAGTCTGTCGAGCAAAGTATTATTTGTGTTGTTCATTTTCTCAGGTTGTTTGTGTCTATTTGTGTTGTTTACTCGTTTGCTTGGATTGTTTGAAGACGGTGAAATATGTGCCTATTGAGAGGGTTTATGTGTATCATGTTAGAAGAAAGAAACGAGTCATTTGCAAGTTCCTATATGTTTTAGAGTGTCATTTTATAGTTTTTTACATCTTTGCATTTTGTGGGTTAATGTCTATTGTTTGTTGTTCTCTGCATTTTATGGGTTAATAGATGTTCTTCCTTATTTTTTAGTAGTTTTATGGTTTGGTCTTTGTTGTTGAGATAAATACATAACACTATAATTCATTGGTGAAGCAATTTCACTTTATTTAACTAAGTCTTTTGTGCCTTGTATGCTCTTCTTGTTCATTTCTATTCCTTTGTTTATCTATCTTATATCGCTACCAATAACTGTGTGAGATCTTTAATGCCATTTATTCCTTTAATTCTATCACATGACTTTCTACATTTGATTTCTAACCTCTCCAAACCTCTGTCATGATCAATATGCTATCATTTGTCTCTTCTCTTGGTTGACTATCTTTTTAATGACATTGTTCTTCTATTGTGTCTAAAATCATTTTTTTGACTGATCTTACTTGCAACCCAATCATCACACACATTGTGCATTGGTTCTTTTTATCCTTTCAATTTTTTCTTACTTCACAAGAAAGTGATTTTTACTTCTTTTCATCTCTTTTTTGCAGCCCCCTCTTACCATGGTAAAAATTGTATTTGAAGGAAGATTGGCATTTCTATCTACTATGCCCAATTGCATTGTTTGATGAGGATGAAATCTGAGACTGTTGAGAGGGTTTGTGACTATTGTATTGGAAGAGAAGAACGAGATGTTTGTAAGTTCTGATATCTTTTACAGTGTCATTGTATAGTTTTTTACATATGTGCATTTTTAGTGCTTTTATGGGTTAGTGTTTGTTTTTGAGTTAAAGACTTAACATCATGATCAATTAATGTCAACTTCTCTACTAGCGATGATTAAGACATGTATATTTGTATATGTACATATATGTGTGTGTGTGTGTGTTTATTCATAAATATGTATGTATGTATATCTATATGTATATATATATATATATATATATATATATATATATATATATATATATATATATATATATATATATATATATATATATATATATATATATATATGCTATATATATATATATATATATATATATATGTATGTATGTATATGTGTTTATATATATGTGTGTGTTCTACATTTTGCAATTATTAAGATCTGATTTTCATTTGTTGTGAATAGATTCAAGTGCAGTTGCCATTGATGGATTACAGTATTGAGCTTTGAGACTTTCAAGCAAAAGATTATTTGTCTTGTTTACAGCATGTATATATATATATATATATATATATATATATATATATATATATATATATATATATATATATATAAGTATATTTGCATACATATAGATTTCCATATATACATGTATGTGTATATATATATATAATGAACTTTGCTATTGAAAATATTTAATGAGTTTATTAGTGTAGTCATGTCTTCATAGTCATTGTTTGTGGCAATGCGTGGTGTTTTAAGCAATACATTTGCATTTACTTTTTGTGAATTTCCATTTCGGTAGAATATTGCCTATTAAAATGGTGCATTGGAAATCATGCCAACAAAATATTTTTGTTGGTATGCTGATGTTTTGGGAATTAATTTATTAAAAGCAAATTATTGATTTTTTTTGTAATTTCCCCATTGGATGCAACATATATGTTTGTATGTGTTTTTGTATATGTATATATATATATATGTGTGTGTATGCATATATATATATATATATACATACATACATACATACATACATACATACATATATATATGTATGTATGTATGTATACATATCTATCTATCTATCTATATATATATATATACATATCTATATATACATATATATATGTATGTATGTATGCATATGTTTTTATATATATGTATGCTTTATATATGTATGTATGCATATATGTATGTGTATATATATATGTAGATATATATACGTACATATGTATATATATCTATATCTACATATGCATGTGTATGCATATGTATGTATGCATACATATCTCTGTATATATGTATGCATGCATGTATATATTTGTGTGTGTGTGTGTACATATATATGTGTGTATATATATATTTCTACATATATATGTGTGTGTATGTGTATATATGGGCAAAGGCATGAACCTATTATTTATGCATATGTGCATGGAACAAATACTGAATAGTGTCTATTGTTGAAACAAATAAAATTGGTGTAGAATGTGTATTGCCTATAACCACATCTCTGATACATGTGTATTGTTCAACACAGTGTGGTTTTTAGTGGTTGTTAATTTTGCAAGAATCTATGCCAAGTGTTTATTATTTACCATTTTAACTCTGTTGTAGAAATTGATATACTGCGACAACAATGTGGAGAGGTATGCTCTGAACCAGTTTATGCATTTGTGAATACTATGGCATAGGGTGTGTAAGAGAACATAATATTTACTGTACAATGACTATTCTAATAGCTTTAACAATTACATCCACACTAAGTATGTAAAGCACTTCATTTGAAAATTTTCAAATCAATTGTATGTGCTTGAAGCTTAACTTTTGGTATAGCTGCATTCATTTCACAGGTTTTTGGAATTGTCTTGCACGTTTCTTTTCCTCATATACAATGCATTACATCTACATAGCCTAAGTTATTCCATCTTTGGTTTATGATTTTCTTTGGTTCTAGTCTTGTTTTTGTACCAAATGAATTGGTTTTGAATTTGTTATATATTTTTGGCCTTGTGTTTGAACCGTTTTGAAGCTGATCATAGATAGAGAACTAAAATTGTATAAGGATTTGCATATGTGGCAATGTGTAGTAACGAGGAAGTAGAGATAGGCATTGAAAAGTTCAAGTAACATGTGAGTAACATTTTTAATTATCTTATCTTATATATTAATTTTTAAATGTTCTCTAAATCATGTGAAGTATGGAAATTAAGGTTCAAGCTACAATGGACAATGCAGTGTCTTTTTCCATTTTTGCTCATTTAGTCTTCTTCTGCTTTTTACAAGATTATGGATATTGTATTGCAAATCTATAGTCTATCTAATAAGGCTTTGTACCTTTTTCAAATGCATGGATTCAATATTAGATTACAATTAAACTTTATTTGGGACCATACCTTGTGATTTGAACACAATTCATATTTATTATGTGTTATGGACATTTCCTTGTTAGGTGTTCTCTAATGAAGTTGATGTATCTTGGCTAGTTGTTGTTTTTGCAATCATAGTTATAACAGTGTTATATACTACTGGACATATTTCCCCTACTCACATGAATCTGGCCATTGATGTTGCTTCTTCAAATGTTGGAAAATTGTGTCTTAAATAGTTATCTAGAATCACGAGCATCAAAATCCTATTTGCTTGAAGTGATTTTTGAGTTTGCTAGCTACATCTATCGATTGCCTTATAACAGTAAGCTATTTTTTCTATTATGAAGGCACCTATCAATATTAACAGTAAATAAATTCTATGTAAGCATGCATTCCAATTTCCAATTAGACATGTGAAGGACTATCAACAATGCAACTTACCCACCAAAGATATCCACAATGATTTCTTCAACATGTGCATGATGTCCATCGATCAAAAAATAGATAGATCATTAGGTATATCTTGAACAAGTAGACATCTTTCAATGAATTTTTCTCTTTCATGGACATATAATTAATTTGGATTGAATGGAGAATTATACCAAAGTTCATTAGAATAATTAAATAAATTATCGACCAACATTATCGAACCCATAAATGATAATAGAAGAAGCATTAAGAGAAGATGAATCAGTATTAATTTTAGGCAACAGATCAATGCTACATATATTGAGTTCTGAACTAGCATCAACGAGAGTACCTCTAATGCCAATATCATTAATGTTAAATATAATAATTAAAGGATCTACTTGTTTCTACACATTTGGGATGGAAGTTCTTGTAGATAGAACATGATATTCGATGAATCTGCATGAATATGAGCCATCAATGCATTGACATTTGTCACCCTAGTAGAGGCAAGCAAGAGGATCTTCTACAAGGCTTCCTGGAGCATAGCTTGATAAACCAGAGTAGACTGAAGCAAGTCCCATAGTGAGATCTTGGCTGGAGTAACATGAAGTTGCTTGACAAGATCATAATCACCAGGTACTTTAGTCGTAGATTTAGGTGATTGAGGAAGGCTTGGTTGAGAAGGTGGTAAAGAAGTGGGTTGATCAACATTTTGTTTATTCCTTCCAGTATCATAAGTATGGGCTACCGCTCTATAAGAGTGAGCCTTAGAAAGGTTAGGAGAATCACTATCAAATGGAACACCATTAATAGAACAAACCCTTTTAGGAGAAGGACTAGCTAGAGTTAGGTAAATGGTTGGTCTCTTAGGCCTTTGAGGGGAAATAGAGACATAGATTATATTTAGAGAATCATCACAACTAATGAAATAATTATTTGAAGACATATTCTCAACATTGATCTCGGGAGGATCAAACACGGAAGGAGATTCATCATTTGCTAATGCATCTTCTCTAAAAGAAAGTGCATTAGAATGAAGAAAAGGTAGAGTAACATTAAGAAAGGTATCAATGATTTCATCATCTTAAAACAAGATATCCTCCGAAGTAAGAGGAATTTTGTGAGAAGGATCAAAGACACCAAGTGACATGGGTAAAGCCAAGTCATCATTACATGCATGAAATGGAACATCATTAACACTTTGAATAAGACTAATCACTAAAATGATAAAAGAGGATACTAAATTCATTTTGGAAATAGTAAGTTAAATACAATAAACAATGCATAAAAAATTCAGCTGATCCGAAGCAATCTAGGGGTGACAAAACTAAGAAAAACCAAAAATCCAAAATTTTCAGATTTTTTCAATATTTTCTAGGTTTTAGTAATTTGAATTTTTAGAGGTCTTCAGAGCAGAATTTGGGCTTGAAACTTGCATCAGTCCCTAAAATTTGGAAATTGAAGGCAAAGTATTTTAGGGACTAAATTAGTCCTCTTGGAGACCTTTCTAACAGTGTAAACAGTTTTGAATTTTGAGCACTGAGTCAAAAGTTATGACCCTACCAAGTTGGGGTAAATAAATTCCTATTTTTTTTTTTAAATATTGTGGTTCACATTAGGTTCACCACAATGTAGAGAAGGGGGATTTGATGCTCACGAGTCTCTTTATTCTCAAGAGAATCCTAAGGGGTGAACTTCCCTAAACTACCTTAGGGAATAAAGTGAGAGTTTCAAAATCAGAATGAGTAGGCCACAGACTTATTTTAGACAAACTAGCAAGTTTTCAACCAAAGGATGACATCACAGAAAATGGATGGCAACACGACGCGTTGGAGTCCCAAATGTGTGTTGGAGTCTCATATGAATAGAAAACTAAGATGCCTCAAAAAACACAAAGTGACTACTACTCTAACTGCTTAGAAATCTTGGAATGCGAGAAAGTAACAAAGAATAAAAAAGTTCAAATAAAATAAACTAAACTAAGTAGAATGTAAATGTTAGAACTAAAGAAGATAGAGAGAGAGGGAACATGCTTACAATAACCCAAGTGATGAAGCCTCCAACAAGTAGATATCTTCAACACCTGCACACATAAGATTGAGGGAAAAATGTTGGGGCTGTATAGGGGTTTTCCTCAGTCAAACCCTCGTTTTAGTGTTCCCACCTCCAAAAACAACCAGATAGAGAAAGTGAACAAAGTAAACAAATATGGAATGATAAAAGCAATCCCTGCTCAAGAAGGAGAACTTGTATCATGAGATAGATAGAAAAAATAGTAAAATGCTTAGAAAGGGGATGTGAGAAATCCCAAGATGCTCAAAGACACAAGAAAAGCAAGATAGATATCACCTGCAAAGCTTAAGGAAACCAAGGAGAGACAAAGTTGCGAGAGCCAAGAGAATTGCAAAGAGTTTTTTTGGAACTTGAGAGCTTGAGTGATACTATAGAAAGCTATAAAGAGCTCTAAAATCAAGATAGCAAAAGAAATAGAGGAGGAAAAGGTAGGAGCCAAAGCTAGAAAGATTCAAAAGACTAAAATAGATTGAAAAGATAGCATATAAAGATAGAATAGGAGGGAAAAGAACCTTCTCGGGCGGTTACGAGGTATCTCAAATTGTTACCACCAAAAAAGTTAGTTGACAAGTGACAAACATGCTTGAAAATGGTCTTTGAACATTGAAATTTCATAGGATGCTAGCGCCATAGGTAGATGTTTGTGTGAAACACTAGTGTCTAGACATATCACACTACAAAATGACAAAAGCGAGAAAAGCACAATGTTTAACGCAAAGCTGACGCACAAAGGTAGTTGTTGAAAAGGAGTCCTAAGCATCTTGAGAGGGAAAAAGGTTGATGTAGGGGCTAAAATAAACCTACACAAATGCTAAGGGAGTGGACACTATAGTGGATACAAGAATTTATGTGAAATTGCAAGGGGTGCAATTTTATGATATTACAACTTTCATGCTAAATCATTATAATAGATTAAGGTTAAATGTGGATTTAAATGCTAGTGAGGGTTTGATGTTTTAATGAATAACTTATTCATGCCCCTCTCATTTTTCTTGTGCATTCAACAATTGGTATTAGAGCAAGGTTCCTTGAAAGAAAGCTTAACCACTTGAGGTAGATTTGGGATGACACACAAGGAGTATCCTTTGTTTTATGGATCAAATTATGCATCTTGGAAGACCAGGATGGAAGGTTTTCTTGTTTCACTAGGGTTTGGAGTTTGGGAGTCTATTAAATCTAGATATACCATGCTTTCAAATGGTCTAATCACTGATGATGAGATCAAGGCCTATGCGAACAATGGGAAAGCAAGGTATGCTCTTTTGGGTAGTCTTTCTAATTTATAACTTGTGAAAGTTATGAATCTCGAATTTGCTAGTGAAATCTGGAAGAAGCTGGAAAGTGTTTATGAAGGAGATGAAAATTCCAAAAAGCTAAGATGCATAACCTAAAGATCAAGTTTGAAACTTTGTGGATGTTAGAGGATGAAGATATTACAAGCTACATGCATAAAATGGATGAAATTGTCAATTCCATTAGAGGCCTTGGTGGAAAACTTGAAGAAGATGAAGTGGTAAAGAAGGTATTGAGAACTCTGCCTAATATCATAGCCACAAATTTTTTTCTATTGAAGAAACTCATAATTTAAATTTGTACTCTAGAGATTAGTTGTTTGGTGCTTTAACTGCTTTTGAATTGAGAGAGTTTGGTCCAAGTGATTCAAAGAATGAGACTACTTTTAAAGTTGGAAAAGCTGAAAAGAATGAGGAATTAGATCTAGATAATGTTGATGATGTAGAAGTAAAATTTGTGAGGAGATTGAAAAAGGGTAGTGGAAAATACAGAGGTAAGTTACCTTTCAAATGTTTCAATTGTGGAAATATTGGTCATTATGCTTCAAAAGATAAATATAAGAACAAAGGTAAATCAGTTAAGATAAGTTATTATGTTAAATCAAATCCTTATTCACTTGATCTTAATCTCACTTTTATTTTCCTCAAATGCTATAAACATTTCAAATTTTCTGAACACTTCATATTTTTGGTTTATGGAATTAGATCCAAACTTTCCTTAAAAAATATCATTGTGTGAATGCCTAATCTGCAATTAGCTAACAAGAAACAAACACTTAGTCATGTTAGAAACTAAAAAAAAGCATTTCCAATGTGATTCTCAAACAAACAAAGACAAGGAAACATGAATAAAGCATGTAAACTTGTCTAAGTTGATCAAACCTTCATCCCATACGGGGATTGGTGCTCCTTTGATGTGGAAAGAATCCCTTTCCCAATTCCTTTGATAAGCTTTAAGGTTGTAGATGATTCCAAGTATATGTGCTTGACTCCAAATGATGATAAAAACTATCTAAGATATGATGAAAATGAGTGAAAATGCCTATAATAAACTTGCATGAGATTGTGGATCTATTTCAAGTAGAAGAGGCTTCTACTTATAGGACTCAAGGGTAGAAGAAAGAGTGAAATTGGTGGATGTGGGACTAAAATGAGAGTCAATAGGGATGTGACACTTGTCAGAAGGCCAATGGATGGAGGTGGAGTACATTTTGGGGAATGTGTAGAGTAAAGAGAATGTAAGAGGATTAAATGCATATGGTTGAGGGTGTACAGGAATGTTGTTGACAATGTAAGAGAGATTAATGCCCTTGTAAGAGACAAGATCACACGTAAGAGGGAGTAAATGCCTTTGTAAGAGGTATTTATGGGTGTGTAAGATCCTTTTGGAGGGAAATTGAATGAAGGGGTGGTTGGGAGGAATATTCCTAGAAATATGCCATTGTGAGGATAAATAAGGTATTAGATAATTAAAAGAAATGAATTTCATGTACAACCTAGTTAGTTGACCATGGGTTGATTTAACTTTAGGGGAGTTAAAAGATAGATAAATGGATAATGAGGATTATTAAAGTGATTTAGAGTTAATTAATTCAGAATTAATCAACTTGAGCGAGTTAGGGGATTTATGACATTTGATTTCAAAGAATTGGATTTATTTAATCAAATGAGAGGACTTAGGGGGATTTAATTAAATGATTTGATTTAATTAAATAGGATGAACATTAGTTAGAATAAGGTGAATTAATTTAATAAAGCTAATTATTTGATTAATAGTAGGAATTGATGAATTTAACTAAATAATAAAGACTATTTAATTAATTGGTTAATGCAGAAATGATTTAGGAAGAAATGGTGTTAGTTAATCAAAATCATATGCATAGTATCAATTAGGACTTTTTAAGTGTCTAAATTTTTCCCCTCTTTGAAGTAAGGTACCTACTACGTTGGTTCAAAGAATAACACTGCCGAGTTCAATTTTTTTTTTTTCAAATGTCCCATTGTTTCCCCAATGAAAAGAATTACACTACTACACTGCCCCCTCGAGAGATCAGACAAAAATTTGAATTTTGGGTCGAGCTCGCGGAAAAGATTCAACAATGTTTCAAGCATAGAAAATAGCCTATGGGACATGAAAATAGGCTTATGATGATAAAATAGGCCAAAACATGCTTTGTTGCACGAGAAATAGATGAATGGGCTCAAAAACCCTAATTTTTAGCTTAAATAGGAGGGTTAGGTTCATTTTCAATTCATTTGTGCACTTTGACTTTTAGATTTCTTGCAATTTTTCTCTTAGGTGCTGACAGAATGGTTGTTCATGCACTTCCTAGGCATTAGCTGGAGCGGGTTTGAGAGTTTCAATGGCCTCCAAATGCACGACCCCCCGGTACACAATTTGAAACTTTTCTTATTTTTTGCATTTTTGGTGCATTTATTAGGGTCCAATTAAGTCATCCAAAAGCAACTCTCGAGGGTGTTAGATATGGGTTGGTCGGTGTCACTTTTGTTCATGGATCGCCACCTTTGTAGTATAGCATCACACGACGTAGATAGGCTTCAAGGTTGTGATTGTAATGCTAACTCGCCTTTGTGATAGAGTGCCACATGACCTAGGAGGGGTAGAGTGTTGTGGGAAAATGTTGATTCACCTTTTATGATGAAGTGTCATACAGGATTAGGAGGTTAGAACATCACCCTTAGATAGCAATCCATGTTTGTGATAGGGCACTGCCTTCGATTATAGCATCACTTTTGTGAAAATATAGAGCACCGCCTAAGTAAATGTTGGCTTTCCTTTGATTTTTTAGGGTTTTTTAATTTTTGAATTTGTGTTGGTTTGATCAAACTTGACGTCATGGAAATTTTGAATGCATGAGGTCCTTTAATCGCTCCACTCAAAGGAGTGCAGAGGTCGAATCCTATGTCGAGTGAAGCATTTGAAAACTGATGCATTATTTTTCCTAGGTGCAATTGGATTTGGTCATGTGGCACATATGTCGATGATACGTACGGACTTAGCCATGATGACAACACTTATGGAGTGATGGCAGAGCAAGATATCATTGTTCCATCTATCGGTTGTAGAGGCCATAGTCACCTTGGAGGATTTATGACAGATCTTGTGGATCCCCATACATGGCAAGCAGATTATCTATGATGTCAAGGTGGGTGGTGATGCCATGTTCTAGGTGTGCAGAGTGGAGTACATCACAAATAGCAAGCATATTGACTTGGATTAGTATGTGGGGATTTCCCCATATTTGACCTTGTTTGTTAGTGCACTGATTTTGGAAGTTCTTGTTCTTGACATATTAGTGAGAGGCTATAGTGTGGGAAGGGGGACCGTCTAGTCCCAGATGATGGAGGAGATGACTATTTATGCATGGGAGCCAGTTATTATTGCCTCTTTATATCACGACATGCACTAGGTGGCATACTTGGGGGCCCATGGCATTGGGTTCAGTGTTACATTACTTCATGTCTGGGCCTATGAGAACATAGCAATGTTGAGGCCTACTGTGGCAGATGTTTAGATAGATCGGGATGATCTCATATTCTAGAGATATGGGGGAATGACTACCCTTCATTACATAGGTATCACTAGCATCTTGCATTGGATGTGGGTCATTGATGAGATGACAGTTTTTAGATGAAGGCCTTGGATCCATTACCATAGATGGAATGATGATGATGGTCATTTATTCTATTATTGCCAGACTAGGTACATACAGGGGCAGGAGCACCATATGATAGAGCAGTACCTCCCTGATAGAGTTGCTCGCTAGTTTGGCGAGGTGCAGGATGCACTTGATGATGAACATAGAGCTATATTTTCTACAAGAGCATGGGGGACAACCTAGGGGCAGCAAATCCAGCCCCAGGTGGTGATCGATGATTTAGGCAGTTGGTGATGCATCCATGGGTTTACTTCAATGGTCCCCAGGATATAGGGATTACAAAGGCATGTGATTCCTACTGGCAGGCCCACACCCCACTCAGATTGACATTGCCAGTAGTTCTCACAACAAGTAGGGGATGAGTGAGAGGGCCTTTAATTGGGTAAGTTCCTTTGATGTACAACCTAATTATATGGTGTATATACATTCATTGGCTGAGTTTTGATAGCCTCTTGTATATTCTTTACAATGACATTACACACCTGATTTTGATTGTATCATGACATTCGCCTCTTTTGATATATATATGAGATGGTTCTGATTTACTTGATCTGATGTTATTTTATTTTATGCATGATGGATGTATGTATGCATATGATATGCATGAATGTGATTTATGATTATTCTATGATGTATGTGATGTTATGGATATATGACATGGATGCACATGTGATGGATGTTTTATCTTTTATTTATGTTGATGTGGTATCTGATGATCTATATGATATGCAATGTTTATGAGATGGACACAATGCAATGGATATATTATTTTCTTTTTCAATATCATTTCCATATATTATATGATGATGCAAGATGTATGTATGGATTCCTTTTGATATATGTTTGTGAATGTGATGTATGGATTATGATGATAATACAAAATGTGATGATTTTTAAGATGCTTAGAATAATAAATCTATATTATGATAAACACTTAAACGATAATGCAAATGCTAAATGAGATGAATTAAGATGCCTAGAGTAACAAATATATATATTATCCTAAATACCTTAAATGATAATGCAATTAATGGGTGATGTTTCTTATTAGGGTGATCCCACAATAGTGGTTTACAATTTTTGGCCAAACTTGACACTGAAATTATTATTTTTAGCTAAATCTTCACATGCGGGCACCTATAGCAGCTAAACCATGAGGAATTTGAAGATGATGCAAATTAGAGTCTCGTCAGATTTTTTTTGTGGATTCTAAAAATATTTTTTTCAAAAATTTTGGAATCAGATTGCACTTCTTTTTCCATCTCCCATGAAAATTGGTTTTTTTTAGAAAATAGCATTTTTAAAAAGTGACGCACACTGTATAACACATAACTTTTTTTCCATGAAGGATAAAATTCTAATTCTTTCGAATTTAGATTTGTAACTCCAATATCTAGTGCTTCCACTTGGTTAGATAGTTTTTTATTGAATATTTTTTCTTTAATCGAGTTTCAAAGTCAAACTCATTACAATTAAGACATAACACAACTGTATAATGCATAAATTTTTTTGTATATATCGAAATTCATTTTTTTTTTGTTGGATCAAGGACTTCAATATCTGGTGCACTCATATTTTTCTTGATAATCTACTATTTTTCCACATGTGCAGAACAGAGACCTTCATTTTTGATGAAAACCTATGTTTAATAAAACTAAAAAAACAAATACATAATAAAACCAAAACATATTAAAATTATATTCGTTGGATAGCTCATTTCGAGGACTACCTGATTCCAGTTGGGTTTGTGAAGACTCCTCCATTTTTATCCTCAACCCGAGCTTTGAAGTGTAAAAAATTAGGTTTTTTTGTGAACACGGTCAATAATCAAGGAAAAGGGGGGTTCGAGCGAACTAGGGTTTATTCGAACCCCCTTCAATATGCATTTTTATTTTGTTTATTGGGTGGGAAATGTGGGCCCAGTAATTAGTGGGTTCGCTCGAACCCTTGTTCGGTTGAACCCCTTTTTGGTTCAATTGAACCCCTAAAACCAATTTTTTTGCCATGGGGTCATTTTTTCTCAGTTTTCCTTGCTCCATCAAATTGTAAACCACTATTGTGGCTTCACCCATTACAATGATATGTATGAGTATGCAGGATGCTGACAGTTTGTGGATGTAGGATGAATGCAAATAGATTTTTGTTGAATGTCATGATATCATGTTAGTACGAGGAGAAGATAGAAGAATGAATGGGTCAACCCTTGAATCCACAAAGATCTAGAAGTCCAACAAGTCTATGAGTCATTAAGACTTTATTAGATATGATGATGAGTGATGATGATGTATTGCTTATCCAAGGATTGGGGATGTAAAGGGCACAACTTTCCTTATGTTTGATGACACACATAGATATGATGGATCAAGGTACATACTAGGATGACGTGGTATCTAGTGCGGTGGACTTTTCCTCAACAAATAGATAAGAGTATTCTTTCTCACACCTAACATACAAAAACCTTACTAGGATTTATTTCATAAGTTTCAAACATTTTAGACCAAAACATGGAAAGGCATAACCTAACAATGTAATAGTCAACAAGCCATTCAAAACTCCTTCCATACACACCTACCACAACAAGTATTTTCCAAGTTATATTACAAGAGCATCCAACAAGCACAAAAAACAAAAGATAACAATCAATGCCCCAATCTTTTCTCTCTAAATATTTTTAGATAGACATCCTTGAGAGGTCATGGGAATAGGTGTAATAAGATAAATCATAAGAAAATATCAAGCAAACAAACAAGCTAATGTTCTTCATACCTCTAGCTAAGACTAAACTAGGGTAATGTCTAATGTTGATGCCCATTGTAGGAAAGAATATCCTAGGACATGATGTTATCAGATGATTGTGAGACTAATGGGATGATGGGCTATTGATACCAAGAGTTGACCAACTTGTTTACTTATTGACCTAAACTTAAGACTTTGACGTTTGAGTTTACACTTTCAATTTGCTATACTTGTTTTCACTTGTTTTTCCAAAGGTTGGAGATGACGATTGATTTATTATGAGTGAATGCTTATTGCAAGTGAATGTGAAATGGGATGAATTATTTTGAATGTTTTTGGTGTTTTGAAATGTTTTGAGGCTATTTTTGAACTTTTTTGAGATATTTTACAAATGTTTTGATTTTCAAAATTTCCAATGTTTTGGTGTTTTCTGAAATTTTGACCAAGAACCTAACCTAAGGACCTATCCTAAGGGCCTTGAGGGTTTGTCAAAGATTATCCTTACATACATTATACATGCAGAGACCACATAGTTTGACTAACACAAACTTGTTTATTGATGATATATGAACAATTGGATTGTTAGTTTATTATGATGGATGCCTAAAGGACTGACCTAATTTCTTAAGGATTGATCAATTATTAGCCTTTCCTACGTTCAAGCTCAGAGACAATGTAGTTCGACATGACAATTTTTTTTTTCTTTCTATTTTGACTTATTTTTGGATTTTTTGATATGTTTTGGATGTTTTTGGATTTTTCTATGTTATAGAATATTTCAAGGATATACACAAATCCGATCCAATGTAGGTATAAGGACATGCCCCCAGTGTGATGCAATAGACTACCTTGATATAGGTAGGACAAAATGACCTTAGGAATGTGCCAAGTAATACTAAAAGGGAACATGATACATACACAAGGTCAAGCCATGATGTGGATGTGAATGGGTGATGGGGATATCAATGGAATGTGATGGGAAGTGATGGAAGGTGATACAAAACAAGCTAATGAATCGATGGTAGATGGAGGGTGCTTATTTACACAAGGCACCTAATTTCTAGGTTTTCACCAAGCTACTTGCCCAAAGCACCTCTGAAATGGTTTTCACTAGAGGATGATTTTTTACTTTATTATTTTCAGTCCTTTTTCTAATTTTTTTTTTGGATTTTGATATATTTTGATTTTTTTGTATTTTTGGATTTATACCTTGCAAGATTAGGCATAAATTTTTTTTAGATGGGAGCTATTGATGGGCTCCTGTAGAGACTCACCTTCTAATGTGGATAACTGATACACTCTTGATCTGTAACTTGTCTTAATGATGAAGGGTCCCAACCAATTTGGTTCTAACTTTCCCATGTTGTTTGGATTTGGCACATTTTTTTTATTTTCCTTCAACATGAGCTCTCCAACTTGGAAGGACTGACTCTTGATCTTCTTATTATAACTCCTTTTGAGATGGTTCTGATAAACCTATAGGTGATTCAAAGCATCCATGCACTGCTCATCCAATAACTCCAAATCATTCAACCGTGATACCTGATACTCCTCATCAGTAATAAGATTTTGCAATGATATTCTCATGGATGGGAGCTCAACCTCAATGGGCAGGATGGTTTCTGATCTGTAGACCAAGGAGAAAGGGGTTGCACCTGTAGTTGTATGGATACTTGTTTGATAAGCCCATATGTCAAGGTTTAGCTGTATGTGCCAACCATGACCAACTTCATTGACTATTTTATTTAGGATCTTTAGAATGGTCTTATTGGAAGCCTCAATTTGGTCGTTACCCTAGGGGTAGTATGGGGTGGAGAAGTGATGTTGGATATTAAATATTTGGCATAGCTCATGAAAATATTGGTTCTTGAAGGGTGTTCTATTATTAGAGATAAGGGATTGTGGAACACTGTAACGACAAATGAGGTAATTCAAGATGAATTTAGAGATTTGTTTCCTTGTGATATAGGTCATTAGGATGGCTTCTAACCACTTATTGAAGTATTTTTTAGTGGTGATTGTAGACATCCAAATTTGGACACTTAATTTATCCAAATTTATCACTTTTCATCTAAACATCCTCTTATCCGAACTAATTAAGTAATATTACTATTATTTAATTAATATCCTTAATTCTACCAAATACCTTACCCTCCTTAATCCCCTTTTCATCAAATGAATTAAATAAATATTACATTTATTTAATTCCTCACATGTCATTTTCATCTAATCCTAATCCATCTCCTAATCTCTTCATTAAGAATGTGCACATGCCTAATCCTTGATTAGGATGTGTCACATCCTCCAACTTTTGCAAGTTGGCTTCTAATCCTCATTAACTCCTAATTATCCTCTAATTACAATTAGTTAAACCTAATTAGTACCTTGGTCAACTCTCCCGACCCCCCAAGGAATTTTTAATTCCTTTTTATTCACCCTAGGCTCCTCTCTTCCCCATGTGATTTTTTAATTCACTTTTATTATTCCTAGAATCCCCTTTTCCCATGCATCTTCTAGAACCTTTGACTTGTTACATCAAGTTACATGTGACAAACTCCCACCTTTTTGGAGACTCTCTCTTATCCACTAGATTCTCCCAAGCATGTAAATTTTTAATTCACATTTATTCCTCCAAGGAATCTTCTCATCTCCCTATGTACTTGGAAGGTACTTGTCCTTCCTCCACATCATGTACCTCCCTTCCACATCACCTACACATCATCCTACCCTTGGCTATCTCGCATTCCACATGTCAAAATGTGAGGGCTTGTGAGTTCTCAAATCACCTTAGCCCTTTATCTTGGCCTTGTTGGATAAATCCCAACCATTGAATTCTCTAGAGAATTCAAGTTTCTCTATAAATACCCCATCCTCTAAGGCATTTGGGAACACTTAGCCTTTTTACAACTAAATGCTACCATTTTGTGCACTCATCTAGCCTTCAATTCCATTCACTTGCATTTACATCCAAGCATATATTCAAGACTTGCATTTAGCCATATCAAGAGCCATCAAGGAGCATACAAATCAATCCAAATCAAGGGCCAACCAAGGAGTTTCAGCTGCGAAAAGGGAGGTATATCTATTTGTCTTCATTTAACACTTTCCTCTTTGCATTTACAAATTCCTTAGGCTAATCTTGAGGTGTTTCCTTATGTTTTTCCATTGCATTTTATTTTCTTAGAATAGGTTAAACATTTTGGTACCATAGTGATAGTGAACTTATGTCCATTAGATGAGGTAGGTGTGATTTTTATGATTAGGTCAAGTCCCCAGTGTGAGAAGGTCCAAGGTGTGGTGATTGGTTGGAGTTGTTGAGCTAGTGCATGGATGAGGTCCCCATGTTGTTGACATTGCATACATTTCCAAACATAGTCATGAGCTTCTTTCTCCATGGTAGGCCAATAGTACCTATTCCTCAATAGTTTCTTGGCCAAGGTCATACCACTTGAGTGTGAACCATAAATTCTATTGTGCACCTTTGTTAAGGCGGTCAAAGATTCCTCAGGATTAAGGCATTGTAATAAGGTTCCTTTAATACTCCTATAGTAAAGGGTGTCACCTGAGATGACAAAGATGGATGTATTTTTAATGAAGGTTTTCTTGAGATTTGGAGTGATGTCGATGGGGAGGACTCCTATTTTTAAGTAGGTGAATATATCATGGTACCAAGGATCACTAGGACCAACGATTTCACATATGAACTTAGAGTCTGGTACCTCGAAATATGGTATGAGAAGTTTCTCTACAAATAATTCATGTTTATGGATGCTCCTTGTGATATCTAGTAATGATCCAATTTTATCCATAGCATCAGCTGCTCTATTGTTTACTCTTGATATTTGCTCAAATGTTATGTTGATGAAGAACTCCTTAAGATCCTCTACCATCTTTTTGTATGGGGTAACTTTTTCATCCTTAGTTTGATATTCATCATTGACTTGATTGATTACTAGTTGTAAATCCCCATAGACCTTAAGTGCCATGATTTTCCATTGTACTACAATTCAGAGTCCTATGACAAGAGCTTCGTACTCCACAATGTTGTTGGTGAAAGGGAAAGATAGCATGTATAATTTTGAGATACAATCCCCTTGTGGTGTGATGAAGATGATTCTCACTCCTAATCCATGTTGTGTGTATGATCCATCAAATACACTTTCCAATGGTCGATGACATTCAAGTTAAAGATTGACTCATTCGAACACTTTGATACCAGTGGACTTTTTGCATATATGGGAGCTTTGACTAGTTGATCTACAATTGCTTGTCCCTTGATAGCTTTTCGTTCCACATACTCAATTTCATACTCTATCAATGTCATCAACCATTTGGCCATCTGTCCTATCAAAGTTGCTTTGGATAAGAGATACTTGAGGGGATCAATCTTGGTGATGAGCTTAATCTAATGAGATAGCATGTAGTGCTTGAAATTTTCAAGGAAAACACTACGATAAGACAAGGCTTCTCAATGAATGTATAGTTTAGATCATGTCCTACCAAGGTTCTACTGATGTAGTAGATAGCTCTCCCTTTCCCCATTTCATCATACTGAGCTAGAAGAGCACCAAGATCTACCGCTATAGCTAAAATGTAGAGGATCAATGGTTTTTTTTGGATTGGTGGCATGAGGACTAGCGATGTTAGCAAGTATTCCTTTATTTGGTTAAATTCTTGATCAAATTTCTTGTCCCATTTATAGGTTACCTCCTTGTGAAGTAGGTGAGAACATGGGATGGTTTTATCGGCCAACTATGCTATGAATTTTTTGATTGATTGAAGACTTCCTTGTAGACCTCTTAGCTATTTTAGTGTCTGTAGAGCTTCCATGTCTAAGACTTCCTTGAATTTTGTTGGGTCTATTTCAATTCCTCTCATTGAAACAATGTATCCCAAGAGCTTTCTTGAAGTTACACCAAAGACACATTTCTTGGGATTTAGTCATACTTTATATTCTTCTAGTTTGTCGAAGCTTGACCCTAGTTTCGATATATGGTCTTGACATTTCCTTTATTTGGCTAATATGTCATCCGCATAGTCCTCTATAGATTTTTGAATCATGTCATGAAATATCAAATTCATAGCCCTTTGATATGTAGCTCTAACATTTTAAAGCTCAAATGTCATCATATTCCAACAATAGGTGCCCCATGAACAAATGAAGGCTATTTTATGTTGGTTGTACTTTGTAATCATAATCTGGTTATATCCTGAAAATCCATCCATCAATGATAAAATTTCATGCCTCGCTATCAGATCTACAATCATATCTATGTTGGGGGAATCATCTTTAGGACATGCTTTATTGAGGTCTCTAAAGTCAGTGTAGATTCAGACGCCTCCAGTGGGCTTCAAAATAGGTACAAGGTTAGAAACCGACTCCAGATAATCAATGGGTTAGATGAATCCTACATCAAGGATATTTTGTAGCTCAAGTTTGAACAATAAGGCGATTTGCGGATGCATCTTTCTCAATTTTTGTCTCACAAGTTTTGCCTCAGGATACACTACTAGATGATGGACCACTACCTTTGGATCAAGGCTTGGCATGTCCGCATAAGTCCATGCAAAGTTCACTTTTCTTTCCTTTAGAAATGATGCTATATTTTCTTGTTCCTTAGTCAGAAGTGATTCAACATAGAAAGTGATGTGCAGGGTCTCCTTAGTTCCCAAATTCATTGGTTTGCACTTCTCTTCTAAGACTGTTGATTTCTCTTGATGGATGGCACTAAGGGGAAGATTAAATCCCTCAACCTTTGGAACCTTGAAGAGGTTTTCACCATCAGGTACATCCTTTATTTTTACTATTTTGGGATCAAAAAGTGCCACAATGTGGTTTTCACTTAGAGATCAAGCTATTACTCTTAGATTTTCAATTTTGCGACTAATAGATTCAATTGTTTCCCCATAGTACACATGCATATCCAACTCTATGTTGAACCCTACTTTGTGATCTCCATATGGTATATTATCCCTTAGTCTAATGAATTTCAAGAGAACCTCATCATTTTTTAATGTATCTAAGATTGGTGGTCCTCGTTGGCCATGGTTGATGAGTTGGAGGTAAACGAGCTTTAGCTCAGTGACTTGGTTGTATGACTCAAATGACATGGAGGTGATCATGAAAAGGGAAGAAATCCTCAAATAGCATAGGGAGGTCAGAGATGGGGTTTTCAAAGGGACTACTAAGAGATACAGGGATCGAATAAGCTTTGACCATTTTAACAGGAGCAACTTTTCCAAGTATGGTTAACCATGGAGGGGTACATTTGAGGCCAAGATTCTTAAGGAACTTCTCAGGAATTATAGGTTCTAATAGGTTGTTATCATTTTTCCAAATCTTCTCATTTTTTTGTAACCTCAGCCAATCATTAGCTATAGACCCTTGTTGTCTTTGCCCATCGGTGGAATGGTTGTAGGTTGGTTATCTTGATATAGGAGGCATGAGACATCTTCCTCATTTGCAACCTCTTTGCTCAAGTCTCCCCACTTTTTGAAAGTGGTAGTAGATTCTGTGAATTTTTGGGATGTGCCTTTGCTAGGTTTTCCATGAGATTTAGGAGATTGAGGTAGCTCTCCTACCACATATGGGCCTTTTTGCAGGTTATAGTCCCCACAACCATTGTCTTTGATTACATCTTTGATATCTAGGATGTTTTGTATGATAGGTGTCTTTGTCCTAGAAGTGGAAGCTAAAGTGGATGGATCAATGTAGGGAGATGTGGGTCCTTCATCATTTTTTAGAACTTAGGGGATCTTATATTATTTGGTTTCCAGATTCTTGTAGTAATAAAAAGGTTTGGGGTGACCACAGATTGTGATTTCTGGTAAGGGAAATTTACACATTGGTGGAAGGTAGATGTGACAACTTGCCCCATGGATCCATGGATGCCATAGGAGAATATTATAAGGAAGCTCGAGGTCAAGGACCTGGCAAGTGGTTTCCATGATTCTTGGCCCCACTTGGATGGGGAGTTGAATGGTGCCTTGGGACACTCATTCTTGGTCATCGTAGGCCCTAATGGTTATACCTTTCCCTATTTAATGACATCCTTCGAGAACCCTAGATCCTTTATTAGTTGCAAGGTACAAATATTTAAGCTTGCACTCCCATCCACCAAGACTCTTTTGAATTTGTTCTTATGGACCAAGACCTCAAGATGGAGCGCACAGGTTGGGAGGTCATGCTCAAAGAATGTATGAAGATGTGGTGTAGTGATGTGTCTGACCATAGCTTGAAACTGGTCTACATCTATGTCCTTGGGAATAGAGGATGCGACCAAGGCTTTCTCTAGAATATCCCTATGTGCAGGAGATATTTTAAGCAACTCCATGATGGAGATTTGGGCGGGGGTATTTTTTAGTACTTCCAAGACACTATAACCACTAGGATTTGATTTCAAATTGATAGCTGGTGCCTTAGGTGGTGGTGATGGTCCTGGGATAGAAATATTTCCACTGCATGTGGTGACCCTACACTCGGCTCTAGGTCCTTTGATGTTGATAACCATCACAAACTCATCCAATGATGCCACAACATCGTCATATATATGATTTACATTGGTGTAATTATTTCCTTTACCATTGTTTTTCCCTTTATTGTGATTTGGTATGGGATTCATGTATATCTTGAGATCTTGATTTCCTGTTGGTTGTTCAATGGTTATGACTTTGTCGTTGATGAGGTCTTGGATGAGATTTTTGAGTCACATACAACTAGCTATTATGTGTCCCTTGATCCTATGAAAATCACAAAGGTGCTTCTCATTATACTAGGGCGGTTTAACTTGAGGTTCTTGGTAATTTTCATAGTTAGGAAGTGTGATGAGGTTTGCTTGCACTAGTTGTTGCATGACAGATTCAATGGGTTCCCCTAGTGGTGTATACTTATGTTTTGGTGGATATTTGTTCCTTGGGGTTGGTCCTCCTTGAGAATTCACATTGTTGACTGTTTGATTGTTTGGTTGTTGTTGTGCTAGGTTTGTTTGTGGGGTGTTTTGGTGAATGGGTTGTTGTGCGTTGATTTGTGGTTAATGAGTGTTTTGTGAGTATGTTTGTGTTTTTTTCCTTGGAGAACTAATAACTTTGGCATCAATGACACCATCATTGGTAACATTTTTATTTTTATCCCATGTGCAAGGTTTGTCATTATAGCTTGTTGATGGTTTATTTTCTTGGTACATGGTTGTGCAACCTTATGCTATGAGGGCTCATTCAATGTTGAGAGCCTTGGGGATTAGTTGGTCATATATCATTATGCATTGCATTTTCAAATGGAAGGACAAATCCCCTTCAAGATTAGAGATAATGGTTCTAATTAGTTGTCCCTCCGACATGGACCATTTGCTTTTGTTGGCTCTAGATGTCCATCATTGTAAGAAAGCAACAAATGTCTCTCCCTTAGCTTGTTTTAGGCTGGATAGTTCTTCCAAGCTTACATCCATGTCTAGGTTAAATGAGTAGTTTCTATGATAGATCCACCACTTCTTGGAACTTTTTGATTCCGAGAGGTAAGCGAGAAAACCATTCCATTGCTGGTCCAACCAAGCTTTGGGGGAAGCGTCACATCGAATAGGAAGCATCATAAGCTACTTTCATGCAATGTATGTGGAATTCTTCAATGCGATCCTTACGATTTCCTTTCCCTTGGTATTTGCCAAATTTTGGTATTTTGAATCCTAGAGGAAATGGAACCATAGAGATTTTCCCATCGAATGGATAGGGGCAAAAATCTCGTTGGGTGTATGATTTTTTAATTTTTTGGATTGGATGTCTTGTATTTGCTGCAAGAGCAATTTGAATTGTGTGGAAAGGTTATTTTTTTGGATCGAGTGGTGGGATGTGCATGTTTTGGGATGGTATGGTTTTGTGGGTGAAGGATGGGGTGGCTTGTGCGTTAAGGTTCAAGGATTTTTTTTGCATGTTTGTGAAAGGTTGTTGGAAGCTTTGCTATGTGAGAAAAGCTTGTTGGTATGCCTGTTGTTGTTCTTGTGCTAATCTAGTGCCTGTTGTTGGGCCTATTGTTGTGGTGTTTGTTTTTGTTGTGCTATCAATGCTTGTTGTTGTGTGTGTTGTTGTAAGGCTTGTTGATAGGCTTGCTATTGTAATAAGGCTTGTACTTGCACTTGCTACACTTGGTATTGAGCTTGCACTTGGGATTGAGATTGAGCTTGAGCTTGTGCTTGGGCTTGTGCATGTGCTTGTTGTTGTGCTTGATGTGCGACTTTTTTCTGCTATAGAAAAGCTTATGCTTGTGCTTGAGCTTGAGCTTGCACTTGGGATTGTTGAGCTTGTAATTGTTGCACTACTTGTAATGTGATACTATACTAATTTTCTACATTTGGATTCAGAGATGGAGGTGGGGTATTTTGAGGGATGGTGTGAGATGATGTGGCAAGAGATAGTTGGGGTGGTTGTTGAGGTTTTTGTTGACTTATGACCAAGGGTTGAGTGGTGGATGGTATTGCAGTTGACGTGCTTGTCCCTTGTGAGACTAGACCTTGGGATGTTTGAGGTGTTGTAGATGATGTGATGATTGGTTGAGTGATTTGAGATGATGCCACTTGGTGTTGTGATATCAGCAGCATGTTTGGATGATTTGGTATGATAGATGTGTTGATTTGATTTGTGTTTGTGGGATTGACTTGATTTTATTGACTTTGGATTGATGTGTTTAATGAAGGGATTTTCCCTATACCTTGAATTGGTGTAGATGATGATGTCAAGGTAGGGAATGGTGGGTAGATTTTTTATTTTTTCCCTTGTGAAAGTGGGGATGAAGCATTGAAGGTCCCTACTTGTCCAAATGAGTCCACTTGTCCTTGGGAGATGTTGGGATTGTAGCCTTGCGTATCAATGGAGTATGCAGGGGTAGCATGAAAGGTGGATGAATTATTTGTATCATGGAAGATGAGTGCCACATATGGTTGCTTAGGGTCTTGAGGGATGGTGTTTGGCATACCCAATATTGTGTTGGCTTCCAAATTTTGGTTGTTAACATGTGGATATCCTTGGAGGGCTTGGAGTAGTGAACTTCCCTTTGTGATCATAGGTTGACTTGGGGCATCAGATGATGATGGTTGAATGATTGGTTGGATGATTCTTGGCAATGATGGTGTGAATGATTTTTGTGGTATGTTCCCCAAAAGTTGTTCGACAATGGTGCTCACATCAAAATTAGAAGGGAGTTTAGCCCCTTCTTTTGCTAATGCCAACATGTATTCGGTGGGATTTAGTCTCATGATTTTGTTGACAAGTTTGTGCATTTCAATATTTTGGACTAGTTCAAGTATTTCATCTTGGGACATCCCTTTGAAGTTATTTCTAACATCCTCCACTTGGCATCCTCCCTCTTGAGTATCTTGAGGTAGTTGAGGAGGATTAAGTGGAGGGATGATAGATACCCTAGGGTTGAATTCTGTTTGACTTAAATCACTATAGGTTGATGTTTTTTTGTTTTTCTCCATGATATTCTTATGTTGTGACCTTATTTGGACCACAAAATTGGGATCAATGTTATGGATGTTTGAACTTTTGAGAACTTTGGACTGATACTAGACCTTAGGATTTTTTATTTTGATTGGTTTGATTTAGATAAAGAACTTGTAGATCCCAAGATGTTAGATGTGATCTTAGGATGAACTTGTCCAAAAGGGATGCTAATTTAACTAAGTGTGTGGGAAAGGATCTATTCCCACAGACCTAACTAAACAAGATGATTTTGATTTTGGTCTAAGGATTTACCAAAAGTCTATCATATATGATTTTTCCAAAGTTCTAAAATTTGTTTGTGAGGTGAATTTTGATAAAGGTTTTGACAAATGGAGATGTTGGTTTTGATCCTAGATGAACCTAGAAGGAATTTTTTTACAAGACCAAGATGTTGAAGAACATTCTTTACCCCAAAAGTTCTCAACTCCTATGACCTGATGTTTTGACTTAAATGAGAGGTTCATATTGAGCATACATGTCTAGATTATTCAACAGAATGAGTTTGTAAAACGTTGTTGCCAACTTGTTCCTCTTGTGATATTGTTTTAGGATACATATTTTAATGTACTTTGAACTATGAAGTATAAGTTTGAAATGGTGACAAGTAGACTTTTATTTTGGAATTTTGACTTTGCAAGAAATCATGAAGAAAAACACGTGTGGGGTTCAATTGTCTTTTTATCTCAATTAAATGAATTCCTTTTACCACATAAACTTTGTCTTGTTTAAATTTCAAACTATATGTCTATGTCTAAGCTCCTTTTCATTCCATAAGGTCCATTATGTGAAAATAAAAGAGCTAAGGCCATAGTTTCCCTAGGTTGACTTTGAAGAGAGCAAATTGAGATATGAGCCCAAGTATTTAGAAGTCTCTGAGGATGAGATCCTTAGGGAAAATCAATAATAATTGGACTCTTCAAAGGTATTTACTCTTTCCAAAGGGTTTTAAATTTTGATGATCGTTAAATGTTTGAGAATCAAGCAATGTGTTTAATTGACTTGCAAAATGCACAATTATAGGCTAAAGAGATACTACTTGTTGAGTCCCCACTTATATTTCTACAAACACTAAGACAAAGTGAACAACTAGAGATCTAGTGGCACTAGCTACCCTCCACAAACCACTTCTTGGGCACACCAAATCTCAAACCGTGAAGGATTTTTTTGTTTCATCTTTGAATAGTAAAATATCAGGCGGCTTTAGACTGGCCATTCCTGCACTAGCAAGCATAAAGGTTTTTCGTCGCTAAAAAAAGTTGGTTCGTAATTCAGATAAAAATACTAATGCCATACATGTGACAAGATTAGCTCAATTAAGAGGCCTCCCAGTCTCTTCCTAAGAAGAGATTTTAATGTATCACATGGATACTAAGGGTGACACTTGTCGGTGTGGGACAATCACATCAGTTGGTTGATGACTTTCATCACCACCATTTCATTTATATAGTAGACCAAATATGAAAGCACCAATTTGGGTCATTCCCTCTCTCAAGTTGGGAGATAGGACCTTCTAAAGGTAACAATTTGACTTGAAAAGAAATGTGCAAAAAGAATCGAGGTGTTTTTTCTCACCTAAGATCACCAAAAGGTGTGAGGGGAGAGGATACATACCTTGAATGCAAAAAAGAAAGAAAAAATACACTTGAGTGTTTCTCTTCACCTAAGATCGTGCAAAGCACAAGGGGAGAGGATACGTACTGAAAGTGTGTTAAGGACAAAATCACACAATTCAAACACTTTTTTGTTTTAACCTTCAAAGAAATGGTGAATTCATTTTAAGTACCAAACTAAGTGTGAGTTTTCCTTGTTCAATTTTAATCCTTCATTGCAATGATCTAGTAAGTTTGTGTGTTCAATTATATCCAACTTGCAAAAGCTTAAGTGGTTGGTTAATTTTAAGCCCAAAGTAATGCTAGTTGGTCCTAAAATAGAAAATGAAGAGCATAATTGGAAAGCATAAGCTGTTACAATGAGCATTAAAAAATTCTTTTAGTTTTCCAAGTTGATATCCCTCCTCAATTTGCAAAGGCGATGTTGGGTAACAGATGTGGCGTTGAAAGAAAATGAAGTGCTCTGGTAAAAGAAAAAGGCAGTGCTCTACAAAAAATAGAGAGCAAAAAATTGATGCAATAGAAACAAAGGTGGCACAGAAATAGAAGTGACGGTCTATCAAAAAACAATATTTAGTAGGTTGGCCGAATAGACAGAGGTGACGCTCTTGCAAAGGTGATGCAACAAAAAGCTATGATCACAAGCAATGTGACAAAGGTGACACTATACACGAAAGCGACACTCTACATGAAGCAAAGGCAATGCTATATGTAGAGGCAACAATGTATGGACCAAAGGCAATGTCACCTTCCTGTAGCTTCAAAAAGCATCAATTTCAATCCAAATTATCAAATTAAAAAAGGTTAGCCCTCCTTCTAGCACTAAAATGTGAATTCTTAATTTGCAATTAGCTAACAAGACACACACACACAATGGTTAGGCATGTTAGAAACCCAAACAAAGCATTCCCTATGTGATTCTCAATCAAACAAAGACAAGAAAACATGAATAAAGCATGAAATAACACAAGATGAAAGCATGTAAACTCATCTAAGTTGATCAAACCTTCATCCCATAGGGGATTGCTGCTCCTTTGATGTGGAAATAATCTCTTCCTAATCCCTTTGATAAGCTTTAATATTGTAGCTGATTCTAATTATATGTGCTTGACCCCAAATGATGAACTAGCTAAGATATGATGAAAATGAGTGAAAATGCCTATAATAAACTTGCATGAGATTGTGGATCCATTTCAAGTAGAAGAGGCTTCTACTTATAGGACTCAAGGGTAGAAGAAAGAGTGAAATTGATGGATGTGAGACTAAAATGAGAGCCAATAGGAATGTGAAACTTTTCACAAGGCTAATGGATGGAGGTGGAATATATTTTCAGGAATGCGTAGAGTAAAGAGGAGGTAAGAGGATTGAATGCATATGGTTGAGGGTGTAAGGGAATGCTGTTGAGAATGTAAGAGACAAGATGACATGTAAGAGGGAGTAAATACCTTTGTAAGAGGTATTTATGGGTGTGTAAGAGCCTTTTGGAGGGAAATTGAATAAAGGGGTAGTTGGGAGGAATATTCCTAAGAATATGCCATTGTGAGGATAAATAAGGTAATTAAATAATTAAAATAAATGAATTTCATGTGTAACCTGGTTAGTTGACAATAGGTTGATTTAAATTTAGGGGAATTAAAAGATAGATAAATGGATAATGAGGATTAGTAAAGTGATTTAGAGTTAATTAATTCAAAATTAATCAACTTGAGTGAGTTAGGGGATTTATGACATTTGATTTTAAAGAATTGGATTTATTTAATCAAATGAGAGGGCTTAGGGGGATTTAATTAAATGATTTGATTTAATTAAATCTGGATTAACATTAGTTAGAATAAGGTGAATTAATCTAATAAAGCTAATTATTTAATTAATAGTAAGAATTGATGAATTTAACTAAATAATAAAAAATATTTAATTAATTGGTTAGTGTAAAAATGATTTAAGAAGAAATGGTGTTAGTTAATGAGAATCAAATGCATAGTATCAATCAAGATTTTTTAGTGTCTACACATTGAATGTTAAGATGTACCTAGCTCCTCCCATTGAAGGAGGATTCATAGGTCCACATAAATTACTATGGACAAGTTTAAGATATTTAATTTCCTTCCATGTATACCTTTCAAACTTGTCTCTATGCTTTTTTACAACCATGCATCCTATAATGTTGTAAAATTGCACCCCATGCAATTTCACATACATTCTTGTATCCACTTTAGTATCCACTCCCTTAGCATTTGTGTAGGTTCATTTTAGCCCTTGCATCAACCTCTTTCCCCTCTCAGGATGCTTAGGACCCCTTTTCAACAGCTACCCTTGTGTGTTAGTTTTGTATCAAACCTCGTGATCTTCCCATTTTTTCATTTTGTAGCATGATGTGTTGGACACTAGAACGCCGCATGGACATCCATGTGCCATGCTAGTGTTCTATGACATTTAAAAATTCAAACAACCATCTTTCAAGTGCATTTCCACTTGTTAGCTGCTTTTGTTAGTGGTAATGGCCTAAGATTCCTTGTTACGACTCAATAAGATTATTTTCCCTCTTCTTCTCGCTTTAAATGCTATCTTTTCAATTCATTTGGTCTTCTAACTTCTCTCTCTAACTCTTGGCTTCTATCTTGGACATTCTCCCATATTTCTCTTTCTATCTTGCTTGCACAACTCTCTATAGCTCACTACAATAGCACTCTCAAGTTCTTACAACACTCTTTGCAACTCTCTTGGTTCTCGCAGCTATTGCTCTCTCTCTTTGGCTTCCTTAAGCCTCGCGGGTGATATCTTACTTATCTTGTATATTTGAGAATTTTGAGATTTATCACATCCCCTATCTGTTGCATATCTATTTTGTGATACAGTTTCTCCTCCTAAAGTAGGGATTTCTTTTATCACTCTTGTGTTCATTTCATTTTTGCTTACTATTTCTCTCTATCTATCTGGTTGTCCATGGAGGTGGGAATACCAAAACGGGGGTTTGATTGTGGCAAGCCCCTATACAATCCCAACATTTTTCCCTTGATTTTATGCATGAAGGTATTGAAGATATCTACTTGTTGGAGGCTTCATTGCTTGGTTGGTTGTGATCACTTTTTTCCTCTTCTTTCATTCTATCATCATTTAATCTATATATTACTTAGTTTATTTTACTTTATTTCAGTTCTATTACACTCTATTACTTCTCCATATTTTAAAGTTTTTTGCAATTAAGATAGTAGTAGTTTCTTTGTGTTCTCTATGATACACTTGATTTTTTATTTTGTAGGAGATTCCAATGTGCCTCTAGGACTATAGTATGCCATGTTGTCCATATTTCACGTTGTCATCTAGTGCAACAGCACCCTCATGCTCAAAATGCTCAAATTTGCTTTTTTTTTTCTTATTTTATGTTGTTTGATGTAAATAAGGTCATTTTGGACCATTAATGATCATTTGGAGTCATTCTAGACCATTTTAGAATGTTTTGGAGTCTTAATGCAAATGATGTCAAAAAATTGTCAAAATTGTAAAAGTTGTCATTGTGAAAGTTGTCAAAAGTGCATTACGGTTACAACTTTGATTAGAAAGTTAGTTGTGGTTAGTTGGTAGTTGGATTTTTTTTTGGAAAACATAAACAAATGTTGTAAACATGAATCCCAAGGTTTGCAAGGTTGGAAAAAATGAGAATGAAAACTAGAATCAATTTGGAGCAAATTTTATGTGCATTTCTCCTGTAACAGTCCCATTCTTTCACATGGTATGTGGATCTGTACAAACTTTGTACAACCTAAACATGGTATTTTTGGAAAGATAATTGAGTTATATTTAATTTTGTTTTTTTTTGGTTAAATTTCATTAAGTTTAGAGAAATTTATAGCATTATTTGTAACATCAGGTTTGAATCTTCCCTAGGGTTTCCAACATACAAGAAAATTCCATATCTTTTCTTCCCTCCACAAAAAAATCTCTAAAAATTGGTGAAAATTTCTATTTTGATGGTATCTAAAAACCATTTAGAGTACATTTTATATTTTTCCATTTTGATGAAGTTACTAATGAAAGTTTTCTTGCATTTGGGTGTAGTTAGTCCAAAAAAAACCTCTTAGAAGTAGGACAATCAAATTTTCAGCCCCTCCGTACAAAGAAACCCTACCTTATTTTTAGATATGTGTAAGAATGGCCAAATGGGTATCATAAATGGGTCTCCTATTTTATAGATCAGGTTTGAGTCAAAATATATGCCCAATTTTCCTTTTGAAAGGCTATAAGCAAGAATGAGGGTTTGTGAAGGAAAACCCACTTTTTGATAAACAAAGACACTTGTTTATGGTTATTTTGAGTTTGATTACCCATGTTCTAAATCATCATATTGGACTGAAAATTTGTCAGTCTATCTAGAAAACCTTTGTGATCTACTCTTTTTTATTCTAAAACTCTTGCTTTGTTCCTTGAGGTAGTTTAGGGCAGTTTGCTCATTGGGATTCTCTTGAGAATAAAGAGACCCATGAGTAGTGAACCCCCCTCTAAATTTTGGTGAAATCGACATGAAAAAACCTTCCCCAATTTATTTTTTTTGGTTATGCCTCAAACCCCATTTCATATCGTTAGGGTGATATGCCAACCTTCGACCAACTTGTATATATCTCTATTTCAAAATGTAATTTCTATCTTTATTTCTTCCATTTCTTTCTAGCTTTGTTAAGAAGCTTCAAAAATTATCTTACAAGTATGTGAAAATAATTTATTTTCTCCTTCATTATTATTCTTTGTTGATCCCTCTCTTGAAATTCCTTCTAAAGATATTTTGGTGCAAGAGGATGAAATCATTGATACTTTTCTTAATGTTACTCTACCTTTTCTTCATTCCAAAGCATTCTATTCTAGAGATGATTCATTAGCGAATGATGAATCTCTTCTCTATTCCAATGCACTCTCTTCTAGAGATGATGCATTAGTGAAAGATGAAGTTCCTCACATTGGATCCTTCAAGGATAGATGTTGAGCTTATTTGTTAGAATGATTCCTCTCCAAGTTGTAAGGAATCCATAAATATAATGTCTCTGCTGCCCCTCAAAGGCCTAAGAGACCTATTCTTTATTTGATTTTGTCTAGTCCTTCTCCTAAAAGGATTTGTTCTATTAATGGTGTTCCGTTTGATAATGATTCTCCTAATCTTTCTAAGACTCCCTCTTATATAGTGGTAGCCCATACTTATAATACTAGAAGGAATAAAAAAAATGTTAATCAACCTACTTCTTCACCACCTTCTCAACCAAGCCTTCCTTCAGCACCTAAACCCATGACTAAAGCACTTGGTGATTATGATCTTGTCAAGAAACTCCGTATTACTCTAGCCAAGATCTCACTATGGGATTTGCTTCAATTTGTTTTGGTTTATCAAGGTATGCTTAAGGAAGCCTTGCAAAAATCCTCTTTCCTTATTTTGCAAGGCTAGCGAATATTAATGCATTGATATCTCATATTCGTGTAGATTCACTGAATATTGTTTTTTATCCATAGGAACTCCCACCTTTGGAAGTATAGAAGCAAGCATATCCTCTAATGATCATAGTCAACATAAATAAAATTGGCATTATACATAATCTTGTTGACATCGGTTCAGTGCTCAATGTATGTAGCATTGATCTATTGCCTAAGATTAATATTGATTCTTCCTCTCTAACTGATTCTTCTCTTGTTAGTCATGGGTTAGATAATGTTGCTCAGTAACCTTTAGGAACAATAGTCTTTCCTTTAAGGTTGGGACCCATTATTGTATCCACCCTCATATATGTTATGTTAGAAAATCTACCATATAATCTTCTCATCGATAGACCATGGATTTATGCTATGGGAACATTCTTGTCTACCTTGCATAAATCTATAAAGTTCATTTGTAATAATTGAGTAGTCATAGTCAGGGGGCCTTGATGCTATGCACTTATGTGAGATGGCAGTTACAATTTAGGCTTTGATTGTGCCTACTCTTATCCCTTTAGTGTCTTCTAATGTGTTGATGTCTACTCCAATAGTACCAGTATTAGAGAGGATACTCTTGAGACAGATGTCCCTGAAGAAGATCCTTCTAAAGCAAGAAATCTTAAGTCTACTCCCACCTCTTCTCAAAGGAATGCACGTCTTAGTGATGATTGGGGTTCTCTATACTTTACATATTCCTTCATTAGAGAATATAAAGTCGACCCAATCCCCTTAGTCCTTCTAATAATATCATCCAAACCCACTATCAAAGATGGTTATTCTTCTATATCATGGAATAATGTGAACACAAATTGTAATGTTCTTAATGTGGATCCTCCCCTTTCTAAGGAATATTATCACACTTTTTTTAAAGTGGATAATGTTGGAAATCTTGTGAAAAAGGTTGATGGTGATCCCATGGAGGAGTATAATCCCCATTGTTGGAATAATGATCTCTATGAAGATCTTCCTCCTCCCCAAGATTTGCAAACATGTTATGGCGATGGTTTTAAACTTGCCTCTAAATATGGTTGTGGGCATAACAAACAAGGCATTCAAGGGTATGTGCAAGATCATCATGAAGAAAATAGGCCCTTAAGTGGCAAAAAAATTAGAAAAATCAAAGTTAGGCAACTTGACGTAAAAATTTGAATAAGTGATCTATATTATTTCAAAAATATGTAAGAATAGAATCTATAGAAAATTGAATGTAGTTTCTAAACTACTAGGTTTTTTTTTTAAATCTATTTGGTGAAAATTTGAAATTTCAATGCAGTAGTACTTAAATTTTAGGGAAAAAATAAGTAGGTGTTTGTCCGACCACCCTAACTACAATAAAATAATAATATTTTTATAAGATTTTAGATATAAGTAGACTCATGTCTTGATGTGATACATATTTTTTGTAATTTTTTCCAAGTAAATAATTAATTATGAATTTTTTATTACAACTTTTAAAAATATAAAAACTCGTATGTCTAACCACCTTAACTTGCTCAAAACTTCATGAAATTCATTTCTTTTTTCTTTAATCCTATAGTATGAAAAGCATAGAATGTGATGCATGTTTCAGATTCAAAAAATGTGTTACTGTTTGAAAGCTATAGATGTTTTTCAATTAGCCTATCAATCAGGACTTTAGTTGTGATTCAAACAGAAAATGAATAATAATTATTTATTAAATTCAAAGTAAAGCATAATTTATATTGGTGGAAAGCTGAGAATTGTCTTTAAAAACTCTTTTCGTTTCATCAATTTTTGGTAAAAAAATTCATCATCCACATACCCTACACATACCCATCATATCGCCACTTTTTGGCCCATCATGATCTTGCACATACCATCAAATCCCTATAGAATGTGCACCTCGTAAGTATAATTTGGGGCTTAGTTGCTTGAATGAACAATCTAAATGAAAGCCATGGTTGAATTTTGACAATATTTCAACTCAACCTTGTTCTCTTGGATTGATTCATCCTCCATTGTCTTCTATCTATGTGTCTTCTTCTTGTGAGTAGTCAAACTTTTCTCCACAAGAGAAAGGGTTGCTTCCCACTCCTCATTATTTGTCTAAGCAAGAGTGTTTTTTTCAAGGCTTCTCAAATCCCACTTAATTACTCTTCTTCCTCCTAGACATAAGAAATTTAATAAGCATGATCAAACAAAACATTATTTTTGTGCATTCCATTGAGTTTCTGGCCATTCCACTAGTGAATGTAAGGTCTTGAAGGATAAAATACAACAAATTTGTGATTCTGGTGCCATAAAACTCCTATTTAATGATGCACCTACCTCTTCTTCAAATGACAAGTGATATTGAGGCCTACCTCTATCTTTTCCATTCTAAGCATTTTCTCATGGGGTTCTCACACTTCCCTTCTATAGTATCTTGCATGGTTCTCCTCCCCTGTATGTTGGGGAAAGTGATAACTTAAACTGGAGATGTGCATCCTTCTTAACGACCCCTTGTCTCTTCTATCTTTCAAATGAAGTGTCCCTTGAGTGGACCCCTTTTCTTTTGAAGGGTTCCTGATGGACCCCTTTGAAAGCTTCTCCTTCAAATGAATTCATTGGTGTCTAGCTTGGGGGAAACTTGAATAGACCTATCTTATATCTTGGCATCTAGCTTGGGGCTAGCTTGACTAGACCTATCTTTTTTATGACTTTCCTACAATGTAGCTTGCAACATCCATAGGTTCATCTGATTAGTCTTGCTCTACAGGACCAATAACCTGTAGAGCTTCTTTACATCAAGCTTTATTTGCAAGATCGAGCACCTTTGAGGACCAATCATACTTTGTAGAGTCTTTCACATCAAGCCTTCCTCAAGACTGAGTAGTTGGGGCACCTCCTTTGCAAGTCATAGGACCTATAAAGTGCTTTCATCCTATCTTATCTCTTTGTTCAACTCCATAGGTTTGAAGGCATGTAGAGTTTTTGTTCACCTTCTGTAGGTCTGAGGGCCTACAGAGATTTTTTTCACCTTCTGTAGGTCTGAGGGCCTATAGAGATTTTTTTCACCTTTTGTAGGTCTGAGGGCCTATAGATATTTTTTTCACCTTCTGTAGGTTTATAGATCTACAACACATTTGTTCAACCCTCCCCAGCAGAGAGTACTTGTGGAGCCATCTCTCTTGGAATTTTTATTCCCCTAATTCTCTTATCTCTTCTCTTATCAATTGTATATACTAGATTGAAGATCTATATCCTTCATCCTAAGTATATACTTCTTTCTTTATTTGACATTGGTTGCTTCCCTATCTTTTGTATGTATTCTTCTCTTGAGGTAATCGATCCTTACATTCTTCTCTCTATTTAAGAATTCTTCTATAAGTTATTTCTTAATTTGGGGACGACACATAATACTGAGACAACCCTTTACATTGAGGTCACTTTCACTTTTCTAACTCAAATCCTTTATTTTTTTGTGTGCCCGTGTATGTGTTTTTATATGTTCTAACCCCATGATGTAATGGTTTTTTATGTTCTAACATTGTTTTCTTGTGCAGGTCTTTCTTATCTAATGTGTTTGTTTTGTAGGTCTTCAACTTGGTGGCATGCTTCCTTGGTTCAAATATTTTTCTACTTCCTCTACAGTATCCTTTTGGTATCAATATGTTATTTATGGTTAGTAGATTTCCTTTAGTGTGCATATTAGTGTATATTCATATGCCTGCTAAAGTGGGGGGAAAATGTAATGTTGTAAAATTGTACCCCTTGCAATTTCACATACATTCTTGTATCCACTTTAGTGTCCACTCCCTTAGCATTTTTGTAGGTTCACTTTAGCCCTTGCATCAGCCTCTTTCCCCTCTCAGGATGCTCATGACCCCTTTTTAGCTGCTACCCTTGTGCATTAGCTTTGCGTCAAACCTTATGCTCTTCCCATTTTTTTTGTTTTGTAGCGTGATGTGTTTGGACACTGAAATGCCACATAGATGCCCATACACCATGCTAGCATCCTATGATATTTCAAAATTCAAATGACCGTCTTTCAAGTGCCTTGCCTCTTGTTAGTTGCTTTTTTCAGTGATAACGGCCTGGAATGCCTTGTAATACCTTAGGAAGCTTATTTTACCTCCTCTTCTCTCTTTAAATGTTATCTTTTCAATTCATTTGGTCTTCTAGCTTCTCTCTCTAACTTCTTGGCTTCTATCTTGGACATTATCTCATCTTTCTCTTATTATCTTGCTTGCACAACTCTCTATAGCTCACTACAATAGCACTCTCAAGTTCTTACAATGCTCTTTGTAGCTCTCTTGGTTCTCGCAGCTATTTCTCTCTTTGGCTTCCTTAAGCCTCGCAGGTGATATCTTGATTATCTTGTATCTTTGAGCATCTTGGTATTTCTTGTATCCCCTATCTATTGCATCTCTATTTTGTGATACATGTTCTCCTCCTGGAGTTAGGGTTGCTTTTATGACTCTTGTGTTCATTTCATTTTTTCTTACTATTTCTCTCTATCTATCTGGTTGTATGTGGAGGTGGGAACACCAAAATGGGGGTTTGACTGTTGCAAGCCCCTAAATAGCCCCAATATTTTTCCACTGGTCCTATGTGTGCAGGTGTTGAAGATATCTACTTACAGTTAAAGGCTTCATTGCTTGCTTGGTTGTGAGAACTTTCTTCCTCTTCTTTCATTCTATCATCATTTAATATATATATTACTTAGTTTATCTCACTTTATTTTAGTTCTATTAAACTCTATTAATTCTCCACATTTTTAAGTTCTTAGCAATTAGTATAGCAGTAGTTGCTTTATGCTCTTTGTGATACTCTCAGTTTTTAGTCTGTATGATACACCAATGCACCTCTAGGACTAAAACACGTTGTGCTATCATTTGTATTTCTCATTGTCCTCCTAGATCAAAAACTTGTCAGTATGTCTAGAAAACCTTTGTGATCTACTCTTTTTTATTCTAAAACTCTTGCTCTATTCCTTGAGGTAGTTTAGGGCAGTTCACTCCCTAGGATTCTCTTGAGAATAAAGAGACTCATGAGAAGAAAATCTCCCTTCTCTACACATCCTATACACACCTTTGTGCTTAGTACCCTTATCTAAGAAAGTCTATCAAGTATATCTTTGAAAGCATAGTGAACTTTGATAGTTTAAGTGACCAAATATTTGATGCCACAACCCACTATCTTACCAAAAGATGCTAAAAAATCATATATACCATCACTCTCAACTCTTGTAGCCACAATTTTGAATCCATCATTAATATTCTTGATTATAAGACATTTATTTAAATAAAATTTCACCTTATAACCATATTGAGTTATTTGACTTACCAAGAGAAGATTTTTTTGTTAACTTAGGTACAAGATTCACATATGCTACTTTCAACTTATTACCATCATGTCCTTTCATTGAAATTGAACCTATTCCTTCAATTTCATGTGAACTATTGAATCCCCAAGAAACCTTACCCCTTTCACTTCTTCTAAAGAACTAAAGAAGTTTTTATTGTAAGTCATATGTTGGCTAGGTATTGAATCAATATACAATGCGTTACTTGAATTTATTTGAGTATCACAATAGGCTATTAATATATATTATGATCATCATATTCTTAAGAAAATTTTGATTTTCTTCTTAGATACACTTTTATTTTCCCTCCTACATGTGTTTTCCTATGACATTGATCAATTTTATGCCTTTCTTCTCCACAATTGTAACATGTGATAGCTTTGTCTCTTTTAAAATTTCCCTTGCTTCTCCATTCATTTTGTTCCTTTTAAAAAATATGCCTTTGTTCATTATTCCTTCTTTGGTTCCATTGCCTTTGATTATTTTTGTGATTCACTTGATTTTGATATGATTTTGTTTGATTATAATTTTGATATTTTCCTCTAACCATAAATTCTTGAGAACTCTTGCTAGAATCATTTGTGAAATTTTTAACCCTGTCCTCTTTGTTCAACAAATCCCCATACACAAGTATTCTAGTTTGATATTCTCAAAATTTCCAATTAGCTCTAATGTGTGTATGAAGTTATGGTACTCATCTAGAAGACAAATTTATAATTTCAATCTTCATATTCAAGCTTCATCATTGCAAGTTGATTTCTCATTTTTTTAAAATTTTGCAATATTATGCTATCTCCCCCCTTCATTTTCAAATGAGTTAATTGCCTTTTAATGTCCATTACCTTTAATTTCTTGGTTCTTTCATACATTGTTTGCAAATTTCACCATATTTTCTTTGTTATTTTTATATCTTTAACATGAGGCCTAATCCATAGATTGATTTTCCATGAAATAGTAGCCTATGCATTCATATCTATTTTATTCCATTTTTCATGCTTTCATTCATTTATAGTTTGTCTTCTATTACTAGCTCCCATTAATTTTTTAGTTGTAGAATCAAATTCCATCTCACATAAATCTAATTTGCATAGTTAGAACCATCTAAATTTGCACTAACCACAATATTATAAATTTCAAATGAAGCCATAATATGAATAAAAATAAACTCCCCAAGCACTCAAACATGGAGGCTTAAAAATGAAGGCCCTACCAACACAAAAAATGGAATTTTGTATTATTGTGCATGATGTTGGCCTTCTTATAAACCAAACAAACAAGGACTTTTGAAAAAAAATGTGACTTACAAACATGAGAGAGTTTCATCAAAATCTTAACTTCACCAAGAATGATCAAATATGACAATTTCACCTTTCACATTTTTCATAATTTTTTCTAAACACTTTGCACAATGTGAACATACACCTTTCAATTTACACTTTTGATAGGGATAAAAACAAGATTTGTGAATCTTATACACAAATACCTTCAAACACCATATGACCAAGCAATCATATAACCTAGGGATGAATTTCAAGGATGCATAATACACATTTTACTTGAAACTCCCACATAAGATTTAAAGTAACATTCTCCACAACTTTTGTTTTGCCCATTTTTCACCGTTTTTTTAACAATCAAAGAGGCCCCTAGGATTACATGTAGCTCTCAAGAGTATTCCCAAATGCAACCTTCCACTTCAATAAAACTTCATATTGAATACCTAGTTCTCCACTAGACAACTCAATTCTTAAATTCTTAGTCTCCTTAAAAAAATTCTCCTCTTTTGGAGAATGATGAGAAATGTCCTCTAAAACAACCTTCTTCAACCATTGAAACTATTGTGACACTTGGAGGGGCTTAACAATGCAGGGGCCCCCAACACAAATATCATAAGATAAGGAGGTTTCCATGACCAAACACATACATAGTAGTAAGTTAGATTCTAAAGCTAAAGAAGTGACTCAAAGACACACAACTACATAGATTGAGTGGCCACTAGGAGTAAAATTATTTTAAATCTATTTACCAGATGTAATAATCAATATCTCAATGGAGGTTGGAATCCCCTAATGTTAGTTTCTTGAAAATTGCAATGATTAATGCACAAGCATGAAAATACCATAATTGTTGTAACAAAGATGCATCATTTCCTACATAATTAGTTATCAATCTCATTGATAGGAATGCTTTCTTCTCACTCTCATAGACCATTGTGATTGTGGTACCATGAGAATAAAACACATAGAGAACTCTTTGAATTGGATCCCACACACACATATGTTTATCATATTCAATTTATGGAAAAATACATCATTACTTAACAATCTACATAGTGAAGGTGGTGAAGTATTTAATATGGCTAAGTGAAGAGTGACATTGAGTGACGATAGATGGATAAAAGTGGCTATTTTAACTTGTATGTGTCAACAAATAATTAATTTATTCTAACAAAGGCAACCCATTATACGTTTAGGTTAGCCCTAAACTCCCACTTTTAGGAATCACAACTAGCAACTATAAATCAACCATTGTCAAATTCTTCTTATACAAATTGTGAAGTAGATGAGACAACCTCAAACTAGAAACAAGTTAAGTTTAAAAAATGATTAAAATTCAAAAAAAGATTATAACTAAGTTTGAATAAAAAAGACAAAATATAATATATTAATCTCTTTGATTTGGATGATTAACATGTTCTATTATAATACTATTTATAATGTTAATTGTTGAACCTCTTATCTAAATACTATAATGTAATATCTTATTAATACATTCTTTATACTCCAAGCTGAAACTATAGATTACTTAATATTTTATATAATTTACTAAAAAAATTTACATAGTATTTTACAATTTAATAAAAAAATTATAATAAAGTTCATTATAAAATGTGCATATTTTTTCAAAAAAAAATGCATTTATTGTTGTATGCATCTTTTCAATTTTTATCCCTTCTGATGTTCTTGGAATAGAATTTAACTCACTGATACATCCAGCACCTAAATAATTTTCGTTTGTTATTTTTGAAAGGGGCAGCATATCATTTACATGAATTTTGAACTGATTTCTACATTCAAAAATCCAACCAAGAAAAAATCAATTTAAAATTATTCATAACCAGGCCAAAATCAAAAGACCTTCCTTATTCAAGAAAATAAAATCCAATACAGGCCAAAATTACAAGGCCTGGTTCAAGAAATCAATATCCAATTCAAAGCTCCCCTACACAAAACATTGCCAATAGGGCATGAATTGTGATGAAACAATAACATACTACAAATGCTAAATGAATTACAATCCTACCTACTCACAGACAGAGGAGTTCGATCAGGTGTTGCATTGCCAGAAACATAGGAAGTAGAAGTAGAGTAGGACTCCAAATAACTCTGTTCAATGGACTGTTCTTCTGCCTCCTTAAGCCTGTCAATAAGCCTAGCCACCTCAGCCATTACTGGTCTGGCAGCAGGATTGTTAGACACACAATTCACAGCTATTCGCAGCAGTTGCACCATTCTATCCTCACTGGCGTGGGACCCAGTTTGCACCATGCTCTTATCAAACACTTCTACTGTCCACTCTTCTCTAACAACAGAGTGCACCCACCTGGGCAAATCCAGCCCTGAGTTATCCACTGGTTTTCCAGTGAGTAGCTCTAGAAGCATGATCCCAAAGCTGTAAACATCAGATTTGTGACTAAATCTTTTGGTTTGGTTGTATTCTGGTGCCTTGTAGCCACTCCATTGGCCTGCGGAAATTCCTGCCGGTTCATCAAGGAGGAAGGATAGACCATATTCTGAAATGCAGGGCTCGTATTTCTCGTTGAGGAGGATGTTGGAGGATTTTAGGTTGGCGTGAGGGGTGTTTGGATTTTGATGATGGAGGTAAGCAAGACCGTGGGCTACTCCACCGGCGACTGCTAGTCTTGTTTGCCAGTCCAGTGTTTTGTCTTCGAAGTGCCCTGGTAGAAACCGCAACCAAAAAAAAAAAATTAATCAATATAAAATTTATTTGTAAGAAATGTGCAAGAGCGAAAGATTTGAGTTTAAACAACACATTTTAAGCTTTCACTTATTCTAATGGTCCATCTTAAATCACAGATCAATCTTATTAGAAGTCACAATGACTTTAGATGGGTTTGACTTAAACAATGTAGTCTAAACTTTGATTTGTTTAGGTGGCACATCTGAAATCACAATAATAGATAGGTCTTATTGTAAAATCCACTCTGACTTCAAATGGGTTTGACTAAACAACACAATTTAAGCTTTGATTTGTTTAGGCGGTTCATCTAAATCACATTGATCGATGAATCTTATTAAAGAAGTTACTGTAATTTTAGATGAAGAACAAATCAAAACTTAGAGTGTTGTTTAAGCTTGATTACAAAGTCAAATCACCTACACGAATCAAAGGTTAGAGTGTTGTTTAAGCTTGACTCGAAAGTCAAGTCAATAGATGGGTCCTAGTTTAGAAGTCATTCTAACTTCAAATGGGTTTGCTTAAACAACACATTCTAAACTTTGATTTGCTTAGATGGTTCATCTAAAATGACATTAATAGGTGGATCTTATTAGAGAAGTTAATGTAATTTCAAATGAACCACCCAAACAAATCAAAGCCTAGAATGTGTTGTTTAAATCTGATTCGAAAGTCAAATCACCTACACAAATCAAAGTTTAGAGTGTTGTTTAAGCCTGACTTGAAAGTCAAGTCACCTTCACAAATCAAAACTTAGAACATGTTGTTTAAACCCGACCAAAACAAAAATGAATTTAAAAACGAGAGTTACCGTGTAACAGAGAAGAGATGCTTCCATTCCGCAAATGATCATAGACGAGCAGCTTCTCCTCCTTAGAACAATAATACGCCACCAGCGGCAGAACGTTGGGGTGTTTAAGCCGGCCAATGTCCGCCATGCGACGCTCAAAGTCCTGACGGGGTACCCGAATATCTCTGATTCTCTTCACCACCCAAGTGCTGCCGTCGTACAAGACAACCCTGTAGAGGCTCCCTAGGCCGCCTCGCCCGAGCAGCTCCGCCGAGGAGCGCAGAAGCTCCTCGAACTTCAAGTCCTTCCGCCGCTCGTCTAAAAACACAAGCGACGTTGAATTCGAGTCCACCATGGACACCGCATACTCAGTGCTCAAAGAGGTCGTATAGTCGGGGCTCTTCTTTAATTTCGACGGCGCAGACGACGTGGACGGCGACGTCGCTGATGAGGCGGCGACTTTAGACACCGTGGCGCTCCAGCCGCTCCTGACCTTCTCCACCTTGGCCTCGATTTTGTTGAAATACTTTTTGCGGTGGAGAAATACGAAGGTGAAGACGAAGAGCAGCGTTACCGCCAACGCCACGTACCCCGCCCACATGGCAAACTGGTGGGCCGCGTTCTTTTTCCGGCGAGGAGCATTGTCCGTACACTGCTGCATGCCGGGCTCGCCACACAGGCCAGGGTTGCCGGAGACGTCGAGGGAAACAAAGTTGTCGCGTTTGAACGCCGGTAACGGGCCTGACAGGTTGTTGTTGGAGAGGTCCAGGCGATTTAACCGATTCAGGCCGGTCAGTTCCTCTGGTATGGGACCAGACAGACTGTTGTTGCCGAGGTTCAGGAGTTCTAACCGCTTCAGGCCGGTCAGCTCCTGTGGTATGGGCCCCGACAGTTTGTTGTTGCTCAGATATATTCGCTGTATGTCCGCGCAGTTTGATATATCTGAGGAAAGCGGGCCTTGTATGCTGTTGTTCTGCAGGCTCAGGACTCTCAGGGTTTTTATCTGACAGAAGAAGAAAAGTTTGTGGGTTAGAAAACTCTGCACAGATCTTTTTGTTACTCTAATATGTTACCACTAAAGTGCATGTAAGTGATGTTTCTCCATTCTTCATTGAGGATCATGTTCAGCGGTTTTTGTGGAATGAAGACTTTCAGTGTGGAAGAGATTTCAGTCTAAAACTCATGTTTTTATATCAGATAGTTAAAAAATGAATCTATGGATTTGATATAAAACCCTTAAAAAAAATTAAACCATAACAATTATCAATGTTAAATTCTGTGAATTATCTGATTTTATGGATCTAATATAATTTTTTTTAAAAGGGCGTAAACTCTAGCAATTACCTATGGTAGACCAGTGTTATCTTCTGTGAATTATCTGTTTCTATAGGTTTGATATAAAACTCTTAAATCTATTTTTGGTTTTAAATAGAAAAGGTTTCAGCCTAAAAACTCTGCATTCATATCAGATAGCTAAATGATTACTAATGTTAGACCAGTGTTAAATTCTGTGAATTATCTGTTTCTATAGGTTATGATTCTATGGATTTGATATAAAATCCTCTAAAAGAGAGGGTTAAACCATAATAATTAGCAATGTTAAATTCTGTGAGTTATCTGATTCTATGAATTTGATATAAAACCCTTAAAAAGGGGGTTAAACTATAGCAATTATCAATGTTAAACCAATGTTAAATTCTACAAATTACTGTTTCTATAAGTTCGATATAAAATTCTTAAAAGAGAGTTAAATCAACGTTAAATTCTGTGAATTGTCTAATTCTATGAATTTGATATAAAACCCTTCAAAAAAAAATTAAATCAGTGTTCTGTGAATTATCTAATCCTATAAATTTTTGATATAAAATCCTTCAAAAAGGAGTTAAACCATAATTATCTGACAATTGTTGTAATTCACAAATCAAATTCCTAGTTTTTGGGGGGCTCAAAACTAAAGCAATCATGGAGAAACAACACAAAGAGTAACCTGCCTGACAGAGGGCGCTTAAATCTATGGTGCCACTGAGCTGGAGGCTCTCTAACACAATGTGTGAAACATGGCTGCCATCTCTGCAGTTTATTCCAGTCCATTCACAGGGGTTTGTGTCTGCTTTCCAGTTGGTCAGAACTGATTGGTCCTTATCCAAAGCCTTGGAGGCCTCCAACAGAGCTTGAATAACATTCTCATCTTCTGCAACACATACATTTGGTACTGATTGGATCAGGCAGAGCACAAATATTGCCACTGTTATTTTCATGTGGGTATGTGAGGTTTTCCTGGCTGCCATTGTTGTAGTCCTGACAACTCCTTTGGGCTGAATTGCTGATTTATATGCATAAATTCTGCCAATTCAGGAGATACCTATTGTACCATTTTGCATTGAAAACTATATGGGCTTGTCCTAATCACAAATCCTGTCAATTCATGAAATACTTATTATACCATTTTGTATTAAAAAATTCTGTACTTGTATTAAAACAATTGAAAATTTTACTGGGTGTTGAAATTTACAGCAATGAAGTGCTGTAGATTCTGTGGCTCTGGCTTTCCTTCTCACTAGAGAAATATTTACAAGCCAGACGGCCTGCAATAAGGTGAATTGTTGATATTCGCTAGGACGGTATTCTGTGCCTGCTGGCTTGTTTTATATGAAGGCTCTGTCATATTTTTCATTTTTTTCTTCTGATGTTGAGGTTCCACGTGGAAACATGAGGTGAGTATGCGATGTATTGACAAATGGCCGTCTTGTACTGTCAAATTCCTTGTGGATCTATTCAACTGATCTGATTTCCTTTCTGAGTTTTATTCTCATAAAATTTTGCAACAAATGATTAAAAACAAAAATTAAAGTTACGGATTTGCAGATGGGACAGAGAATTATATTTTATAGAATTTAAATAAATTAGTTTAGATATCTCAAGTATAATTATTAAAAAGAAAAATCTTTTTTAGTTATTAGTACTTGTTTTCTGTTGTAATCAGATTAGTTTAACCGATTATTATAATTTATATTTTTTTAATCAAATTGTTTATCTTTTACAAAGTTTATATAAAAAAATTTAACAAATAATCTTCAGAAAATAAATTATCAATAATGTGATTGGTTAATATCTCTTAAATCAATGAGGAAAAATAGTTATTGTAATACCCTTGATTAGGTTTGAAATTTGAGGGCTTTCATATGAAATTTTTATAATGGTTTGGTCATTCAAATGTCTTTAATTAGACGTTTTAAGAAAAATATAAATTGTCAAAAAAATTATTTAATTTATAGTTTTATTAATCATACATATTAAATATGGAAAAACTAATAATTTCTATGGTTAACAAAGTATTGCATATAATTTATTTATTATTTAAAAATATGTTATTGTGTATATTTTAAATTAACTAACTATTTTTTAATAGGAATTAGAATTCTTAAAAACGCTAATAAACAACAAAAATATACTATTCTAATATAAAAATATATAAATTACATATATTTAACATCAAATTTAACTTGTCAAAAAAACAGAATTGTTTTATTTTGTTGTTTTTAAATTGAGACACAAAATTAATGATGCAACATAAAATTAACAATAAAAATGATATCAAAGGTCAATACAATTTTTGTCTCAAAACCCCAAGAATGTTAGAATAGAAAATATTAGAGAAAAGTAATTCTTAAATTGTGAAGAAAATTGATTTAAAAAATTGGTACTATTAAATGTTTTAGTAATAGAAAAGTAAAATTATTTACAAATTAGAATCCAACAACTTTCTCATCAAATTACACTCTCAAATAGCTTTCAAAATTGTAAAAATGGTCTAAAATTGAAAAACACTCCACTGAGTTTTGAAGAACCACAAGAATGATTAAATTTTAATTTTAGTAGGAAGAAAACAAGAATGATTAAATTTTAATTTTAGTAGGAAGAAAACAAGAATGATTAAATTTTAATTTTAATAGGAAGAAAATAATATGAGGTGATTTATCTATTGACTCTTTGTTTGTTTCCATTACTATAGTATCTTGACTAGTAAAATTATAACCATAATTTAATGAAAAATATCTTATTTGGTTGCATGTATTTTATTTTCATTTAAAAAAGTTATATGATATATTTTTTTATAATTTAATAATTGTTTAAAAAAAATAAAATACAAATAGAATCTTGTAAACCAAACCACTAACTCTAATTAATTTATGGGTTGATAAGATTAGATGTTTGTCTAAATAATTTGGTTAGATTAGATGGTGTAGGAAGACAATGCAGATTTTTTTGTTATTTATGGAAGTGTACATCTCTAAAATGAAAATATATTAAAAGCCTTTTTTCCCTAATGGTTACATGTACGTCAATGTTTTGCATGAACTAATTTTTTTTACAAGTATATATATTTTGCATATATGTAAGTTAATATTTATATGTTGAAAAGAAAAAGAAAAAATAATGAGCTATATAGATTAATTAGAATTAAATAATAAAAGTGTAACATATCACAATCACTTCAAAATACATTCAAATAGTAAATAAATGGATATTTAGTTAAGACCTTTGTAGTATATATAAAATGAACATTTAGTTATTCTTTGTTTGTTACCATTTTCTAGATAGATGTATTTAAGATCTTTTACTAATTTAATTTACTTGATTTATATGTAATTTGTTTGTTTGTTATTTTTTTCTATATTGATATGTTATTTTTTAATAATATTGTTTGTACCTATTGATATGTAATACATGAACATTTAATTATTCTTTGTTCGTTAGCATTTTGTACATAGATGTATTTAAAACTTATTATTATTCTTCTTTATTATATTTATATGTCATTAATTTGTCTTTTCTTTTTACTATATTTATATGTTATTTTTATTAATATCATTTGTATGTATGTATGTATATACATACATACATACATACATACATACATTTAAGATTTTAGTGTCTTTATATTTAATTTAAATACATCTATCTAAATAAAAAAGAAACATATGAATCTTAAATTCTTATATTTATTTAAGAGCTATTTTATTTTACTTTAAAATGGTTTTATTTAATTATATTGTTTATTTTATTTTTATATAAAAAATTTATATTTAGTGAAGAGTTATTTTATAGTTTCAATTTTTATAAAAATAAATGTAGTCTCTTTAATAGTTTTGTTAACACCTTACCCCACTACACTTCATCTCTTAACATCATTGTAGTTATGCCTCTTAACATAATAATATTTTACTAAATAAAAATCAATCATTTTCTTATTAGTAATGTAGGAAATTTTAACCTAGCCTGAGTCAAGTGAAGCCATAAATAAGAAACATCTTGGTTGATGTGAATAGTCTAAATCTACGAGCATGGTAGTCCAATAGGGGCACAAAGTCTGTGACCACATTGACCTAGTGAGAGTTTGAAGCACTATGTTACTAGCATGGACACCAACAACACTAACATGACATTAGACCTATGGGAATTAAACCTTGGTGGCTACAACAACAATGCCATCATTTAACCATCACATTGTAATTATAAATTTGCACTAGTAATAAGATGTATATAAAAAGATGAAAAATAAAATTATAAAAGAATGTTCACTATTAAAAAATGAAAAGTAAAATTATAAAACAATGCTTACTATTAATAAGTCTACATATAAAGTGAAAATCATAAATTTACTATTACAATTAAGAAAAAATAATAAGTTCCTAAATTCATAATAAAAAATTTCAAGATAATTTTGTTAAAAATATTGATAATAATTTTTACTATTTAGTGTCATAACTTAGCAAGACTTGATCCCTAGTGGGCTCATTCCAAACCTTTCAACTTCACCAATAGACTAGTATCTTGACCAATAAAATTATAAACATTTAAGAGGAAATGGCTAAAATTATAGCCATAATTTAATGAAAAATATCTTATTTGATTGCATGTATTTTATATTCATTTTTAAAAAGCTATATGATATATCTTTTATAATTTAATAATTATTTAAAATAAAGTTAAATACAAATAGAATCTCTTAAATCACTAACTCTAATTAATTTATGGGTTGATAAGATTGGATGTTTGTCTAAATAATTTGATTAGATTAGATGATGTAGGAAGACACTATAGAATTTTGGTTATTTATGGAAGTACGTGTACATCTCCAACATGAATGAAAGTGAATATATTAAAAACTTTTTTTTTCTCATGGTTACATGTATGTCAATGTTTTGCATGAGCTAAATGTTTTACATGTACATATATTTTGCATATATGTAGTTTAATATTTATATTATAAATAAATAAATAATAATGAGTTATATAGATTAATTATAATTAAATAATAAAATTGTAACATGACACAATCAATTCAAAATACATTCAAATAGTAAAATGAATGGACATTTAATTAAGACCCTTATAGTATATATTAAATAAACATTTAATTATTCTTTGTTTGTTACCATTTTTTAGATGGAAGTATTTAAGATCTCTTACTAATTTAATCTACTTGATTTATATGTTATTTGTTTGTTTGTCATTTATTTTCTATATTGATATGTTATTTTTTAATAATACCATTTGTAGCTATTGATATGTAATACATGGATATTTAATTATTCTTTGTTTGTTAGCATTTTGTATATATATGTTTTTAAAATTTATTATTAATCTTTTTTACTATATTTATATGTCCTTAATTTGTTTTATTTTACTATATTTATATGTTATTTTTCATTAATATCATTTGTGGGTATTAATATATATTTTAAGATTTTGATGTCATTATATTTGAAAAATACATCTGTCTCAAAAAAAGAAACATATAAATCTTAAATTGTTATATTTATTTAATAAGAGTTATTTTATTTTACTTCAAAATTATTTTATTTAATTATATTGTTTATTTTAATTTTATTTAAAAATTTATATTTAGTGAAGAATTATTTTATAGTTTCAATTTTTACAAAAATAAACATAGCCTGTTTAATAGTTTTGTGAACACCTCACCGCATTATACTTCATCCCTTGACATCATTGTAGTTATGCCTCTTAGCATAATAATATTTTACTAAATAAAAATCAATCAATTTTTTATTAGTAATGTAGGAAATTTTAGCCTAGCCTGAGCCAAGTGAAGCCACAAATAGAGAAAGCCATCTCTAACATGAACACATCACATTCATGCGAATAGTCCAAATCCACAAGCATAGTAGTCCAATACGAGCATAAGACCCCACAAGCATAGTAGTCTAATAGGGGCACAAATGAGGATTTGGAGCACTAAGTTACTGGCATGAACACCAACATGAATGTCCAAAATATCTACAAGCACAGTGGATTAGTGGAGGCACAATTCTTGCAATCATAATGGCCCAATGAGGATTTAAACCTTGATGGCTACAAGAAAAATGTCATGATTTAACCATCACACTATACCACAAACACAAAATTTATTAGTTTATTAAATATATGTATGTATTATTTATATATCTAATTATGTTGGCTATATTTTTATTTTTTAAAAATATATATCAATTGTATTTTAGTTTTTTATGTACATAGTCATTACATAACTCTTAGTGCCATGCTACCATTGTAGACTACCTCTCAACATAACTAAATGTGTTCTTAAATGAGATAATTATGAATAGTATGAAATGTGTTGTTGAAGATGTCAAAAGTTGATTCATCAATATACTAAAAATTAAGACATGTCACTTGAAAATTTGTAAATTATTATTCTTCATGTTGGTTCAACTCCACACTTATAAAAATGATCTTCACATTATAGAATTGATTTGTTTCTTGGAATTGAATATTGACTCATATAAGTTCAAACTTATAATAAAATAATGATTGTAGCAAATGCGCCTCAACTTGTTGTCACATGGTTGAAGTCTAGTGGTGTCTATAGGTCCATTATTTGGGGGTTTGTTACATAAAAAAATATTCTCCTTTAATTAATCCCCTAGGATAACCAATTCAAGCACTTTAAACAATAATTGAAGATAATAAGTAAGCATGCTTAGGTGTTGTATGTTAATGTATAGTCTAATAATGTTTTTGTAGATGTGTTGAAAATGGAGGTAATTATGTAGCTTTAAAACTTTTAAAACTATTATATTGTACAAGATCTAAATAAGTGCTCTTTTTTATGATTTCTTTGTGGATGATTATTTTTTTAGATTCATTTTACCATTTGTAGAAGTAGGAAAAAGATTGTAAAAGAATAAGACCAGAAGATAGAAGTGACAACATATACTGTGGAGAAACCCTTTCTGGAAAAAATCTCACCACCATAATCAATAGTTCTTGTATTATTTAACCTTAGAACAAGATTACAATAATTCTTTATCAATCCTTGCTTGAGATGCTTCTTTTGCCTTCAACAATTCTTCTTCACAACCTGCAATAAAATCTAATCAACTCTCTTCAACTTGCTACAATATATAGACAATAATGAGCCTTGTAAACTCCAAAGAGTAAATACAATTACAAAGGATAATGCTTATCTCACAAAAACCATGCCTATTCTTTGCAAGTAGAGTTCTACTGTGAAGAACAATGTCAAAACAAGTGCTTCATCCATTTGGGTGTCCCAAAATGAAGTCATAACTCAACCTTGATTCCAAAGATATCTTCTAAGCTTATCCTCAAAGTTGGCGCCCAAGAATTGGCCCACTTAATTCAACCTTCTAAAATATCATATCATGCAAAAGTGTTAACTCCAAGAAGCCAACTTGGGTGCCCAAAGTGGGTCCAAGTCAATCTTTGTTAACTGAAACATATCTCTCCATCATTCATGCAAGAATGATCATCCCCTGTTAACTGAAAGTAGTCACCTATTATCTGTCATGCAACTCAAGTCATTAGTCATGCATTTCAAGTCAACTAAAGTTAACTAGCATTCAACTGAAACTAACTGAAAATAATTGAACCATAACTAAACTGAACTGAACTGAATTGAATTGAACTAAACTGAACTAAACTGATACTGAACTAAACCAAACCAAATTGAACTAATCTGAACTGAACTAAACTAAACTTCATGCATGTAAACATCAATCCTTAATTCTAGGATATTTACATGCATTACAAAAGTGTTCTCTTTCTCCAAACAATTAACTTACGGTGGGTTCCACCTTTCATGTGGGTGCCCAATGTGCTCCTATTATTTAGGAACTCATCTTGGATGCCCTCACATGTTCCTATCATTTAGAATTAATTACAAATGTCAATTAACATGATTATTTCATTCAAAATTAATCTCTTTCTAATCCTAGTGTTGGGGAACACTTTCCAAGGACTTTGAAGATGCATGAAATAATGTTTAGCATTGCAATTAAATGGCATCCTATTCCCAACATTCCCCCACTTGACATTATACATTGCAATTATTCTAAACAAGGAATCATTATTATAAACAAGTACAAGACTCAAGGCCAATGGCCTTCTTGCACCAAGAGAACTTATCTGTAGGAACTAGTTTCATAAGATAATTTGCAACATTAATTAAAGTGTCAACTTTCTCAATTAATACCTTCCCACTCTCAATCATTTCTTACACAAAGTGATACTGTACATCAACATTCTTAGTAGGAGCATGATACATAGGACTTTTGGCTAAACAAATAACACTTTGACTATCACATTCAAGTCTAACTTGCTTGCAATTAAAACCAATACCTTTCCCAAGTCTTTGTAACCAAATTGCCTATTTGGAGGCATGTACAACCACCGAGTGTGTTGAACTCATGTCCAACCAAGGTGTAGGCTCCTCGGTCTTTACTATTGAAAATAACTTTTCTTACAAGTAACCATTCCAACATATATTTCTTACCATAAGAGAACTCAAGCCTCACCTATTTCTCCAATTATTGATGAGGACCTATAACCAACCAATCCATGCCAAACTCCAAATGCAACATAGCACTATCATGAATTAATCAAACAAATGATTAATGTACCCAATACTTAAGAGAACTATATAATATCAATGTCAAATCTCCAATCATGGGGTGATCCCACAATAGTGGTTTACAATTTTTGGCCAAACTAGACACTGGAATTATTTTTTTAAACTAAATCTTCACATTCGGGAACCTATAGCGGCTAAACCATGAAGAATTTGAGGATGATGAAAACTATAGTATTGTCACATATTGTCTGTAGATTCTAAAAATATTTTTTTCAAAATTTTTGGAATCATATTGCACTTCTTTTTCCATCTCCCATGAAAACTAGTTTTTTTCAAAAAATAACATTTTTAAAAAGTGACGCACATCGTATAATGCATAATTTTTTTTCCATGAAGGATAAAATTCTAATTCTTTTGAATTTAGATTTGTAACTCTGATATCTAGTGCTTCCACTTGGTTAGACAGTTTTTTATTGAATATTTTTTCTTTAATCAAGTTTCAAAGTCAAACCAATTACAATTCAGACATAGCGTGACTGTATAACGCATAAATTTTTTTGTATATATCAAATTCAATTTTATTTTTTATGTTGGATCAAGGACTTCAATATCTGGTGCACTCATATTTTTCAATTTTTTTTTAATAATCTACTATTTTTCCACATGTGCAGAACAAAGACCTTCATTTTTGATGAAAAACCTATGCTTAATAAAACTAAAAAAACAAATACATAATGAAACCAAAACATATCAAAATTATATTCGTTGGATAGCTCGTTCTGAGGACTACCTGAATCAAGTTGGGTTTGTGAAGATTCCTCCATTTTCATCCTCAACCCGAGCTCGGAAGTGCCAAAATTCAAGTTTTTTTTGTGTCTCAGAGAGGGGAAGAGGAATAAAGGGGGTTTGAACAGACCCCTAGGGGTTCGAGTGAACCTCCCTTCTATAAGCGGTTTTGATGGATTTTTTGGTGAGAAAGTATTAGGAGGGTTTGCTTGAACCTAGGTTCTAGCAAACCCCTAATGGGTTTGGTCAAACTAATAGGTTCGTACAAACCCCTAAATTCAAAATTTTTTTCCATGCATTCATTTTTTGTGTGTTTCCTTCCTCACTTCAATTGTAAACCACTATTGTGGCTTCACCCCATGAATCAGGAACATAAACATGACAACATGATCTAACCATCTCTTACTAGGAGATCACATGCACCATAACATATATACATTCTAGTCTCAAGAGAACAAGTACCATGCCAAACTCTAAATGCATATCAAGAGTAAACCATGACATAATAGCAACCACTCTAAACCAAGAAAAATCCATATCCCCAATCACATGAAGATAACCTTATGAATGATTCATCCTCGTCACTGCCAACAACTCCCACTGGACACCATCCTCCTCATGAGGATCACTCTTTAACATCAAACAAAGAGTCATAATTAACATTTTTACATGAAATGATCAATGCATGATTATCGTCATCTGAGGATTCCTCTATAGAAGAATCATAACTCTTTTTCTTGTTCTTACAATCCTTATTCACATGTCCCAGTTTACCACAGTTCCAACACTTTACTCTGTCCTTCTGACTTACCCTTCCCTTCCTTATCTCCCTTAGGTTCCTTTTTCTCAAGCCTACCTTTTACAAATAAGGCATCTTGGATTTCCATTTTAGACTTCCTCCTCATCTCCTCTGATAGGAGAGTAGGAATTATATTATCCATCTTCAAATATGCACCACTACCACTAATAGCAACAATTAAATTTTCCCAAGATTTTGGTAGAGAACAAAGTAACAAAATGCATTTATCTTCATCTTCTAGCTTTACATCTATAAATGCTAACTGGCTTAGAATCAAATTAAAAGCATTCAAATTATTTGCAATGGAATCACCATCTTTCATCTTTAAAGAATACAACTACCTTTTCAAATACAACTTATTAGTAAGACTTTTGGTTTGATAGATATCACCTATTCTCTTCCACAACTTATTTGCGGTAGTTTCATTTGAAACATTCAAGAGAACAACATCAGCAAGACATAATCTTATGGTCCCTCTTTCCTTCTTATCAATCTTAGCCCAATCCTCATCTAACATCATTATAGGTGAATTTTTCTCATTACCAACAGCTAACCATTGATCTCTCTCTTCAAGGAGATCCTCCATTTTTAGTTTCCACATCTCATAATTAGATCCATTGAATCTTTCAATATCTAAACGAGAATTAAAACTCATTGTAAGAAACATATTTTCCAAAATCAGCAATAACACAATAGTAAAAGCTCCCACTACAGCCAAAAAACCTTCAAACTTTTAAGAGAAAGGTGCCCCAAACTCTACCCAACTGTTAGCTCTGGTACCAAATGTTGAAAATGGAGAAAATTATGTAGCTTTAAAACTTGTAAAACTATTATACTGTAGATCTAAATAAGTGTTCTTTGTTACAATTTCTTTGTGTATGATTATTTGTTTAGATTCATTTTACCATTTGTAGAAGTAGACAAAAAATTGTAGAAGAATAAGACCAAAAGATAGAAGTGACACAACATATACCATGGAGAAACCCTTTAAGGAAAAAACTCCACCACCAGAATCAATAGTGCTTGTATTATTTAACCTTAGAACAAGATTACAATAATTATTTATCAATCCTTGCTTTTAAGATGCTTCTTTTTCCTTAAACAATTCTTCTTCACAACCTGCAATAAAATCTAATCAACTCTCTTCAACTTGATGCAATATATAGACAATAATGAGCCTTGTAAACTCCAAAGAGTTTACAATTACAAAGCACAATGCTTATCTCACAAAACCCACACCTATTCTTTGCAAGTAGAGTTCTACCGTGAAGAACAATGTCAAAAAAAGTGCTTCTTCCATTTGGGTGTCCCAAAATGAAGTCATAACTCAACCTTGATTCTGAAGATATCTTCTAAGTTTATCCTCAAAGTTGGCACCCAAGAATGGGCCCACTTAACTCACCCTTCTAAAATATCTTATCATGCAAAAGTGTTAACTCCAACAAGCCAACTTGGGCGCCCAAAGTGGGTCCAAGTCAATCTCTGTTAATTGAAACATATCTCTCCACCATTCATGCAAAAATGATCATCCCCTGTTAACTGAAAGTAGTCACCTATTATCTGTCATGCATTCCAAGTCAACTGAAGTCAACTAGCATTAAACTAAAACTAACTGAAGATAACTGAACCATAACTGAACTGAACTAAACTGAACTGAACTGAACTGAACTAATATTGAACTTAACTTAACTGAATTGATCCAAACTGAACATACATGTAAACATCAATCCCTAACTTCTAGGATCTTTACATGCATTACAAAAGTGTTATCTTTTTCTCCAAATAGTTAACTTAACTCAAGGTGGGTTCCACCTTTCATGTGGGTGCCCCATGTGCTCCTATTATTTAGGAACTCATCTTGGATTCCCTCACATGTTCCTGTCATTTAGAATTAATTAAAAATGTCAATTAACATGATTATTTTATTCAAAATTAATCTCTTTCTAATCCTAGTGTTGGAGAACACTTTCCAAGGACTTAGGAGATGCATGAAATAATGTTTAGGATTGCAATTAAATGGCATCCTATTCCCAACAAGATGTGCCACAAATGCTCTATGATAATGCTCTCAATGGTTCTTTGATAATTTCACAAATAATAATGCATGTCCTTAAATACAACAAAATAACACGCAAGTCTAGATACAATTGTGTTGTAGGCTGGCTTACAATGGCTAGTGAAATAGTTGATGAGCGTTTAAATTTAAATTTTCAAACATAAAAGTTCAAGGTTCATATTTGCATGCGTAGAAGTGGAATATGTCAATTTTACACTAGTGGCTTTGATCTATGATGGTTTATGGAAAATATAGGGATCATAACCAATTTTGGGAGATGAATTATGATGAAATTATGTTGGGATAAGGTCATGAACTAAATTTCACACGATAATATGCCACTTGTAAACTTTTTAATGCATAAAGGAGACTTTTATCAAAGTTGGCCTAAAATATATGGGCAAAGGGAATAAGTATGCAATTTTTACCATTACATTTCCCCCCCCCCCCAACTTTGATGTGCATGACAATTAATATGAGGATGCATGTCACTTAAAATAATTAGTCAACATTGAAAGTAATTTTTTACAAAAAATCCAAGGATATAAACATGAATGATGATTTTTGTACTCTCCTCATAATGAGTGCTCTATTAAAAAAAAAAAAAAAAAAAAACATGTAATGAGTAGCATTCATCATATATTTCAAATAAGAAATAATTATGTTACTTTCTTGAAAAGAATGTTTAAAAATAATAAAAGGAAAAAGAAAAAAATTAGGATATATTTTTCCAAAGTGTAATTTAGTAGGGCCCTAACTAAGAAAGAAATGATCTAATTAAGTAGAGGATTTTGATAATGTAGGAAGAGTGATAAAGGTCCCTCTAAAATGAAAGTTATTATGAGCCTATTTCTATAAAAAAATAATTCACAAAAGTAACATTAGTTGCATCTATGTCCATTTTCAATTGGCTACATATAAAGAATGCAATTAATTGAAAGTAAAGAGAAAAAATATATGATCATGATAAAGCATGTAAAATTAGTAAAAGGTATCACATGATAAACATGTAATAACATAGTTAAGATGCCATAATTCAAAAGCATATGTAATGAGGGAATTTAATGTTCCTAAGATGTCATAATTCAAAAGCACATGTAATGAGGGTATTTAATGTTCCTCCAATAAAGGCAATAATAGCCATATATTCTAGATAAGGATCATGGATATGCATAGGTAAGATGTAAAATGCATGAGCATGATAAGGATCATAACATTCAGGCATATGATTTAGGATAAACATGATATATTGGGCATGTGCATGGAAATGAAGGATCAAAAGGGGGTCAAAAGTGGCCACTTTTCTTTTAAATATTTAAAAAATGATCTTGGATGAGAAATTGAAGATATCCGCACTCAAAATTTGAAGATACAACAAGAAAAAGAGTCATAGTGCTCATAATCTACTTTCTAAACTAATAATTTAAAAAAAAAAAAAAGTGGAGATTAAGAGTTTGAAATAGGGGGAGCACACAAAGTGCTCTTATTTTTGTTAGAAAAATATAAAAAGTGTTTAACGTGTGTTTCCACTAAAAAATTTGACTTTTTAAAGTATTTCAAAAGGGTATGTGGAGGATCATGATGGACCAAAAAGTGGCAATATGATGGGTATGTGGCTGACAACTATTTTTTTACACAAAATTGATGAAACGAAAAGGGTTTTAAAAGGAGATTCTCAGCTTTCCACCGATATAAATTATGCTTTAATTTGGATTTAATAAGTAATTATTATTCATTTTCTATTCAAATTACGACTAAATTCCTAATTGATAGGCTGATTGAAAAACATCTATATATTTCAAATGGTATCACATTTTTTGAATCCAAAACACGTGTCACATTCTATGCTTCGCATACTATAGGATTAAAAAAAGAAAAATTGAATTTCACGAAGTTTTGACTAAGTTAAGGTGGCCGACATACGAGTTTTTATATTTTTTAAAAAGTTATAATAAAAAAAAATTAATTATTTACTTGGAAAAAATTACAAAAAATATGCATAACATCGAGGCATGAGTCTTCTACTTATATCTAAAATCTTATAAAAACATATTATCATTTTATTGTGGTTAGGGTGGCATAAACCTACTTCTTATTTTTCCCCGAAATTTAAGTACCAATGCATTGAAATTTTAAATTTTCACCAAATAGATTTTTTTTAAACATACCTAGTAGTTTAGAAACTACATTCAATTTGCTACAGATTCTATTCTTACACATTTTGAAATAATATAGATAACTTATTCAAATTTTTACATCAAGTTTTTTTTTTTATTCAAGGGGTAAACGCTTTTGACCGGAGCTATGAACCGGATACAACCATTCAACAATACCACCCCAATGGGGTTTGAACCTTGGTGGCAAGAACAACAATGGCACCTATAAACCATCACACCATGCCAATACCGGCAAATTTTTACATCAAATTGCCAACTCTGATTTTTCTTCATTTTTTGCCACTTAAGGGCCTTTTTTTCCATGATGATCCTGCACATACCCAAAAATCACTTCAATGGAAAATTAGCTAGCATCATGTAGTTTATGTCTATTTTTTATTTTTTAATCAAATATATGATCTTTTATTAATGTTCAAAGTGAAAAAATCTTCAAAAATAAAAAATTGAGCATACTCCCCCTTAATATTTTTGAAAACTAATCAATTTTTTTTTTTGAATGTGTATATAATAGAGTGTAGATTGTTAAAATGTAATTATCTCAAATTTAGATGAATGGATAAAAAATGACACTAAAAAGACTATACATAGGTTTTTAGCAAAATAAGAAGATATTGACAAAAAAATTCAAGTCAAAACCTTAATGTATTAGAAATGTAGAAAAAATATGTGGTTATAAAGTTAAGAGAGAGCTTGATGTTATTGTGACATTTTTTCATATTAACATTGAAAGACATGCTAACCTAATGGAGAGAACACTCAATATTTAGGTGTTTTTCTATATTTTGTAGAAAACATGCCTTTAGTCTTTGAAAATGAAGTCCAACCCTTTAGGTTGGATGCCCAAAAAGATCCAACTCTAAGGGTTAGAAATATATGTATGAAAAAAGACAATATGGGTATATTTATTTGCAAGTAAAACATAATAATTTATGGTGAAAAATCATGCACATCCCACAGGTTTGGACCCACATGCTTTGTTTTACATATAATACTTTTTTATAATTTTTAGGAATTACAATCATCGTTTGATAAATAGATCGCCTCTTTCTTCTTGCATTGACATAGATGATTAAAATTGTATGATTTTAAATTGGATTTGATACTTTGAATGATTATTTTCATATTTTTAAAGAGCTTGAATGAGTGTTTTCATGTTTTATCATTCATTTAAATACTTTTAATTAATTATAACTAGTTGTATTAAAGTGATATATTTAATACAACATCATATAAAGAAAATTGATCAAAAAAACTCAAACATTGAAGGAATGTGAAGCATAGAATAAATGGGACAACTTTGCACAATTAAGAAATTAAATCTTGGAGTTGAAAGTACCTCCTCTTTTTCATCTCAATTTGATATTTGATAGTTTTATAGTTTATGAAATTGCTTTGATAAGAAGTCTAGTTCAAGCTTGGAAGATATTTTCTTGGTACCATGCCCATATGACCTTAAATTATGAGTGCTTAAATCCTTTATCTATGCCTAATAATGTTCTCTTTCTTTTCCAATTCTCATATTATAGCCCCACAAACATCATTCACACCTTATGTTATAATTGATTATCTACTACTTATAGCTAGTGGGTAAATAAGTCAAAAGCACACACTTTTTTCTCAAATGGATAGTGTTATCACCATGCTTATTCTTCACTAATGATATGTTCCCATGATTATAGTAATCCCTTGTTATATCAATTAGTTTCCCTACAAACACCAGCTCTCTTATATCCACTTGCTTTACATTATTTGTTAGAGATGCATGCCAATTTTATGATGGTAGATCATAGTGGGAAATCATTTCCCATAACTTCTTTCATGCTCATTTTTAGGATACCTTACCCCTTCAGCCAAGTTAACTCTAACCTACACCATTCGACAACCTATCACTTGCATCCTCTTCCTCACCATAGATTTTAATAAAACATGATGAGTATAGGACATGTGATGTGAATGAATTATGTTTCGAGGAACCTACCATGATGTATCATTTTCCATATCCATTAGAGGATGACATGTAAATAGTTAGTTCTATGTGTTCATAAATATAATTACTATTCAACATCCACCTCATTCTTTTATTCCTACCATCACACGCATTTTACCCATTTAATATCACATAGCCCAAATTTTCACACCTTCTTTTATATTATACCACCTTCCTCCATATTTGATTATCTACACATATCCTTACAAGAAATATTTTCTTTCACTCATTATTGACAAAATATCTCCTCCTTTAGTACTACACACCTCATGTACCCATGCCATATCCTATATTCAAACCCTATACACCTCCTAATTCACCCCATATTCCATTATGAGCCCTTATAATCACATCTCATTAACCAATAATAGTTCATCCCATATTTTGTCATCTCATCTTGGCCCATCCCATTAATCTCTACTAGTCCATCCTATGATCCATTATCCCTCTTGGTCTTGTCATATTAACTTATTAGATAATTCACCTTATGTTTCTTTTTTCCCTTCTAATCCCATCCCATTAACATCTAATATAGTTCACGCTATGTTGCATGATCCCCTCCTGACCCATCCCACTAATCTCTACTAGTCTATCATATGTTCAATTATGTCATTCTATTCCTATCCCATTATACCCTCTCTTATTTCACCCTATGTTCCATTATCCCCTCTTATTCTTGCCCATTTATCCCTTCTATGCTATACCACCTCCCTTCACATTTCATGCTATATACATACCCTTACAAGAAACCATCTTTTCCACTCATAATTATTGACCAACTCTCTTCTACATTACTTCTATGCACCTCAAGTATCCACTTCACATTCTATAGTCAAACTCTAGATACCTCCTAATTCACTGTATGTTCCATTATTCCTTCTTAATCCTATCCCATCAATCTCTAATAGTTCACCCTATATTTCATTATCCCATCCTAGCCTATCCTATTAATATATATACTAGTCCATCATATGTTTCATTATCCCCTGTTTGTCTTATCCCATTATCTTCTCCTAATTCACCCCATGTTCCTTTATTCCCTCCTAATCCCATCCCATTAATGTCTAATAGTTCACCCTATGTTCCATGATTGCCTCTTGGCCCATACCACTACTCTCTACTAGTTCATTCTATGCTCCATTACCCCTTCTATTCCCATCCCATTATACCCTCTATTATTTTACCCTATATTCCATTATCCCCTCTTTGTCTCAGCCCTTTATCTCTTCTATTTTATACGACCTCCCTCCATATTTCATCCTATATACATACCCTTATAAGAAACCTATCCTTCCACTCATCACTGACCAACTCTCTTCTCCATTACTATTACAAACCTCAAGTTCCCACTTTATGTCCTATAGTCAAAAGCTAGACACCTAATTCACCCTATATTCATTTTTTCCCTCCTAATCCCATCCCATTATCGCCTCCTAGTGTCATTCCATTATACACTCCTCATTCACCCTATTCCCATATACCCTCCTAATCTTGTCCTTATTCACCCTTTGAGCCATTATATCATCCTAGGTAACCTTATCATCTATTTCCCCATCCTTAATCCAATTTTATCATGAAATCATAATTATCTATTTTTTCCATTATCTCTTTGCACCCGTATATCATCCCCTTAGTATAATTTATCATATTACCCTATTCCACTCTCTTCCTTATCTATCCTTCCCTTATGTGTAGTATATCATATTCACCAATATAATATATTAAATTTATATTGATAGAGCATCAAGTGATCCTAATATCTATTTATTATGTTGAGAATTTTTGTAGAGCATTATGGACTTGGTTAAATTGATCAAAAGGTTGATGATTACACAACATCAATCTCATCTTCCATTATAAGGATAATAACCATTTTCATTTGTAGTATCTAAAATAGTTATTATCCAAATGATTTATGACATTAATTGTTATGGCCCTACTTATTTTTAGGTTGAGAATGTTTACTTATGGATACTATAATTAGGGCATGGCTAGTTATTTTGTATTTGTTATTTTATCATTTATCTCTAATTTTCCTATCAATGATATCTTAAGGATCATAGTCAAGATGATATTGTAAAGATTAAAGGATTTTTTTTTTTTTCCTATACTATCACTTGGACCAAGGTTATCCTCTTCTTGTTTATGAACCCCTATCTTTTTTAACAATAAATTGTCTTTGTTTCCCGAGCTTTGAGTAATGGTTTTAGAGTAAAGGATTAGAATCTTTGGCAACTAACAAAGTTCTCTTTCTTCTTTATGATGTGCTTTATCTTTTTGGAATTTATCTTTCTATTGGTGGTACACTTGTAGGTGTGTTTTTATTGAGAATATTTCCTAGTTCTCATGTTGTGAATGTAGTAGATCTAGTATTCATATACAACTTTGTGGTTGTTAGTTGTGATATTGTGGTGGTATGTTAGTGGTTTTTTATTTTGGATTATATTTTTGTTTTCTTTTGATTTCATTCTTTATCATAATATTATTGGAATAATCTCCATGTATTATTCATCATCCTAGTTATACATGACTTTGTGATATGTAGAATTCAATACCATACCAAGGAAATTTCCAAAGAATCAAACATCAGAGGAGTGTGAAACTAAGAATGTGAAGAAAAGATAATGAATGAGATAAATTTGCTAAAGTAAGAAATTTAACTCCATAGATGAATATATATCATGTTTTCCAATCCAATTGCATCATGAAGTATCTATTCAAGGCATGAAAGATAAGAATCTAGATAAACAACTTGACAACAAATACAAAAAAATTGTAATAAAGAAATTGAATCCTAGAATTGAAGGTATTTCCTCTTTGCCATCTCAATATGATATTGAACAAATTCCTCAAACACTGATTGAATTAAAAAATATTGAAATAATCAATGACTATTTTGTTGGAGAATGCCAAGATACGAAAGCATGAAATAACCTTCCACTAATAAACAACATATAAGAAGAATAAGATATCTCTCATATATAAATGAAGAATGTGTAAAATATACATAGAATGATTGCATATATAGGAATGGTAGAGGAGGTAGGAAGGTAGGACTGAATGACCAACTACTCCTTCAAAGGTGCAACAATTGTGAGCTCACTTGGCAAGTGTGTGAGCAAGTGGAAAGTATGTATGAAATACGCATATCAAATGATGAGGATACATGTATTAGCTACATGAAGTGAGACAAAAGTATGAAATAACCTAATTAAACTTAAGATAAGTGTGAATAGGTCAATACTAGAAAGGTGATATCTTAACTAGTTCGATAATGACTCTATTTACACTAACATCCCCTTTATGTGTAACTCAGGGAGTAATATATGCAATGATCATGAGTTTTGACTGATAGGCCATGTTAAGTACTCATGTATAAATCTATCATAAAGGCAAGAAAATGAGAAACACCAATGGGATCAAAACTCCTCTCCAAAAGAGAAATGATGCAAATACTATGAAAGGTACAAGTGAAGAAGATACGTAATAGATAGATTACTCATCATGACCCTCAAATACTAAATCTCACACAAAGTATAATGAATGTTCCCTCCATAAGAGAGAAATAAAGATAAGGTCTATGTGATACCATAGAAACAGAGAAGTAATAAATTCCAAGAAAGGAAATGCTTCCTTCCAAAAATGATAAAAGAAGAGAAACCACATGGCCTCCCCTCAGAATGTTGCTTTTAGTGTTGGTAGATGCTTGAAATTAGATATTAAAGATGATCCATGATTTTTGAACAACATTTGTCGCCCTTGGGAAGGGGAAAAAACCAAAAATATGTGCAAGATGACTTCCCAATCTTGATAGGAATATGCAAGAAGTAAGATCAATGTATCTGAATTATGCACATGAATCAAAGATTGAGATAATGCCTATGATGTTGTCTTTGAACAAATGATGCTCAAAGATCTCCTACCCAATGCTAACATGTGACAATTCTTGATAAGATGGATTAGGTACCATATAAGATTCATGAATAGGAACTATGGATGTATGGTGACAATTTGGCCAATGAGAATTTGATACTACTATAGATATTAAAATAGATGATGACTGAGTCAAATTAGACTTATGAATATCTACACAATCTATTATGATAAAATATAATATAGGCAAGGAAATATCAAGATCCAAATGTGGAAATGGTGATGCAACTTCATTGAAGTTGACATCAAAGAGGAGATGAATTTCTTCAATAATGTCATCCAAATCTACAATGTAGGACTCTAAAAACAAGGATAATATGTCTATTAGAAATTATTATCCCTTTATTTTTGACTTGTTTATTTTTAAAAATTGTCACATTAAATTATCACCCGATTCATTCATAATTGATGTTCCTATGGTGTCTTTCGGATCATTCATTTTGAACATGCTTTAAGGTTGTTGTTTTGAAAACCCTATTGTTATTTAGTAAAACCATCCCCCAATTTCACAAATCATCAAAATTAAATTGTAATCCTTGAGTCTAATTGGTTAGTATAGGTTGATGATGTCAGTTCAAATATCAAATGTCAAATTGAATATTGGTTTATGTATTATAAGAGAGGGGGACCAACCACACCAAGGCTCCAGGTCACAAAGAGTCGAGAGAGAAGGGCTGCCCTAACTTACCTCAAGCTAATGGATATTTTGGGACAAGAATTGAGAATGAAGAGAAATCTCAAGTTCTTTTGTCACTCTATAGATCTAAAAAATTTATTTGGGGCTAGACGAGGTGATTTTTGGAGTTCAAATTGCACCTCAGATAGCTCTATGTCCAAGGATGGTAGTGCAGGTTTGGGATGACAACATGGTGCATTGGCGTCCATATGACCAAAAAAGTAAAATGCAGTGTACAATACCATAAACCTACTTAACAACCTAGCTAACTAGTTTTAACATAATGAACAAAATTATGAAGTATGAAAAGTAAGTATGTAAATGATAAGATAAGTAGATGAAGACAAGGGTGACTAATATCAACTCACTAAAGCACTAGTTTTCCAATGAGCTCCACACACACGTTCACCTACACACAAGCAAGTGGGGAAAAATGTTGGGTTGTATAGGGGTTTTCCTCAGTCAAACCCCTACTTTGGTGTTTCCACCTCCACGGATAGCCAAAAAAGCCATGAAGTAGAAAATATGATAAAGGAAATAGAAAGGAAAGCACTAAACACTACAAAAGATGCTTCACTACTCTATCAAACCACAAAAGGAAAATGAAGTGTTACCACCTCCACCCAAAGGCTCTCAAGAACAACGAAGGGAGAATGCAAACAACAAGCTTAGAAAAGTCGACATGGTCGCAATGGTGATGAAGGGAGATTCTACAAGACTCTAAGCTCGCAGCTTCTATTGTAGCACCACAAGAACAAAAATGGAATTGATGAAGTAACAAGCTTGCTTGCTGCAATGCTCAATGGAGTTGTGAAAATAGATTGCTAGAATGCTGAAGACATTGTGGAAGATGGAATTAAATTGCTAAAGGGGTGAAGTGATTGTGAAAATGAATGCCTTTCAAGACCAAATTGGAAGAGAACGAGTCATTTTCGGGTTGGTTGGTTGCATAGAGGCATTACAATTCTTCCCCAATGAGGAGTGTAATGTACCTGCAGACTCCAGAGGCAAGTATCTATCAAGGACGACAATGCGCCGCGTAGACGTCCACGCGCCATGCTTGCATCCTTGATGAAAATTCCCCCATTGACACACAAAACACGTGCCAAGTGGATGGAAGGCAGGTGGGTGATGTGGAATTTCACCTTCGGGTTTGATTTCTAAGGCGAGGGTATGCAAAAGGGGAATTTACATAATGGGTGCAAATTTTCTCCTATACATTTTTCCCCCACTTTTGCAAGCATGAGTATCAATGAGTGTTTGGTAAAGTAGATCAAAGAGTTAGAAGTGTATACCTGAACAATTGGTGAAGCAGACTATGATCTGGCATACTTAAAAGCACAGGGCAGGCAAAGGGCTCCACAAGTACTCTCTCCTGAGGAGGTTTGAACAAAAGGACTATGTAGCTCCGTGGAACTACGAAGCTGAACAAAGTACACCGAAGGCCCATAGACCAATGATGAACAAATCCCTTGGGATGCAAATGCTTCACAAGCCCTCAAACTTGCAAAGAAGGTGTTCCCCCAAGTACTCTCTCATGAAGGAAGCCCAGTGTAAGGGGACTCTGCAGAGTTAGACTGGAAAGTGGATTCACAGGCACACTTACAAAGTAACATGTTAACCCACAAATAAAACATGTTAGAAAATGAAAAGCAACTAGGCAAGCAATCAAGCACACTATCACACAGACAGTCAAAGGAAAAATGAAAAGATTTAAAAGGGGTCTCTTGGGAATATTTTAAAAGAAAAGGGGTCCACTCAAGGGATACACTATTTGAAAATGCAAGAATGTTCTTTGCAAATCGAGTCAATCATCAAGGAATCATTTCAAAAGATGTTCACTTCATCAAGGAATTCAAAAGGAAGAAAATGTCCCCTCACGAGAGGAAGGTTGAGGCTTCTCTTGTAGGAAGAGTTGCTCCCACTTCAAAGGAAAGTTCTTCAAGTTCTTTCTTTGGGAACCCATGACAAAGGAAACACATTTTGCTAGGGGTCCTTGTTGAGAATGCAATTTTTGAAAAAGGTTGCAAGATTTTTTTAGAAAGGATTTGTTGGCTACAAACACAATTTTTGAAAATAAAAGTATCATGAAAGTGATGTTGTCACACAAATGAGGGACAACCCAAGCAAAGAAGAGAGAAAGATAACAAAACTATAAAAAGAGACAATAACATTATGAACAAAGGGCACAAGGGCGATCTAATATTTTGGGGTCAAAGTTGCTCATAAATATATATATATATATAGTATAATAATAGTATATAGATGAACTGTCATCAACCCCCTACTATATCAAACCATATGAATAATGCACGAGAAGACAATAAAAATAAAAAATTGGGTCAACATGGAAGGGAAGCCTAAATGCCCCTAACACTTTGCATCGTCCCTAACTTGTCAAAAATTAATACACATAACAAAAGAAGAATGATGCCACAAATAGAGGAAATTTTACAACACAACCACTCCTATATCCAAACACCTACAAAGGTGACAAGGGTCATCCAAGAACACATAACACAAGCATGGGGAACACAAACCTAATCTAAAGGTAAAGAAGAGGCACTCCCCTAACACTCATTGACCAAGAGGTCACTTGCTTCCCAATCTAAATCATTATATGGGGAAGATAGACGAGCCTACAACGGTGGAATGTTAAGGGGAGAACCCTTTGATCCTCCCGCAACAAGAGCCAAGGAAGGAGATTCTTTGAGGTCTCCGCCACTCGGTTCTTGTGGAGAAAAGGTCAGCGATTTCATGAAGATTGCTAATAGGACCGGGACCTCGTCTAAAGAGCTAAACATGCATTTCACAGGAGGGCCATGTGTTACCTCAATAGGTGAGGGAGGTGGTACCTAAGGTTCACGGCTAGGCTCACCAAGTGACTTGGGAGCAATGAAAAACTCAGGGGATGTTGGAGCTTCTTCCGTCACAAGGACGACACATGCTAACACAAAACAACCCTTTAAAGAGGGTAGACTCCTCTTATGCCCCCATCGCTAGAAGGGACAACCTCCACCTTTTGTTTCACCAAAGGGTGTGAGACCCCCACAGACGAGGTAGAAGGCATTGAGGAGGAGAAACCACAATGAACACCAACGAAGTATTCAACATTTCCAAGAGCTTTGAGAATGGAGGGATGTCCATAAGGGACATCAAGAGAGGAAACTCGATAGAAGGAGCAATAAACACTTGCACCATTTTAGGGTTAGGCATGTTCATGCTCACAGTAGGAGCTAGAAGAAGAACTAAATTTGATTTAACCGAGGCAGAGGGGATGGGAGAGGAGGAGATAGTAGGAGGCCTTGAAATAGGGGTGGTTGGCTCCCCTTCCTTCCTCTGCAAAGTGACTTGCTTAGTCACCAAATCCTTTCGCTGATGCTTGTGTTTGCGCTCAAGGAATTTTCTACGACTTCAAGAGCTAGAGACTGGAGGCTTAGATGGAACAAAAGGCTCTTGATTAGCCATAGGAGTCTCCATCATGGTCGTTTCTAGTGGAGGGAGAGACTCCTGGACTAGAGTAGGAGGAAGAGACTGAGAAGAGGTTGAAATAACAATGGGGGGAGTTGGCTCTAGCACATCAGTGGCGGGCCTCTTCCCATTCATTTCCTTGGGGTTAGGAGTGGTAGGAGGCCACAGAGGCTGAGACATAGAGGGGTGAAGCCACAATAGTGGTTTACAATTTGATGGAGGAAGGAAAACTAAGAAAAATGGCCCCATGGCAAAAAAATTGTTTTAGGGGTTCAATGAACCTACAAGTTCGACCGAACCTAAAGGGGTTCGACCGAACTAGGGTTCGAGAACCATCAATCACGGGCCCACATTTCCCACCAAAAAAAAAGGGAAAATGCATAGGGTTCGAATGAACCACGGTTCAAATGAACCCTGGTTCGCTAGAACCCCCTGGTTCGCTAGAACCCCCTGGTTCTAGCGAACCCCCCTTTTCCCTAATTTTTGACTTTGTTCACACAAAAACCTAATTTTTTATGCTTTGATGCTCAGGTTGAGGATGAAAATGGGGGAATCTTCACAAACCCAATTGGAGTAAGGTAGTCCTCAAAATGAGCTATCCAATGAATATAATTTTAATATGTTTTGGTTTTATTATGTATTTGTTTTTTTAGTTTTATTAAACATAGGTTTTTCGTCGAAAATGAAGGTCTCTATTCTGCACATGTGAAAAAATAGTAGATTATCAAAAAAAAATTGAAAAATATGAGTGCACGATATTGAAGTCCTTGATCCAACAAAAAAAAATTGAATTTCGATATACAAAAAAAGTTACGCGTTATACGGTCACACTATGTCTGAATTGTCATTGGTTTGACTTTGAAACTTGATTAAAGAAAAAATATTCAATAAAAAACTATCTAACCAAGTGCAAGCACTAGATATCAGAGTTACAAATCTAAATTCAAAAGAATTAGAATTTTATCCTTCATGGAAAAAAGTTATGTGTTATACGGTGTGCGTCACTTTTTAAAATGTTTTTTGAAAAAAAACTAGTTTTTGTGGGAGATGAAAAAAGAAGTGCAATTTGATTCCAAAAATTTTGAAAAAAATATTTTTAGAATCTACAGACAAAATGTGATGAGACTCTAGTTTGCATCATCTTCAAATTCCTCACGGTTTAGCTGCTATAGGTGTCTGAATGTGAGGATTTAGTTAAAAATAAAAATCCCAATGTCCAGTTTGGCCAAAAATTGTAAACCACTATTATGGGATCACCCAGAGGATCCCCTAAAGTGACCCTTCCCTCTACCATATCGAATGGGCCTAGGCACCATGGGAAAAATGGGAAGTTTGAATGCAGGACACTTGGGCTTTCGCCAAGTGGGCACCATAAGGTTCTCCCACAAATGCGGAGCAAAATTTGATGACACCATAGTAGGACAAGAGGAAGGGACATGCTAGACAGCGGAAGAGGAACCTCGAGAACGCTTCTCTTCTTCCCTTCTTTGGGCCATGGTGGCATCATTGCTAGCTTTCAAACAATCCCTACGTGAGATGGCATAAGGAGATGGAGGGTACCTCACCTTAGGTGTTAAGCGCCCTTTCTTGTACTTCTCATAGGTCTGGTACAAGAGGTCTATCCTAGGCTGAAGCAAACCAACAGGTGCAAGCCAAAAGTGGTCTAGAGAATAACTTCCACGTGCAACTAGTGGTTTATAACCGATGTCATGGAGTATGTGCATTGAACCCTCATGGATAAATTTCAAACACTAATGCATGACCAAGGGAACTGCATTCATAGTGACCAACCAAGGGATGCCCAGTTTCAACTTGAAGAATTCAGACCTCGGGATTATGTCAAAAAGTAAGTTTACTGACTGAGGTCCAACAAGGACTGACAAGGTGATGCTACCCAGGGGAGGCATGGAAAGTCTATTATGTGTGTGGATGGTACTTTCAAGTGTGTCATACCCATCTTTGTGCAAGAAATTGATCAACATAATCTCCTCAGTTATGATATTCACCCGACACGTCGGGTCAACAAGAACACTTGTTATAGTGTTTCCGTTGATTCATGTAGGGATGTAAAAAGAAGATGGCTCTCTATTATAACCCATTGACATGTCCTGCAAGGTGAAAGTTACATCGGGAGAACTACTCACATGTTGTGCGGAAGGGATAGGCAGATGCATAGAGGAAGCCATCACATACACTAAACAACACTTTCATAGAGCCCCCAAAGGTTTACAATTGGACAGTGACCCAACTAAGGCTTTATTCCACAATGCTTACAAAACCTTCCAACTATGCCTACTAGGGGTCGTAGGTTGGGTTGTAAGGAAAAATGCCTCACAACACTCACACCTACAACGCTCCTAGGATACGAAGAAAGGATCTTTTAGCACCACTAAACAAAACCAAAATGGTTCACGTTGGGTTCACCAAAAATTTAAGAGAAGGGGACCAACCACACCAAGGCTCCAAGGCATCAATTGCACTTTCAAACCCTTCTTCATAGTTAAAAGTCGCATCCCCTCGCCTAAAGACCCCCAAGATCATTTCCTCAAATTAGGTGTCTATAAAGTGTTGTGTTCTTGTGGCGTTCCTTATATAGGCGTAATAGGTTGTTCCATCAACGCAAGAATCAAGGAGCGTTGTGCTGACATAAGACATGATCAGATCTCAAAATATTCTCTTGTTGAACACTCCACTAAGACAAAACATCACATTGCCTTAGAAAACCTCTATCTTGTTCAATGAAGACAATTTCTTTAAGAGGAAACTCAAAGAGGCCATTGAAATCCATAATCATCCCTACAACCTAAATTGTGATGGGGGTTGGTCTTTAAGTTTCTCGTGGAAACCCCTCCTAAATAGCCTCTAGGATCTCTCCTCTTTTCTCGCTCTTCCCCCTTGGTTTTGTCTTCTTTTTCCCTCAGCTCCTGTTCTCCTTTCTTGCTCCTTTCATTTTCTCCATCCTTTCCCTTTCCTTTCCCTCTCTCTCCCTCTACTCTTCTTCTTCATTTGTGTGCTTTTTTTATCTTTTCTTCGTTGTTGTCTTTTATTTCTATCTTTTTGTCTCTTGATGTTCAATTATTTTAAATTTTAATTGCTACGTTATCCTCTTCTTATCTTCATCTTTTTTGTTCTTTTCTTTTTCTTTATTCTTTATTTTCATCTTTGATTTTTTTGAAATTCAATTTCTTTTTAATCTTTATTTGATCTTTATTTTGGTCTTCTTTTTTAATCGTCATGTTGTTTAACTCCTTTAGTTTTGGTTCTTTCTCTTCACTCTTAATTTCCTTGTTGCTTCTTGGATTCTCTTTTCTCTTCTCTCTTTTTATATCTTTGTTTCCTTGTTTCATTTTATCATTCATTTTCCTCTTGCATTTTATAATTTTTGGTTAAATTTGGTTTTAGTTCTTTGCTTTTTATAAATCTATTTTTATTTATTATTTGATCTCTTCTCTTTTGTTTGATTTATTTTTCTCTTTCCTTTGTTATTTTATGTTTAGTTTAATTTCTCTTTTCCTCTTATAAGTTGTGCCTCGCATTTTATTCTTTTGCTTTTATGTTTTTATTGTGTTTCATTGTTTTTTTCTGCTTTATTTGGTTCTTTTCTCTTTTCTTTTCTTTTCTTTTTCTTTCTTCCTTATTTAGTTCATCCTCTTTGTTTCCTTATTTTATTTTGTCCTCTTTCTTATCCTTTTTGCTTTTTATTAGTGGTTTTTAATTTCTTTTGGTTGATTTCCATTTTTTCTTGGGTTTTTATTTTTTGATTGGTTTATATTATTCTTGGCATTTCACTCTTACTTTTTCTTTTGCTTAATTTGCAATGTTGTTTTTGTCATATTTGACTTTTCCTCTCTCATCTCTTTTCCTTAATGTCTGACTTCTTCCCCCCAATTTTTTGGGGTTATTTGCCTCCCCTCACTCCCATCTCTCTCCTATTTCTACCCAAGTCTGCTATTTTATTTTCATTTCTCTCTCTTTTTGCTTAACATTATCATCTTGATGATGGATCATGGAGTATGATCCAAAATTCTCTCTTTCTACTTATCATTATCATCTTGATGATGGATCATGGAGTATGATCCGAAACATTGATGTAAAAACTTGCACATAGCTAAAATTTATAATCTAGTTGTTTGAAATAAAATCATTTTTTGGGGTTTTGATCATCATTGTTTTTTTATCACCCAATCTTTTTGAAGAAAAAATAATTTAACAATCAAGTGTAATGCATGCTTCAATTTTGCGATGTTAAGGAGTGATCAGGGGTTTCACCGGACAAATATATGAAATTATTTTAAAACTATTCCAAAGTTTTAAATGATCATAAAAAAGAGTTTTCCAAACATTTAAATGTTTTGTTTGGCTTAAAACAAGGTCAAGTCAGTTTAGTATGCATTCCCTCTTCATTATTGCTACTTTACTCACTTTTTGACCAATCCTAACCTTTATGCTCACTTTTAGCCCAATCCTAACTCACTTTTTGACAAATCCTAACTTTTCTGCTCACTATTTGGTAAATCCTAAATTTTGGTTCACTTTTTGCAAAATTTCTAACCTCTACGTATTTAAAAGCAAGGAAAGGTAACCACTTTAGAATACACAAAATGGATGATTGCAGGTTATGCATGAGGAAAGTTTTGTTCTAAATCTTTAAAGCAAATGAATGTCCATCGAAGCATGAAGGTTAGTGATTTTTGTCAGATATTGTAGTTGCAATCGCCCCTTATAAGCATGTGCCTGTGAGAAGAGGAGACTCCAAACTGGTAAAGATTGCACAACATGCACATAATGCCCTATTGATAATGCTTTAGAAGTCTCATACAAATCTAATTTGCAAATGAAGAAGCCCGCACAGAAGGATATGCATTAAGTGAAACAACTTTAAATCTTTCAAGCAAATACAATTAGCATGTGTAAAGTCAGATTCCACAACCAACGTCCTCCCTAACCATGCTGGAAGTGGAAGCATAGACAAATCCCGTGAACTGTTTGACATAAATCCTCAAAGAAATATGGTCTCATGGACAACGCCATATTGAAGGATATGCACAAAATGATTTCTGTTGTTAAGACCATAGAAATTTCAAGCGATTACAGTCAGCAGGTGTAAAGCCAGGGATCGCGACTTTCGTATGCACAATATGGCAGTGTAGATAAAGCATGCAAACAATTCTACAAGTTTTCTCAAAGAAATGTTGTGCCATGAATTAGGCATGATTACAGAAGATGGTTTGAATAGGCTTAGAAACTGCAAGCAAAAGCAATCTGCAGAGGTAAGAGCTACACCAGCCATAGATAAGGCACCATATTGTTTGACAAACGCATCGCATAAACCTCATCTCACGGAGCCAAAATTCCATTACTTTTTTGTTGCGATGGAACATACTGAATAGGCAAGTGACTTGTTTGACGAAATGCCCTAGAGAAATGTTATTTTATGAACTTCCAAGATTGCAGCGTATGCACAAACAGATTTAATAAAAGCTGCAGAAGTTTTTAAATGTGAATGTAATTAACAGGTGTGAAGTCGATTTCCACAACCTTCTCAACATCCTCCTGCCCTGTTAAATTGGGAGTTTTCAAATGAGGTACGAGCATCCATCAATGCATGAAGGATAGAGGAATTTTGTCAGATGTTGTAGTTGCAAGTGTCCTGGCTGTTATGGAAGTGGAAGCATAAATCCAGAAGATTAAAATATTGCAATACAAATTAGTTGCAAAGAAATAATACAGAGAATTAAATGAAAAATAGAACAACACATAAGAAGTTGATTTACGTGGTAAAACCTTGACAAAACAGGGGAAAACAAATTACAAGCTTCACAGCTGCTGCTATCATAATTGCTCTTACAATTTTACAAATCTCAACAATTGCTCTTGCAATTTACAATAACATCAAACTTACAATCACTCTTACAATCTACAATTCAAAAACTGCTCTTGCAATCTGCAATCCTCAACTCTTACTTTGCCTTCAAGACAACCAAGATATATATAATATCTTCAAGATAACAAAACATAGAAAAAACTTATTTTATTCCTTTAAAGAAATTAGAAATTTCCTTTTAAAAGATAAAACTGTTTTCTTTCTAAAAAATGAGATATGATTTGTTTTCTTGTTTTTTCCTTGTTTTATTGTTGTCACAATCCAACATTGGCTGACATGTATGCAAAATGTAAAAGTAGAGACGAGGTGTGAACTCTTTGATATTTTGCTTCAAAGTGGATGTCATCTCATGGACTGCAAGCATTGCAAGATATGCACAAATTGATTTATTGAAAAGGCTTCAGGAATTTTCAAACAAAAGTAATCAGCAGGTGTAAAAGCTAAAATTGTTGTCATTATCTAGGATCTCCAAATCCAAACAATTGGAAAGAATTTAGGATTTAATCTTCTCAAACGCGAGCAAGAAGTTATCTGGATGGTATTTTACCGGATAATTTGTTATTTGACAGACCCAAAATATGGATCTTAGGAAGAAGCATGCTAATTTGGATGGGGATAGTCTCATTGAAATTATTATAAGACAGGTTCAGTGTTTGCAGGACCTGTGAGGCTTTGGAAGGCAAGTGAAGAGAGCCACTCAACTTATTATGTTGCAGGTCTAGGGTCATATACAGTCCAATATCCAAATTGTTCTATGATATGATTGCTACTAATATTTAGTTTCCAAAACCAAGTTTGAATACCTCCAACAAAAAAATTTGTTGGATATCCAGATTCAATAATTTCTATTGTGTGGACAGATATGTAGGAATGGGACCACAAATATTACATGAAGCCAAACGAATACTTGAAAGTAAATTGAGGTTCTCATCCTGACTAAGTTGGGCAGTCAGCTGATTATATTAAAGACAGAGGTAATTAAATTAGGGGATTTTTTCAAAAACATGAAGAGAAAACTTACCTTGCAGACAGTTAAAATTGAGGTCAATTTGTTGTGAGTGAGGCAGATCTCCAATAGAAGTTGAAATTGTACCGTTCAACTTGTTGGATTGGAAATAAAGCTTCTTAAGAGGAGAAAACCCATTCAAATGAAAAGGAGTGTTTGAAACTATTTTTAAAACTTGCAAAGTGAATGTAATAACACTGAACAAGGGCAATTTTCAGAGCAAAACACTACAGTAGAATCATGAATAGTGGTAAATCTGAAATTTAAAATTACTATAAGCAAGTTTCTCTCGATTTTTCCAATCAATTAAAATAACCGGTGGTGGATTTATGAAAAAATGAAGTATAAATACCAAGCCTACAAATACATCTCAGTTCATGAAATAATGCTTCCCGAAATAACAGATACCAAAGTGGCATATTAGCATTCATAAATTTTGGGAAAGCATGAAAGAAGAGAAGAGGTCTCCATTTGCAAAAAAGGTATATGAAAGTGCGTTAGCAGACGTCACGAGATATCCAGTAGTTGTTAAATGTATTGAACTTGTTTTGGAATGCATGTAAGCATATGATGCGGAGACTAGAGAAATTAAAAATTCAGATGGTAGATTGCTGACAAGGTTGGATCTCGTTTCTATTGGGATCATTTTCAAAATGTCGATTAGGAACCAGTTTATTGATATAAACAGGGAAATCGTAGAAAAATATTTTGTTGAGAATAAAGATTAATGCTTCCATATCATGATGAAAAATTGGTTGTTGGCACTCAAAAAAGGAAAATCTCATTTTTTTTGAAAATTCTTCATAGGTCCCTATTTGTTGAAGATGTTTTTCAATATGGTGGTACTTCTAAACAGGTTAATAGGAAATAAAGTTTCAAATAATTTTGAAAGGTGGATGTACTTGTTCATTACCATTATATGTACAAGAAACCAATTTATTGATTGGGGAGGTATCGTAAATGACAATTTGCACAATCAGATAATTCAATTTGAGACAAAACAATACTTTTACATGCCCTCTTACCTCACGTATGCTATTGTGAGGATGAAGATTTGGTTGGGGCTTAGTAGTAATGATATATTTGATAACATAACCTAAATTTATGATTTTTATTTCTAGTTAAATCTGGAGGAAAGTTACATGCATTTTCACAAGGTAAACGATGCTTTCACTATGTTGATTGTGAGATAGCTCCAAGGGAATACTAGACTTAGAATTTATCCGGAGGCAATGATCCTTATCAAAAAATATAGGGAGTTACTTTATCCAGTTTCTAAAGTTCACATATATACAAATTCGAGGTTTTGATGGATATCCTTACATACTGCCAAGATATATAGATGGCAAGCTTGTTCTAATTGAAGTATGTAGGAAAATTGGTCGAATCAATAAAGCATGCAAAGCTAGAAGGAAAAGTGGCATTCCTTTTCCTATAGGCCTTGGTTACTACAATTGCAAGTCTTCTTCAAACGCTCAAAACGTTGAAAGAATATTTGCCAAATTGATTATGGGTGTTTATAAGATGAGATCGACTATATAAAGATAGGCCCACAATTGTTTAAATCCTATTGTGTATAGATATGGAGGTTGAATGATTGAAAGGGGATTTCCAACGGATGTTCACTTCCGAACATAGAGATAAGGTTTTTAAGCCCTTGATTTGACCACAAACAAGTAGAAAACCTGCCCAAATAGGTTGAATGAGCCAAAATTTCACCTGAGAAAACTAAGATTGACCCAAAAGGATAAATGAGTAGAGGGAAAATCAGCCCTCTACGAAAAAAAAATCTTTATTCAACTATTTTGTACAATAGTATAGGTGACCAAAAAATGAAAAATAAAAAATTTACCAAATTTGATGAAACAAAAAGTATTTTTTTAAATTTCTCAAGCCTTTTAAATGTATATTGATGTCTGTTTGGCTCTATTATACTTTGATGATTGGGCTATTTGTGAGATTCATTCTGATGCAGGAAGGAGTGTGCATTCATGACTCTAATACCATGTTGGAGAATGCCAAGATCTGAAAGGAAGAAAGAACCTTCCACTAGTGAACAAAATATGAGCACAATATGATATCTATCATATACAAATGAAGAGTGTGTAAAATGTACATAGAATCTTTGAATATATAGACAAGGTAGAGGAGGTAGGACTGAATGAATTACTACCCCTCCAAATATGTAACATTTTTTAGCTCACTTGACAAGTGTGTGAGCAAGTCTAAAATATGCATGTAATAGGTGTCTCAAATGATGAAGACACATGTCTCAACCATATAAAGTGAGATAAAAGTACAAAATAGCCTAAGAAAAAATAAGCTAAGTGTAAATAGGTCAATACTAGAAAGATGATATCCTAACGATTTTAATAATGACTCTATTTCACTAACAAATTTTACACATATTGAGCAATCTATTCAAAACAATAATAAATATACCAAGTTTTGAAAATGAATATTTTTTTCTAATAAAACAAATTTATGTAATGAAGCAAGTTTACCATTGAGAACACTTGCTAGAATTTTGCATAACAAACCCATTTTTTTAATTGAAATTTATTAATAATCCATACAAAAATATTTGTGATCGATAAAAAAAATTGGAAATGTATTTTAAATCAACTTTCAAACACCCAAAATTTCCCTACACGATGGATCTCAGAATTGATAGTTTTAGCACCAAAGCAATGTGAATATTATTTAAACTTAAAATACTAGAAAATAACAACAAAAATCAATAATGGGATGGCCTCATTGTTCTATATATTTAAAAAATTCTAGCTTTAATCACAAACACTTGAATATGCATACAAAACATCAATCTTACTCACCCAATTTTGCCAATAAAACACATAAATGAACAAATATGAAACTCAACTAGTACCATTTGATTTTTCTAAATCTTATAATAAAATATAATTTTATTATAGTCATTACAACACTTGCAACTACTCGTACAAATCTATAAACTAATAGAAACAAAATTACTTAACAAAGTTGACAATCTCACTACAAAAACCACCTAAAACCACCATCAATTTTCACCCAAATATCCATGTGAAAGCTAAAGATAATGGGTGATACCTTGGGATATGATTTCATAGAAAAATAAACATAAAATATGACAAACGCCTAAAATGAACTAAAACCTGTGCACTTACAAATGCACACCAAAGATAAAGTTGCATCATCAATACTGATAAGCTCCCTTGCAGTCCTTGAGTGAGAATTCCTTTTAGAATCAAAGAAGTTTCATCCTGTTACCTTCGCAACTCATGAAGTTTCATCCACAAGTTGTAATCCTCTATGGATTTTTTCCATAGAATATAATTGCAAAACAAAGTGTTTATACAATGTGAAAAGATAGAATGAACTACAAAAAAGATCCATTGTAAGTCTCCAGCCAAGAATTTATAGTTACCAAGACATTTTGGGTGCCAAAAATGAGGGAAAAATAAAATTTAAATTTGATAAATTAAAACTCCTACCAATTCTTGCATTCAAAATTGTCCTACCACTAACATTGCCAACTGATGGGATCAATCATTGGCTAGTTTTATGTTTACCATTTCATGCTTTAAACAATTCTTTTGTTAATTTTTAAAGACATTACCAAGATCTTGCATAGTTTTTATGTATTTTATACACTTTTAAGTAGTTTTAAGTATATGTGAGAATGGAAATATGTTATGTTGATATATGTCTATATGGATGCATGAATATCAATGAAATTTAGTATGATTCTATGTTTGAATTATGATTTGCTAATAATATAGATGCCTTAGGAATGAGACTAACACTTTGCAGCAAGAAGGATTGTCAACCCGTAGCAACAAGTTTCTTAGCCAGTAGCATAAGGACTACATATGGTTGCAGAGAAGTCAAATGACCAAGGTGCAACACTTTTAGAAGAAAATGAAGGTGATCATTTATTGATCAGTCATGAGTCACCACACAAACTCTTGCTCACCAAATAAGACAACCAGGAGAAGGAGTATACTCTTAGCATGACTAATTTATGACAAGACTTCTCTCAAGAATATAGACCTTTATTTCTCAAGAACACATCTTTGTCAAAATGGTTAAACTATTGAGCATAGAATTTGAATTTGGATTCTCTACTCCTTAGACTTTGTAGTTATTATTTTTTGTTTCACACTAAGTCCTCTTCCTATCTTTGAGGGAGAGTGGATGGTTGCTTTATAAGTTTGATTTCAGCCTATAAATAATAAAACTCCTCTTGACCCTATATATCAGGATCTTCTATTGAGGAGAAAATCTAGTTGATCTAATTGATAGTTGATATTTTCTAGTTAGATGTTTATCTGTTTTCAGCAAATTCTTGTTGGATTTTATGTAAGAGTTCAGTGTTAGAATGCAATACAGAAAATTAGTTTGATATATCAGGATTTGTTGAGTGAGTAAGTGGGTGAAATTTTGTGGAAGCAACAACTCAAGCAAGGGCCACTTGAGGTAATGCTAACCCACTTGATTTTCCACTATTGGATTAAATGGTGCATTGTTGAATTTAGTTAGTAGTTTCCAATTATATGCATGAGTTTTAGTTTTGAATTGAATTCCATAGCTTCATGTTTAGTTTCATAGTCTAGAGAAATTAGTTAAGTTAGGGTCCACTACAACTTTAATAGTTGACAATTATAGTTTTAAGCAATAGGTACTCGTAGTATAAGGTATTAGTTTATATTCATTTACCCTATTATGTGAATTAGCAATTCATTTCAATTTTCAACTTTTGTAGTCTTTTGTACATGTGTATTTTCCTATACTTCATTGACGTAGGATGTGTCTAGAATCCATGAACACATATATTGTTCCAATACTATCTGAAGTTTATGACTCCTTGGTTGATAATTACATGCAACTCCTCTCTTGGAAGATGAATTGTTCAATTAAGGATTCTCAGGTCCTCTGAGCCATGTGTATACCTAGTAGCACCAAGTTAATTAGACATTAGAGAGGCTCTACACTTCTAACATCGTTTTCAGGGATGGTGCTAAGTTTAGGATTCTCTTATGTGTCTTCAATTCCTTTCAAGTTTTTATAGTTTAGCAAAAAAAAATTCAACATTAGTGTAAGTAGGCATTTCACCCATCAAAAATAACACGAGTTACTAACAATGTGCAGGAACCACTGATCTAAAGAGTCACAACCATTGCATGCGGAGGCAATGAGATGCTTTGGGAAGATTTCTCCCCTCAACACATGAATCATTAGAAGGTACTAGTGAGCAAAGTGAGAAGAATGAGGGAAAACTTGAAGAAGAATCATCCCTTACACTAGTGCCTACACCAACCATACAGAAGACTTCCTACATACATTTAGGTGCATCATGGTTGATGCAACAGTAGAAGATCCACCAAAGCATGTAACATTTGAATTTACTATAGCCAACTAGGAAAGGGAAAATGTTCTGAAGAACATACCTCCTTCAGCACTCCCTATCTTATATGGACTAGTCACATAGGATCTAGAAATATTTATTTTTGAGTTTGATGTGCTATGCCAAAGCTATGACTACACCATAGATGCTCACCAACTCAAATTGTTTCCAACTACACTGAAATATGTTGATCTACGATGGTTCATGGGGTTGGGAAGAGATGTTGTGCCCAAATGGAACACAATGAAGAAAAAATTCTTGGAGAAATACTAGGATTATTGTAGAGGCACAGATAGAAAGAGGGATGACATCTTTAGGATGCCACAAAATGAAGATAAGCCATTGGAAGATTATGTTGAGAGGTTTCAATTCTACCTCAAGAAATCCCATCAAAATATACTTTTTGATGAATCCTTGAAACTGGTATTTTAAGGGGAGTTCATAAAGATTGTATGGATGCTCTCAATCTCATTAGAGCAAGGGACATCTCACAATTACCCTTTAATTCAAGATTTGTAAAGTGTGTAGAATCTACTCCAAGTATTTCATCAAGAAGACCAAGGGAGACATGACCTATTCTCTTAACAAATCATCCATTGAATTCTTAAGGGTAGAGTTGAGAAATATTCTATCAAACATGAAGGAGGACATCATTAGCCATTTGACACCCAATTGGATACCCTCCATATGAAGAAAAAGCAAGAAGAAGCAGAGGAAGCCGTCACAGAATTATATCCACACTGTCACCAAAAGAAGACTAATTGAAAGTGCAAGAAGTTGGCCAGTATTTCTAAAGACAAGCAAGTGAAGCCAAAATTTCATGCCATAGAAGATGAGGAAGGTCAAGTGTTTAATATCACTCAATGCAAACTATGGAAGCCAAGACAAGGTATGCCCCAAGATCCCTTGACCTATAATATGTCATTTTTAGGTAATAATACACACTTCCCAAATTGGAATCCTCAATCCTAGACCAATGTGCAAAACTAACAATGGCCAATTCCCCACGCTTCCAATTAGACATAACAATAACAGGGTATATGCCCACCATAGAATTACAAGGGACCAAATTATAATTCCTTGTGGTGACCCCAACAAAACTAATGGCCACCATAGTGGCAAAGAGGTCAACAATGGCAAAATCTAAATCTAAATTACCAGTAGCCAATAAAACCATCCATAATGCCAAATCCAACACCAAGAGCACCTCAATTTCTAGCACAACTTGAACCTAACCCAAATAATAAGCCTATCCAACAAGCTTATACTAATGACACAATCCAATACCCTACTTATGGGGTTGAGGTGAGTGATGTCCACTTCAATCAGGGAAGATGCTAGCTGGGCCTTCATCTCCTCACATCACAAAATTGACTAATGAGGAACTTCCGATAGAAACTATATACAAATAAACTAGGGAACCTGAATCAAATAAAATCAACCCAATAAAATTAAGTCCGAAACCTCCATTCCTTAAGATATTAACAATACAAAAACATCATTCCCAAGTTAAATCTAATCTATTGGGACAACTCAAAAATGTTTAAATTAAGATACCCCTCATTCAAGAAATTAAGGAAGTGCCAATTTATACTAAAATAGTGAGAGAGTTATGCCTCAAAAATTCATGCAAGAAACATAAGAACCCTCAAATTGTGCATGTTTTCTAGGAAAACTTAAAGCAATTATGTTAGAAAATATAGTTATCGCTAAGTATGCAAATCTAGGGAGCCCTGTTGTGGATGTCAAAATTAATGGCACTCTCATCAAGAATACCTTAATTGACCTTGGAGTATCTATTAATGTAATGACCATGAAAATTATGAAGCTATTACAACTAATGGAGCTCAAACCTACACCTATTGTGTTACAATTAGCAAATAGGTCCATAGTAAAACTTGAGGGAATTATAGAGGACTTGGTTGTAACATTAGACTCATTGGAATACCCTGTAAACATTATGGTGTTACATTCTAAAAAAAATATTGCAGGATACCATTCATCTTAGGGAGACCTTAGTTAGCTACTACAAATTCCTTCATAGGTTGTAGGTTTGGTAACATAATCATTTCCAATGAAAATGCAACCAAGATCCTTTATCCACCTACCTAGCCAATATAGACTTGGAGCAAACTATATGGCCTACCCTAGATGAGGATGATCTATACTCATTGTAAACATTAATGACTATTAAATGCAATCCTATGTTAGAAATCCAAGATGAAGATAAAATTCTTACAAAAATCATGTAGAACAATTATGGTAGGGACCCGTAGCAATATGATTATTTAACATGCTTGCAAGACCCCTTATAGAACATAATCCCTTCCAATACATTCAAGTCCATTTCTCAAATTTTTCACACCTTATTGCCACACAACTACAGACACAATATAGCAAGTCTTGAAATTGCATATGTTAAAACATTAGCCTTGACTTTAGAGATTGCATCGGGGAAGACATTACATGTAAACAATTGATTGAATATTGCACAATAGTCTTCACTATTGAATGTGTCATAAGAACATGTAGATGCATTTGTATGGGATTACCATGATATGAAAGGAATACAACCAAACCTATGCATCCACCAAATTTACATCAATTATGGCTATAAACCGGTTAGACAACCTCAAAGGAGAATGAACCCACCAGTTTGTGAAATAGTTAAGACAAAA
>VDFB02000003.1:568052164-568222999 GCA_007258455.2 Sequoia sempervirens | reverse complement strand
CATTTTATGAATTTTAATACATAATAAATAGGGAAGGGATTCAATGGGTGAGAATATATATATATATTATACATTAAGAAAATAAATATTCATATAAGTCTCATCTTATAATCTTCTTAAAGAGAAATAAATAATATGAAATGTTAAAAGGTAATTTAAAATATGTTTTATTTTTATAAATTATTTCTTAGTCTTATAACTTTTATATTTATTCTTTAGAAAATAAATATATAGAATTATATACATGTTTATTTGTTTTTAATAATTAAATTAACAAAATTAAATATTAAGGGTAATAATAAATATATCACAATGGGAGTTTAATAATTATCATATAAATTATAAATATCTTAGTTATTCTCGTACTTCAATTTTGATATTAAATGTCAATGTAGATTTTAGCAATTTTGTCTAAGTGGTTTAAAATGGGTAGAGCGAACAAGATAAATAATGTTCCATCAATTAATCCATAATATTAATAGTAAATCAAATTGATGATCTTTACATGCTTTTCCCATATGAGAACTCATATTATGGTGGTCTAACATGGATCTAACATGGACATTAAGGTCTATTATGTAAAAGTGAACGTCAATTGTCCTAATAAACCTTATGGTCAGAGACAACCCTGAACCATTTTCATTTCCTTACCCTCATGTTGCTGATACTCTTTGATACTCTTATGTGTTGGTTTGATACTTGGTTTGTGATGGTGATTAGTTCACCGACTTGGTTGTGTGTGGATTCATAGTTTGGTTGGTTTGTTGCACTTGACATTATTATGATGATTTATGATACATTATGTGGTGGTTAGATTATTTGCCTATGCTATGGTTTTCTTTAATATTATATGTGTCGATGTTGTGATTCTATGTTGCTATGGTTTCTGATGTGTTTGTTAGTGAGTCTTGGTGAAAGGACGGAGTGGCATCACTAGCTTACAAGTGCCCTGCTACCCTGCAATTTTCTTTCATGGTGTGTCTACAATGGAGATTTACATGTTACTTGACGTTTGTTTGCATGCAGGAATTGCAGGAATAAAGTCTTGATTCCACCTGCTTCGGTAGGATAGGGCGAGCATTAAATTAACCCAACGGGTACAATGTTGAAAAAAGGGAGTTGATAAGGAAGTGTCCACATCCCAAGTCCGTCACCTCATTGTGAGTCTTGCTGTGTCATGGTTTTGGCTTTGTCCTTGTCTCAATTTTGTGGTTGTTTATTTATTTTATTATGGTTAGTTGTCATTTAATTTATCTTTATTTTATATGGGATAAATTAATGATATTTTGTGGATATGATTAATTGTGAGTAATTGTAATTTGGAATTTAAATATTGTAAATTAAAAGTTATTTAATTAATTAAAAGGTGTAAGTAATTAATTTAAATAAATAATGATGGTGATAATTATATATATTATCTTTTTCAAGATATTAAAATTAGAAAATCAGAAAAGAATATCTTGTGAGGATAATATCATTTGAAAATAATGAATTTTTAATAAAATCTGTGAGATAATTGCGAGCTTTTAAAAGCAAGAAAAAGAACCAATGAATGTTTTGGATTTTTGAGAAAAAAAAAGAAGAGCTTTATTTATTTATTTTATTGTGAGGAAGTTTTACACACAATGGTTTTTGGTTTTTTTCAAAAAAAAAGAGAAAGATAGGTTTTTATGCTCCTTTTGTGAAAATTGTTCTCTAAGAAAAGAAGAAAGGATTGATTCGGAAATTAGCTAAAGAAAGGAAATTGAGAAGAAGTTGCAGAGGGGATTCTACTTTCGAAAAAGGAAGAAGGCTATTGTGTCTAGATTTGTCTTTGAATGAAGTACTCCAGGTTCTTTTAAATTTATTATCTCTTTAGCTTTATTGTTTTGTAAACAAAATCTTGTCAGCCAAGTTTGAAAATCAATTTCTCTATTTTTGAAAGAGGGTTATGTGATTGAAATTTTTTTGTAATAAACCGTTGAATCTTCTATAGGAAACTATAGTGAAACCTTCTGAAAGTTTTCAATAAAAATTTAGTTGTGAAATTCTTGAATTGAGAGAAAATCAATTTATTATGCTGTTGAAATATTATGCCCAGATTTATTTGTGCCTGGAGAAAAATTAAACTGTTGATTCATTATATTAGTATTAATTGATTTGTATTCTTGGGTACATATATATATATATACATACCTCTCTATATAAATATATCTGTATATATATACATATGCATATACCCATTTAGTATTTTGTGCTTGTTAAGAAAATATATCTTTATTTTCCTTTAAAAGAAAAATAAAAAAAATAAAAAATAAAAATAAAAATAAAATAAAAAATATATATATTATATGGGGGGGGGAGTGGTCGGCGGTGGCTGTAACACCCCCGACCCTGCGGTACTGTACGCAACACCATAGGATGCGTACAACAGCCAAGGCTGCGGTCTCCACTATGGGAGGTACGCAGTACTCCCTACGTGACTAGTAGGGTTTTAATTTTTTTTTTTAAATTTTTTTTGATATATATTATTTATATATATATATATTAATATATATGTATATATTTATAAATATATGTGTATGTATTAATATATATGTGCATATATATATATATATATCTCTGGGTAAATTTTATAGTGAATTATTTTGTAATTTTTATATGTTTGAAAAGCATGATTTTAATAGATGTTTTATTTTATATATATGTATATATGTATATTTGTATATACATGTAAAAATCGTATATATATGTATGCATATATACATATATATAGAGATGGTTTTTGATATGTTGTGATTTTGTATTAAGGAGATAATTTTACAAGTTGCAATGTTATAATGTAATCGAGGAAATTAGAGATAAATTATGTGTTTTAAATTAAATGGAGTTTTCTCGAATAATTGATTTATTTATTTGATGAAATTATTGTGTATTGAAAATGTTTTATATGGCATTGTTCTATGTAATTGTTTTCTCTCAAGATTATTTGTTGAATCTATTTTGGTTTTCTCTTTTTGGGTTTATGTCTTATGGGAAAACCCTTGTGTTAGTTTATTCTTCGATAGGAGCTTGAGTTATTGGTTAGGGACTTCCAGAGGTGGGGAAATTGATGTTTATATTTGATCTTGTAAATTGATATTTGGCCCTATGTTGTGGCTGTGGGTGTGATTTGACTTTACACATGGATTGTACCGTTTTATGGATGTGTTTCATATGACTTTTGCGAGATGGTTTTTACCTCGTCGATGTTCCATTTGTTGGTTCAAAGTTCTTGTTGGTACAATCCCCTGGTGTTAGAGTTTATGTTTTGGGTGTCTAGGGAGAGTGGCTCTAAGTGGGGGCTAGTGCACAAAGGTGTTGTCAGGGTAACCCATGTAGAGTTAGAGTAATCAGTGATAACCTAAGCAATTAATTAGGGGTTGGGTAGTTAAACATTAATCAAGATAATTATGGATGCCTCATTCACCTGTTAGTGCTATCATAGACTAAAGGTGGGCCGAGAAGGTTGCGGTTGGCATGATCATTGCCTTGTCCTCACAAGAGGTTAACGATTCCACATGAGTAACCCTATGGAGCGGCACCTTGAGATAGGCTGTCAAGAGAACCATAGATGGAGGCGACACCTTGTGATAGGTTGTCTGGATAATCCACATGAGGCCATGTGATGACACTCTCCTCTAACATTCTATTTGAGTTGTTTTATTGAAATCCTCTAGAAGTGGTCTATTGTTATGTTTTGGTGATTTATTATTGTTTAGTTTTCTGAATGGTCTTTTGATATTATGTTATCTTTTCTGAAGTTAGTCTTTTGTTTATTGTTTGGATGTGCTTGGTCGGGGATCCTTCCTTGTTTATTCCCAACACAGGGGTGGTTGGGTGGAATGTGCTACACACCCTGTTGGGTCCCTTTGGATGTAGTTGTACCATTCAGTGTAGAGTTTTGCAGATGCTGTTGATCTAGGATTCATATGTTACCAGATGTATATTTGTACTACAAATGTATTTTATTTATGGATGTATCATTCCCACATGTGTTGGGAAGACTTTGATGTAATTTTGTTTATGTGTTCATTGTGATGTACTATCAGACTAATGTAATGTATTATCATACCATGTAATCATTCATGAAATACCATTTGTAATTACTGTTAATGTTATGTTGTATCTGTGGAAATATATATACTTAATATCTTCATGATTATTTTATTTGTGATTTGCATGTATGGTTTTATATGGATTACTCTTATTAGTGTGGTTATCGTTAATGGGTGTTTTAAATGGTGATATGTGAATTAATGGATATGTAATTGAATATTTAATGTTTAATCTATTATCTTTGTTATAGGTTAGTTTGGTAATGCCACCTCGTGTACCCCAAGGGATTTAGTTGTGCAACTTGGAACATTGTTATGTTGGAATACTTAAGTACATTCCTTATGTTCTTTAAATTATTATTTTTTGCATTTTTTGTTGTTCCTTTAGGGTTTGCGTGACGGGGTGAACTACAATTTGGTATTAGAGCCAAGGTTTCTAACTCTGGTTTCTCTGGGTAGTTTGTGTCCATTCGACAGCCTTTGTGTTAACTCTTGATCTTACATAACCCTAATTGTTGTGCAGGATCATGCCTCGAGGTAGAGGTCTTGGTTGAGGGAGAGGCCGAGGTGGTGGCCATAGAGCTAACTGCCAAAGTCCATCACCATCGAGTTCCCACGGTTCAGAGCACGAGGAGCGACAGAGTCCTCAACACAATCTGTTAGGTGGTGGTCAGAACCTGGGACAACTTGGTTTAGATGGACAACTGCAACACCTTCTAGGGGAGATTCTTGATCGGTTGGGACCTAGGTTGGAGGAGGAATAGTAGGTCGAGAGAGAAAGGGAAAGGTTTCCAAGGTGAAGGGAAGTAACGATAGATCAGGATGCAGTGATAGCTAGTCATATGAGAGATTTGATGAGAGCACACCCGCCTACATTCGATGGTTCTAGAGGAGGTCTAGAAACAGAAACATGGTTAAATGATTTGGATTGATGCTTCGCAATGCACCCCTATGGTAGCAATACCAAAGCTTCATGCACAGTCATGCATCTGAGAGGCTTCACGTCCACTTGGTGGTGGCTGGAAGAGAAAAAGTTACATATGGATATCAGCATGGTCACATGGGAGTTATTTTTGGACAAGTTTAGGGCTCGCTTCCTTTTAGATGATTGGAGGCAATGCAGGGTAGATGAGTTTCATGACCTTAGGTAGATTTCGATGTCTATGGAACAATATGAGTGGTGATTCTATGAATTGAAGCATTATGCAGGAATTAGTCATGATGAGGGAATATTGGTTCAACATTTCATCTGGGGCTTAAACAATCGAATAAGTGGTGGAGTTAGAGTCTTCAAGCTGAAGACAATGGAGGTAGTGATTGAGAAGGCCCGTCTAGTAGAAGAAAATTTGGTAATGGCATTGGGAGGACACATAGGAGTTCAGATTGGCAGTGTTCCAGCATTAGGTTTTGGTTCTAGAGGTGGATAGCCTCAAGCTGTAGGGTCTTCTAGGAATTTTCAGGCACCCTCTAAGGGTGGTTAGCAGCAATAGCGGTAGTCACATCCCAAACAGAACAAACCACAGTCTCAACAGGGAGATAGATCTCAGAATAGGAAGAACCAAAGTTGGTAGCGTAATAGACTAGATCATTTTGTGCAGCCTACACAAAGCACACAATCGGCACCTTCACGAGGAAGTTTTCAGTAGTCGAATGCACCGTCTAGTGTTAGAGGATTTGGGTGAGGCACAGGCTGTTTCTCATGTGGGTAGCAGGGACATATTGCCAAACAGTGTCCACAAAGGAGTACTTCAGGTTTTAGCCAGAGACTAGCTGCTTCTGAGCCAACAGTGGGCGATGCGAGTAGAGCTCATCAGGTGTTTGCAGCAGTGGACACTCATCAAGTAGAATATCAGGGCACTGTGATTGAGACATTAAGTGTGTTGTGTGACACTAGTATTTCCATACTCTTTGATTTTGATGCATCTGATTCTTTTATATCTCCTTCAGTAGTAGAGCGATGTAAATTGGTGGCATCTAGGCAAGGCATAAAATGGTAGGTTAAATTGGCCTCAGGGTCAAGGGTTGTTGTAGAGAAGCTTGTTTAGGGTTGTAGTCTAGATATAGGGGCATTGACAACTAAGGTGGATCTTTGGATCCTACCACTTGGCTCATATGATGTCATCTTGGGAATGGATTGGTTGAGTGCACACCGTGCCATGATAGACTATCGTCGTAAAGCAGTGTGGTGCGTTGATGATTCTAGAAAGGAGGTGGAGATCGTGGGTATTCAAAGGCCTATCTCATTGTGTATGATCTCTGCTATGCAACTAAAGAGGTTTTTCCAGCAGGGTTGTCAAATTTTTGCAGTTGCAGTGAGTGATCTTGATTCAGAGGATAGTCGAGGGGTGTCATTGGATGATTACCCCCTCCTTAAGGGGTTCTCTAATGTTTTTCCTAGCGAGATACCAGGTATGCCGCCAAAGTGGGATGTAGATTTCAGGATTGATCTGGTACCTAGAGCTGAGCCTATATCTTGGGCTCCATACTGGATGACAATGTAGGAGCTTTAGGAACTCTGTCTACAATTGGAGGAGCTATTGGCTAAGGGGTTTATTCGCCCAAGTGTTTCCCCTTGGGGAGCACCCATAATTTTTGTAAAGAAGAAGGATGGCTCTCTCCATCTGTGTATTGATTATAGACAGTTGAACAAAGTAACAGTGAAGAACCGATATCCCCTACCCAGAATTGATGATCTTTTCGATTAGATGAAAGGAGCCAAGATATTTTCTAAGATTGATCTCAAATCTGGGTATCATCAGTTACGGATTGCAGAACCAAATATTCATAAAATAACATTTCACACTCGATACAGACATTATGAGTTCACTATGATGTCATTCAGGTTGAAAAATGCACCTTCAGTCTTCATGAGCTTGATGAATGGGGTGTTCCAAATGTATTTGGATAGATTTGTCCTTGTGTTTCTTGACAACATTATGATTTATTCCAAATCTATGGAGGAACATGAGGAACATCTAAGATAGGTGCTACAGTGCTTAAGGGACAATCAGTTGTATGCCAACCTACCAAAGTGTGAATTCTATAAGACTGAAGTTCAATATTTGGGCCATGTGATTTCAGGCGAGGGAATTTCCATGGATCCTGCAAAGATTCAGGCCATTGTGGATTAGCTTGCACCCACGAATGTCTCAGAAATTCATAGTTTCATGGGACTAGCAGGCTATTATCGGTAGTTTGTCTAAGGCTTTTCTAGGATTGCGCATCCCATTACCTCTCTCCAAAGGAAGGGGAAGAAATTTCTTTGGTTAGATCAATGTCAGTTACCATTTCAGACTCTTAAGGAAAATCTAAACAATGCACCAATTTTGGCAGTACGAGATCCTACAGGGGAGTTTTTTGTATGTACAGATGCTTCCTTGGAAGGCTTAGGGGCCGTTTTGATGCAAGAAGGGTGAGTGATTGCATATGAATCCCAAAAACTTAAGGATCATGAACTGAACTACCCCACACATGATCTTGAGTTAGCCATTGTGGTTCATGCTCTGGTAAGATGGAGACATTTCCTTTTAGGGCATCAGTTCGAGTTGCATACAGATCATCGTAGTTTGCAATACATCTTTACATAGTTGAACCTAAATGCAAGGCAAAGAAGGTGGATGGAATTCTTGTGCGAATATGATTTTGAAGTGAAGTATATCCAGAGCAAAGAGAATGTAGTGGCAGATGCTTTGAGCCGATGTAGACATGAGATTTTTGTAGTGGCTCTTGAGGTTGATTTGATTTGTCACATCCTCATCGCTCTCTACTTAGACAATTGGTATCAATAGGTGAAATCTAAAATTGAGTCGGGCAGAACTCTGGAAGGAAAATTCGTTGGTTACTCATTGGATTCTAATGGTGTCTTGCACTATGCAGGTCGAATGTATGTACCTCCTATAGAGGGTCTTCACACCCTAATCTTGACTGAAGCGCATTGAGCACCTTATTTGGCACATCCTAGAGTTAAGAAAATGTATGCAAATCTGCGCTCACTATATTTTTGGGCAGGTTTGAAGTGTGATATCACTGATTTGGTGGCTAGACGTCTAGAATGTCAGAGGGTTAAGGCTAAGCATCATCATCTAGCAGGTTTGTTGCAGCCTCATCTTGTTCCAAAATGGAAGTCAGACATTATCTTTATGGATTTCATTGTCGGCTTGCTTATGTCTTCCAGGTGGCACGACGCTATCATGGTCACTGTGGACAGACTGACCAAGGTAGCCCATTTCTCTCCTATCTGATCTTCCTATACTGCTTTTGTGGTGGTTAGGGTGTTCATGGAAGACATTGTTCGATTGCATGGGATACCGCGAAGAATCATTTCTGACAGAGATCCAATATTCACATCTGCGCTATGGACATATCTGCAGTGGTCCTTAGGGACTCAATTGAACTTTAGTTCTGCCTACCATCCTGAGATAGATGGTCAGACTGAGAGAGTCAATCAGGTGCTTGAGGATATGCTCCACATGTATGTCATGGACCAACAAATGTTGGGAAGATTATCTGCACTTGGTTGAGTTTTCCTATAACAATGGCTACCATAGTTCGATTGGCATGGCTCCTTTTCAAGCTTTATATGGTCGTCCTTTTCGTACCCCTTTGAGTTGGGATTAGTTAGAGGATAGGGTTCTCGTTGGACCCAAAATTCTTCGAGATATGGAACAACAGGTAGCTCGCATTTGGGAGCATCTTGTAGTAGCTCAAGATAGGCAGAAGAAGTATGCTAATGCACATAAAGTTGATCGGCAGTTTGCAGTTGGTGATCAGGTGTTTCTTTGAGTACGTCTGCAGAAGAGCCCTATTCGTTATGGAAAGGGTTCTAAGCTTGTGCCCCACTTTGTAGGGTCGTTCGAGGTGTTAGAAAGAATTGGTCATGTTGCTTTCCACCTAGCCTTGCCACCTAGTTTGTCACAGATTCACGATGTTTTTCATGTTTTAGTCCTTAGACCATATTTCTGGATGTTACTCATGTACTTGATTGGAATCCTCTATAGGTTGAGGATGGGAAGCTAGCTCTCAAGCCCATGGCTGTGCTACAACATCAGAGACTTGTCCTCAGGGGTAGAGATATTGATCAGGTGCGGGTTCAGTGCGACCCGAATCATGAGACTTCGACATGGGAGGATGCGTCCCATATTTATTTATTGGCTTCCAGGAGTAAGCCACGTTCTAGCGGGGGAGGATGTAATAGCCCTCATGTTGCTGATACTCTTTGATACTCTTATGTGTTGGTTTGATACTTGGTTTGTGATGGTGATTAGTTCACTGACTTGGTTGTGTGTGGATTCATAGTTTGGTTGGTTTGCTGCACTTGACATTATTATGATGATTTATGATACATTATATGGTGGTTAGATTATTTTCCTATGCTATGGTTTTCTTTAATATTATATGTGTTGATGTTGTGATTCTATGTTGCTATGGTTTTTGATGTGTTTGTTAGTGAGTCTTGGTGAAAGGACGGAGTGGCATCACTCGCTTACGAGCGCCCTGCTACCCTGCAATTTCCTTTCACAATGTGTCTGCAATGGAGATTTACATGTTACTTGGCGTTTGTTTGTATGCATGAATTGTAGGAATAAAGTCTCGATTCCATTTGCTTCAGCAGGACAGGGCGAGCATTAAATTAACCCAATGGGTACGATGTTGAAAAAAGAAAGTTGATAAGGAAGTGTCCCTGTCCCAAGTCCATCACCTCGTTGTGAGTCTTGTTGTGTCATGGTTTTTCCTTTGTCCTTGTCTCAGTTTTGTGATTGTTTATTTATTTTATTATGGTTAGTTGTCATTTAATTTATCTTTATTTTATATGGGATAAATTAATGATATTTTGTGGATATGATTAATTGTGAGTAATTATAATTTGGAATTTAAATATTGTAAATTAAAAGTTATTTATTTAATTAAAAGGTGTAAGTAATTAATTTAAATAAATAATGATGGTGATAATTATATATTATCTTTTTCAAGATATTAAAATTAGAAAATCAGAAGAGAATATCTTGTGAGGATAATATCATGTGAAAATAATAGATTTTTAATAAAATCTGTGAGATAAGTGTGAGCTTTTAAAAGCAAGAAAAAGAACCAATGAATGTTTTGGATTTTTGAGAAAAAAAGAAGAGCTTTATTTTTTTAATTTATTTTTTTTATTGTGAGGAAGTTTTACACACAATGGGTTTTGTTTTTTGTCAAAAAATTTTTGTGCTCCTTTTGTGAAAATTGTTCTCTAAGAAAAGACAAAACGATTGATTCAGAAATTAGTTGAAAGAAGAAAATTGAGAAGTTGCAAAGGGGATTCTACTTTTGAAAAAAGGAAGAAGGCTATTGTGTTTGGATTCATCTTCAAATGAAGGACTTTAGGTTCTTTTAAATTTATTATTTCTTTTGATTTATTGTTCTGTAAACAAAATTTTGTTAGCCAAGTTTGAAAATCAATTTCTCTATTTTTGAAAGAGGGTTCTGTGATTGAAATTTGTTTGTAATAAATCCTTGAATCTTTTGTAGGAAACTATAGTGAAACCTTCCGAAAGTTTTCAATAAAAATTTAGCTGGGAAATTCTTGAATTGAGAGAAGATCAATTTATTATGCTGTTGAAATATTATGCCCAGATTTATTTGTGCCTGGAGAAAAATTGAACTGTTGATGCATTATATTAGTATTAATTGATTTGTATTCTTGGGTACATATATATATATACATACCTCTCTATATAAATATATCTGTATATATATACATATGCATATACCCATTTAGTATTATGTGCTTGTTAAGAAAATATATCTTTATTTTCCTTTAAAAAAATAATAAAAATAAAAATAAAAATAAATAATAAAAATAAAATAATAAAAAAATATATATTATATGGGGGGGGAAGTGGTCAGCGGTGGCCGTACCACCCCCGACCCCGCGGTACTATATGCAACACCACAAGCTGCGTACAACAACCAAAGTTGCGCACAATAGCTGAGGCTGCTGGACGCAGCCGCGTGGGGCTTCGGCCTCCCCTATGGGAGGTATGCAGTACTCCCTGTGTGGCCAGTAGGGTTTTAAATTCTTTTTTTTAAATTTTTTTTGATATATATTATATATATATATTTATAAATATATATGTGTATATATATAAATATATATATACATATGTGGGTAAATTTTATAGTGAATTATTCTGTAATTTTTCTAATATTTTTTAAAAGCATGATTTTAATAAATATTTTATTTTATATATACGTATATATGTATATTTGTATATACGTGTAAAAAGTGTATATATATGTATGCATATATACATATATATAGAGATGGTTTTTGATATGCTGTGATTTTGTATTAAGGAGATAATTTTACAAGTTGCAATGTTATAATGTAATCGAGGAAATTAGAGATAAATTATGTGTTTTAAATTAAATGGAGTTTTCTCGAGTAATTGATTTATTTATTTGATGAAATTATTGTGTATTGGAAATGTTTTATAGGGCGTTGTTTTATGTAATTGTTTTCTCTCAAGATTATTTGTTGAATCTATTGTGGTTTTCTCTTTTTGGATTTATGTCTTGTGAGAAAACCCTTGTGTTAGTTTATCCTTCGATAGGAGCTTGAGTTATTGGTTAGGGACTTCCAGAGGTGGGGAAATTGATGTTTATATTTGATCTTGTAAATTGATATTTGGCCCTATGTTTTGGCTGTGGGTGTGATTTGAGTTTACACATGGATTGTACCATTTTAAGGATGTGTTTCATATGACTTTGGTGAGATGGTTTTTACCTCGTGGATGTTCCATTTGTTGGTTCAGTGTTGTTGTTGGTACAATACCTTGGTGTTAGAGTTTATTTTTTGGGTGTCTAGGGAGAGTGGCTCTAAGTGGGGGTCGGTGCACAAAGGGGCTGTCAGGGTAACCCACGTAGAGTTAGAGTAATCAGTGATAACCTAAGTAATTAATTAGGGGTTGGGTAGTTAAACATTAATCAAGATAATTATGGATGCCTCGTTCACCTATTAGTGCTATCATAGACTAAAGGTGGGCCGAGAAGGTCGTGGTTGGCATGATCATTGCCTTATCCTCACGAGAGGTTAACGATTCCGCATGAGTAACCCTATGGAGTGGTGCCTTGAGATAGGCTGTCAGGAGAACCATAGATGGAGGCGGCACCTTGTGATAGGTTGTTTGGATAATCCATGTGAGGCCATGCAATGACACTCTCCTCTAACATCCCATTTGAATTGTTTTATTGAAATCCTCTAGAAGTGGTCTATTGTTATGTTTTGGTGATTTATTGTTGTTTAGTTTTTTGAGTGGTCTTTTGATATTATGTTATCTTGTTTGGAGTTAGTCTTGTGTTTATTGTTTTGATGTGCTTGGTTTGGGATCCTTCCTTGTTTACTCCCAACATACGGGTGGTTAGGTGGAACGTGCTATGCACCCTGTTGGGTTCCTTTGGATGCAGTTGTACTATTCAGTGTAGAGTTTTGCAGATGTTGTTGATCCAAGATTCATATGTTACCAGATGTATATTTGTACTACAGATGTATTTTATTTATGGATGTATCATTCCCACGTGTGTTGGGAATACTTTGATGTAATTTTTTTTATGTGTTCATTGTGATGTACTATCAAATTGATGTAATGTATTATCATACCATGTAATCATTCATGAACTACCATTTGTAATTACTGTTAATGTTATGTTGTATCTATGGAAATATATATACTTAATATCTTCATGGTTAATTTATTTGTGATTTGCATGTATGGTTTTATATGGATTACTCTTATTAATTTGGTTATTGTTAATGGATGTCTTAAATGGTGTTATGTGAATGAATGGATACGTAATTGAATATTTAATGTTTAATCTATTATCTTCGTTATAGGTTAGTCCTCGTGTACCCCAAGGGATTTAGTTGTGCAACTTGGAACATTGTTATGTTTGAATACTTAAGTACATTCCTTATGTTCTTTAAAAAAAATTTGTTGCGCTTTTTAGTTGTTCCTTTGTGGTTTGCATGACGGGGCGTTACACTACTCTAGAGTAGCATGTCGAAGATGATGTTGTGCAAAATACGTTTCTTAATTTTGTAATTCATTTTCCATACACATGCAAGGGAATTAAATGTTGGTGTTTTTGTAATATTGTTTTTTTTTTTAAAGTTAGTTGTGTTTTTACCCTAATATTAATTTTGGGCATTACATAATTATCATTTAATATAGGGAAGACCAATCTATTATAAGTGTAAAGTCTTATAATATTTAATATTGTATATAAATGTAGTGGGCTTGAGCTTATTGGGTTATAATTCAAGAGAGAATTATTAAATTTTAAATATACATTATATAGTTGTAAAATGAATAAATAAATCTTTAAATTTATCTAGGGTTAATAATCCAATGAGTAAATAATAAATAAATTATTATAAGTGAAGAGTTAATATCTAAATGTGTATTTGATTAGTTCTACAATAGAATAAAATTACAATATTAATAAATATTTAAAATGAGTTGATGAAGATGAAATGAATTTACTTATGATAGATGACCTTCACCTGATATTGATCATTGAATATGAGATGATTGGGTCTTATGAATTACAAGATTGTGTGTGAACCTATGTGGATTTTCATTATGAAAGCAATCTTTGAGCTTAGATTTGATTGCTAATTTATAGATTCAACATTTTTGGGTAGATTTGACCTTGTGATTTTTAGATTTTTGGAACCTACAAATAGAGACATAACATACAATTTGAAAATATAGTGGTGTTATGAACATTGTTGGGAATTGCTATTTATGGCATTGGAGGCACCTGACTCTCTAACTCTAATCTTACTCAAGTCATATTTATCAATTCACCAAGTTTGATAAAATTTGGAAGATAATAGGAAATGAATGCCACTAGTGGTACTACAATGATGTTATACTTGAGACTTGATGTGATGGAATGGAATCAAATGAAGGCTAAAGTGACTTGAGACTTTGCACCCACTTTGGTGTACATGTACATCTACATGAAAAAGCATATAAAAGTTAAAAATAAAAGAAAAATATAACTAGAATCATAATCAATGGATCAAAAATCTAAATTTAACTTGTAAATTATGCATAACTTGAAATAATTAGTAGTAATATGTCCCCAAAATTTCTATGTTCCATGTAAAGGGCCACACATAAATCAAGGAGATAAATATTAGATAAAAAAATTATGATAACACAATAATATATGTATGGAAAGTGAACATAAGAATGATAAATTACCTATGAAGAATAATATTGATAAATTAAGCACACAAAATGTAGGATAAAATAACTAGATATGCATACCTAAAATATTCACCTTTGTATTTATCATAAAAATTCCTATTGTACCTTACAAAACAAATAATAACCTTTCCCATGAGAGACTAGATCAAGTGAAAATTTTGAGGCTCTTAGGGAAAATTTTGAAATAACCCATACCCTTCAATTATCCGATTGAATTACTCCTTTCAATTAACATGTTAAGTCTTTTTATCTCTAATATTAGATTTATCTTTATGCAACTTGGTGAGGAAAACCTATATCACCCAATATCCTCTATGAGAAGTAAGTTAAACGTAGCAGAGTAGTTTTATACCATAATAGAGAACAAGGCCTTACTAATTATGTATTCCTTTTATAGGTTTGAATATATTTTGGATGGACCATTTTCTTCTTTATAGATCACCAAGTGGTAAAATACTCAGTGGAAAAGCTCATTCTTCTTGGATATGTCTATATATGGCTTATTTTATTTAAGGAAAATTTTACTATTATGATGAGACCATGAAAACACCATGTAGGGCCAAATAATTTATTATGGATGAATATATATGAATCCACCATCATTCTTGTTAAGTATGACCATTTATATAGGTATTACATCTAGTAAGTTCTCAAAAATATAAACTATAATTCAACACAAGTAGTTGGTAGTGCATGTAAAACCTTATTAACTTATTAATGGTTAGTTGTGCAAGTTGGTCTTAGAATTTTTCAAATAATATTTTTAAAAAAAAGATATTATATTACTTAAAAATGAAGGATACTTTATACTTGAGCATTTGAATACATTTAGTCTTATTATGAGTCAACTAGGAACTGTTGATACTACATATATGGGGTAGAATCAAAGAAAAAGTTGATAAATGTGTTTAGTGATGGAAGAGTTAGATATCTCATAAATGTGTTACACATGAACTAGGATTAGCATAACATTTACTTTTAATTTCTAAAATGAATGATTTTGGAGTACATGTCACATTTGACAAGACTAGTTGTAGATTGGCAACAGGAAATTTGTTGATGGCTAAAGGATATTTATACATGTGGGACTTTGTTTAAGCTTAGTTTATCTGCATATTATAACTCAACCTACATAACTAAAAAATTATATTCATGTATGTTATGGCTCCATAGGATGGTTCACATTGGTGGAAAATGGCTTAAAAAATTTGTTCATAAAAAACCACCGAAAGGTTTGACTTGTTATTATTTGAATTTTAATTTTTGTGAGAAAACAATATGTTTGGTAAACAAGGATTAAGTTTTAGTAGCACAAGAACAAAAGGATTAATTGAAGTAATTCATAGTGATATATTTGGTCCTCTAGATGTTGCTTCTATTGGAATATCCCATTAATATGTGTAATGCCCCGTCTTATAACCTAAGGAATGTTGAAATTATGTATAAAAGTGAATTTTTTTTTTTTTTAAAGTAATAATATTAACTTAATTAGTTGCATACATTAACTAAGTTATGCGACGTTACACTACTTGAGGTTCCATAGATGACTTTAGTATTTTGCATTGCATATATTTAATTAATCATAAACTTAAAAAGTAAACATTGCATATCATTTGAATTCCATTCAAGGTAGTATAAAGTACAAATATGATTCTTACATTGCATTTGAATTAAAATTACAATACTCATTCATCTAATGAGGTAGATCAATAATAATTACAATTACAATTTACAAATGTTCACCTCATAAACAATTGAGGGATGTTTTCAAATACAAGATTTATAATAATGCAATAAAGAATATACATCTATATCCAAGTACGAGCTCTGCATCCATGAAGCTCTCGTTGCCATGATCATAAACTAGGGACCCAACAAAGTAAGGTGCACGTTCCACCCAACCATGTGGTACCCGTAGGTCCACCCCCCATGCTAGGAGATAGTAATATGGTTACCTAGACATAACCTACTCACCCTAGACACAAGTACATAACTAACTGATGGTTACATTGCTTCCAGAATTAAGACAATCAAATGTGCTAAGAACACAAGGTAAACTATTATTTTAGGTGGAGTGTCATCACAATGTTGCAAAGGTTACCCTGGTGTTTCTTCCTAGGTTCTGACCCCCAAAATTGGGTTACCCTGGTAACCTCTTACGAAACCTGGCCCCAATTGCAAACTATTGCGGAATCAAATATCTTTTAAAGTAATAAGATATCGATTTTACATTCCAGGCCTTCTCATCTTATACTCAAGACTGAACTAGCTCTAGAGTCTATAAGTGAGGCATAATAATCTTATTAAAGATTTTAATTCTAACTACTGTGTTGTTTAATTTTCACTGATTTACTAACTCTTTGAAAGTTACCCTGGCACCACTTTGTGTGCCGGCCCTCACACAGAGCCACTCCCCTAAACATAACAAAGGAATTCTAAGTTCTCTAACCAGGGTAGACAGAGTGCACAAAAAATCAACATATAATACCAGATATACCGTAATGGACATCACAACCTGTTCATAAAAATCAGGTGTCTATTTTCCATACAAAACCAAGTGCACTACCCTAATTTATTCAAACATATGAAACCATTGTAACATTTAACGCCCTTTAAAAGATTACAACTGGAAGACTTGAAATCACATAAAAATCCCCATTTGCCCAATAAGAATTTAAAGCAACTTAAAGAAAATTCACGCCTATAATTTGGATTTACTAAATCCAGTCAATCAAGAACTAGAAGTATGAAATTAATCAACTGATACATAATTTATCTTCCATTTAATATGAAAATCAAATCTACAATTATCCCAATTTTACAATCATGTTTAATAATGAAATTTTGTTTTCTTTACATAATACATTTCATTATAAACTATCTATTCATAATTTTCATATACTAATTAACATTATTTTATTCATTTAAATAAATGCACTTCATAACAATATAATTAAATATTTATTTAAATATATAATTATATATAAATAAATATTTTTAGATTATCCATATTAGAATTATATTCCCTCATATTTAAATCAAAAATTAAAAAGAAATTTTTATATTACAATATATATACATTACATATATAACATATATTTTAATAATATATATTATATATGTAATATATAATATAATATAATTATAATTTAAAAAAAAATTTGAACAATTTAAATTTTATATAAAAAAATAAACAAAAGGAAAGGGGCCCGACTGTCTACACAGCCAAACCCTCGATGGGAGGGCACGACTGTGCAGGCAGTGCTGGGCGTTGCCCTCATAGCCGGCTCCCTTATGGGGGTTAGTCATGGGGATAGCCCCCTATGGCTCCCAACACAGCAAGCAATTTTTTTTAAATGAAAATTTCAAAATTCATTTCCATAAGTTTAAAATAATTTCCAAATTAATAATTCCGTGCAATTTTCTTTGAAAATCCGCATACGGATTTGACAACTTTGGTATAAAATTTCATAAAATTCTTCATATAATATATATATATACAAAATTTCAACTATAAATCAAATACTATAATTATGTAAATACTTAACACAGGGTTTTCCTACAGAAAAACTGAGAAATTTATCCATTTAGACAATTTTTCCTCAAAGAATTTTCAATTAAAATCACAATAGATTCACAACTAAAAATATCAAAATCTTTTCTACATAAACCCATAACAAATTTTTGATAGGAAACTTCATTTAAAATTCTTCAAAGATCTTTCCTATTTCCTTTGAGAAATTTCTATTGTTTAAACAAAATCTTTACAAATTTCACCGAGAAGAAATACAGGAAACACAAAACAAATATTTCCTCAGACATTCTTTTTCTAAAGAAAAATAATTAATTACAAAGGAAAATACCTATTTTCTTGTAACTTTAAAACTGTCTGTAGAAGAGAGCCTCTGTTGCCTGTAGCGTGCAATTCTCCAAAGCTTCTCCAGAAAACCCAAATCCAAAAGAAGCTAAAACCAACCAAAAAGATCTTCCAACCAAAGAGATTTTCCAGAAATATACAACAAAACAGAGGAAATCACAATTTCTTTAAAAATAATTTTAATAGTAGACTATTGTTTTCATTTCCCATGAAGAAAAGGTCACCCTCTGTATTTCCCCAAATCCCAAATAACCTCCGAGAAAATCCTCAACCAAAAAGCAATAAATTTAACTGGCACACATGTCGAGAGGAAACAAATATCTTCCAACAACTTCCCGACAATCTTTCATTTCTTCCTCTTCCAAGATTTGCATGCATTTAATTAATTTTCAATTTTCAATTTTCAAAAATACAAAATTTATTTAATTAAAAATGCCATTTCCCAAATAATAATTAATTTAAAATTAAATCTATTCACACATTTAAAACCATTTTAATTTAATCAATTAATTTATTTAATTAAATGAATTTAATCTCAATGATCAAATTATTTAACCAAACAAACTAATTAATTAATTAAATAAAATGTAAAACTTATTTCTTTAACATTTAAAAAATTAATTTAAATAGTAGTAAATTAAAGTATAATAAACTATTATTAACTTGACAAAATTTTCCTTTCAAACAATTGATCCAATTAGGGACAAACAAGACAACCAAAGACTCAAAACTAAAACTGACGATGTACTGTGATTGGGTTTAAGACTTAGACTAGGATGAACCATGTTACTACCTCCCAATCAACATATCCGTTGAGCCCTGATAGGCTCAGACCTGATTAACCAGGTGGAGTCGATGTCATGTACCTGCAATCCTGCAACCAAATAAACAACATGCATATATATATAATCCATTGTACAAACACACCGTGCGGAGAAAATCACAGACATCACAGGGCACTCGCAAGCGAGTGATGCAACTCCATTCTCCACACCAATACACGTCACATCAGAATGACAAATTAAATAACAGTTAGTCCATCATAAACATATATATATAGCAATATCATCTAAAGGAAATATCTACGCTATCACAAAGCATGTCAAAAATCAATTATCACCATATAATGTATCATCATATCACAAAGTGAATCCACTATCGCTAAAAATTAGCGATCAAAATATCCAAACCAAAGTACCAAAGTCTAACAGTGTGAAAACATACAAACATAAAACATAAGCATAAATGGAGGGGTACTACATCCTCCCCCCAGGATCAAGCTTTCTCCTGGAACCCTGCTAATAGAAAAAAAATAACGCACACATCTAAAATAGGTCCTCCCAAGAAATAGAAGACTAGCCACTAGGATCCCTCTAGATCAATACTCAATCAATGCCTTGATCCCTAAGGATGAACTCCTGATGTAGAAGGACATGCAGGGTTCCCAAAGAACGATGCTGGTCCTCCACCAGAAACCTCTCCAACTACACCCTAGTGTTCAACCTGGTGGTTATCCACCATAGCAAACACCCTATGTGACCCGCCTACATCTCCTATGGTCGACTCTAAAGTTTCCGGTCTTTGACTGAATCCAGAAGCACCCTTCTGAGGACACTGACGAGCAATGTGACCCTGTTGGCCATAAGTAAAACATTCTATACTCCTTCTGAATCCTCTATCACTAGGTGGTACACTAGACCGTGGAAAACTACCTCCACTAACTGCAGACTAAAAACTCTGTGCAGGCTAATCAGAACGATCACGCTGCACTCATTGCCCACTCTGATCTCTCTCATTTTGAAACCATCCACCACCATGTTGAAACTGAGAACTGTTATCTATTGAGGCTGTGAATTACTTTTCTTCTAAGGAGTACGTTGTTGTTGCTGCTGTCCACCCTTAGTGGGTGTTTGTTGGTTCCTAAAGGAACCTCCTATCTACGCCTGTCCACCCCATGGACTAAAACCTGCTGCAGGAGCACTGCCTATCTGTACTCTTGTGTGACCACCTAATGCCATAACAAGATTCTCTTCCACTATACGAGCCTTCTCCACAACAACTTCCATAGTCTTTGGTTCAAAGACTCTGACTCCACCACTAATGCGGGCATTTAAACCCCTAATGAAGTGTTGTACCAACATCACCTCATCATCTCCAACTCCTGCATACTACTTGAGTTCATAGAATCTATGTTCATATTGCTCAACGGATAGAGCCAATTGACATAAATCATGAAACTCGTCAGCCCGTCGTTGCCTCTAGTGTTTTGATAGGAACTGTGCTCTAAACCTCTCCAGGAACATCTCCCAAGACACTGACCCAATATCTAAGTGGAGCTTTTGCTCCTCCAGGCGCCACCAAGTAGAGGCGAATCCTCTCAGGTGCATGATAGCACATCTCGCTTGGGTATTGCTACTGTATGGGTGCATGGCAAAGCATCTACCCAAGTCCAATAGCCAAGTCTCTGCCTCTAATCCACCTCCTATACCATCAAAAGTAGGAGGGCGTGCCCTCAATAAATCCCGCATGTGTCCTGCAGTAATAGCGTCCTGATGCACTGTATCATCTACTCTCCATGGAGATCTATCATGCTCTCTAACAATCTCCTGCTCAACTTCCTATCTAGGTCCAAGATGAGCTAGGACCTCCTCTAATAAAGGGCGTAACTATGAACCCTCTACTCCTGACTGTTCAAGAATCTTTCCCTCATTCCTCTGATCCAACTACTCTTCCTGATCACTCTGATGAGAGCTCGGAGGGGGAGTAACCTGAGGGATTGGCCCTCAGCCTCCACCTCGACCTCTACCATGACCTCTACCACGTCATCTAGGCATGATCCTACACATGAACAATAACGAGTCTTAGATACTAATCAACCAAGGCTAACAGATAGTGACACTATGTACTAGGTCAACCTATTGGGCTCGCGATTACCCAGAGTGTCCAGTGTTAGAAACCTTTGCTCTGATACCAATCTCTAATGCCTCGTCTTATAACCTAAGGAATGTTGCAATTGTGTATAAAAGTGAAATAATTATTTTTTTAAAGTAATAATATTAACTTAATTAGTTGCATACATTCACTAAGTTATGCGATGTTACACTACTTGAGGTTCCATAGACGACTTTAGTATTTCGCATTGCATATATTTAATTAATCATAAAATTAAAAATTAAACATTGCATATCATTTGAATTCCATTCAAGGTAGTATAAAGTACAAATATGATTCTTACATTACATTTGAATTAACATTACAATACTCATTCATCTGATGAGGTAGATCAATAATAATTACAATTACAATTTACAAATGTTCACCTCATAAACAATTGAGGGATGTTTTCAAATACAAGATTTACAATAATGCAATAAAGAATATACATCTATATCCAAGTATGAGCTCTCCATCCATGAAGCTCTCATTGCCATGATCATAAACTAGGGACCCAACGGAGTAAGGTGCATGTTCCACCCAACCATGTGGTACCCATATGTCCACCCCCCATGCTAGGAGATAGTAATATGGTTACCTAGACATAACCTACTCACCTTAGACACAAGTACATAACTATATGATGGTTACATTGCTTCCAGAATTAAGACAATCAAATGTGCTAAGAACACAAGGTAAACTGTTATTTTAGGTGGAGTGTCATCACAATGTTGCAAAGGTTACCCTGATGTTTCTTCCTAGGGTTCGGCCCCCAAACTTGGGTTACCCTGGTAACCTCTTACGAAACTCGGCCCCAATTGCAAACTATTGTGAAATCGAATATCTTTTAAAGTAACAAGATATCAATTTGCCATTCCAGGCCTTCTCATCTTATACTCAAGATTGAACTAGCTCTAGAGTCTATAAGTGAGGCATAATAATCTTATTAAAGATTTTAATTATAACTACTGTGTTGTTTAATTTTCACTAATTTACTAATTCTTTGAAAGTTACCCTGGCACCACTTTGTGTGCCGGCCCTCACACAGAGCCACTCCCCTAAACATAACAAAGGAATTCTAAGTTCTCTAACTAGGGTAGACAGAGTGCACAAAAAATCAACATATAATACCAGATATACCACAATGGACATCACAACCTGTTCATAAAAATCAGGTGTCTATTTTCCATACAAAACCAAGTGCACTACCCTAGTTTATTCAAGCATATGAAACCATTGTAACATTTAACGCCCTTGAAAAGACTACAACTGGAAGAATTGAAATCACATAAAAATCCCCATTTGCCGAATAAGAATTTAAAGCAACTTAAAGCAAATTCACGTCTATCATTTGGATTTACTAAATCCAGTCAATCAAGAACTAGAAGTATGAAATTAATCAACTGATACATAATTTATTTTCTATTTAATATGAAAATCAAATCTACAATTATCCCAATTTCACAATCATGTTTAATAATGAAATTTGTTTTCTCTACATAATACATTTCATTATAAACTATCTATTCATAATTTTCATATACTAATTAACATTATTTTATTCATTTAAATAAATGCATTTCATAACAATATAATTAAATATTTATTTAAATACATAATTATATATAAATAAATATTTTTAAATTATCCATATTAGAATTACATTCCCTCATTTAAATCAAAAATTAAAAAAAAAAATTATATTACAATATATATACATTACATATATAACATATATTTTAATAATATATATTATATATGTAATATATAATATAATATAATTATAATTTAAAAACAAATTTGAACAATTTAAAATTTATATAAAAAAAAAACAAAAGGGCAGGGCCCAGCTGTCTACACAATTGAACCCTCCATAGGAGGGCGCAGTTGTGCAGGCAGCGCCGACGCTGCCCTCACAGCCAGCTCCCTCATGGGGGTCGGCCATGGGGATAGCCCCCTGCGGCTCCCAACACAACAAACAATTTTTTTTAAATGAAAATTTTGAAATTCATTTCCATAAGTTTAAAAATATTTCCGAATTAATAATTCCGTGCAATTTTCTTTGAAAATCCGCGTACGGATTTCACAACTTTGGTATAAAATTTCATAAAATTCTTCATATAAAATATCTATATATAAATATATATATATATAAATATATATATAAATATATATATATATATATAAATATATATATATATATATATATATAAATATATATATATATATATATATAAATATATATATATATATATATATAAATATATATATGTATAAATACATAAATATATCTATATTTATATATATATATATATATACAAAATTTTAACAATAAATCAAATACTGTAATTATGTAAATACTTAACACAGGGTTTTCCTACAGAAAAAGAGAGAAATTTATCCATTTAAACAATTTTTCCTCAAATAATTTTTAATTAAAATCACATCAGATTCACAACTAAAAATATCAAAATCTTTTCTACATAAACCCATAACAAATTTTTGACAGGAAACTTCATTTAAAATCCTTCAAAGATCTTTCCTATTTCCTTTGAGAATTTTCTACTGTTTAAACAAAATCTTTACAAATTTCACCGAGAAGAAATACAGGAAACACAAAACAAATATTTCCTCAGACATTCTTTTTCTAAAGAAAAATAATTAATTACAAAGGAAAATACTTGTTTTCCTGTAACTTGAAAACTGTTTGTAGAAGAGAGACTCTGTTGCCTGTAGCGTGCAATTCTCCAAAGCTTCTCCAGAAAACCCAAATCCAAAGGAAGCTAAAACCAACCAAAAAGATCTTCCAACCAAAGAGATCTTCCAGAAATATACAACAAAACAGAGGAAATCACAATTTCTTTAAAAATAATTTTAACAGCAGACTATTTTTTTCATTTCCCGTGAAGAAAAGGTCACCCTCTATATTTCCCCAAATCCCAGATAACCTCTGAGAAAATCCTCAACCAAAAAGCAGTAAATTTAAATGGCACACATGTCAAGAGGAAACAAATATCTTCCAACAACTTCCCGACAATCTTTCATTTCTTCCTCTTTCAAGATTTGCATGCTTTTAATTAATTTAAAATTTTTAATTTTCAAATATACAAAATTTATTTAACAATTAAAAATGCCATTTCCCAAATAATAATTAATTTAAAATTAAATCTATTCACACATTTAAAACCATTTTAATTTAATCAATTAATTTATTTAATTAAATGAATTTAATCTCAATGATCAAATTATTTAACCAAATAAACTAATTAATTAATTAAATAAAATGTAAAACTTATTTCTTTAACATTTAAAAAATTAATTTAAATAGCAGTAAATTAAAGTATAATAAACTATTATTAACTTGACAAAATTTTCCTTTCAAACAATTGATCCAATCAGGGACAAACAAGACAACCAAAGACTCCAAACTAAAACTGACAATGTACTGTGACTAGGTTTAAGACTTAGACTAGGATGAACCATGTTACTACATCCCAATCAACATATTCGTTGAGTCTTGACATGCTCAGACCTGAGTAACCAGGTGGAGTCGATGTCATGTAGCTGCAATCCTGCAACCAAATAAACGACATGCATATATATATAATCCATTGTACAAACACACTGTGTAGAGAAAATCACGGACATCATAGGGCACTCGCAAGCGAGTGATGCAACTCCATTCTCCACACCAATACACGTCACATAAGACTGACAAATTAAATAATAGTTAGTCCATCATAAACATATATATAGCAATATCATCTGAAGGAAATATCTACGCTATCACAAAGCATGTCAGAAATTAATTATCACCATACAATGTATCATCATATCACAAAGTGAATCCACTGTCGCTCAAAATCAGCGATCAAAATATCCACACCAAAGTACCAAAGTCTAACAGTGTGAAAACATGCAAACAAAAAACATAAGCATAAATGGAGGGGTACTACATCCTCCCCACCTAGGATCAGGCTTACTCCTAGAAGCCTCCTAATAAAAAACAAATAACGCACACATCTAAAATAGGTCCTCCCAAGAAATAGAAGACTAGCCACTAGGATCCCTCTAGATCAATACTCAATCAACGTCTTGATCCCTGAGGATCAACTCTCGATTTAGAAGGACGTGCACGGTTCCCAAAGAACGATGCTAGTCCTCCACCAGAAACCTCTCCAACTGCACCCTGGTGCTCGACTTGGTGGTTATCCAGCACATTAAACACCCTACGCGATCTACTTGCATTTCCTACGGTCGACTCTGAAGCTGTCGGTCTCTCACTGAATCTAGAAGCACCCTTCTGAGGACACTGATGGGAAATGTGACCCTGTTGGCCACAAGTAAAACATTCTATACTCCTGAATCCTCTATCACCAGGTGGTACACTAGACAGTGGAAAACTACCTCCACTAACTGTAGACTAAAAACTCTATGCAGGCTGATCATAACAATCACGCTACACTTGCTGCCCACTCTGATCTCTCTCATTTTGAAACCGTCCACCACCATGTTGAAACTGAGTACTGTTATCCTGTTGAGGCTGTGAATTACTTTTCTTCTGAGGAGTACGTTGTTGTTGCTGCTATCCACCCTTAGTGGGTGTCTATTGGTTCCTAGAAGAACCTCTTGTCTACGCCTGTCCACCCCGTGGACTAAAACCTGTTGCAGGAGGACTGCCTATCTATACTCTTGTGTGACCACCTAACACCATAACAAGATTCTCTTCCACTATACGAGCCTTCTCCACAACAACTTCCATAGTCTTTGGCTCAAAGACTCTAACTCCACCACTAATGCAGGCATTTAAACCACTGATAAAATGTTGTACCAGCATCGCCTCATCATCTCCAACTCCTGCACACTGCTTGAGTTCATAGAATCTATGTTCATATTGCTCAATAGATAGAGCCAACTGACGTAAATCATGAAACTCGTCAACCCATCATTGCCTCCAGTGTTCCGATAGGAACCGTGCTCTAAACCTCTCCAAGAACATCTCCCAAGACACTGACCCAATATCTAAGTGGAGCTTCTGCTCCTCGAGGCGCCACCAAGTAGAGGCGAATCCTCTCAGGTGCATGATAGCACATCTTGCTCGGGTATTGCTACCATATGGGTGCATGGCAAAGCATCTACCCAAGTCGAATAGCCAAGTCTCTACCTCTAATCCACCTCCTGTATCATCAAAAGTAGGAGGGCGTGCCCTCAATAAATCCCACATGTGTCCTGCAGTAATAGCATCCTGATGCACTGTATCATCTACTCTCCTTGGAGATCTATCACGCTCTCTAAAAATGTCCTGCTCAACTTCCTTTCTAGGCCCAAGATGAGCTAGGACCTCCTCTAATAAAGGTTGTAACTGTGAACCCTCTACTCTTGACTGTTTAGGAATCTGTCCCTCATTCCTCTGATCCAACTGCTCTGCCTGATCACTTTGATGAGGGCTCAGAGGGGGAGTAACCTGAGGGATTGGCCCTTGGCCTCCACCTCGACCTCTACCATGACCTCTACCACATCGTCTAGGCATGATCCTACACATGAACAATAATGAGTCTTAGATACTAATCAACCAAGGCTAACAGATAGCGACACTACATACTAGGTCAACCTAATGGGCTCGCGATTACACAAAGCGTCCAGTGTTAGAAACCTTTGCTTTGATACCAATCTGTAATGCCCCATCTTATAACCCAAGGAATGTTGCAATTGTGTTTAAAAGTGAAATAATTTTTTTTTTAAAGTAATAATATTAACTTAATTAGTTGCATACATTCACTAAGTTATGCAACGTTACACTACCTGAGGTTCCATAGATGACTTTAGTATTTCGCATTGCATATATTTAATTAATCATAAACTTAAAAAGTAAACATTGCATATCAGTTGAATTCCATTCAAGGTAGTATAAAGTACAAATATGATTCTTACATTGCATTTGAATTAACATTACAATACTCATTCATCTGATGATTTAGATCAATAATAATTATAATTACAATTTACAAATGTTCACCTCATAAACAATTGAGGGATGTTTTCAAATACAAGATTTACAATAATGCAATAAAGAATATACATCGATATCGAAGTATGAGCTCTCCATCCATGAAGCTCTCGTTGCTATAATCATAAACTAGGGACCCAACGGAGTAAGGTGCACGTTCCACCCAACCATGTGGTACCTGTAGGTCCATCCCCCGTGCTAGGAGATAGTAATATGGTTACCAAGACATAACCTATTGACCCTAGACACAAGTACATAACTAATTGATGGCTACATTGCTTCCATAATTAAGACAATCAAATGTGCTAAGAACACAAGGTAAACTGTTATTTTAGGTGGAGTGTCATCACAATGTTGCAAAGGTTACCCTGGTGTTTCTTCCTAGGTTCTAGCCCCCAAACTTGGGTTACCCTGGTAACCTCTTACGAAACCCGGCCCCAATTGCAAACTATTGCGGAATCAAATATCTTTTAAAGTAACAAGATATCGATTTTCCATTCCAGGCCTTCTCATCTTATCCTAAAGACTGAACTAGCTCTAGAGTCTATAAGTGAGGCATAATAATCTTATTAAAGATTTTAATTCTAACTACTATGTTGTTTAATGTTCACTAATTTACTAACTCTTTGAAAGTTACCCTGGCACCACTTTGTGTGCCGGCCCTCACACAGAGCCACTCCCCTAAACATACCAAAGGAATTCTAAGTTCTCTAGCTAAGGTAGACAGAGTGCACAAAAAATCAACATATAATACCAGATATACCACAATGGACATCACAACCTGTTCATAAAAATTAGGTTTCTATTTTCCATACAAAACCAAGTGCACTACCCTAGTTTATTCAAACATATGAAACCATTGTAACATTTAACGCCCTTTAAAAGACTACAACTGGAAGACTTGAAATCACATAAAAATCCCCATTTGCCCAATAAGAATTTAAAGCAACTTAAAGAAAATTCACGTCTATCATTTGGATTTACTAAATCTAGTCAATCAAGAACTAGAAGTATGAAATTAATCAACTGATACATAATTTATCTTCCATTTAATATGAAAATCAAATCTACAATTATCCCAATTTCACAATCATGTTTAATAATGAAATTTTGTTTTCTCTACATAATACATTTCATTATAAACTATCTATTCATAATTTTCATATACTAATTAACATTATTTTATTCATTTAAATAAATGTACTTCATAACAATATAATTAAATATTTATTTAAATATATAATTATATATAAATAAATATTTTTAAATTATCCATATTAGAATTATATTCCCTCATATTTAAATCAAAAATTAAAAAGAAACTTTTATATTACAATATATATACATTACATATATAACATATATTTTAATAATATATATTATATATGTAATATATAATATAATATAATTATAATTTAAAAACAAATTTAAATAATTTAAATTTTATATAAAAAAAAGCAAAAGGGCAGGGGCTCGGCTATCTACACAGCCGAACCGTCGATGGGAGGGCGCGGTTGTGCAGGCAGTGCCGACACCGCCTGTGAGGGCAGCGCTGGGCGCTGCCCTCACAGTCGGCTCCCTTATGGGGGTTGGCCGTGGGGATAGCCCCCTGTGGCTCCCAACACAACAAGCAATTTTTTTTAAATGAAAATTTCGAAATTCATTTCCATAAGTTTAAAAATATTTTTGAATTAATAATCCAATGCGATTTTCTTTGAAAATCCACGTACGGATTTCACAACTTTGGTATAAAATTTCATAAAATTCTTCATATAATATATATATATATATATATATATATATATATATATATATATATATATATACAAAATTTCAAAATAAATCAAATACTCTAATTATGTAAATACTTAACACAGGGTTTTCCTACAGAAAAACTGAGAAATTTATCCATTTAAACAATTTTTCCTCAGAGAATTTTTAATTAAAACCATAGCAGATTGACAACTAAAAATATCAAAATCTTTTCTACATAAACCCATAACAAATTTTTGATAGGAAACTTCATTGAAAATTCTTCAAAGATCTTTCCTATTTCCTTTGAGAATTTTCTACTGTTTAAACAAAATATTTACAAATTTCACCGAGAAGAAATACAAGAAACACAAAACAAATATTTCCTCAGACATTCTTTTTCTAAAGAAAATAAATTAATTACAGAGGAAAATACTTGTTTTCCTGTAACTTGAAAATTGTCTATAGAAGAGAGCCTCTGTTGCCTGTAGTGTGAAATTCTCCAAAGCTTCTCCAGAAAACCCAAATCCAAAGGAAGCTAAAACCAACCAAAAAGATCTTTCAACCAAAGAGATCTTCCAGAAATATACAACAAAACAGAGGAAATCACAATTTCTTTAAAAATAATTTTAACAACAGACTATTTTTTTCATTTCCCGTGAAGAAAAGGTCACCCTCTATATTTCCCCAAATCCCAGTTAACCTCTGAGAAAATCGTCAACCAAAAAGCAATAAATTTAACTGGCACACATGTCGAGAGGAAACAAATATCTTCCAACAACTTCCCGACAATCTTTCATTTCTTCCTCTTTCAAGATTTGCATGATTTTAATTAATTTTCAAATATACAAAATTTATTTAACAATTAAAAATGCCATTTCCCAAATAATAATTAATTTAAAATTAAATCTATTCACACATTTAAAACCATTTTAATTTAATCAATTAATTTATTTAATTAAATGAATTTAATCTCAATGATCAAATTATTTAACCAAACAAACTAATTAATTAATTAAATAAAATGTAAAACTTATTTCTTTAACATTTAAAAAATTAATTTATATAACAGTAAATTAAAGTATAATAAACTATTATTAACTTGACAAATTTTTCCTTTCAAACAATTGATCCAATCAGGGACAAACAAGACAACCAAAGACTCCAAACTAAAACTGACGATGTACTGTGATTGGGTTTAAGACTTAGACTAGGATGAACCATGTTACTACCTCCCAATCAACATATCCGTTGAGTCTTGACACGCTCAGACCTGAGTAACCAGGTGGAGTCGGTGTCATGTACCTGCAATCCTGCAACCAAATAAACGACATGCATAATATATAATCCATTGTACAAACACACCGTGCGGAGAAAATCATGGAAATCATAGGGCACTCGCAAGTGAGTGATGCAACTCCATTCTCCACACCAATACATGTCACATTAGACTGATAAATTAAATAACAATTAGTCCATCATAAACATATATATAGCAATATCATCTGAAGGAAATATCTACGCTATCACAAAGCATATCAGAAATCAATTATCACCATACAATGTATCATCATATCACAAAGTGAATCCACTGTCGCTCAAAATCAGCGATCAAAATATCCAAACCAAAGTACCAAAGTCTAACAGTGTGAAAACATGTAAACAAAAACATAAACATGAATGGAGGAGTACTACAATATGTTTTTTCTTTATTAATGACTACCCATTTTATACTTGGATTTATTTTTTGAGGCATAAATTAATTTTTTTTAGTAAGTTTAAGGATTTTAAAGTTCTTGTTGAAAATTAGATGGATCAAAAAATAAAAGTATTAAAGTCAAATAATGGAGAAGAATATTGTTCTAGATAATTTCATGGTACCTATAAGTGTTGTAAAACAAAAGATAACTTTGCATATGCCATAATAAAATTATACTATAGAAAGGATGAACATGTCAATAATGGACAAAGTAGAAGTACATTAAGTAGTGCTTAGTTGGATGGTTTCTAGGTTTAGACAATCAAGTAAAAAAATTTGTGACAATTATGCATTTAATTTACCCTTCAAATATTAAGCCCCTATGACATACATACATACATACATACACACACACACACACACATATATATATATATATTCCATTTTTCTATGTTTCATTTTGGTGAACCCGACATTCTTACACTATAAACTTTCTGAAATTGGTAGTCCTCTAAACCCTAGATCTAGATTTGGCATTGCATTAGTTTGTTTTGCATCTCATTTAGGGTTTCAAATTTTCATTTTGCATCATTTACAATTGCATTTTATATCTTCTATATTTACAAAATTCCAAAAATGTTGCATAAATGTTGCATACATCTTACAAGTTAGTTGTATTAAGAGTGTTTTTTAGTCGTTTAGATCAAAATTTTAGTTAAATTTGCATTCAAAAAGTTGCCATTTTGTTCACTTTTTGTCATTAGTTTCATTTCCATTTATACATCAAAATCTAGAAAAATTTGTCACAACAATCTCAGTCTACAACCTAAAATAGAAAACTTAAGTATCCACTCAGTAAATCATATTTTAATTTTTAAAACCCCTAAGCAAGGATCCATTCACCCTTGGGTGAATCTGTCCCTGCACAGGTGTCCTAATCGACTTTTGCATGCATTACTGTCTTTGTTTTGACTTCCTATTTTTGCTGCTCAAATTATACTTTGAAATTATGAGAAACTGTTATTGTATGCACAAGAAAAGTGTCATTTTGCTTAATTTATTGCAAATTTGAAAAAAAAATTATTGCATTTTAGTATTGAAAAATCATGAGATCTATAGGACATTTGTTTAAATTTCTGAAGCACTACATATTTTGGATAAACTATTTCTAATTTTTGTATAAATAAATTATGTTTCCTTTTCAAAGATGTGGTTTTGATATGGTAAATAATGGCTTGTATAAGTACAATCTACCTAGTTATGAGCACAATTTAGTGAAGTAAAATAAGTTCATTCATAAGCATGTTAGTCATCCTCCAAATATTTTCCCTACTTATGAAAATACCTTAGTGCAAGAGAATGAAATCATTGACACATTTCTTAATATCACGTTGTCTATCTTTCACTCAACCCATAGTATCTCTCCCATTTATGAGGATGATTTGATACAAGAGGACACAATCATAGACAATCATAAAAATCTTAATTGTTCTTCTCCTGATACGTCTCCTACTTGTGATGAAGGTATCTTGGTGTTAGAAGATTCAATTATCGAATGCCATGCAAATCTTGTTTTTCCCTCTCCCTCTACTTCTCCCACTTGGGAAGATATTATGGCACAAAAAGATGAAATAATTGATACATTCCTTAACATCACTTTGCCTAGTCTTCATTCATCTCCCAATATTTCTCCCATTTGTGAGAATAATTTGATAGAAGAAGATACAAGCATTGACAATCATGACAATCCTAGTTTTTCTTTTCCCAACACCTCTCCTACTTGTGATGAAGGTGTCTTGGTGTTAGAAGATTCTACCATTGAAATAAGTACTAAATGTGTTGTCAATTTTAAATTTAGATTTTTTTCAATTTTAAATATGAAAATAGGTATATGTCACTATGTATAATAGAACCCTAGATAAAAGTATCATAAGAATATGCAAAGAGATTTTTATTGTAAAAAATGAATAGAAAGGATAAAATATATATGAAAATAATAACAAAACCTAAGGTAAAATTCAATATTCAAACCCTCAATTGTATACAATAAAATATCAATTTCATAAATAATGTATATAAATAAAGTATACTCAAACATAAATAATCTAGGAAATTTAAATAAATTCAACCAATAAGAAAAATAATAATAACCTAGATTTAAATGGGCTAATAAATAAATAATAGTTAATAAGATAATTAAATGAGATGATAGGGTACCTAGCTCTATACAAATGATGGAATAATATCATATGGCATGAAAAGTACATTTTCCATAATGCATAAATTAAATGTCTTTGATTATATAAATCCACAATATTCTATATGCTCTTAGGATTTTATGTAATCCAATCGTACATCCATTAGGGTTTATATTGACTCACACAAAAGTGATCTAATACATTAAGTTAAATTGTGCCATGTGGCTAAGTAACTTGAAAAATTTCTTCTTTAGTAAAATTATTTAACTTTTCGCCTTTGGTAGTTAATTATGGTTAGGGAAATGCTTATGGATACCTTTAAAATATTATTGACTCAATAGAGGGTGATCCCATAATATTGGTGTACAATTTCTGAGAGATCTAGATTTTTGCTTCAAAATCACACATCTTTAGAAAATATAATGATTTAAGCCTTGAAAAGTTCCATTTAAAGGATTCCAATTGAAGAGGGTTTGATCGAACCACCTTAGATCAAACCCCCTTGGATAGAACTCCGCTAGTTTTAAACCATACCTATAACAAAGTCTCCTTTACACCTATCAAAATGTTGATAAAAAACCACTTTTGATTTACCTTTTGGGGATCAAATGAATTCATTTAAACATATTTTTTTTAGGTATTCTTTATTATAAGATTCCCAAAAAGTATAATTTTAAATTTAAATTTATTTTTTATTATTATATTTATGTTTTATTTCTTGTGAATGTAGGTTTTTCACCGAAAATCAAGCTCTTTATTATCTACCAAAGGAGGAAAGTTACTTAGCCACATATCCTCATATGCTCCAATCGTAACAATTGTGTATGGCCTACTCAATGCAATGGTGTCTCCTATGTCAAGTAATTTTCCTTTTTTCTAAGGTCACAAACAAAGTTGCAAGAGTGTTTGCTTCCACTTATCAGGTGCAATAAGTACTCAATGTGTTGTCAATTTTAAATTTTAAGAGATGGGTGTGTATTTTTTATAATATGTAAAAATAGGGGGGTGAGTAATGTTAGATTATAAATTTATATGGATTATGTGTTTATATGTAAAATATAATATTTATATAATTCATAATAGTAAGAGATATAATACTTCTACTTACAAGTGTGTGATAGGCTTTTATGTCAATGTTTTGGATCACATTTTTGATTGTATTCTACAATTCATCATTAGGAAGAGAATACTTATGTGACAATTTAATCATAAAGTGTACTCTATAGTGTTGATGCAAAAACCTAGTACATAATTATAACTAGAAGAACTATCTCTCAAATTCACATATGTAAAAAAAAAATTATAATTTGTATGCAATTATTGTTTATATGTGTCTAAAAATATAATTTGTTATAAATAAAGTGAGATATTCTATTATTAAATATTTTATTCTAGTATAGTATCTAAACTAAAATTGCTTAAGTTAAAATATAAATATAATACCAAAGTGATGTACACTAAATATGAGTGTTCTTGTTATGACTATTTTTAAAAGCGTGTATACAACCCTTTTATCTGATATTTTTTAACCTAAATTTAGAAGCCACCCTCTTCTTCTTATGAGATCTAAGCTTCATATGGTTATGGACCTTCTACCTTGATAGTGACTTCTTAATTTTGACAACAATCAATTAATATAAACACACCAAGACAAAGGTCTCAATACTATTGTCTACTATCATGATTGACTTTAAGCATCCAAGTAAAAAAGGCATTTATCAATGTTGATGGAAATTATACATGTTAGGTTATATTTTTCTTGCTTAGGTGGCTATTAGAGATATTATGCATATTATATATAAATATTTGTTAAATAATTCTAGGATTAGTTTGTTTTACTTCTTAATTTTCTCTAGATAGGCTCTTAGGAAAATATTTCTTTCAATATATTTTAGAAGACCAAGTTATTATCCTCATTTCCTCTTTATATTTTTGATAAGATGCAAATTCATTACATTTTATGGTTTCTTAATTTGATGAATAATATAGTTTTATACAATCATTCCTTCCTTTGACATGTATTTATTTATACACCATATAGCTTTGCTCTAGTTTTGTTAAAGTTAGGTTTAATTCAACACATACATGAAATCTTATTGGATTAGATTGACAAATTTTAACTATTTTATGCAAAATGAAGTAATTTCTTCCTAGGGGTCTTTAGTCTTGTTATTAGGTTATCTTCAATAGAATAGGAATTCTTTGATAAACTTATAACAATGATAAAATATATGTCAAGATGAAGGTCATGCCTAGGCCTCCTCAAAAATCCATCCCCTAGGTCTTGTACATAATGACCATAGGTCTTGCACACAATACAATGCCTTAGTAATTACTAATGCATATAGGTCTTACAAGTATCAAGTATGGTGTCCTATGTTATATAATACTTTACAAAGAAAAATAAACATAAATGAAGAGATTACATAATGCTTGTAGGTACTATATATGGTATAATAGCTTACAACAAGAAGATTTCATTGTTAGGTACACCCCCCCTTAATGTTAACTCCTTGAAGCCCAATATTTAAAAAAAAAAAGAGTTTTACACTATACATAGGTTTTATAAATGTGGCTACTTGAAAAATATCTTTTTAAAACTCTTTGTTTTCCCCCCTAGGCCTAAAACTTGGAAACCATTTAATTGAGCCATAATGTCCTCATCTAGGACTCTCTTCCACCCCTTGACATTTCAACAATGGTATATTATTTTAGGGTTTCTACTTATACAAGGTAGGGCATTAAAATTTCAAAATTCTCATATGAATTCTTTAAAAATTTTAAAAAAATTCCAACCCTTCCAAATCCCTAATTTACTCTATATTTCTAGCAAAACAAAAAATTCCTTTTTACACTAGAATGCAATAAAGAAGGTTTGAATTAACTTACAACTTTAAGCTTTTTCTAAACCCTAGAAATTTCATAGAAAACTCTTGTTCATTTGAAAATTTTGCAAAAAAATCACTATGAAACCTTTATTTGTGCTTCAAATGATGCAATAATAATTTGGTAGATACAAATCAAATCCACCATTAATGTCTTCGCATGCTTAAGGACATGTGATGTAGGGGTATCTTTGATGCATTTTTGTGTCATGTTGCAAAACTTTGAATTTTGGTTTGTTTTGGGTCAATAAGGTCAATTTGGACCATTTAAGGTCATTTGGGGTCATATTTGATTAGTTTTGGGTGATTAGGTGCAAAGTTGTCAAAAAATACAAAAGTTGTCAAAAGTTGCAAAAACTTGTCATTGTTGTCAATACAATTTTGCAAAATTGGTTAATAGGAGTTAGGTGTTAGTTCAAATGCATGGTTGTGGGAGGTTGTAATATAATAAATATGACATGTAAAGTTGATCACAAAGGCTGGAGAACATTTGGAATGAAAATAACCTCATTTGTCATGTTTTTGCTTATGTTTTCTTGTGTAATCAGACTATAAACTGCATTGTACAAATCTTCACGGGTTGGTATGATCCTAAAAACATTTAGAGAATTTGAAGGATAGTATTACCTTTTGAATTATTTTGATTTGGTAGAATTTCATTGTTTTTTGTAAAAGATATTGCATCTTTTGTGTTGATAGGTCTAAACCTTGCCTAGGGTTTCCAAGGAGCATATAAAAAACAATGGGTAGAGTTTCCACCAATGAAAACCCATGAGACTTGGTGGAAAACTCTGTCCTATTTCTTCCTTCACTTTGGTAAGAGGAGAGGCCATATTTTTCAATTTTTGCATAGTTATTAATGACAGTATGCTTTCATTTGTTTATAATTTGTCTTAAAACCTTAGTGGCTTGAGGGTTTGGCAAAACCCACACATTGTCTAATCATGGTTGATTGGGGAATCAATGAAAAGAGTTGTAAGAGGTTTGCACATCTAAGGTTCTATTTTTTCTTGTTGTTTCTTTGTTGAAATCCCAATAGGCTATGGTTACCATGGTTTCAAGGTGCACTAGGAAGCCTTTAGTCATTGTCTAAAATGAACCATTGTATGAAAGGTGTAAAAGTAGTCAAGTTGTGTTAGAAAAATTCCTTCCTCTACATCATATTGGTATCAGAGCCAATAAATTCAAGAACAAGTTAATATATAGTGTGTTTTTTCAAGCAAAGATTCCTCCAAGAGGGAATATTGTTGAAAGAGAAATAGAAAGGTTAGACAAAGAGATGGGAGACAAAATTTCCCAAAAGATGAGAGAAATGAGAGAAATTATTGATGCAATAATTAAGATAGTAGAGACTAATCAGAGAAGAGGAGTGATCATAGGATATTTGATTGATTAGGAAGAAGAGATGGATGAAAATAATCCACCATAGGAAGAACCCCATGAAGAAAGAGATGTTAAAGAGTTAAGGATGGAGATATTGTTGTAAACAATTAGAGGTAAATGTTCCAAAGTGAAGATGGAAATCCCAGTGTATTTAGGTAGTTTGAATAGTGAGGAAATTCTTGATTGGATAGGAGAGTTAGACAAATATTTTGAATTTAAAGATGTACTTGAGGAGCAAGAGTTGAAGTTTTCCAAAACAAAGTTGAAAGGCCATGCATCCCTTTGGTGGGATTATGTGCAAGAAGAGAGAAGGAAAAAAGGAAAAGACAAGATCACCTCTTGGGATAGAATGGTTGCAAAGTTGAAAGGTAAATTTCCACCTAGTGATTATGCAACTCAATTGTATAGGAAACTACAAAAATTGAAACAAAAAGAAATGGATGTAAAGGCATATAGAAAAGAATTCTACAAACTGAGTATTAGATCGGGCCATATAGAGAAGGATGTTGATAAGGTTGAAAGATACTTGAATGGGCTTAAATATAGCCTACAAGATGAATTAAATCTCGCAAGCCCTAGAACGGTAGATGAATGCTATCAACTAGCCATGAAGGCTGACTAAAATTTGAAAAGACAAGATAAATAAAGCAAAGGTAGGGGAAGGAATTTCAGAGGAAGAGGATCATTTGTTGGGAGAGGACAGTCACAAAGGTATCAAGGAGAGACAAGTAATTCTCAAGAACAAACCTCAGATTCAAGGGGTAGTTTTAGGGAGAAATTTGGACATAGAGGAGGATCAAGTGTCTTCACTAGAAAATTCTAAAAATTTAATAAATTTGTAGGCTATGAAGCATGGGAGTTCCCTAAAGAATAGTCATCTACTTCTTTTAGGAGTGAAAGGAGGAATCAAGTAGCCCAAGATGAAGATGTTGAAAGTGTAAATTCTTCACCACAATCTACAGAACCATAAGTTGGCGAGTCTTTATTTATGAGAAGAACCTTGATCAAATTTCCCATGGAGAAGGAGCCACCTCAAAGAAAATCACTCTTCAGGACAACTTGTAAATGCCAAGGTAAATGTTGTCAGGTTGTCATTGATTTTGGTAGTACTGATAACTTCGTTTCTGTGGAAATGGTAGAAAAGTTAAAGTTGAAAATATTACCCCATGCCACTCCATATAAGGTCACATGGCTAAATAAAGGGTAGTGAGTGTTAGTAAATGAGAAGATTTGGGGTAGAATTCCAAATAGGGAGATACAAGGACAATGTTTTGTGTGACATCATCCCTATGGATGTTTTTCCAATGTTACTTGGTAGACCATGGAAATGTGATAGAAAAGCAGTTGATGATGGTATGAAGAATACCTATGTCATAGAGAAGGATGAGGTCTCTTATGCTCTAACACCTTTGAGAGAGGAAAGCCAAGAACAACAAGTGTCATCTAGTGTGATGTTGTTAGGTGAGAAAGAGTTCATTAAAACCATGGAAGAGGAAGAAATGGGATTTTCATTCATAACCAGACCTAGGACTATTGTGATGGTGGTTAAGATGGATGATTTTCCTTTAGAGATCCAATATTTGCTCAAGAAGCATGCTGACATAGTGGTAGAGGAAATACCAAACTCATTTCCTACAATCATGGATATAAGTCATCACATTGGGTCCATACCAAGGGCTAGTTTTCCTAATAAATCAACATACAAAATGACACCACATCAGAATGAGGAGATCAAGAAGCAAGTGCAGGAGTTACTTGATATAGGGATAATAAGAGAAAGTCTTAGTCCTTTCACGGTTCCCATTGTCCTAGCACCTAAGAATGGAGGTGAATGGAGGATGTGCACTAATTCTAGATCCATAAATAAGATCACAATCAGATATAGGTTCCCCATTTCAAGGATAGAATATTTGATGGATTGCTTAAGTGGAGAAAGCTTATTTTCCAAGATAGACCTTAAAATTTGGTATCACCAAATCAGGATCAGACAAGGTGATGAGTGGAAGACAAAATTTAAAACAAATGAATGGATATATCAATGGATTGTAATGCCTTTTTGTCTCAACAATTCACCCAACACTTTCATGAGGCTCATGAATGAAGTTCTCAAAAATTTTATTGGTAAGTTTGTAGTGGTTTATCTTGATGACATTTTAGTTTTTAGTTCTAGTAAGAAAGAGCACTTACATCATTTGAATTTGATATTAAAAAGATTGAATGAGGAGAAACTAATGATTAATCTAAAAAAGTGTGAGTTCCTAAAGATAGAGCTACTATACCTGGGGTTTGTGATCACAAAGGGAACATTGAAAATGGATCCTAGCAAAGTTAAATAAATCTTGAATTGGCCTCCACCTAAGTTAGTTGTTAAGGTAAGAATTTTTCATGGATTAGCAAGCTTTTATAGGACATTCATTAAGAGTTTCAGTCATGTGTGTGCACCCATAATAGATACCATAAAGGGAGATAGAAAAAGGAAGTTTGTTTGGACTGATGAGGCTAAAAAAAGCTTTCATTATTTGAAGAAAAGGGTAGTAGACAACCTATATTGGCTTTACCAAATTTTAATAAGGTCTTTTCAATTGAATGTGATGCTAGTGGCTATACTATAGGGGCAATGTTGAGTTAAGATAACATAGGTCTATTGCTTTCTTTAGTGAGAAAATTAATGAGGCTAAAAAGAAATACTCCTCTTATGATCTAGAAATGTATGCTATGGTTCAATCTTTGAAAAAATGGAGGCATTATCTATTTCCAAAGGAGTTTATAGTCTATACTAATAATCATGCTCTCCAATTCCTAAATACTCAAGAGAAACTCATTCATAGGCATGTCAAGGAGGTAGAATACTTGCAAGGTTTCACTTTCACTATAACGCATAAGAAGGGATAGTCCAATAAAGTAGTTGATGCTTAAAGTAGGTGGGCACTAATGGTGCAGGAGATTCAAATGTAAAGTGTGGGATTTGAAGAATTAAAAGGTATGTATGCTGATGATGCAAATTTTAAGGAGATATATGAGTTTTGTATGCAACCTCATAGCAACACCAATGATAAATGCCCTGATTTTTTTATTCAAGATGGTTTGTTGTTCAAAGGGTGCTCAATGAGAGACAATCTAATAAAGGAAAAGAATTTTGGTAGTTAAGTAGGTCATTTTGGCCTTGATAAGACATTGGAGCAGTTAAGAAGATATTACTTTTCGCCTAAGATGTAATTTGATGTGAGAAGGGTTATGGAGAGATGCACTATTTGTGAAAGAGCAAAGGGAAGTAGAACAAATGTAAGGTTGTATCAACCTCTTCCTATTCCAAATAGGCATTGGGAGTCTATTAGCATGGATTTTGTCATGGAGTTACTAAGAACACCAAGGGGTTTTGAATCAGTCTATGTTGTAGTTGACCGGTTCTCAAAAATGGATCATTTCATCCCTTGTAAAATCACCAACGATACATATATTGTAGGTCTATTCTTCAAATAAGTTGCCATAATTCATGGTTTTCCTTTTTTTTATCATGATGTTATTCATACACCATTAGTGTAGATAAATCCTCATAGATAGATCATGGGAACCTATCTTTATAAGTGAAAGATTGAACCAGGACAACCTAAATATTAGGCTAACTCAGCTTAATCCCAAGTCTCCTTTATGTCAGGTCTTGAACATACTAGGTTTGCATTAGGGTTCATTGTGATAATGCTGTTAATCATGAGGGGTAAAAAGTTTTTTTAGGTTCTCAAAGGAATCATAGGTATCAGAAAAGATAATCTCGGTCCTTTCATTTAACAATTTCATGAAATTGAAAAATTTGCAATAACATTTCATTAACTTCAAATAACTTTCTTTCACTTAAGTAAATTTAGCTTTAAGAATTCAACAATATCATGGAATTATAAGTTTTGCAATAAAAATTCCATTCATTCATCTCTTTTTTGGAACATTTTCTGAAATTTAAACATCTATTCTAAAATAAAGCATCAAAAGTATTGAAAAAGTAAAGTTTCTCCTAGGTATTATCCATGCATTCCTCAAGAATTAACCAAACCAGAGCTAACCATTCCATACATCACTAAATTGCTTCACAACTAAGCATAAAATGATGTAAGATTTTAAAGAGAGGGGGGATCATTTTCCATTAGATAGTGTCAGTATGCACCCTCAAATAGTACAACACACAATCTTGTCTGATAGGAACAAACAATACACTACGTAAGACTCTATAGAGGAGGGGGATTCACTACTCATGAGTCTCTTTATTCTCAAGAGACTCTCAAGGGGTGAACTACCTAAACAACCTTAGAGAACAAAGTGAAAGTTCTAGAATCAGAGAGAGCAAATCATAGAGATTTTCTAGAAAAACTAGTGAGTTTTTTAGCCAAAGAACATCAGTGTGACATATGCACGACACCACGACACGTTGGAGTCCTGTATGGACATAAAACTGAGAATGTCACAGAAAATAGCAAAGTGTCTAGTTCTACTCTATCTGCTAAGAAATCTTGAAACATGAGAAAGTAATATAATATAACAAAATTGAAACAAAGTGAAGCAGATGATAAAAGTAAAGGAGATAAGTGATATAAGAAACTCACAAAAACCTAAGTAATGGATCCTCCAGCAAATGAATGTCTTCAATACCTGCATGCATAAGATCTAGAGAAAATGTTGGGGCTATATAGGGGTTTTCCTTAGTCAAACCCTCATTTTGGTGTTCCCACCTCCATGGACAACCAAATAGATAGAGAGAAATGAAAAATGGAGTGATAAAATCAATCGCTGCTCGAGGAGGAGAACCCATATCACAAAATATAGGTGATAAAAGAAATCCCCACTTGAGGAGGAGAACCCATATCACAAAATGGAGATGCAATGGATGGGGGATGTGAGAAATTCTGGGATGCTCGCAAGCATAAGATAAGGGAGATATCAATTGAAAGGCTTAAGGAAGAAAAAGATAGGGGAAAAGAGCATTGTAAGAGCTTAAGGGATTTGCAAAGAGAGATGCCAAGAGAGCTTGAAAGTGCTATACAAGGTTGTTGTAACAAACAAGAGAGTTGTGCAAGCAAGAGCAAGATGGGAGAATGTCTAAGATAGAAGCTCGATAGGAGAAGAAGGCCAAATGAGTTGAAAAGACAACTTTTAAAGAAGGTAAAGAAGCTTCCCAAGTGGTTACAAGGTGTCTTGAGCCGTTACCATTGAAAAAAGCATATGAAAAGTGGAAAAAATGCTCGAAAATGGTCATTTGAACGTTGAAATATCATAGGACATCCTAAGAGGGGAAAATGGTTGATGTAGGGGCTAAAATGAGCCTACACAAAGACTAAGGGGGTGGACATTGAAGTGGATACAAGAATGTATGTGAAATTGCAAGGGCTGCAATTTGATGAAATTACATTTTTCCCCCACTTTAGCGAGCATATGAATATTCACTAATATGCAAGCTAAAGGAAATCTACTAAACATAAATAACATCATTATGCCTAAAGGGTATTATAGAGGAAGTAGACAACTCTCCAAACCAAGGAAGCATGCCCCCAAGCTGAAGACCTACAAAAAAATGCATTAGACAAGAAAGACCTACACAAGACAACAATGTTAGAACATAAAAAGCCACTATATCACGAGGTTAGAACATAAACACACTTACACACAAACACACAAAAAACTAGAGGACTTGAGTTAGCAAAGTGAAAGAGAGCTCGATGTAGAAGGTTGTCTCAATTGTATGCGTCATCCCCAAATTAAAAAACAACACATAGAAGGATTCTAAAATGAAGATAAGAATGTAAGGATTGATCGCTTCAAGAGAAGAATGCACCCAAAAGTCAGGGAAGCAACCAATATCGAAGAGAGAAAGAGCATATACTCAGGATGAAGAAGATGAAGATCTTGAATCCGATACACACAATTGAGAAGAATGAGAATTTAAGAGAAATATGGGGAAGCTAGAAAGGAATGAAAATTCTAAGAGAGATGGCTCCACAAGTACCCTATCTTGAGGAGGTTTGAACGAAGTGCACTGAAGGTGCACAGACCAATGATGGACAAATCCTGTAGGATGCAAGTGCTTCATAGGCCCTCAAACCTACAAAGAAGGCATTCCCCCAAGTACTCTCTCATGAAGGAAGCCCAATGTAAAGGGACTATACAAAGTCAGATGGTGCAAGTGCACTTTTTCAAGGAACATGCCTCCAAGAGGAAAATTTGAGATTTTTATATCAATAAACATTTCTATGTTGTAATAAGGCTTGATTAGCCATTTTAATGTTGTAGAGGTCCTAGGAAGTCAATTTTAATCCTAAGATGTAAAATTGCAAATCATGACAAAGGTTGTTAAGGAAAGTTGTAAAATTGCAAAAAAATGCCATGTGGAGGCACATGAGGAGTCAAGGAAGTTATAGAGTTAGTTTTAGGAGCTTTAGGAAGTTGTAGATTTTAAACTCATTGTAGAAGGTTGTTGAGGCACTTTGAAGGATAAAATCAATAAAAAAGGCATTGTTTTTCAGTTATTTTTTGAGTTTTTCTCTATTACTAGCTTGTGTAGGGGTTCGTACAGCAGGGGTTGGCTCTTGAATGTTTTGAATTTTTTTTAGCATGGTGTTGGCCTTATTTCTAACCCATTTTTGAGGATTTTATTATGTTTTGAGCAAATTAGAGGTTGATACTTGAAAATTGGTATGAAACAGGGGTAGAAGGGTTTGAAGTTCAATATGTGTTAAAAGGGACATTCCTCCTTCTGTATAGGTTGCAACTTAGAGGAATGGGCTTGTGTATATTAGAGTAGATGTAGGAATTAGGGCTTTGAGTTGAGAAAGAGAATAGTAAGGTTTGGAAGTGCTGCCCCATGAAGAAAACCAGGTGTTGTGCCTTTTAGACGAGGCTAGAGGGTGAGGTTTTGAGAAGTTGAGTGAGAATAGGTTGAAACTAGTTGGAAACTATTTTATCAAGTGTATTTGAAGATGACTTTAAGGTCTGATTGGTTAGGGAAGGTTAGTTGTGTGAGGAGTGAAACCCTAGTTGGAAGGGGTAAAACAAGGGAAAATTGGCAAGTTTTCAAAGGAAGTGTATGTAAATCTAAGGGGAAACATAATATAATGATGGATTAAGCTTGAGAAGGCATATAAAAGCATGATTGAAGTGGTTTGAGGTCATAAGTGGTCAGGGTATTTGTTTTTTCAATAAGCCCTAGTTAGTAGGGAGAAAAGTGAGGGTTTTGGAGTTAAGGTTCTTAATGAGCAAGTGAGGACTTGGAAGTTGATTATTCTATGGTTTTGAAGGCTAACTAAAGAATATTTGGTGGTTTCAAGTCTTAATGGTGGGTTGTGAGAAGGGTCCCTTTGGAAAAGAGGCCTAATTGAGGCTTATTTCAGTGTTGAAAGCCAGATTTGGTCAAGTTGTTCCAAAGGAGTGAGAATGGAACTTTGAGTATGTGATGCAACTTAGTAAAGGGTGTCAAGATCAGCTCTTGGATTGTAAAGTCATTTGGGAGATCTATTAGTAAAGTGAGGAAAAGAGATCCTATTGTCCTACAAGGTTCACAAGGTGAAATTTGGGAAAAGCAAGAAAATAGTTGATTTGTGAGAAAAGAATGGTTGAAACCGAGTATGTGTAGGATCATCATGGAAAAAACAGGCCCTTAAGTGGCAAAAAATTCAAAAAAATTAGAGTTAGGAAACTTGACGTAAAAATTTGAATAAGTTATCTATATTATTTCAAAAATATGTAAGAATAGAATTTGTAAGAAATTGAATGTAGTTTATAAACTACTAGGTTTGTTTAAAAAGAAAAATCTATTTAGTGAAAATTTGAAATTTCAATGTAGTAGTACTTAAATTTTAGGGAAAAAATAAAAATTAGGTGTTTGTCTAACCACCCTAACCACAATAAAATGATAATATTTTTATATAAGATTTTAGATATAAGTAGAGGACTCATGTCTTGATGTGATGCATATTTTTTTGTAATTTTTTTCCAAGTAAATAATTAATTATGAATTTTTTATTACAAATTTTTGAAAATATAAAAACTCATATGTCTGACCACCTTAACTTGGTCAAAACTTCATGAAATTCAAATTTTCTTTTTTTAATCCTATAGTATGTGAAGCATAGAATGTGACACATGTTTTGGATTCAAAAAATGTGATATCATTTGAAAGTTATATATGTTTTTCAATCAGCCTATCAATCAAGACTTTAGTAGTAATTTGAATAGAAAATGAATAATAATTACTTACTAAATTCAAAGTAAAGCATAATTTATATTGGTGGAAAGTTTAGAATCTCCTTTAAAAACCCTTTTCGTTTCATCAATTTGGGGTAGAAATAAAGTCATTAGCCACATACCCATCATATTTCCACTTTTTGGCCCATCATGATCCTACAGATACCCAACCCTTTTGAATGGTCAAGAGTGATTGTTGTACTACCTTGCATTGCATCATTAGATTGTAAAGCAACTTCATAGGTCCACCTACAAAGCAACATGTTAATCCGCAGACTAAACATGTTAGGAAAGCTTGAAACAAAGGAGCTCTACAAGTTCTTAGTCCTATAGAGCAAGACTAATCAGAGAAGCCTATGGCTACCACAAGCTGCATTGCAAGATAATCACAACAAAGAAGGGTCTAGCCAGGCTGCCCCCAAGTTAGACATGCAGATATAAGAGAAGTCTAGTTAGGTTTCTCCCAAGCTAGATGCAAATGATTTCATTTGAGATAAAATATTTCAAAGGGGGATCCCTTGAGAACCCTTCAAAATAAAAGAGGTGCACTCAAGGGACGCTTCATTTCAAAGACAAAGAGAAGAGAGGGGGTCCTTAAGAAGGACACACATCTCCAAAACAAGTTATCATTTCCCCCAACATGTAGGGGAGAAGAACCATGCAAGCTACTTAGAACATATAGGATAGAGTAGAACTCGATATCACTTGTCATTTGATGAGGAGGAAGGTGCATTAGAAAATAAATGAGTGATGGCATCTGAATCAAGGAGTTGTATTTTATCCTTCAAGGTCTTACATTCACTAGTGGAATGGGAAAGTACTCTATGGTATGCACATAAAGGATGTGTTGCTTTATCATGCTTCTCAAACTTTTTATGTGTAGGAGGAGGAAGAGTAATCAAGTGGGTTTTAAGAAGCCTCGACAAAATATGCTCTTGCTTAGATAAAGAATAAGTATAGGAAGCAACCCTTTCTCTTGTGGAGAAAAGCTTGATTACTCACAAGAAGAAGAAACAAAGATAGCAGGTAAAGGAGGATGAGGTTGAGTGGGAACCATGTCGCCTTTCAATCGTGGTTTCTATTTAGATTGTTCATTCAAGCAACCAAGGCCCAAATTATTCTTACGAGGTGCACATTCTATAGGGACCTAAATTCCTTATTTGTTACACCCACAACCTTTACACCCATAGCCATATTTAGAGATAAGCTTGAAGCCATGGCCATAACGTGTTGGCAAATCTTGAGAAGGAGGAGGATCTTCATAGAGAGCATTATTCCAACAATGGGGATTATACTCATCTACGAGATTGCCATCAACCTTCTTGATAGGACTACTAGCATTAGCTAACTTTAACATAAGTGTGATCATCTTCCTCAAAAGGAGGATCAACAATAAGAACATTACAATTTATGTTCATGTTATCCTACAATATAGAAGAATAACGATCTTTGATAGTGGGCGTGGATGATGTTATCAGAAGGTCTAAGTGGATCAGGTTGACTTTATGTTCCCCAATGAAGGGTTCTGTAAAGTCTAGAGAACCCCAATCATCACAAAGACATGCATGCTCTTGAGAAGAGGTAGAAGGAGCAGACATAAGATTTCTTGCTTTAGAAGGATCTTCTTTAGGGACATTTATCTCAAGAGTATCCTTTGTAGTAGGTACTGTTGGAGTATACATCAACACATTGGAAGACACAAAAGGAATAAGAGTAGGCATAACTAAAACCTGACTGGTAGTTGCCATCTCACATAAGTGCATAGCCTCAGGGGCAACCTTGATTGTGACTACTCAATTATTGCAAATGAACTTAATAGATTTATGCAAGGTAGATGGGACTGCACCCATAGCGTGAATCCGTGGTCTACTAGGAATAAGGTTATATGGTAACTTTTCTGAAATAACATATACAAGGGTGGGTACATTAGTGGGTCCCAACCTCAAAGGCAAGAATATCGTGCCTAGGGCTTGTCGATTGACATTATCGAATCCAAGAATGTCAACAGAAGAATCACTAAGAAAAGATGAATCAATATTAATCTTAGGCAATAGATCAATGCTACATAAATTGAGCACCGAACTAGCACCAACGAGAGTATGTCTAATGTCAATATTATTAATGTTAACTATAATCATCAAAGGATCAACTTATTTCTACACATCCAGGGGTGGAAGTTCTTGTGGTTAGAATGTAATATTTGACGAATCTGCATGAATATGAGCCATCAATGCATTAACACCTATCTGCCTAGCAGAGGCAAGCAAGAGGATATTTTGCAAGGATTCCTAAAGCATACTTTGATAAACTAGAGCAGATTGAAGCAATTCCCATAGTGAGATCTTAGCTAGAGTAACCCAAAGTTTCTCAACGAGATCATAATCACTGGGTGCTTTAGTTGTAGGCTTAGGTGCTTGAGGAAGGCTTGGCTGAGAAAGTGGTAAAGAAGTAGGTTGATTAACATTTTGTTTATTCCTTCTAGTATTATAAGTATAGGCTACCGCTCTATTAGAGGGAGCCTTATAAAGATTAGGAGAGTCATTGTCAAATGAAACACCATTAATGGAACAAATTCTTTTAGGAGGACTAGCTAGAGTCAGGTAAATGATTGGTTTCTTAGGCCTTTGAGGGGTAGCAGAGACATAGATAGTATTTACAAAATCATCACAACTGTTGGAATAATTATTTGAAGAAATATTCTCAACATCGATCCAGATAGGATCAAATGTGGAAGGAGATTCATCATTCACTAATGCATCATCTCTAGAAGAGAGTGCATTGGAATGAAGAGTAGATTTATCATTCACAAATGCATCATCTATAGAAGAGAGTGCATTGGAATGAAGAGAGGGTAGAGTAGTATTAAGAAAAGTTTCAATGATTTCATCCTCTTGCGCCAAAATATCCTTAGAAGGAATTTCAAAAGGGATCAACAAAGAATAATAAGAAAGGAGACAAGAACTCACTTTCAAATGCTTGTAAGAAAACTTCTTGAAGCTTCTTAACAAAGATGGAAAGAGATAAAAGGAAGAAATATAGAAAATAAATTTTGAAATAGAGATATAGACACCTCAGTTGATCTAGAGCAATCCAGAGGGGACAAAACTGAGAAAAGCTGAAAATATTGATTGTTTTATTTTTTTAGTATTTTCTAGGTTCTAGTAATTTTCATTTTCAGAGGTCTTTGAAGCAGAATTTGCGATTGAAACTTGCATCAGTCCCTAAAATTCAACTGTCAAAGGAACAATATTTTAGGGATTGAATTAGTTCTCTTGAAGATCGACCTTTCTAATTGTATAAATGGTTCTGAATTCTGAGCACTGAGTCAAAAGTTATGACCCCACCAAGTTGGGGTAAATAAATTCCTAGTTTTTTGAAAAATATTGTGGTTCACATTGGGTTCACCAAAATGTAGAGAAGGGGGATTCGCTACTCACGAGTCTCTTTATTCTCATGGATTCCCAAGGGATGAATATCCCTAAACTACCTTAGGGAACAAAGTGAAAGTTCTAGAATCAGATAGAGCAGGTCACAAATATTTTCTAGACGAACTAGTGAGTTTTCGCCAAAGGACATCAACACAACACATGGATGATAGTGTGATGTGTTGGAGTCTCGAAGGCACCCTGGTGTTCTATACAGACAAAAAAATGAGAATTTCATAGAAAGCAACAAAGTGTCTACTTCTACTCTAACTATTAAGAAATCTTGGAACATGAGAAAGTAACAGAATATAACAGAATTGAAACAAAGTGAAGCAGATGATAAAACTAAAGGAGATAAGTGATAGAATAAACTCACAAAAACCCAAGTAATGGAGCCTCTAGCAAATGAATGTCTTCAATTCCTAAATGCATAAGATCTAGAGAAAATGTTGGGGCTGTATAGGGGGTTTCCTTAGTCAAACCCCCATTTTGGTGTTCCCACCTCCATGAACAACCAAATAGATAGAGAAAAATGAACAATGGAGTGATAAAAGCAATCCCCGCTCAAGGAGGAGAACTCGTATCATAAAATGTAGGTGATAAAAGTGATCCCCGCTCGAGGAGGAGAACTTGCATCACAAAATGGAGATGCAAGGGACGAGGGATATGAGAAATGCTAGGATGGTCACAAGCATAAGATAAGGGAGATATCAATTGCAAGGATTAAGAAAACCAAAGAGAGAAAAAGAGCATTGTAAGAGCTTAAGGAATTTGCAAAGAGAAATTCCAAGAGAGCTTGAAAGTGTTGTAGAAGGCTACTGTAACAAACAAGAGAGTTGTGCAAGCAAGAGTAAGATGGGAGAATGTCCAAGATAGAAGCCTGACAAGAGAAGAAGGCTAAATGAGTTGAAAAGACAACTTTTAAAGAGGGAAAAAAAGCCTCCCAAGTGGATACAAGGTGTCCCAAGACATTACCATTGACAAAAGCATATGAAAAGTGGAAAACATGCTCAAAAATGGTCATTTAAATGTTGAATGTTGTAGGACGTGAGCACTACACAGAAGTTCGTGTAGTGTGCTAGTGTCTAGACACATTACGCTATAAAATAATGAGAATGAGAAAAACATAAGGTTAAGTACAAAGATGACGTGCGAAGGTAGCTACTAAAAAGGGGTTTTGAGCATCTTGAGAAGGGAAAAAGGTTGATGTAGGGGTTAAAATGAGCCTACAAAAAGACTAAGGGGGTGGACACTAAAGTGGATACAAGAATGTATGTGAAATTGCAAGGGGTGCAATTTTATGACATTACAATTTCATATTAAATTGGATCTGATATTGATTAGCTTCTATGAAACATACAAGTTTTTAATCTGGAATGGAACAAAAAATAGGAAAAAGAACAAAACTTAAAGAAGTTTTGGTTCTCTGACATCCACAAATTATGAACTTAAAATAAAAGTAAAGCAGTAAATGGCCTTTTATAGGAACAAGGCCCAAAATTTTAAACTTAGGTCCATCAAAGAGAATCATAAAAAACAAATTGAAATGTAAAACATGGAAGGTAACATTTTTCATCATAATATTCTAGACAAATTCAAAGCTCTGACTTCTTCATTAGAATCAATCTTCAACTCCAAGCTCCAACTCATAAATGCTTTGTATAAAACAAGACCATCGCTACTCTTCAAACTATGGGAACAAGCCACCTTCATTGGGACCGAAAACAACCTGCAAAACTAATTTCAAAAGTATATCCTTGTACTAAACCCCTAGTATCCAGTATCCAGTTATTTATCCTTCTTCATTGAATTCTAAGTCTGAAGACTCTTCTTCACCTTTCTTTTGCTAATACTCCTATAAAGCAACCAATACTTAATGCATACACTCTTTTGAAATCCCTTGAATCACCTTCCATCTAGACCTTGAATGCCTTGAATTGTGATTCTGAAGACTCTTCTTCACCTTTATTTTGTTGATACTCCATGGAAATTGTGCCATGTGGATTTGGACACCCCTCACCTTCTAGATGCTTCTTGAAGTTTGTATCACTCTATTTATTGAGTGCCTTGAGTTGTAGAATGCATAGTTTGTTTGCAGGTAACGAAGTGCTATTGGGTTAACTCCAAAACAGGTGTTTGTGACGAAGCACTTGTGTAGAAGCTTTGTCCTTGGTCTATGTTGTAAATACTATTTGAAGTAATATAGAAGTATTGTGCTTTTAGAGGGTGGGAGTTTTTACGTGAAATGGTTTTCCCCATGTATATCTAGTGTGTGTTAGTTTATGTGTACATCCTGATTTATCCCTTTATTCTTTGTGTATCTCTTGTTGTAATTATTAAAGGTGTTGAATTTTTTTTTTAACTCTCCCCTACTTAGATTAGTGTAGGAAGTTGTTTCCACTCACTTGACTTCCTTTTAGTTGGTATCAGAGCTTGAATAGCCTTGGTTATTTTATTGGGTAGAAGGGTTTTTTGAGCTAATCTCTATTTCAATGAGAGTTTTGCAGAAGTGTGTGTTTAGTTACCTTGTTACAGGAAAGAGACAACATGCACATCTGGGAGGATTGAGATGGAAAAGTTTAATGGTGGTAATTTTGAGTTGTGGAAGCTCAAATGGAAGACACACTCGTACGTCGTGACCTATGGGCTACTATTTCTAGAACCAAACCATCAGGCATGGAATAAGAAGATTGGAATCTCATGGATAGGAAAGCGAAGGGTCTTATTAGACTCTGTTTAGCTAATTCTATCCTCCTGAATTTCCATGAAGAGAAAACTTTTGCGTCTCTATGGAAGAAGCTTGGTGTTGTCTACTAGGTTAAATCCCTGGTAAACAAGATTTTCTTGAGAAAGAAGATGTATTCTCTAAAAATGGAAGATGGAGGGCCTTTTGTAGATCATCTAAATTCATTTAACATTTTGGTTGCACAACTGGATTTTTTTGGAGATAAAATAGATGAACAAGACCATTGCATGCTCCTTTTGTGTTCATTGTTAGACTCTTGGGATCACTTGGTAATGGCTATTGGAAGCACTACTTCCACCTTTAAGATGGATGAGGTTTTTTCCTCATTATTATCTAGAGAGATGTGAAGGAATTCTTCTGAGATGGCCAAGGATACCCTTGCAGTCTGTGGCAGACCAAAAGAGAGAAGCAAAAATAAAGACAAGAAAACTAATTCAAAGTCTCCAGGAGATCAAATTCTCCTAGTAAGAAGTCCAAGGAAAAATGTTGGAATTGTGGTGAAGTTGGTCACATTCATAAAGATTGCAAGAAGGAGAAGAAGAAGAAAAAAAATTCTTTCTTTGATTCAGAATCTAAGAAATCATCCCAAGATGATGGAGAAGCCTCTATTGTAGCCTTGGAAACCTATGCATTAGATGATGTATGGTTGATAGGTTTGTGTGCATCCTTTCACATGAATTCTCATAGAGATTGGTTCTTGAAGTATGAGGGGTTCGATGGTGGAGAGGTGTACCTAGGTGATGACTCTCACCTAAATATTATTGGCTATGGAAGACTCAAAATTAGGTTTCCTGATGGAAGAGTGAAGGGGATTGATGGTGTCTTTCATATCCTAGGTTTGGCATGAAACCAAATTTTTGTAAGTAAATTGAATGATTCAAGAGTGCAAGTTGTTTTCTCTGGTGGAGGATGTAAGATGACTAGAGGGGCTATGGTGTTGGCTAAGGGTTTTCATATTGGAACTCTATTTCAGCTTGATGCATGCACTATAGTGTGCAATAGTTCTTCTGATGTACCAAAGAGACCTTCGGATTCATCATCCTCATCATTAGATTGTGCAATGAAGAAGCATGTTGTAGCTACATCTAATGATTTTTAATTTTGGGTACCTAAGTGTGCTCATTATTTGGAAATAAAGCTTCCTATATAGAAGACAATGTTATGGCACCAATGACTTGGTCACATTGGTGAGAAGGGTCTTAGAACCCTGAAAAATAAGAGCCTTGTTGAAGGCCTTGATGATTGTAATCTCAACTTTGAATTTTGTGAACATTGTGTATATGGAAAACAACACTGTGTTTCTTTTTACTCTAGTTCTCATAAGTCTTCAGGGGCTTTTGACTATGTACATTCAGATGTTTATAGTCCTATAAATGTTACTTCATTATCAAAATATATATATTTTGTTTCTTTCATTGATGATTATAGTAGAAGGACATTTGTTTACTTTCTCATAAATAAAGCTAAAGTCTTTAGTCGGTTTAAAGAGTTTAAGGCCTTGGTAGAAAATCATACTAGCAGAAAGATTAAGTGTTCGAGGACTAATAATGGTGGTAAGTTTTGTTCTATAGAGTTTGAAAAGTTTTGTAAAGAGCACGAGATTGAGATACATAAGACAACTCCTTACACTCCATAGCAAAATGGAGTTGTAGAGAGGATGAAAAAAATGTTGATGGAGAGGGCTAGGAGTATTTTGAGTGGTGCTAGCCTTGAGCAGAAATTTTGGGATGAAGCAGTAGCCACTGCATGTTATTTGATCAATAAATCTCCTACATCAACACTTTTTGGTAAGACACCCATGGAGGTGTGGCCTAGTAAAAAACCTTCGATGAGACATCTCAAAGTATTTGGTTGTGAAGCTTATGATCATGTCAATAGCAAAAGTGTGATCATCAGAGAGATGAAACCTTCCTCTATTGATATGCAACTAGAGAAAGAGGAGAAATAGAAAAAGGAGGTACTTCTAATTCCACTTACTTCGAAGAAAGAAGAACCAAGTACTCCTATTGGATCTAATGATGAGGAGAGATCAAGTAGCTCTGAAAGTTCTAAAGAAGAAGGAGAACCTCAACCTCAACCTTTGAGGAGGTCTACACGAGTTAGGTGGCAATCAAAAAGGTTTAGATATTCGTTATTGGATTCTAGTTGCATATTTTCCTTGATCACTAATATTGATGAGCCTAGAATAGTTAGAGAGGCATTGGGTATGAGTGATTTAGATTCCTGGATTCAATCCATGGAGGAAGAGATGGCTTCATTAAAGAAGAACAAGACTTGGGATTTGGTACCTTTTCCTATTAGACATAAACCTGTTGGTTGCAAATGGGTTTTCAAGAAAAAGTGTGGTTGTGGTGGTAGTGTTGAGAAGTATAAGGCACGATTGGTCGCTAAGGGCTTTTCCGAGGTGGAGGGAATTGATTATGGGGAGATATTCTCTCCTATAGTGAAGCTGACATCTATCTGGCTTTTTTTGTCACTTGTAGCTACATATGAATTAGAAGTGGAACAAATGGATGTGAAAAAAATGCTCCTTCATGGTGATTTGGAGGAAGAGATTTACATGTCATAGCTAAAGCATTTTATTGAGAAAGGTACAAAAAATTTGGTTTGCAAACTCAAGTAGTCTCTTTATGGTTTGAAATAGTCTCCTAGAATGTGGTATCAAAATTTCAATACCTATGTGTTGTCATTGGGATTTTAGAGATCTAAACTTGACCATTGTGTGTACTTTAAAATTGAGAATAGTCACATTCTCATTATTGTTTTATACGTAGATGATATGTTGTTTATTGGGAATGGTATAAGTATGATTTCAGATTTGAAGTTTGAGTTGTCAACACAGTTTGAGATGAAAGACCTAGGTGCAGCTAGGTACATTCTGGGAATGGAAATCACAAGAGATAGAACTAACAAAAATATTTGGTTAAACTAGAGCAAGTATGTGAACTCCGTGTTGGAGAGATTCAACATGGTAGATTGCAGACAACTAGTTGTTCCTATGATGCAAGGGACAAAGCTTTCTATGAATGATTGTCCAAAATATCCTACTGAGATGGAGGACATGACAAAAGTACCATATGTGAGTGCAGTTGGAAGTCTAATGTATGCGATGGTGTGTACAAGACCAAACATTGCCCAAGTAGTGGGAGTCCTTAGTCATTTTATGGCTAATCCTAGATGGGTGTGCATTGGGATCTCATAAAGAGAGTGTTTAGATATTTACAGGGTACTTCCAAGTATGCCTTGTGTTTTCATGGTTATCCTACTAGACCTCAGTATTATATGAGCATTCAAGGATATGTGGATTCAGATTGGGAAGGTGACATTGACATCAAAAGATCCACTAGTGGTTATCTATTTATCATGTTTGGCGGTGCTATCAGTTGGATGAGTAAGTGACAAGCTGTAGTCACATTGTCTATGATAGAGGCAAAGTATATGGCAGCCATGAATGCTTGTAAGGAAGCAATTTGGCTTAAGAGATTGTGTTATTATATTGGTTTAGATGTTGGACATATTACTATTTTTTGTGACAATCAAAGTGTGATTTGTCTAGTAAAGAACCTTACATTCCATGCTAGAACAAAGCACATTGATGTACAGTATCATTTTGTTTGTGATATGGTAGAGGATAGAAAGGTGAATTTGGAGAAGGTTGACACTTTGGTGAATGTTGCAATGCATTGACAAAACTAGTGAGCATAGAGAAGTTCATATTGTGTTCCAATTCCATGGGCCTTGTGGCCTTGAGCAGATGATTTTGTATGACTCTTGGTAGGTCTTCAACAAGTGGGAGGATGTTGGGATTAAGGCATCTCAACCTTAGAGTCCTAATATTGATTTATTTGATTTGATGTAATTAATATTTTTATTTGTATTATTTTATTTCCTATGGTGTCATGTCATTAATTGGGACCCACCGGCTTGGTGGCATCCTTGTTGGAGGTGACTGGATGACACATCATCATCACAAGTGGACATAGGCGTCCCACTTTGGAATTTATGACATATGATAGATTTTATGATGCGTCATAAGGAATCTTTGAATGCATGGAGAAAAGTGGTGCCAAGATGGGTTATGACAGGATGTAAGAGAATTGGCTATTTTTAGCAAGTTATGATAGATTCTCTTATAGATCCTATGACATATTCTATGGCATATTTATGACATATTCTATGACAATTTTAAGGCATCTGTCATAAGCTATTTTTAGCATATTCTAGGTGCCCAAGCTTGGAAGAAGATTATTTGCATGTTTGGCCATTGTAAGGGGTGTAAGGGAATATTGTACATGTGTCCAAATGCATTTCTAATGCAATGGAAATTGTGCCATGTTAATTTAGACACCCCTCACCTTTTAGATGCTTCTTGAAGCTTGTATCACTCTATTTATTAAGTGCCTTGAGTTGTAGAATGCATAGTTTGTTTGCAAGTAATAAAGTGTTGTCGGGTTAACTATAGAATAGGTGTTTATGACGAAGCACTTGTGTAGAAGCTTTGTACTTGGGCTATGTTGTAAATCCTATTTGAAGTAATATACAAGTACATTGTACTTTTGGAGGGTGGGGTTTTTACCTGAAAAGGTTTTCCCCATGTATATCTGGTGTATGTTAGTTTATGTGTACTTGATGATTTATTCCTTTATTCTCTATGTGTATCTCTTGTTGTAATTGTTAAAGGTGTTAAAATGAAATTTTTGTAACTCTCCCCTATTAGATTAGTGTAAGAAGTTGTTTCCACTCACTCAACTTCCTTTCAACAGAATCCACCTACTCCTTAGAAATAACTATTGGATTTTGAGGCAACTCAGCCTATGCTTGATAAGATTAAGCTAATGACTTGATAAAGTTTTCTAGGCGGGAAATCCATTCTTTTAGCTTTCTTTTCTTTTGTTTACTTTTTTACACCTTGGAAACAGTTGTCTCTAAATTCATTTTCATCTCTTCTAATTCTTGTCCCCAAGATGAATGTCCAACATTAATAGTTGTCACCCTATGTGAACCAAGATTCTAACACCTACAAAACATAAGAAACAATCAACTTATTAGATTAAATGCAAGGTTAAAATTATGATTCCTCAAGAAATTCATTTCAACGTAAAAGAAGAGGCATAAAATGAAGAACACAATAAACTTGAAACAAACTATCAAATCCTATTCTAAAACCAAACAAACTCTCAATCTCTTGAGGGAGTTGGTGCCAATTTGATGTGAAAACTGGCCCTTTACCAACTCCAATGATGCAATGTTGATAGATGATGAAGAGTGTTGATGAGTGATCCACTTTTGTGAAGATTCAAATGTGCTCCAAGATGAAAACCTGCATAACCTAGCTATGGATGGATGAATCTTGCAAATGCTTGAAGATGAATTTGAGTAGAGTAAGTTTACTCAAATTGTGGATGATGAAATAAGGATATGAGATTTTTATTTATAGATTGATAAGTTGAAGAGATGTCCAAATTTGATCAATGTGGGACAAAGATTCAACCAATGATATGATGCCACTTGTCAACATGTGAGAGGATGAAGGTTGAGCAAGTTTTGAGGATTGTGCCAATAAATGCATAAATTTTAATTTCAAATTTGTTGAAATGACTTGAAAGGGGGGAAGAAAGAAAGCATTAAATGCCACTTGGCTCAAGGCAAAGGACATGTAAGGTGGAGTTATTGCCCTGTTGGAAGGACATGTCAACTCACATTTTTGAATTCAAATTTGGGAATATTCCTTCAAAGATGCCTTGTGAGGAAAATAGAGATTTAATAAATCAATTAAATCTATTTTCATGTGCAAGTTGCAAAATTTGGAGGATGGGACATGATAAGAGATTAAATTAATCAAGGGTCAATTAATTTAATAGGAGATTAGATGATGTGACTTATTGGACTTAGATTTTAGGATTTATTTAAATCAAATAATGAGAAGAATGTGATAAGATATTAATCAAATAAAGATTTTGATTTATTTAATTAAAAGGAGCTGATGTTAGATTAAATTAAATAAGGTTTTAATTTATTTAATTTAATAGATAGACTTAAGAGATTTAATCAAATAAAATTGATTATTTAATTAAATCGGATAATTAGATCAAGATGGTTAATTTAATTATTGAGAAGAGGTGACTTAATTAGATAAAGTGATTTATTTAATTAAGAGAGGAATATTGATGAATTTAATCAGATAACGAGATTTGATTAAATGGTTAGATTGAGCGATGATTTAGGATGAAATGATGTTAGTGGATCAGGATCGAGTGTGCGATATTAATATGTATATTTTCGATGTCTACATTTTTCCCCTCTTTGAAGCGATGCACTTGTTGCGTTGGTTCAAAGAATAATCTTGCTGAGATCAAAGTTCAAAATTCTTTGATCTTATGATGCCCCACTGTTGCCCCAACGAGAAGAATTACGCTGGTATATTGCCCCCTCGAGAGATCAGGCGAAGAGGTTCGATTTGAGGGTCGATCTCTCGACAAAGAGGTTCAAGATTAGATCAACTTGTATGTGTGATATAGACAGATTTGATGATGTAGACAATCATCAACCATGGGTAGCCTCATGCCTATTTTGATATATTACACCCACTTGATCATGATTTGTACCATGACAATGACATTATTGATGATGAGATGATTATGATGTTTATATGTAATGGATGATATGATGATGCATGGATGATATGGATGCACATGATTTGATATGATGATGCTTGGATGATTATGAAAATAGATGATAAATGTATGGTTTATGAGATGTTTAGAAAAACCAATCTATATTATGCAATGATGGGGATGAATGCATGTGGTATGATTAATGCTTTCTATATGATATGATATTCATTATGCAGTATGGTTTTTGGATGCAGGATGGATGCATTAATGGCAATTTATGATTAACTGTCATGGTACCATGTTAGCATGAAAAGAAAGAGATAGAAGAAAATAAGAGATTCCAACAAGACATGAGATGGTGATGATGATGATGATGATGATGTCTTGCCAAGGAGTTGGGATTTTCAAAGGGCCAATTACCTTATGTTTGATAACACACCTAGATATGATGCATCAAGGTATAGAGAACCAAGATGGTGTTGTACCTAGTGTGATGGACTTTGACTCAACAAACAGATAGGAATATTCTTGTTCACACTTGACATACAAAAACCTTGCTAGGACGTACCTAACAAAGCAAGTATTTGCCAAGGTTATATTACAAGAACGTCCAACAAGCACAACAGATAAAAAGATAATGATCATTGCCCCATTCCTATCTCTCTAAATCCCTTCATTGGGGACATCATTGAGAGGTCCTTGGAATGAGCACAATAAGATAAACCAGAAGAAAAGATCAAGTACACAAACAAGCCAATGTTCTTCATACCTTCAACCAAAGGGATGTGTTTTGATAGGATAAGAATCCAAGGTGATATCCAAAATGATGCCCATTGTCAGAATGATATATCCTAGGACATGCATTGTATAGGATGATGATGGGTTGATAAGTTGATTGATAGGATTTTGATATAAAGTTGATTGACATGTCTGAAAATGATCAAGAGTTTGATTTTGTTTTAAAGATTTGTTGTTTGCTTTTGATTTTACGATTGAAGCTTGCTTTTGCTAATTGTTGTGATTGTTTCTGTTTGCGTTGACAAAGGATGAAGGTGACGATCAATTTATTATGGATGATTGATTATTTCAAGTGAAATTGAGATGAGATGGATGGATTTTTTTCAAATATTTGGATGTTTTTGATGTTTTTGGAATGTTTTGAGGTTGTTTTTTGGGTTTTTGGATTTTTCAAATGTTTTGATTTTTGAGTTTTGCGATGTTTTGGGGTTTTTTGAGATTTTATGAATGTTTTTGGATTTTGCGTTTTTCTGAATGTTTTTGGATTTTGATGTTTTTCAATTTTTTTTGGATTTTGATGTCTTGAGGGCTGATTGAAGATTAGCCTTGCCTACTTTTAAGCTCTAAGACGACATAGTTTGTATTCCATGTTTTTGATGTTTTTCTATTTTTTGAATGTTTTTGGATGTTTTTGGATTTTTCAATGTCTTGGATGTTTTTGGATTTTGATGTTTTGGATGTTTTTTGGATTTTTCACATGATTTTGATGATTAGGATATGGACATGTGTGACGATATCAGTGATCTGTTTGGTATTTTTTGAAGACCAAGCTAAGGTTGATTGATTGAATCGATGGATTGATGATGATAATGACATTGTTGAGGATACACAATAATGCAAGGATTTGATTGATCAGGATTGATGATGATAACATTGTTGAGGATGCACAACAATGCAAGGATTGATTGATCAGGATTAATGATGATAACATTGTTGAGGATGCACAACAATGCAAGGATAGTGTTAAGCAACACAATGATCAGGAAAGGATATCCCAAGATGATGATGGGTTGATTGGATTCGATTGATCAGGATTTTGAAGCTTGATTTGGAAAAAAATTGTTTTGAATGATTTGATGTGACATTTGAAGTGCAACTTAGATGCAACTAATAGTGATTACTTGGATTGATGTTCGATGAAAGATGAAGACTGATAAGGAACATCTTCTTGTCAAAATATGCCACGGGCTAGTAATTCAAATTTTGGATTACAAATGCTTGACCAATTTGATTTCATGTTTTTCAATGTTCGTATCGCCACATAAGTTGGAGGATATATATCAAAATTTATTCTCAAAGCAAGATGTAAATATCTACCCCCAGTGTCTAGCAATGTATGGAATGTCATGAATGGATGCCTGGATAGGTGTACAGATGGATGGATATGGTAAGCACGCAAAGGATCCCAAGGATTATCTTACCATAAGATAAGGTGTTTAAATGGGGGAATGCTTCATTGGATAATGCTTCATGGCTCAGATAATGTTGGATAATATAGGATCAATGAAAATGACCCATGTCAAGATGTTTACCATACGCAAGTGTAATGTGTGCCCCAAACTTTCATCAAGATCAAGATGGATGTAGATATATGCACATGGATGAAAATGGATTGGATAAATGGTTTATGGATGAATGGATTTATTATGGATAAGATGGATGGAATGCTTGATTTATTATGGATGGGATGAGATGCTTTCATCTGAAGTGGCGCACGTAGATTTTTGATTCTACACATGATGCTTGTTTGCCAAGTTTTCATCATGGTATTGCCCAAAGTGCCACTATAGTGGTTTTCACTAGAGGATGATTTTTCTCTTTACTATTTTCAATCCTTTTTCTATTTTTTTTGGATTTTCATATTTTTTGATTTTTTGATTTTTTCGAAAGATTTTAAGCTCATGCTGAATCACAAGGTGTTGCTGATGTAGATGCCCCTGTCATAATGTCCCATCAATATCCTACTTGAAGAAGTTGCTTTGCTAAGATACGTGCACTTGAATGCAACTTTTGGGATTCCTGATTTGCTTTGCCAATATCGGAGTTAACTTTGTCTTTGTGCACACATCACGATAGAGTGCCTTCAAAATCTTTATGATGAAGGGTAGTTGCCAAAACATGGTCAATGTGAGAATTGGATATCACACGTGGAATCATGGATGGAGTGTGTTTAGGGATAAGAGATGGATTAGTTGACAGTTTGGAACCTTTGACTCTCCAAACTTGGGAAGATGAGCAATGATGGGTGGATACGAAAGTGTGCATGGAATTAGGACCAACTGCTTGATATACTTTGTACGTCGCTTGAAAAGCCTATTTTTTCTTTTGTGGACATCTTTGATGGATACTTTTCCCTTTTTTAGTTTTTCTCCATAGTTTCTTTGACTGATGGAGTTTGATAAGGATGATCTTTCTTTGTATTTTTTGGTATCCACTTGTATTTGATTTGTCCTTCATGCTTCTCAGCTTCTTTTTCTTTGATAACTTTCTTTGTGCTTTGATTCACATCCTTTATTTGATGTTGGTCCCAATTCATGGATGGGGTGATGGGTGGATGAAGATTCATGACATGCCTGGTTGTAGTATTGACATTAGTTTCATCATAAGGATTCTTCGTGCTCCCTATGTTGACGTTTGCTTGAGACCAAGTTTCCCCTAGTATGGTGGTAGTAGTACCTTCATGGTTTGATTCTGCTTGTTTCAAGAGCTCTTGTTTAGAATGTATTCTCTGATAAATGACCATTGTAGATGATGTTATTTCGATTTGCTGCTCTGCTAACTCCAAAATATCTTGTTCTGTCTGACCTACTTCCTTGAGTGGATAATGTTGGATATCTTTATTCATGATGTCCTTAGTCTGAATTTGCGATATATCTAATACTGTTGTTGACAATTCTGTTTGATTGTAGGAATCAATAACCTGCTCTTTTTGTGTAATAATGTCTGGAGTAAAAGAATCCTATTTTGAATGAAGATCATCTGTCTATCCATAGAAAGCATCTCATGGGTAGATGGAGGAATATGTGCATTATGTATAGATAGGAGAGTGTCCATTAGATCATTGTAGTATCTTGCAGATACAAATTCTTGATCTCGAATGATTTTGGAGTTTCTTTCGACATGCTTTGGATCAAGTTCTTGACATGGATCAATTTCAAAGGATGGATTGCTTACAAAGGGTTCTTGGATGTCGTCATTAGACATGGTAAGTGGTTCAATGTCCTCAAGTGTCAAGTTTAGGGTTCCTTCAGTATCTATAACCATGAGGTCAAAGGATGTCAATATGTTTTGGAAAGGACCATTTCTAGAATTTGGTGAAGGATTTTGATCATGCTTTGGAATAAATTCTTGAGATATGTCCTCTAACTCATAAGGAAATGTAGAGAAATTTTCAACATGATCATTGGTTGATGGATTATGCATTATGTTGATAGGATCAAATAATCCTAAAACTCCTTGAAATAGATCACTAAAAAGTGGCTCTTGATGTATGGTGAGTTGATCATCGGATGAGGTGGAAACATCTTCAAGGTGCTCATTGATGGAGAGATCTTGATGGTTGCTTTCAACAATTGTGGTGAAGGGATTTCCAATGTTTTCAACCATAAGGTCAAATGATGTTGACATTTCTTGGATTGGATCTTGATATATGTTGATTTGACCTTCAAACGCGATTGAAACATCTTCAATGTGCTCTTTGATGGATAGATCTTGATCAATGATTTCAACAATTGTGGTGGGGAGATTGTCAATGCTATCACCAGCAATTGAATTTTCATCGGTATCCCCAATGATTATCATTTTTTGTGTTGGTGCTTTTGTTTGTTGGGTAGCCTGGGAGGCTTGGGCAGCTTGGGTAGCTTGGGTAGCTTGATAATGTTGAAGCACTTGTTGGTAGGCTTGATGTGCTTTTAGTGTGATGTTACAATATTGACTTATTGCACTTGGTTCTGGTGGTAGTGGTGGTGTATTTGGAATCGTGTTGGATGTAGTGATGAGTTGTTTTGATACGCTTGGAGCGATCATGGTAGTGAGGGGTTTAGATATGATGGGTGTGATAGGGGTGGTTGGAGTGATCAAAGTGATAGGAATAGTCGGAATGACTAAGGTGATAGATCCTTGGGAGACCATATTTTGATTTGTTAGGATTGATGTTGTCATTTGATTAGATACCATCTGTTGGTGCGATGTCAATGGTATATTCAAAGGTTTTGATGTGATGGCTTGATTGGTGTTAGGTGGATTGATTTGGATGGAGTGATTGGTGCTAGGGAAAGGGGGAAGCCCTAAACCAAGGAATGATGTTGATATGGGTAATGGTGGTGGAGATGTCTCTTGGTGCAATGACTCAACTATTTTGGTAAGTGCAACAATTTGATCTCGCCAAATTTCATCAAGATTTTGATCTTGACTCCCTTGATATAGTTGATTTGGCTTTTGTTTAAGTAGATTTGGAGTGTGTACTTGTGTTTGATTTTGGACAATGTTCATATGATTTGCAACCATATTTATGCCAAAGTTTGTCAGATTCATGTTTCAAAAACTTGTACTTGGTACATTCTCATTTGGCTAGTAGGGATTTGGTGGGATGACGTTCGTTTGAAGGCTCATGCATTGATTGTTCGGTTGATAGACTTGTAGGTTTGGATTTAGATCTACCATCAAGAAATATGTTCCAATATTTGATTTGGGCATACTCACACTCATTGTTCCATTGACATTTGTAGAAGGTAATGATCGCATGTATGGATTATATAAGTGTGAATGTTGATAATCAATTGGTGTTGTAAGGCTTTGATAGCTTAGTTGACTTGGGTTACTCATGATGTATGGATCAATTTTATATTCCATGTTCCTCTTGCATTTTGACCTTATTGCAAAAGTGACCTCTAAGGTTCTTAGGACCAATGACGAGATGAATGATGAAGAGGGGTCAATGATATGGATGTTGAACGTTTAGGAACTTTGGATCAATGCTAGACTTAGGGTTTTATTTTGATTGGTTTGATTGGATAATGAACTTGTAAACCCTAAGATGTTAGATGCGATCTTAGGGTGGATTTGTTCAAAGTATTGTTAATTCAATTAAATGTATGAGAAAGGATACATTCCCATACACCTAACTAAACAAGGTGATTTTTGGTTTTGATGATTTACCCAAGTCTAGAATGATGTTTCCAAAGCTCTAAATTTGTTTGGTGGGATGAAGATGATAAATGTTTGGAATTTGGATGAAGTGTTTGATTAGATCCTAAATGAACATAGGAAGGACTTGTTTACCAGGCCAAGATAGTGAAGAACATGCCTTTCTCTAAAAGTAATTCAAAACCAAAAGATCAATGTTTGCATAAAAACCATATAACCAATAGATATCAAGCACATGTGTGGGGTCCAATTGATTCAATCTTTGCTTGATGGATTCTTTTTATCACAAACACTTCTTGATTAGGTTTTCAACTGATTTTCCAATGTCCTAATTTTCTTTCATCCCACAAAAATGCATTATGCGGAAATCAAGGCAAAGGTTTCCTAAAGTTGACTTTAGTAGGAGAAAATTGAGATGAAATCCAAATTCTTAGAAGCCTCTAAGGATAAAATCCCAAGGGCAAGCAATAACATGTGAAATTGTTCAATGATATTTTCTTCTCCTAAAGGGTTTGAGATTTGATGCTCATGTTGAATGTTGGTTTTCAATGTTTTCAATTAAAGCACCGTGTTTTCAAACTGACTCACAAGCAATATAACATCCTAGCTCAATTGGTATGTTTTTCTTGGTGGGCTTGCCTCATGCCCTTCGTAGAAGAGATGATTTTACATGCAACCAAGGAAAGAGTATAAAGGTATGTTAAGAATGAAGTCTTAACCTCTATACTTTAACCAAGATCGGACATGGCAAGTAACTTCTTGGAATCTAAGTTCCAATGCACCAATTTGATAAACTCGCTCAATGGATCAATTGGTCACTACAAAACAAGGGTTCTATTTTGAACTTTCTGTTCGTGGAGATTGACTCATACGACAAGAGTCCCCTTTCGGATCCATCTTGTCAGAATCAACCACATGATATTGGCGTTTCTTCCAATATCCACATTTATATCCTAGTTGGAAATACTCTTGGCTTTAGAGTGTTACCAGTTGAGTCATTCCCTTGGGTGAGTACTTTTTCCCCAAGGCAGGCCCTCTAGGATAAATAAAAGCGAATGAAGAACACTATTTGTAACTCGATCAATCCTTGTTGGCAACAAGGAGAGAGAATATATGCAACAATTCCTCCACTCACACTAGCACAAGATGTTCAATTTTAAACCCAAATCGAAGTGTAGAGGTGATTGCTTTATCTCAACCTAAAATCATGAAAAAAGCCTTTTGATTCTCAAGATCTCTATGAAGCGCGAGAGAAGCGCATACGTCTTTTTCCAATGAGGCTAGTTCAAGTAATCCCTCACAAAACAAGATAGAACATGTTCATTTTAGATCCCACAAAGCAATAATGGATTCTTTTTAAGCGCCAAAAGACTAATGAGATTTTCCTTGTTCAATTTTTAACCCAAAAACAAACTTTAGTAAGTTGTGGTCCTAATGTTCATTTTAAACCCTTTTGCAACAAGAATTCAAAATTTCTTTTTAAAGCCCAAATGAAATTAGTAGATCCTAAGCATTAAAAGGATGAAAAATTTTCCTTAAAAAGAATAATGAATCCTCAAAAAGTGTTAAACAAACACTATAGTGTTTAAAAACACTTGTTACAATGATGTGATAATGCTTTTTCTTTGAATTCCATGTTCCCTTATCCTTCAAAACCTACAATACAAGCTCCAAATGTTATATGACATCAAATAACAAAAAGATATGAAATGATTAAGCATAAAAACCCTAAAATTTAGACCAAGTTTCATTGTGATTTGACATTAAGTGAAATTTTGAAAATTTTAACTCTATCAAAGTTAATAATAACCTACACCATTGGATAGATTATGAAATTCTACCCCATTTCAAAAAAAAAAAGCTTCGAAAAAGACCAAAAAATGACCAAGATATGGCCATTTTAAATTTGCATGAAAAAACAAGAAATCCAAGCGGTGTAGTTTGTGATGGCGGCTCTGTTTGATTTTCTAGCAGCGCTATATGGTGGCGCTGGAGACTCCAGTGGTGTAGTTTTCTTTCTAAGTGGTGCAGTTTGATTCCAGTGGTGTATTTTGATTTTTTGAGCGGTTCTATATGGCGACGCTGGACTATGAGCGGTTTTGTTTGCTGTAAACAACAAAAACATCAAAAACCACGAAAGTTTATCAAAAAACATGATTTGATCTTCCGGTAGGCCCTCCTTCTAGTGCCATAATGTGAACCAAGATTCTAACACCTACAAAACATAAGAAATAATCAACTTATTAGATTAAATGCAATGTTAAAATTATGATTCCTCAAGAAATTCATTTGAATGTAAAAGAAGAGGAACAAAATATGAAATCTTATTCTAAAACCAAACAAACTCTCAATCTCTTGAGGGAGTTGGTGCCAATTTGATGTGAAAATTGGCCCTTTACCAACTCCAATGATGCAATGTTGATAGATGATGAAGAGTGTTGATGAGTGATCCACTTTTGTGAAGATTCAAATGTGCTCCAAGATGAAAACCTGCATAACCTAGCTATGCATGGATGAATCTTGCAAATTCTTGAAGATGAATTTGAGTAGAGTAAGTTTACTCAAATTGTGGATGATGAAATAAGGATATGAGATTTTTATTTATAGATTGATAAGTTGAAGAGATGTCCAAATTTGATCAATGTGGGACAAAGATTCAACCAATGATATGATGCCACTTGTCAACATGTGAGAGGATGAAGGTTGAGCAAGTTTTGAGGATTGTGCCAATAAATGCATAAATTTTAATTTCAAATTTGTTGAAATGACTTGAAAGGGGGAAGAAAGAAAGCATTAAATGCCACTTGGATCAAGGCAAAGGACATGTAAGGTGGAGTTATTTCCTTGTTGGAAGGACATGTGAACTCACATTTTTGAATTCAAATTTGGGAATATTCCTTCAAAGATGCCTTGTGAGGAAAATAGAGATTTAATAAATCAATTAAATCTATTTTCATGTGCAAGTTGCAAAATCTGGAGGATGGCACATGATAAGAGATTAAATTAATCAAGGGTCAATTAATTTAATAGGAGATTAGGTGATGTGATTTATTTGACTTAGATTTTAGGATTTATTTAAATCAAATAATGAGAAGAATGTGATAAGATATTAATCAAATAAAGATTTTGATTTATTTAATTAAAAGGAGCTGATGTTAGATTAAATTAAATAAGGTTTTAATTTATTTAATTTAATAGATAGACTTAAGAGATTTAATCAAATAAAATTGATTATTTAATTAAATTGGATAATTAGATCAAGATGATTAATTTAATTATCGAGAAGAGGTGACTTAATTAGATAAAGTGATTTATTTAATTAAGAGAGGAATATGGATGAATTTAATCAAATAAGGAGATTTGATTAAATGGTTAGACCGAGCGACGATTCAGGATGAAACGATGTTAGTGGATCAGGATCGAGTGTGCGATATCAATCTGTATATTTTCGATGTCTACACCCTATAATCCATAAGTTTCATCTCATGCTTGCTTTTATCTACCACCAGGGTAGCTATATGGAGTTTTCTTCCTCCATCTCCATTCCTTTACATAACATGTTTTGTTTTTGATCTTCACCTAGGTTTAGGGTTTTCCACTTCCTACATTAATCTTCTAAGATCTAGAGGCATGAATTCCACCTCCAACGGTGGAGCCATTTCCCTAACTAACCAATCAGGTTCCTCTTCATTATCTTCTACCTCTCCAACATTTCTTTGTTCCTGATTATTTGCATGTTCAAGAACTTCTCCTCTTAAACCATCAACATTGTTTTTCATGCTTCCTAGAACTGGAACATTTTTAGTAATTAATGGCATGGGGTCCGAATTACCTTGATTTATCACTATCTCTTCATTCTCAAGACTTATGTTTTCCTATCAAGCCATGTGTGCAATACCAGTGCTTGGGGTATCACTTTCTTGTTGTCCTAGGTAGTACACTAGGATTCTCCTCATTTCTCACCCCACCATCCAAGGTTTGTGAAGGCTCTACATTTTCACTCTCAACCTGGTCTTCTCCTAAATTCTCAAAAACATGTGGTTGTTCAACATCATTTATACTACTCCCTAGCAGAAGTTTGGAATCAATTATATCTTCATCAATAACATTGTCCATAGGATTTTGACTTGTAGTATCCCTTGTTTCTTTTTCATTAAGCTTCTTAGAGTTTCCTACCTTTGGGGTGATTTTTCCTCTTACAAACTCTTCTTCTTTAATGTATATATGAATTGACTCTATATCTGACACTTCTTCCACCATTGGATGTACCATGTGTTTCTCCTTAGATCACTTTTATTCCACTTGTTTCATCATGGCAACCCATTTCTCACACTATTCTCTAATTTACTCTTCACATCTCAAGACTTTTCTCTTGAATCATTAGAGTCTTTCCTAGTGTTTGCTTCATCGCTGCCATATTACTAAAGGGGGAGAGGTGAGTAATTTTGCAACCCTTTGAGATGAAAACCTTGTCTGAGCATGGGTGTGCATTTTCATTCTCACCTTTGTCATGGAAGAAAATGCCACCTTGGACTTTACTACTACTTTGACTTTACTGGTCACGATTTCTTTATGCTAGCTAGCTAGTGCTAATGAAAATATCTAGCTTGGGGCATTATGAGTTCTCTCCTCAACATGTACATGTACATCTGCTTTACCAACTTTCCTCTTCTTTTTAGTAGGCTCCTCATACTTGGATTCACCTTCTTCTATCTATTTCTTCTTTATATTGAGTGGGTATGTGGGCTTTATCCCATCTTTTCTTAAAGCTTTACAATAATCATCAATCCAATGTTGAGTGTACATCAAAACTTGTTTGGAAATCTCCTCAATAGTTACTATTTCTTTCTTTTCCTAATCTAGATCTGGGATAGGTTCATCATAAATTTTAGCTGAATTATAAATTGAATTCAACACCTCTCCATCATCTATATCCAACTACTCTAGAATATCATAGAGTTTCAGAATCTTTTCCGATTGTAATGACAACCTTTATCATGATCTCTTCCTTGGTGATCGTCATCACAATTAAGCTAGAAATCTTCTAGATTATGAACATGAGCATATTTGTTGGCTATCTACTTGGCAAGATTTCCTTTTGGATCATAATTATTTCTTTGGAGTGTAAAGAACTCCAACTTGTACATCTTCAATTCTTTTTCATACAAATTAGCCTGTTTAGCCACATTGCATTTGAAATTCCCCATTGTGATGGGAAAATTGACATAACATTTCTTGTGTGCTACCTTGAAAAGAGCATGGGAAGGCTTCACCTGTCTCACCAATTCCAATAATAACACTTTTTATTTTGGGTACCTGGGTAACATGAAAGGGTATCCTTTGAATCCTTCCAGCCTAATGTGGGTGAAAGTGGGAAATTAAACCCCAACTTGTTGAATAATACTTTGTGCTTCCAGAGATAACCTTTAGGCTTTTTTGCCTTCCATGATCCTTACCAACTTCATGGAAAGCACATCATTAACTCTTTGGTAATGCTTCAGGTATTCGTAGATAGTAATCTAGGGTAAATAAGCATATATCAAATTATTCCATGGTTCTCTGCCCAGGGTACCAACTCTGTTCAATCCTTGTTTATTTTCGTGTAGGGAACAAGAATAAATCATGTAGGAGGACATAGAAAACCATAAGGATTGTAGGAATTCCATTATTTGTTCATGCAACTTGTCACTAATAAAACTTCCCCAATGAATTTGCATAGGGCCTTCCATTAATTTTTTTGAGTACGACATCCAAGGTTTGATTGATTTTTCTATGAGTACGACATCCAAGGTTTGATTGATTTTTCTATGAGTATGACATCCAAGGTTCAAATTTACTAGTGTCTCTAAGTCCAACTATCCCGCTCAATAGAGTTATGATATCCTGAAGATCCTGGTTAAACAAAGACCTCAAAATTGGTTTCATTTGCTTAGTAATCTCCTCTTGACACCAATTTGTACTCATAGTTCTTCTATCATGTTCCTCTATGCTCATGTAGGTTTTGGCCATTGTTTTCATATCCAGTGGATACATCTGGGGAGATGTAGGGAGCCCAAATGTATATACAATCCCTTTTATAGAGAGGTCTGCATAGACCCTCCCTTCCTTTTTGACAATCCTCTTGTATGGGTCATAACAATTTAAAAATTCCATTACCAATTTAAGGGCTTCCATTGCTGGTCAAAACCCTCCTACTAAATGTATCCCACTTGCTATAACATTCTTTGAACCCTAAGAAGCATTTTTTTCAAACACATGTGATGAATTCAATATCGAAAAACCACCTTGGATGAGTGTCAGTAACTATCCCACTAACTGGTACGGCTTGCGAGGAAAAATAATGAAATTCCTCTTGTGGCGTCCTCTTGGAAGTGCTCATATTTACGTGAATGTCCTAAATTTTTAGTAGATATGTGCCTTGGGTGAGAGTTAGGGTTAAATTTAACCAGTTATTTTTAACAATTCATAAAACTTTCAATCTACTATTTGGTTAAATTTACTTCAAAATAACCAAAATTTTAATTACTAGGGGAAACACCATTTATCCTAAGACATGCATGCATAGAAAGACTAACATAATTTTAGTTATCAGAAACATACCTAGTTTTGCTAGTGATACAATTGTTTTTCAGAATGCATCTTCAAAACCCTTGGTAGTTGTGTTTTTTTTTCTCGACACTTACCTTTCTTTGTGTGCCACAATATTTATCTTGATTCTTCAATGTCCTTACAAATTGGCAGCTTAGCATGAGGTAGAGTGTTATGAAAGAAATTGCATGCTCGAGGTGGTGCCAAGTACATGTGTAGTTGTCCACCTTCATTAATTTCTTGTTACAATTCATTAATTTCCCTGAATAAAGGTGAAATCATGGAGGGTTAGGGCTCAAATCATGACCACCTTGGTTTCTGCGTAGAGCCCACAATTAGAGAAGAAGAAAATGTAGAAGGATTACATGGCATGCTTACATGTCACTTTTATTCTTACAATGCAATGAGTTTATAAGAAAAACCATTTTAGATACGTGACCATTAACAATCACAAGGTTTGAATCCTTTGGTACTGGACCTTGGAAAGATTACCAGGAACTGTGACTTTTACTCACCAGGTTCATGAGAACCAGGTGCAAAGAGAGGAACTGGGAACCAAGTTCAAGTGGGACCAAATTTGATTAAAAACATATGTGCAACAAAACCTCTAGTTTCCAATCTTTGGCTAAAGAAAGCAAAAATCAACCACTAGGGTAACCAACAAAGAAAAGGGAACGTGTGCACTATGATGATTTATCCTAGTGACAACTCACTGGGCTTGGCTTACCGACTAGGATAAAAACTAAAACCAACCAAAAATATAATATCCTTAGTGCAACCACATCAACTCTGGGACTCAGGGGTTTGGTAAATTGATAAGACTAGGGAGAAGAGCTTGCAACACTCCAAATCCAGTAAAGACAGGGACTTAGGCAGGGACTAGGAAAGCTGAAAAAAAGACTTCCATTTTACCATTTCCTCCAAAATTAGCACACCCAAGAAAGTAGAAGCAAAGGAAAGAAAGGAAAAGAAATAGAAAAAGGGGGTCCACATTTTTCCAAGGAGCAAAATGGGGCATGTTGTGAGACCACACAACAACTAGCAACCAACAAAACTGAACAAAATGATAGAAATCCAATTATGTGCCTAATAACCATACTTCAACTTTCTTCAGTCTTCAAATTATAAATGGTTAGAACTTCATTCTAGTATTTCATCTTTACTTTAGCCAACATACAAGATTAAATTTTATTGAGTTCACATTGTGTATAGTTGATTTATTTCATTACAGTAAATTCAAAGCATAGCAAATGTTTGCATTGACCTATATAATTTGGAAAGTTCCTTTTAAGCAAACCTTGGATAGAGCCTTGTTTCCACTCAGGCGTCCATAGCCCCGACAAGGTTATCTCTATAATTCCCCCCAAATATAGCTCTACTGCCAGTCAAGCATCCATAGCCCCAGTAGAGATATTTGGATAGCCTAAAGGGTTGAATTTTCTCTTTTGATATTTCCTTGATATTCGGTTTTCTTTTTTTTGATATTTCTTTATAAGCTCATTTGCTTCAACTTGCGGGAAATGAAGCCTACTATTAGTTTGAGAACTACATCGGTAGCAAAGGTCACCTTTCAATTTTTCACTCAATGCAAACAACTACTATCCCAAATTTTAGTAGAATGATTAAAATATGGGTGTTTGTAGCTCAACATCAACTGAATGATTTATACGAACCAAAGTAAAAGGAATCGAATAATTCCCCAATCATCTATAATTAGAGGACTATTTCATGTTGAAGCATGGATCACATTTCTAGAATTGACATTCTATTATTTTGACCACCTTCAAAGATTGCTAGTTACTATATATCCCAACAATGTAAAACCCCGAAAGGCAAAAAAAGAAAAGAAAACACCCAAAGAAAAGAAAAAAACAAAATAAAACTATTTACAAAAAACTATTTATAGACTATTTACAAACTAGATCTACAGACTATTTACAGACTTACTTGGGAACAAGCAACTAATACTAAGCCTAGAAGTAATGCTTTAGGAATTTCCTATTGACAAGCAATGGGACATCCTCTCCAATCAAAGTTTTAAGCCTATAAGTGTTGTTGCCTAAAATTTTAGATACTTGGTAAGGACCAATCCATAACTTGTCAAACTTACGATGTTCACCCTTACGCTCATGGTCCTTGTTCCAATATAGGACTAAATCAAATATTCTAATTTTTTTTAATCTAGCCCTTTTGTCAAACCATTGTTTTACCATAGATTGGTTCCTAGTAAAATGATCTATAGTTTTGGTATGTTTTTCATCTAAGTGCATCAGTTGCAACAATCAAGCTTTAGTCTGATCATCTAATCTAATGTACTCTTGGACAAATTGCCAAGTAGGTATTTTCAAGTTTATAGGCAATTTATAGGATCTACCCCATAGACTAAGTGGTAAGGAGAATTTCCCAATGTGGATTTCATCCTAGTATTGTCTAACTAAAGGGTGAATTTCAATAGAGAATGTCATTCTCTAGGATTTTTTTCAACTAATCTCTTGATTATATCCAATAGATTCTTGTTTGATGATTCCGATAATCCATTTCCCTGTAGATAATAGTTAGATGAGAACTTTAATGTTATACCATATTCAAATGCCCAATTAGAAAAAAATAATGAGGAAAAATTCTGGCCATTATCATATACCATTGCATAGTGTACTCCAAACTTGGTAGACACTTTACTCTAAGAATTTGATTACCACCTCTATGGTGCATTGTTTTCTATGACACACTTCAATCCATCGAGTACAATATTCAGTGGAAGTTAGTACAAACTCGTGACCTACAGATGATGGAGGATTGGTGGTATCGATGAAGTCTAATCCCCATTGTGAGAAAGGATGCATCTGCATCACCGACTGAAATGGTTGATCATTAAATTTTCCTTTTTCTGCAACAATTTGACATGTGTAACAATGCTTTACATGCTCATAAGTATCTTTGAAACTAGTTGGCTAGTAATAGCCAACTCTTAGGATGAGGTGTGTAGTAGAGAAAAGGGAACATGTGCACTGTGATGATTTATCCTAGTGACAACCCACTGGGCTTGGCTTACTGACTAGGATAAAAACTAAAACCAACCAAAGATACAATATCCTTAGTGCAACCACATCAACTTTGGGACTCGGGGGTCTGGTAAATTGATAAGACTAGGGAGAAGAGCTTGCAACACTCCAAATCTAGTAAAGACAAGGACTTAGGCAAGGACTAGGAAAGCTGAAAAAAGGACTTCCATTTTACCATTTCCTCCAAAAGTAGCGCACCCAAGAAAGTAGAAGCAAAGGAAAGAAAGGAAAAGAAATAGAAAAAGGGGATCCACATTTTTCTAAGGAGAAAAATGGGGTGTGTTGTGAGACCACACAACAACTAGCAACCAACAAAACTGAACAAAATGATAGAAATCCAATTATGTGCCTAATAACCATACTTCAACTTTCTTCAGTCTTCAAATTATAAATGGTTATACCTTCATTTTGGTATTTCGTCTTTACTTTAGCCAACATACAAGATTAAATTTTATTGAGTTCACATTGTGTATAGTTGATTTATTTTGTTACAGCAAATTCAAAGCATAGAAAATGTTTGCATTGACCTATATAATTTGGCAGGTTCCTTTTAAGCCAACCTTGAATAGAGCCTTGTTGCCACTCAGGCATCCATAGCCCTAATAAGGCTATCTTTGTAATTCCCCCCAAATATAGATCTACTTCCAGTCAGGCGTCGATACCCCAGTAGAGATATTTGGATAGCCTAAAGGGTTGAATTTTTTCTTTTGATATTTCCTTGATATTCATTTTTCTTTTTTTTTGATATTTATTTATAAGCTCATTTGCTTCAACTTGTAGGAAATGAAGCCCACTATTAGGTTAAGAATTACATCGGTAGCAAAGGTCACCTTTCGATTTTTCAGTCAATGAAAACAACTACTATCCCAAATTTTAGTAGAATGATTAAAATACAGGTGTTTGTAGCTCAACATCAACTGAATGATTTATACAAACCAAAGTAAAAGGAATCGAACAATTCCCCAATCATCTATAATTAGAGGACTATTCCCTGTTGAAGCATGGATCACATTTCTAGAATTGACATTCTATTATTTTGACCACCTTCAAAGGTTGCTAGTTACTATATATCCCAACAATGTAAAACTCCGGAAGGCAACAAAAAAAAAGAAAACACCCAAAGAAAAGAAAAAATCAAAACAAAACTATTTATAAAAAACTATTTATAGACTATTTACAAACTATTTACAAACTATCTACAGACTATTTACAAACTTACTCGGGAACAAGCAACTAATACTAAGCCTAGAAGTAATGCTTATAGACTATTTACAGACTTACTTGGGAACAAGCAATGGGACATCCTCTCCAATCAAAGTTTTAAGCCTATAAGTGTTGTTGCCTAAAATTTTAGATACCTTGTAAGGACCAGTCCATGATTTACATTATCATAAGTATCTTGAAAATAGTTGGCCAATAATAGCCAACTCTTAGGATGAGGTGTGCAGTAGCCAAAGATGCTTCCTGAGATGTACTGAATTTATCGTGTAATTCCTCCAACACTTCATTCACTTCTATCTTATTCAATCATCTTAAATAAATTCCTTCATGATTTTTCTTGAATATCAGATCCCTCCTTTAATCATATAACTTTGAGCTTTTATCTTCAAGGCTCTTCTTTGATTCCTTTGCATATGATCAGGATAGTTATTGCTAACTAGATAATACCATATATCTAAATACCAATCATCTTGGTCTTTTACATCCAAAGTATATTGTTGGCTAGAGACTTGTAGATCAATCTCAATAATTGATTTAACTAAGGCTTTCCCACATACCAATTTCATGGGTATAATCTCTAAATATTTAACTCTTACAAAATCATAACCCACTTAGCTCTCTTTTCTCCAAGCTCACTCTATGTTAGTAGCATTTTACTGTAGCATCAGGAACAATAGCCTTGACTATACTTTTGAGAATGTAATGTCAAAATTTTTGTACAACTTTAACCAAACTAGAGGATTCTTTTTCAATATCCATGTATCTAAGCTTTGCTTCTTTAAATGGATCACTCATGAAAGCAATCAACTTTTCTTCTTTATTCTCACCTCTTTGCGTCAATATTGCTACACATGTGTGACCATAAGCAAAAAAAGTAAATAGAAAAAGGTTTAGTGTAATCCAAACTTACCAGTACTGGTGCTTCCGCAATTGCAACTTTGATATTCTTGAAGGTGAGCTTGGATTCACTTGTCCACTCAATCTTTGCATCTTTCTTCAATATATAATTGAGTGGTTTCACTATCTCAGCAAAGCCGATGATAAATTTCTAGAAAAAAATGATTTTACCGAATTATGATTTTAATTCTTTCTTACTTCTTAGAGGCTATAATTTGAGTAAGGCACTCATTCTATCTAGGTCTATTGAAATACCTTTTTCAGAAATAATGTGTCCCAACAACTTTCCTTCAATCACCCTGAAAATACATTTTTTAGGATTTAATGAAACTCCATAAGTTTCACACTTTTGCAATATTGCTCTGAGATTGTGAACATGATTCCTCTATTCTTGGAAAATACCATGAGATCATCCATGTATATAATAATACATTTTCCTACCAAATCTTGGAAGGAATAATCCATAGCTCTTTGGAATGTGGCTCTGAAATTTATCAATCCAAATGTCATCCTTCTATAAGTGAAATTTCCCTACTTCATAATGAATGTTGTCTTCATCTGATATTCCTTCGCAACCATTACCTGATTGTACCCAAAGAATTTATTCAAGAAGGACATCATTTGCAAATATGGTATCAATTTGTAACACTTCTTCTAGCAAAGGAAAGGGATAATTATTTGATTTAGATGCCTTATTAGTTTCAACTGTTGTAAAAATTAGAAAAAAACTAGATTAAGGAAATTCAAATTAAGAATGATCTCTTAAGGGAAAATATATTTTCATAAGATAAGATTGTTGCTTTATTGTTTTAATTTTTGTGAAATATATATACATTGATGATCAAACACACCAACACTCTAACTCAACCCTTCAACATTTAATTCATCACAAGACACATATAATGTTATTAGATTGTCAGGAAAGTACACATGGAATCAAAGTGCAACTTGGAATGGTTCAAAAGAATAATTTCAATATATTTTTAGGATATTAATAATAGAAATACCAATATATTTTTAGTATATTAATGAATAGTGTTACAAAATACTAATGTCTTTTTAGGATTTTATACAAAATATAATCTATTTTCTACCTTAATAGTTTGTATATATTATTATTAAAAATATTTCAATTTTTTAATATATTCTCTTAACAGTTAAGATTAACATATATGTTAAAGAAATGAACAAATAATCATACAAAAAAATTAAATATCTTTTTAGTCTTCAACAATCAATTGATGCATTTTAAACCAAGGCTTCAAGTTCTTTTTTTAATGCTCACATGAAATTTTAATTTTATGTATATATTATGGTCGATAAGCTTGTAGCTAGGGCTACTCCTTTATATCAATCAAAAAATACTACATCGTTTGATTTTATAGTAGCAAAATCTAGGCTATCCCCTAGTTTGTATTCTTTTACTATCTATAACTATACTATGCTACTCAAGGGTACAACAAATGCAAGTTAAATTTATAAATTTATATAAATTATCTATAACTATACTATATGGGAATTTCAACGGCGCAAGCTATATACTTATTAGCTAACAAAAATTATAGATACAAATTTTTAGTTTCTACTTGTCCTCCTCCTCTTCCCCCTGATCTTCATTGATAAAATTGATCCATTCAATACTATAAGTTGGCTCCAAGTTGGTTAAATTTTTCAAAAAGGAGAACCCTTTCAAAGCTTTCCTGCAATGGTCCATGAGAGTTATTGATAAAAAGTTAGCCAGAAACAAAAACCACTACACCATCATGATGTCCTCCAAGAAACGTTTTATTCCCTTTGATTGTGAGATACTTGCATCTAACCTTTCCACTGCAATGACCTCTTATAGACCTCCAAGGAATTATTTTTTACTAGTTCTTGGGTGAGAGATCTCACCATTTCTTTTGGCTCACCCAAAGATAAGAGGGAAGCCACGAATCTAACAAGATCTCCAAATTCATCCTATATTTGTTGTTCTCCAACAAAAATTCACCACCTGTAACACCCCTTCATTTTGTTATTTTGATCGAACAGTGTTTGTTATGTATATTTTGCCTTGTTAGCACATTGGTTATAAGCTTGGTTACTTTTGATCACTAATTATTAAGCGATGTAAACATTATGTTTTGATGTGATGGTACTTTTATCAGATGATGTTATTATTTCATGTTATGGATTAAATTATCATGTATGTGAATTATTGATGCTTTATGTTTTGATTTTGCAAGTAATGATTAAAGATGTCAGTTAGCGATATTGTATTGGTGAAGGGGACGGGATCACATCACTCGCACGCGAGTGCCCTGTGATTCCGCGACTCCCTCTTCACAGTGTGTTTTGATGTTTATATATATATATGAATGCATGTTCGACACTCGGGTTGTGTGCAGGATGCAGGTACTGGACATTGACTCCACCTGATTTCACAGGTCTGAGCATGTCCCTTGTTCAACGGAAATGATTGGGAGATAGTAGCTTGGGTTTCTGTGTCGTGACATCACCCTAGCCATAGTGGGTCGTCGGGTTGTCAGTTGGGTTAAGCTATTGGTCTTGTCATCTTGTCTCCCTTTGCATGCATGATTTAAATTTCCTTGTGAAACGGCGTTGCTTTATTTAATTTTATTGCCAAAAATTCATAATAGAGTGCTCATTGATTTATTAGTTGATTTAATGCAATTGATGAATAATCTAACCGTGAATTAGATTTATTGTGGATTAAGTAAATTAGTCCAAAGGTGTTAGCATTATTAAATGATGAGACAAAAGAAAATATATATTTATCGAAGTTGTATTGCATTCCTAATGTAAGAAAATAAAATTAAAAATGATTTATTTTAAATGTAATAGTTGGATTAAATTTTGTGAAATAAAATGAATTTAGTTAGCATGGTGGGGTAAATGAAATTTGAATTTAAATGAGCTTATGCATTTGAAAAGGGAAAATAAGATTGTTTTATTGTTTTCAAAAAATGAAATATCCAAAATATCCAAGTTTGCAATAACTTTTGGTGGGTGGCTAAATTAGGGGTTTGACATTTTTTTTGGAGGCCATAAGGAAAATGCTTTTCTTTTTTGAATTATTTTTTTTAAAAATTGGGAATTTGAGAGAGAGCAAAAAAAACTTGAAGGCTTCTTGGAGAAGAATTGTTGAAGAGGAATTTGGAAAAAGCTTGGGGTGGAGAAGATTTGGAAGAGCACAATCTCCATTGAAGGACTCTTCAAAAGCTTGGAGAAAACAAAAGGGTTCCATGATTTCTTTCTCTTCCCTCATGCAATTTTTGTTTGTTTTAAAACAATTTTTGTTTGAAATGGCTCTAAACAGTTTTAAAAGAAAATAAACTTTGCATTTCAAAAACCCATCATAGAAACATAATTCAAACTTGAAAATGGGAGTTTTGAATTTTTTTTTTTGAAAACAATTTGAACCAGAATTATCTTCAAGCTGTCAATGGGAAATCTGGAAACAATTTTGAAAGATTCAATTGGGTTTATAAAAATTTTGGGTTGGGGAAAATCTCTTTTCAACTTAGATGAAATTTCAAATTTTTTTGTGTCAAATTTTGAGGTTTCCATGGGGTTTCATTTTGTTCTCAGAAATTTTGTGTTGCCCAATCTGGGTATTTTTAAAAAAAATACTTTTATAGTCCTTTCATGACTGTGTGTATATATAACGGCACATATATGCACATATATGTATATTATTGCAAATATATATATATATGTGCATATATGGCATTCAAATGCTATAAATTTGTTTAAATTTATTTACCAAAGTTGGTACTGTTAAAAAAACAAAGAGCACAATGTCGCATTTTTTGAAGTTTTTGGGATGAAACCCTGCTTGTGACCTGTAGCGGCAACCTCAAACCGCTGCCCATGGAGTACGCCCGCCCGGAAAAGATGGCCTTTGCCATCGGCGGCGATCCCCCGCTCGCAAAACAGCCGGTAGAGCAAAAGGAAACAGCAGGGAGACCTGCGTCTTCCACCGCCTCGACCGGCAACTTGCCGGCCAATGGGGGCTTTCCAGCCAGAGCTTTGTTTTTTTTTATGTTTTTATTTTAATTGTTATTTAGTATAATATATATTATATTATATATATTTATAATATATATTATAATATATATATATATATATATATATATATATATATATATATATATATATATATATATATATATATATATATATATATATATATATTATAATATATGTTATTATATATATATTCTATAATATTTTCATTATAGTTAAATGTTTAGTTTTTTTAGGAATTTGAGTTATAATATATATATATATACTTAATATTTATATATATATATATGTGTATAGTGTTTTTATATATATATATATATATATTAAAGGGTGAGGTAATTTGTTTAGTTGAAATTAATTATTAATTAGATATATATTTTAAAGGATATATATATATAATTGATAAGTGTATGTTTTTTTTTGAAAGATGATTTGTTTCCTTAAAGTGGAAAAGTAATTAAATTTGATATGAGATATTCGTAAAAAGGGTCAGACGAAAACTAGATATAGGAAATGGTGGTCTAACGTAGAATGATTGGTTTAATTTATCATATGTATTGTGTCAACAAGAATCATACGAATTTTCAAACCTTTACGTGATATGCAAGAACGTAGTTGTTTTAAATTGCTTAAATGCACTGATGTGATGAATGATTGGATTTACGAAATCCAAAGGTAGGTTACCTTATATTGTTTGCATACTTCTTTCATCGTGGGGTGCTTATTCTTGTTGGATTTTGAGTCAAATCTCATAAGTCTTCTGATTGAATCATCCTTTATGTGTCTTGAGGTCAGTAGTATATCAAGCAACCTCGTTTGCCATGGGTAGTGCGTACTTGAGTTCAGCATGTTATCTGATTACCTTGGGCGGGATAGGTTGAATTTAGGTCGTGTTTAGGGATTCATTATCCCTAGGTTGCACTTGAGTACCTTTTGTGGTGGCATAGTTCCGCGTGTTGTTTTAGAGAAGTGGCTTGCATTGAGGGCCGACACACAAAGTGGTGCCAGGAGATCTCAATGTAAGTTGGCTAATTCAGTGATAACTTAAACCAATTAATTAGCATAGGTGGTACCAACATTTAAAAAGACTAATTTTGCCTCGCTCATGGACGCAAGCGCTTGCATAGGCTTGGGATGAGACGGGAAGGCCTGGAATGGCAAGATCGTTATCTTGTCCCTTCGAAAGATAACTGATTCCGCATTGATTTGCATGTGGGGCCGGGAGTCGTTAGAGGTTACCAGGATATCCCGAGATGGGGGCTGGGACCTAGGAAGACTTGCCAGGATATCCCATGCGGCATTGTGATGACACTTCTCTTAAGACAACATTATGTTTGTAATCGTGGTGTGTTCATGTATTTAGAATCTGGAAGCATTGTTACCGTTATGTCATGTGTTCTCATGTTCCTATCATTTTCTAGTTGAGTCATGTCGCCCATGTTTATAGGTTGTTGGTCTTGATCTGAAACCCTTGTTACTATCTCCTAGCACGGGGGGTGAGCCTTCGGGTATCACATGGTTGGGTGGAACGTGCACCATACTCTGTTGTGTTGGCATTTCTTTTGTGGACGAGGATTTCATGTTGGAGAGCTTGTGGGATTCCAGTTGCTACCTTGGTTTCATTTATGCTAGTGCTTTTGTATTTCATTCACCCCTCATTTCATCGAGGTGGAAATTGTAATAATCAATTATGTCATTGATTTGCCTCATTCTGGGAATGAGAGATGTAAATGTAATTATATCACTTTTGTCTTGGAACCAAGAAGGATCTCATGGTCTAAATGGAAATCTCATGTCTGGAATGTATGTGCTTACATTAGATTAAGTGAATGTTGTTATATTCCATTTCATGTATGTTGTTTTAATTTGTGAATTATTTAATCTTTGTCTCACAACCTTAGGGGATTGTTGGCATTGTGTTGTTATCATTCTTGTAATTGTATTTAAAAAAAATAAAAATTGTAGTGAAATTGGTTGTAGTTGCAACTTCCCCTAGGGTTGCCTGGCGGGGGCATTACACATGGTATCAGAGCCTAGGTTTAAACACTGGGTACTCTGGGATTATGATGAGCCCATTAAACTTTTAGGTGTGTGGATTTTATTGTGTATTATGCTTAATACCTTTTTGTGTCTGTTTAGGATAATGCCTCCTAGACGTGGAAGAGGAGGGGGTCGTAGACGTGGCCGTTTAGGCGGTCGCATTGAGGAACAACAAGACCCACCTCCACATGTTTCACTTGTTTCTGACCATGAGGAGCAACAGGCTTCTCAGAATATTCAGGGGGACGGCAATCAGAATCTGGATCCACCCAGGATCGAAGACGCTCAGTTGCGTCAGTTGTTAGAGGAGACCCTTGCCTGCCTTGGGCCTAGGCAGGAGGTGGAGCCAGTGGTGGTTAGAGAGAGAGAGAGGTACCAGTTCACTCTGATTCAGAGGTAGCAGCCCATATGAGGGATTTTCTTAGAGCACGACCACCTGCTTTTGATGGATTAGGCAGTGGTTTGGAGGCAGAGACATGGCTCATTGACTTGACTAGGTGCTTTGCTATGCACCCATATGGGAGCAACACTCGATCTAGGTGCGCTATCATGCACCTGAGGGGATTTGCCTCCACTTGGTGGAGATTAGAGGAGTAGAAGCTCCATCTGGACATTGGTATAGTTTCTTGGGAGTTGTTCCTAGATCAGTTTCGGGCTAGATTCCTTTCCGAGCATTGGAGGCAGCGTCGAGGGGATGAGTTCCACACCCTTCGACAGATGACTATGTCAGTAGAGATGTATGAGCGTCGTTTCTACGAGCTCAAATAGTATGCAGGAATAGGCGATGATGAGGGCATGTTGGTACATCATTTTCTCAGGGGCTTAAATGCCCGTATCAGTGGTGGAGTGTGGGTTTTCGAACCCAGGACCATGGAGGTAGTGGTCGATAAGGCCAGGCTCATTGAGGAGAACCTGGCGATGGCCTTAGGTGGTCATGTAGGAGTGCAGGTGGGCAATGGTTTAGTAGCTGGGACTAGTGCTTGAGGGGGTCAGCCTCAGGGAGGTGCACCTTCTAGAGTTCAGCAGGGTCCATCTCAGGGTGGTCAGCAACAGCAGGGTTCCCACGGGAAACAGAAGGGTTTCCAGCAGAGGCAGGGGGATAGGAATTGGAGGCGCATGAGACGCTTCAACTCTGAGCAGCCAGCGTAGAATTCTCATTCTTCTTTCAGAGGTAGTGCGCAACAGTCTAGCGCACCACCTGCAGGCAGGGGCTTCGGCAGAGGCACTGGATGTTTTGCATGTGGCCAACAGGGTCACATAGCGAGGATGTGTCCCAACAAGGGCGCATCAGGTTATTCTCAGGGACCAGCGGCGTCAGAGCCGACTGTAGGTGATGCAGGTTGTGGGCATCGTGTATTAGCAGCGGTTGACAACCGCTAGGCAGAGCACCAGGGTACAGTTGTTGAGGCCTATGGTATGTTGGGGGGTAACCCCGTTTCTATTTTATTTGATTCTGGAGCATCTGATTCCTTTGTTTCTTCATCGGTCGTGGTGCGATGTAGACTGGATGCAGTAAAGCAAGTCGATAGGTGGCAGGTGGAGTTAGCTTCGGGTGCAAAAGTTGCATCCCTTTCCCTTGTGTCGGAGTGTAGGTTAGAGGTTGGACCTCTCCAGACTACCTTGGACCTTCGTGTTATTCCATTGGGTTCTTATGACGTTGTCATAGGAATGGATTGGCTAGAGGCTCATAGTGCAGTCATTGATTGTTGACGTAAGTCGATTAGATGCATTGGGACATCTGGTAGAGAGATAGAGGTAGTGGGGATTCAGAGGCCGATCTCCTTGAGGATCATCTCAGCTATGCAGTTGAGAAGGTGTTTGCGGCAGGGTTGCCAATTGTTCGCTGTTACCGTGGATGATTTGGGTCTAGGAGGTGGAGAAGAGAAGGTTTCTCTTGATAATCACCCCATCCTTCAGGAGTTTTCCAATGTCTTTCCAGACAAGATTCTAGGGATGCCCCCTCAGAGGGACATTGACTTCAAGATAGACTTAGTACCTGGATCGGAGCCCATTTCACGAGCCCCCTATCGCATGACTACCCAGGAGCTGAAAGAGCTTCAGTTGCAACTTGAGGAATTGCTAGAGAAGGGTTTTATTCGCCCTAGTGTTTCTCCATGGGGAGCACCTGTCATCTTCGTAAAGAAGAAAGATGGTTCACTTCGGTTATGCATTGATTACCGACAGTTGAACAAAGTGACCATCAGAAATCGGTATCCTCTTCCTAGGATTGACGATCTATTCGATCAGATCAAGGGTGCTACCATCTTTTCAAAGATTGATCTCAAGTCAGGATATCATCAGCTTCGAATTTTTGAGTCAGATATTCATAAGACCGCGTTCCGAATGTGGTATGGTCACTATGAGTTCACGGTTGTGCCATTCGGTTTGACGAATGCACCCTCAATGTTCATGAGTCTTATGAATGGGGTATTTTGTACATACCTTGACAGGTTTGTTCTTGTGTTCCTAGATGATATTTTGGTATATTCTAGAACAATGGAGGAACATGAGGAGCACTTGTGACAGGTATTGCAGTGTTTGCGAGATAATTAGTTGTATGCTAATTTGTCGAAGTGTGAATTCTTCAGGACTGAGGTCCAATACCTCGGTCATGTGATCTCTGGAGAGGGTATTTCAGTGGATCCTGCAAAGATCCAAGCAATCTTAGATTGGCCTGCGCCCATGAATGTGGCCGAGATACGTAGCTTCATGGGGCTAGCGGGTTATTACAGGCGCTTTGTGCAGGACTTTTCGAGGGTAGGGCATCCTATCACCTCACTTCAGAGGAAAGGAAAGAGGTTTGAGTGGTCGGAGAAGTGTGAGACCGCCTTTCAGTGTCTTAAGGGGAAGTTGACCAGTGCACCTATACTTGCAATACGGGATCCTATTAGGGACTTTGTTGTTTGTACGGATGCGTCCTTGGAGGGATTAGGTGCAGTATTGATGCAAGAGGGTCATGTCATTGCATATGAGTCACGAAAGCTCAAGGATCATGAGCTAAACTATCCTACCCATGATCTTGAGTTGGCAGCAGTGGTCCATGCATTGACGAGATGGAGGAACTTTCTTCTTGGGCATAGGTTTGAGCTGCACAGTGATCATAGGAGCCTTTAGTATATCTTCACGCAACCTAACCTTAATGCTAGGCAAAGGCGATGCATGGAGTTTCTCTGTGAATATGACTTCGAGGTGAAGTATATCCAAGGGAAGGAGAATGTGGTTGCAGATGCCCTCAGTAGGCGAAGGCATGAGATATCTGAGTTGACTCTTATTGTTGATTTGTGGAGTCGGATTCTCTCTGCCCTCCCAGCCGACAGTTGGTATCAGGATGTTAGATCGGTTATAGAGGCAGGAAGACCCCTTGAGGGTAGATATTCAGGATACTCTCTAGATGCTGATGAGATATTGAGGCACACGGGACGTATATACATTCCCCCATCATGTGAGCTTCGCGCTTTGGTCATGACTGAAGCACATCGTGCACCTTATTCAGCCCATCCAGGGGTGAAGAAGATGTATGCTGATTTGCGTCAGTTATATTTTTGGCCAGGGATGAAGCGAGATATTGTGGATTTTGTGTTGAGATGTCTTGAGTGTCAATGGGTAAAGGCCGAACACCAACATCCAGCAGGGCTTTTGCAGTCGCATTTAGTACCAGAATGGAAATGGGATATAATCTCATTGGATTTCATTGTTGGGTTACCCAACTCTTCAAGACGGCATGATGCAATTATGGTGACAGTGGATAGGTTGACGAAGGTAGCACACTTCTCACCTATGCGCTCTTCCTATACCGCATCATCCATAGCTAGAGTGTTCATGGAGGATATAGTGAGGTTGCATGGTATTCCACGTTGGATTATCTCTGACAGGGATCCAGTGTTCACCTCAGCTTTATGGACGTCATTACAGTATGCGATGGGAACACAGTTGAACTTCAGTTCAGCTTACCACCCAAAGACAGATGGACAGACTGAGAGGGTCAATCAGATCCTCAAAGACATGTTACGTATGTATGTGATGGACCAACAGACACGATGGGAGGACTATCTCTATTTGGTAGAGTTTGCCTATAATAATGGCTTTCAGAGTTCTATCGGTATGGCTCCATTCCAGGCATTGTATGGGCGATCGTGTCGCACTCCCTTGAGTTGGGATCGACTAGAGGACAGAGTAACTTTGGGCCCTGAGATGTTGCATGATATGGAGCAGCAGGTGGATAGGATTAGGGAGCACTTGGTGGCAGCGCAGGATAGGCAGAAGAAGTATGCAGATGCGCATAGAGTGGATCGTCAGTTCTCTATAGGTGTTAGAGTCTTCTTTCGTGTGCGTCCACGAAAGAGTCCAATCCGTTATGGAAAGGGCTCTAAGTTGGCGCCTCGCTTTGTTGGACCCTTTGAGATTCTCGAGAAGATTGGTCCTGTTGCTTACCGTCTTGCTTTACCGCCCAGTCTCTCACGTGTGCACGATGTATTTCATGTATCAGTTCTTCGGCCGTACCATCCAGATATTTCTCATGTCCTTGATTGGAATGCTTTGCAGGAAGAGGACGGGTAGCTGGATTTGGAGCCCGTGGCCGTGGTCGAGCGCAGAACGCTCGCTCTTCGAGGGCGAGATATTGATCAAGTTAGGATCCAGTGGGATCCTAGGGATGACTCATCATCCACTTGGGAGGATGCAGCTAGGATGAGGGAACTTTATCCCTATTTGTTCGCAGGCTTCCAGGAGTAAGCCTGACCCTAGGGGGGGAGGATGTAACACCCCTTCATTTTGTTATTTTGATCGAACAGTGTTCGTTATGTATATTTTGCCTTGTTAGCACGTTGGTTATAAGCTTGGTTACTTTTGATCACTAATTATTAAGCGATGTAAACATTATGTTTTGATGTGATGGTACTTTTATCAGATGATGTTATTATTTCATGTTATGGATTAAATTATCATGTATGTGAATTATTGATGCTTTATGTTTTGATTTTGCAAGTAATGATTAGAGATGTCAGTTAGCGATATTGTATTGGTGAAGGGGAAAGGATCACATCACTCGCACGCGAGTGCCCTGTGATTCCGCGACTCCCTCTTCACGGTGTGTTTTGATGTTTATATATATATATGAATGCATGTTCGACACTCGGGTTGTGTGCAGGATGCAGGTACCGGACATTGACTCCACCTGATTTCACAGGTCTGAGCATGTCCCTTGTTCAACAGAAATGATTGGGAGATAGTAGCTTGGGTTTCTGTGTCGTGACATCACCCTAGCCATAGTGGGTCGTCGGGTTGTCAGTTGGGTTAAGCTATTGGTCTTGTCATCTTGTCTCCGTTTGCATGCATGATTTAAATTTCCTAGCGAAACGGCGTTGCTTTATTTAATTTTATTGCCAAAAATTCATAATAGAGTGCTCATTGATTTATTAGTTGATTTAATGCAATTGATGAATAATCTAACCGTGAATTAGATTTATTGTGGATTAAGTAAGTTAGTCCAAAGGTGTTAGCATTATTAAATGATGAGACAAAAGAAAATATATATTTATCGAAGTTGTATTGCATTCCTAATGTAAGAAAATAAAATTAAAAATGATTTATTTTAAATTGCAATAGTTGGATTAAATTTTGTGTAGTAAAATGAATTTAGTTAGCATGGTGGGATAAATGAAATTTGAATTTAAATGAGCTTATGCATTTGAAAAGGGAAAATAAGATTGTTTTATTGTTTTCAAAAAAATGAAATATCCAAAAATATCCAAGTTTGCAATAACTTTTGGTGGGTGGCTAAATTAGGGGTTTGACCTTTTTTTTGGAGGCCATAAGGAAAATGCTTTTCTTTTTTGAATTATCTTTTTTTAAAAATTGGGAATTTGAGAGAGAGCAAAAAAAACTTGAAGGCTTCTTGGAGAGGAATTGTTGAAGAGGAATTTGGAAAAATATTGGTGGTGGAGAAGATTTGGAAGAGCACAATCTCCATTGAAGGACTCTTCAAAACCTTGGAGAAAACAAAAGGTTCCATGATTTCTTTCTCTTCCTCATACAATTTTTGTTTGTTTTAAAACAATTTTTGTTTGAAATGGCTCTAAACAGTTTTAAAAGAAAATAAACTTTGCATTTCAAAAACCCATCATAGAAACATAATTCAAACTTGAAAATGGGAGTTTTGAATTTTTTTTTTTGAAAACAATTTGAACTAGAATTATCTTCAAGCTATCAATGAGAAATCTGGAAACAATTTTGAAAGATTCAATTGGGTTTATAAAAATTTTGGGTTGGGGAAAATCTCTTTTCAACTTAGATGAAATTTCAAATTTTTTTGTGTCAAATTTTGAGGTTTCCATGGGGTTTCATTTTGTTCTCAGAAATTTTGTGTTGCCCAATCTGGGTATTTTTAAAAAAAATACTTTTATAGTCCTTTCATGACTGTGTGTATATATAACGGCACATATATGCACATATATGTATATTATTGCAAATATATATATATATATATATATATATATATATATATATGTGCATATATGGCATTCAAATGCTATAAATTTGTTTAAATTTTTTTACCAAAGTTGACTGGTAAAATTTTTTTTTTTTCTGTGTGTTAAAAAAAACAAAGAGAGCCTGTGTCCGCATTTTTTTTTTAGGGCGGCATTTTTTGGGGATGAAACCCCTGCGCGGCCCGCGCGGCAACCCCGACCGCTGCCCATGGAGGGAGGCGCCGCTAGAAAAGGCAGCGCCGCTGCCCTCCTGGCAGCGTCCCCCGCCAAGGCAGTCGTGCGGCAGGGAAGCCGCAGGGAGACCCTGCGTCTCCCCTGCCTCGGCCGCGCCTTGCCAGCGCGGGCGGGGCTTTTCAACTGAGCTTTGTTTTATTTTATTTTTTTATGTTTTTATTTTAATTGTTATTTAGTATAATATATATTATATTATATATATATTATAATATATGTTATTATATATATATTCTATAATATTTTCATTATAGTTAAATGTTTAGTTTTTTTAGGAATTTGAGTTATAATATATATATATATACTTAATATTTATATATATATATATGTGTATAGTGTTTTTATATATATATATATATATTAAAGGGTGAGGTAATTTGTTTAGTTGAAATTAATTATTAATTAGATATATATTTTAAAGGATATATATATATAATTGATAAGTGTATGTTTTTTTTTGAAAGATGATTTGTTTCCTTAAAGTGGAAAAGTAATTAAATTTGATATGAGATATTCGTAAAAAGGGTCAGACGAAAACTAGATATAGGAAATGGTGGTCTAACGTAGAATGATTGGTTTAATTTATCATATGTATTGTGTCAACAAGAATCATACGAATTTTCAAACCTTTACATGATATGCAAGAACGTAGTTGTTTTAAATTGCTTAAATGCACTGATGTGATGAATGATTGGATTTACGAAATCCGAAGGTAGGTTACCTTATATTGTTTGCATACTTCTTTCATCGTGGGGTGCTTATTCTTGTTGGATTTTGAGTCAAATCTCGTAAGTCTTCTGATTGAATCATCCTTTATGTGTCTTGAGGTCAGTAGTATGTCAAGCAACCTCGTTTGCCATAGGTAGTGCGTACTTGAGTTCAACATTTTATCTGATTACCTTGGGCGGGATAGGTTGACTTTAGGTCGTGTTTAGGGATTCATTATCCCTAGGTTGCACTTGAGTACCTTTTGTGGTGGCATAGTTTCGCGTGTTGTTTTAGAGAAGTGGCTTGCATTGAGGGCCGACACACAAAGTGGTGCTAGGAGATCTCAATGTAAGTTGGTTAATTCAGTGATAACTTAAACCAATTAATTAGCATAGGTGGTACCAACATTTAAAAAGACTAATTTTGCCTCGCTCATGGACGCAAGCGCTTGCATAGGCTTGGGATGAGACGGGAAGGCCTGGAATGGAAAGATCGTTATCTTGTCCCTTCGAAAGATAACTGATTTCGCATTGATTTGCATGTGGGGCCGGGAGTCGTTAGAGGTTACCAAGATATCCCGAGATGGGGGCCGGGACCTAGGAAGACTTGCCAGGATATCCCATGCGGCATTGTGATGAAACTTCTCTTAAGACAGCATTATGTTTGTAATTGTGGTGTGTTCATGTATTTAGAATCTGGAAGCATTGTTACCGTTATGTCATGTGTTCTCATGTTCCTATCATTTTCTAGCTCAGTCATGTCGCCCATGTTTATAGGTTGTTGGTCTTGATCTGAAACCCTTGTTACTATCTCCTAGCACGGGGGGTGAGCCTTCGGGTATCACATGGTTGGGTGGAACGTGCACCATACTCCGTTGTGTTGGCATTTCTTTTGTGGACGATCCTTTCGTGTTGGAGAGCTTGTGGGATTCCAGTTGCTACCTTGGTTTCATTTATGCTAGTGCTTTTGTATTTCATTCACCCCTCATTTCATCGAGGTGGAAATTGTAATAATCAATTATGTCATTGATTTGCCTCATTCTGGGAATGAGAGATGTAAATGTAATTATATCACTTTTGTCTTGGAACCGAGAAGGATCTCATGGTTTAAATGGAAATCTCATGTCTGGAATGTATGTGCTTACATTAGATTAAGTGAATGTTGTTATATTCCATTTCATGTATGTTGTTTTAATTTGTGAATTATTTAATCTTTATCTCGCAACCTTAGGGGATTGTTGGCATTGTGTTGTTATCATTCTTGTAATTGTATTTAAAAAAAAATAAAAAAATAAAAATTGTAGTGAAATTGGTTGTAGTTGCAACTTCCCCTAGGGTTGCCTGGCGGGGGCATTACACCACCAAGCACCCATTTTATCGTCATGAGAACCAAACCATGATTGAAGACCATCTTGAGCTAGTGCTCTTTAATCTCCCTGAGGAAGGCCATCTACCACTTAGCACTCAACAACTTGATTGGAGTGTCCATTTTTGGCACCCAAAAATGCTCTTTAATTTGAGAATGGCCTATGCCCACCCACAACCTAGTATAAATAGATCTTGCATGCAAAAAATGACTTGTGTTTTAATAACACATGTGAAGAAAAGATCAAACATCAATGTTGTAAATTGAATGGCTCTAGGGTGATTCTAGAGGTTTGAGTTCACAAGTCTATCACTCTAAATATTTCATTCTAGAATGCAACTATAGCTATCCATCGAACAGTGAAATATTTTTTATATATTAATTTTAAAATTTTGAGTATATATTGCTAGCATATATTACCAAATTTAAAATTTAGTGGAATTTACTTGTGCGAAGCATAATTCCTTCTTTTTGGAGGCATCAGCAACACATAAGAGATTAATTGCAAATGTTATGTGGGTTGACATCTGGCTTTAGGTAGAGTACCTCGAAGCATTGAAAATATATCAGAATTAAATGTCTTGTACCTTAATCATTATCAATATCATCTCACAATAATTTTTTCTCATTTCTAATTGAAAAATATAAATTTGTTAAGTAACTTAATCATTATCATTTACCATTTGATATTTTCACTGCCCACACTATGAATTTTATTCACATACAAGTTTAATTCACCATTGAAATTATTGTTGGTTAGAATACAAGTTTAATTCACCAACAAAAATATTTTATTGGTTTGACTACAAGTTTAATTTTCCAACAAAAATATTTTATTGGTTTGATAACAATTTTAATTTGCCAATGAAAATATTTTATTGGTTTGAATAAAAGTTTAATTCACCAACAAAATATTTTACTGGTTTGCATACAAGTTTAATTTTCCAACAAAATTATTTTATTGGCTTGCATACAATTTTAATTCGCCAATAAAGTTATTTTATTGGTTTCAATAAAAGTATAATTCACCAAGATTTTCTACAAACTTTTAGTGATTAAAAATAATTCACCAATAGAATTAACATTTTTTCTAAATAAAAAAAAAATGATTCACCAATAGAATTAATATTTTGTTTGAGAATAATGCAAGATTCACCATGTTTTTATATCTTTTCCCATAAGGGTTTCTTAAAGTTATCCCTAATCAAGGATTTATCAAGAGGAGAGGAGAACATGAACCTCAGGATTCTATAGATTCCTTAAAAGTGTTTATAAACATTACTTATCCTTTACTAAATGTAGATGTCAAATTGTAGAGTATGAAGATTTATCAAATCATCTTTGAGAGTTCTAATGTATATAAATACATTAGATTTATGTTCACATGTGTGATGATTAAATCCACTCACACAAATTTAGACTTAAATAGAATAATTAGATTTTACGAATCAACAATAAAATATAAAATTCTAAAACCTTGACTTATACATATTAAACACTTCAAAAAAACAATTTGATTATATTTTCTAATTAACCTCACCCATTCTTTGTAATGATATATTTTACCTGTACATTAATAATAAATTTCAATTTTATATTTCAATCCATTTTAAATAATAACCATCATCAATAATATTACAATCCACATAACATATAAACAAAAAACAAAGCTGCATGACATATTAATAACCTAAGAATGATGCAATAGTGTATAAAAGTGTAATTTTTTTTAATTTTATTTTTTATAAAGTTTAATTATTAAGTTAATTAGTTGCATACATTCATTAAGTTACTAAACGATACACTACTTTGAGTTTTCCATAAGTGACTTAAGTATTTCGCATTGCACATAATAAATTATAATATAAACATTTAACATTGCATAGCATTGAAATTTCCATTCAAGATAACATAATAAAGTACAAACATGTTTCGATACATTGCATTTGATAGAATATACAATACTCATCCATCTGATGAGGTAGTTCAATAAATATTACAATTACAATTACATTGTTCACCTCTTATACAATTGAGGGATGTTATCAAATACAAATTTATAATAAGCGAAGTGCATATAAGATCCAAGTGTGAGCTCTGCATCCATGAAGCTCTTGATGCCATGATCAAACTGGGGACCCAACGGAGTAAGGTGCACGTTCCACCCAACCATGTGGTACCTGAAGGTCCACCCCCCGTGCTAGGAGATAGTAATAAGGTTACCTAGACCTAATCTACTAACCCTAGACACTAGTGCACAATAGACTATTGGTTACATTGCTTCCAGATTTTTGACAATTGAATTTACTACAAATACAAGGTTAACTATTATTCTAGGTGGAGTGTCATCACAACATTGCAAAGGTTACCCTGGTATTTCTTCCTAGGTTCCGGCCCCCAATCCTTGGATTACCCTGGTAACCTCTTACGAAACCCGGCCCCTATTGCATACTGTTGCGGAATCAAATGTCTTTTAAAGGAACAAGACACCGATTTTCCATTCCAGGCCTTCTCATCTTATACTCATGACTGAAGTAGCTCAAGAGTCATAAGCGAGGCATGTACATCTTGTTAAGTGTTTTTATTCTAACTACTGTGTTCTTTAGTTTTCACTGACTTACAAACTATTTGTAAGTTACCCCGACACCACTTTGTGTGTCGGCCCTTACAAACAGCCACTCCCCTAAACATAACATGGATTTCTAAGTTTACAAGACTAGGGTTTACAAAGTGCATGATGTACATCTCACAATAACAAATTACCCTTAACGGTATCAAAACATCATACTTATTACATGCACAACCCAAGTTAACTCAAGAAGATCATCTAAACAATATTACCCCCTTTTTCTACACAATTTTATTCTGGAAGTCTTATACAACTATAACTTTCCCAATTTGCCCAAAACAAAATACAATAAAAGCAAATAAGAAAAGTAATTGTCTATGGTTTGGATATACTAAATCCATTTAAACAATCATTAAAACCAAGAAATAAATTAACTTAATCAAAATTTTATTTCTCATGTATTAAAGAAAATTGCATCTAATTAATTTTCTCGATTTCACATATAAAAATAAAGCTATATTTTTCTCAATCAAAAATATTTCTAATACAATATAAATTACAGTAAATATATATATATTGTATTAAAATTCCCAAAATTATAATTCCTAACAAAAAAATTAATACAAATCTGAATAATCATATTTATTTCCTCAACATACTATTTTATATATATAATCATATATACATATATATATAAATATATAAATACAATATATTATATATATTAATCAAAATTTATTTAAAAACGGATTTAAAACGTCATATGAAACTCATTTTAAAAACATTAAATAAAATTTTTACAAAGTTTATTCTCTGGTTCGTCAGCGCTCTGGCCGCGGCCTCCCCATTTGGGGAGGACGCAGCTCGCACCAGGCTGCGCCCAGCAGCCATGGTGGCTGCTGTGCGCAGCTGGGTGGCTACGCCCACCCGTAAGGGTGAGGGGAGGGTTTCGGCCCTCCCCAAATAACTTAAAAAAATAAAAATAAAAACATTTTAAGCTTCGCCCATATGGCGAACAAAGCACAAAACATTTCTAAATAAATTTGATGCGCCTGTACGGCGACCGCATGGTATGAAAAAAAATTATAAGTCTTTAAAAATATAATTTATATATGAGGAAAAATCCATACACATAAATATATATATATAGAATATTAACAGGGTTTTCTGGAAGATTTAAAAAGGGTTTTCATTTTTTTAATAGAGAATAACAACGGGAAAAATTGAGAAATTAAACAAATTTAAACAGGGATTTTCAAGAAGAATACACATAATATTTCCATTCAATTTCCAAAATTACACAGAGGTTAAATCTTCTCTTTCAACAAACATTTTCCTCATAGAAACTTTATCTAATTTCTACAGATCATATCATACAGAGGTTTTTTGAACCATTAAATTTCACACAATAAATTACCTACAGAAGCTTTTATTTCCAAAACTAAATAAAATAAAGACAAGAGGATTACCTGATTTCCTTTTCTTATTGGTGAAGAAATCCTGGTAGCCTCTATTGCCTATAGCTACCAATTCTTCCCCGAGAACCAATTCCAAACAAAAAAAAGCCAAAGATCTTCCAATTCCAAAATCAACCAAAAGCCAAAGGTCTTCCACAAATTTGCAACAGAGTATCAAAAAGCATTTACCAAGAATTTTTATAGAGCCAAAACCAATTTCCCGTGAATGAAAAAGACATCCTCTGTAATTTTCCCGAGATCCAAAATATCCTCCGTAACCAATTTCCTCAACAAGAATCATTTAACACACTGGCACACATGTCGAGAAGTGGTTATGAAAATATCTTCTCCACTTCATGGCAATTTTCCCATTTCAAATTTGCATGCAATTTTTTTTAATTTTTTTTAATTTAAATTTTACAACCACTATACAAAACTCATGCATATTTTTAATTTAAATTTACAATTTTCAAATGCAATATAATTTACACACTTAATAATTTAATTTAATTAATTAATTTATTTAATTAAATCAATTTAATCTTTTAAAATCAACCATTTAACCAAATAAGCTAATTAATAAATTAAATTATTAAGCAAGTAATTTCTACCACATTTAAACCTTAATTTAAATACCAATAATTAAAGCACAATAAACTATCATTAAAATTAACCAATATTTAATTTTCAACAATTTATTCAAACAGAAAATGACGATACAAACCTATGACTCTGAACTAAAACAAACAAAGTACTAAGACCAGGGTTATAGACTAGGCTAGGGTAAACCAAACTACTATCTCCCAATCAACGTTTCTGTTGAGTCTTGACACGCTCAGACCTGAGTACCCAGGTGGAGTCAGTGTCATGTACCTGCAAATTCCTACAACCAAGCAATAACGTGCATACAATATATATATAAAGCATTAAATAGACACACCATGCGGAGAAAATCACAGATATCGTAGGGCACTCGCAAGCGAGTGATGCGATTCCATTCTCCACACCAATACACTTCACAACAAACTGACGAATAAATAGTTGTTAGTCCATCATAACATGTACATAGCAAGGATCAACTGAAAGTAAACATCTACACTAACTCATAGCAAATCAGAAAACAATAATCACCATACAAAGTATCATCATGTCACAGAATAATCCACTATCGCTCAAAACCAGCGATGAAAATATCCATACAAGGTATCATAGTCTAACAGTGTGAAAACACAACAGAAAACATAAGCATAAACAGAGGGGTACTACATCCTCCCCCCGTAGGATCTTGCTTGCTCCTGAAAGCCTGCGAACAGATAGGGATAAAGTTCCCTCATGCGTGTCGCATCCTCCTAGGTAGCCGAAGCCTCATAGCTGGGATCCCATTGGACCCTCACCTGATCAACGTCTCGACCCTTGAGACTGAGCGTCCGGTGCTGTAGAATGGCCACGGGCTCCAAAGCCAACTACCTATCCTCTACCTGTAACGCATTCAAATCAAGTACATGAGATATGTCGGGATGATATGGTCTAAGAACTGATACATGAAAAACATCATGAATACTAGACAAACTGGGTGGTAAGGCAAGTCGATACACCATGGGACCAATTCTCTCTAAGATTTCGAATGGTCCAATGAAACGAGGCGCAAGCTTAGAGCCTTTTCCATAACGGGTTGGACTCTTTTGCGGCCGCACTCGAAGAAACACTTTATCACCAACCGTAAACTGTCGATCGATCCTATGCGCATCAGCATATTTCTTTTGCCTATCCTTAGCTGCTATCAAATGCTCTCTAATACGGTCAACCTGTTGCTCCATGTCACAAAGCACTCAGGTCCAAGTAATACTCTGTCCTCTAGTCGATCCCAACTAAGAGGAGTTCGGCAAGGACGACCGTATAATGCCTGAAATGGTGGCATAACAATAGAACTCTGATATCCGTTGTTATAACCGAATTCTACTAAGTATAAGTAATCCTCCCAACGTGATTGTTGGTCCATTACATACATCCTAAGCATATCCTCTAATATTTGATTAACTCTTTCCGTTTGACCATCAGTTTGAGGATGATACGTTGAACTAAAGTTCAACTGTGTACCTAAAACATGTTGTAATGAAGTCCATAAGGCTGAAGTAAATACAAGATCTCTATCCGATATAATCCTACGAGGAATCCCATGTAATCTAACGATGTCCTCCATAAATATCCTAGCTACAGATGAAGCATTGTATGATGATCGTACAGGTGAAAAGTGAGCTACTTTAGTCAAACGGTCAACAGTTACCATAATGGCATCATGTCAACGTGATGACGTAGGTAACCCTACAATAAAATCAATGGATATAATATCCCATTTCCATTTAGGAATGAGATGTGGCTGCAATAATCTAGCAGGATGATGATGCTCAGCTTTAACTCGCTGGCATTCAAGACATCTCGATACATAGTCAGCAATATCACGTTTCATACCAGGCCAGAAATACAATTGCCAAAGATCGGCATGCATTTTCTTAACTCCTGGATGAGCTGAATATGGAGCTCAATGAGCTTCAATCATGATTAAAGTGCGAAGACTCTCAACATGTGGTACATAAATACGACCTAAATGTCATAATATACCATCTGATTCTAGGACATAACCCGCAAATCGACCTTCTAAAGGTCTACCTGATTCAATCTCCGACTTCACTTCCTGATATAATCTATCAGTAGGAAGTGTAGCTACTATTTGACCTCTCAAATCCACTTCAAGAGTAGTAGTAGAGATCTCATGTCGATGTCGGCTAAGAGCATCAACCACTATGTTCTCTTTGCCTTGAACATATTTTACTTCAAAATCGTACTCACACAAGAACTCCATCCACCGTCTTTGCCTAGCATTCAAGTTAGGTTGCGTAAAAATGTATTGCAAACTACGGTGATCAGTATGAAGTTCAAAACGATGACCTAATAGGAAATGTCTCCAACGAACTAATGCATGCACTACTGCAACTAGTTCTAGGTCATGAGTAGGATAGTTTAATTCGTGGTCCTTGAGTTTGCGAGACTCATAAGCAACCACATGCCCATCTTGCATTAAAACTGCTCCCAAACCCTCTAAGGATGCATCCGCACATACTACGAAATCCTTAGTAGGATCAGGAACAATAAGTATAGGTGCATTAGTTAACTTTTCTTTAAGTGTTTGAAAAGCCAACTGACACTGTTCTGTCTAAACAAACTTCTTCCCTTTTCTTTGAAGAGAAGTAATAGGATGACCGATTCTAGAAAATCCCTCTACAAAATGCCTATAATAGCCAGCTAGACCCATAAAACTACGAACTTCACCTACATTAGTAGGTGTGGGCCAATCTACAATAGCTTGAATCTTTGAAGGATCCACAGCGATACCTTTACCAGATATCACATGTCCAAGGTATTTTATTTCAGTTTGAAAGAAGTCACACTTCTTCAGGTTTGCATACAATTGATTTTCCCTTAAACATTGCAATACCTGTCTCAAGTGTTCTTCATGTTCCTTCATATTTCTCGAATAAACTAATATATCATCGAGAAAGACTAGGACAAAGCGATCAAGGTATGTATGAAATACACCATTCATTAAACTCATAAATACAGATGGTGCGTCCGTTAACCCAAATGGTACTACTGTGAATTCGTAGTGCCCATAGCAAGTTCGAAAAGTAGTTTTATGGATGTCTGCTTCAGCTATACGCAATTGATGATAACCATATTTCAAATTGATTTTAGAGAACACATTAGCTCCCTTAATTTGATCAAAAAGATCATCGATTCTAGGCAAAGGATAACGATTCTTAATCGTGACCTTGTTCAATTGACGATAGTCAATGCACAGTCTAAGAGATCCGTCCTTCTTCTTTACGAAGATGATAGGTGCTCCCCAAGGGGAAACGCTTGGATGAATAAATCCCTTTTCTAATAATTCCTCTAACTGAATACGAAGTTCCTCTAACTCCTGGGTTGTCATTCTATAAGGAGCTCTAGATATAGGCTCAGCTCCAGGAACTAGGTCAACTCTAAAGTCCATATCCCTCTTCGGTGGCATTCCAGGAATGTCATCAGGAAACACATCCACGAATTCCTTAAGAATAGGATGATCATCAAGAGATACCTCTCGACTCTCACCTTCATCTAAATCAGTAACTGTTGTTGCAAACAGTTGACATCCCTGACGAAGACATCTCTTTAATTGCATAGCAGATATCATCCGCAAAGAGATAGGTCTTTGAATACCTACGATTTCTACTTTCGCACCTAAATCATTAATGCAACTAACTGTCTTAAGTCAACAGTCAATTACAGCATGATAAGATGCTAACCAATCCATACCTAAAACTATATCATACGATCCTAAGGGTGTAACATATAAATCTACTAAGGTAGTTAACGTACCAATTTTAAGTTCACAGTTATGTACTAAGTTTTCTACTGCTACTTTCACCCCTGAGGCGAATTCAACTTCCCATTTACCACCTTGCTTTACCGCCACAAGACCACAATGGTCTACGATGGTCAGTGAAATAAAGGAGTCAGTGGCTCCAGAATCAAAAAGTATAGAAACACTAACACCATGTAACTTACCTGAAGTCTCGACCACCGTATTCTGGTGATCAGCTTGGCAGTCATTAACCGTTGCATATACTATATGTGCTCGTCCTGCATCACCCACTATAAGATCTGAAACTATAGGTCGAGGCCCATAACCAGTAGAACCTCTCATCGGACATTGCCTAGCTATGTGTCCCTACTGCCCACATGAGTAACAACCTGTACCTGTACCTCTACCAAATCCGCTGCCACCCGAAGGTGCATTGGACTGCTGAAAACTATCCCTACTGATGGTAGACTAAGCACTCTACGCAGGCTAATCCTGCCTATTGCACTTGTTGCGCCACCAATTGCGACCTTTTCCTGTTTGAGGAGTGTTTTGTTGTTGTGGTTGAGGGTTATTGTTCTTTTGAGGTGTTCGTTGTTGTTGTTGCCGCCCACCCTTTGTGGGTGTTTGTTGGTTCTTGGAGGAACCACTTGTCTGTTCCTGTGCACCCCGTGGACTAAAACCTACTGCAGGAGCACTGCCAATCTACACTCCTGTGTGCCCACCTAAAGCCATAATAAGGTTCTCCTCTACTATGCGAGCCTTCTCCACCGCGACTTCCATATTCTTTGGCTCAAAGACTCGGACACCACAACTGATGCAGGCATTTAAACCTCTGATGAAATGCTGTACTAGCATAGGCTCATCATCGCCAATACCAGCATACTGCTTGAGTTCATAGAACCTACGTTCATATTGCTCTACAGAAAGAGCCAATTGACGTAGATCATGTAACTTGTCAGCCCTACGCTGCCTCCAGTGTTCTGAAAGGAACCGAGGTCTAAACCTCTCGAGAAACATCTCCCAAGACACATAACCAATATCTATATGGAGCTTCTGCTCCTCTAGGTGCCACTAAGTAGAGGCGAATCCTCTCAAGTGCATAATAGCGCATCTGGCACGGGTATTGCTACCGTAAGGGTGCATGGAAAATAATCTACCCAAATCCAGTAGCCAGGTCTCAGCCTCTAACCCTCCTCCTGAACCATCAAAGGTAGGAGGGCGTGCTCTTAGTAAATCCCTCATATGACCTGCGATGATAGCATCCTGATGTGCTATGTCCTCTACTCTCCTACGGGATCTATCCCTCTCTCTCACAACCTCCTGCTCATCTACCTGTCTAGGTCCAAGATGAGCTAGGACCTCCTCTAAAAGTGGACGTATCTGAGAACCCTCTACTACTGACTGTTCGGGATTCTGTCCCTCATTTCTTTGACCCAACTGATCTGCTTGATCACTGTGGTGAGGGCTAGGAGGGGGAGTAACCTGAGGGATTGGCCCTCGGCCTCCACCTTGACCTCTACCACGACCTCTTCTGCCTCGCCTAGGCATGTTCCTACACATAACAATTACGAGTCTTAGATACTATTCAACCAAGGTTAACAGTTGTGACACTACATACTAGGTCAACCTAATGGGCTTGTGATTACCCAGAGCATCCAGTGTTTGTAACCTTTGCTCTAATACCAATTTGTAATGCCCTGTCTTAATAACCTAAGAATGATGCAATAGTGTATAAAAGTGTAATTTTTTTTTTTATAAAGTTTAATTATTAAGTTAATTAGTTGCATACATTCATTAAGTTACTAAACGATACACTACTTTGAGTTTTCCATAAGTGACTTAAGTATTTCGCATTGCACATAATAAATTATAATATAAACATTTAACATTGCATAGCATTGAAATTTCCATTCAAGATAACATAATAAAGTACAAACATGTTTTCATACATTGCATTTGATAGAATATACAATACACATCCATCTGATGAGGTAGTTCAATAAAGATTACAATTACAATTACATTGTTCACCTCTTATACAATTGAGGGATGTTATCAAATACAAATTTACAATAAGAGAAGTGCATATAAGATCCAAGTGTGAGCTCTGCATCCATGAAGCTCTTGATGCCATGATCAAACTGGGGACCCAACGGAGTAAGGTGCACGTTCCACCCAACCATGTGGTACCCGAAGGTCCACCCCCCGTGCTAGGAGATAGTAATAAGGTTACCTAGACCTAATCTACTAACCCTATACACTAGTACACAACAGACTATTGGTTACATTGCTTCCAAATTTTTGACAATTGAATTTACTACAAATACAAGGTTAACTGTTATTCTAGGTGCAGTGTCATCACAATGTTGCAAAGGTTACCTTGGTGTTTCTTCCTAGGTTCTGGCCCCCAATCCTTGGGTTACCCTGGTAACCTCTTACAAAACCCGGCCCCTATTGCATACTGTTGCGAAATCAAATGTCTTTTAAAGGAACAAGACACCGATTTGCCATTCCAGGCCTTCTCATCTTATACTCATGACTGAAGTAGCTCAAGAGTCATAAGCGAGGCATGTACATCTTGTTAAGTGTTTTTATTCTAACTACTGTGTTCTTTAGTTTTCACTGACTTACAAACTATTTGTAAGTTACCCTGACACCACTTTGTGTGTCGGCCCTTACAAACAGCCACTCCCCTAAACATAACATGGATTTCTAAGTTTACAAGACTAGGGTTTACAAAGTGCACGATGTACATCTCGCAATAACAAATTACCCTTAACGGTATCAAAACATCATACTTATTACATGCACAACCCAAGTTAACTCAAGAAGATCATCTAAACAATATTACCCCCTTTTTCTACACAATTTTATTCTGGAAGTCTTATACAACTATAACTTTCCCAATTTGCCCAAAACAAAATACAATAAAAGCAAATAAGAAAAGTAATTGTCTATGGTTTGGATATACTAAATCCATTTAAACAATCATTAAAACCAAGAAATAAATTAACTTAATCAAAATTTTATTTCTCATGTATTAAAGAAAATTGCATCTAATTAATTTTCTCGATTTCACATATAAAAATAAAGCTATATTTTTCTCAATCAAAAATATTTCTAATATAATATAAATTACAGTAAATATATATATATATATATATTGTATTAAAATTCCCAAAATTATAATTCCTAACAAAAAAATTAATACAAATCTGAATAATCATATTTATTTCCTCAACATACTATTATATATATATAATCGTATATACATATATACATATATATATAAATATATAAATACAATATATTATATATATTAATCAACATTTATTTAAAAACGGATTTAAAAATTCATACGAAACTCATTTTAAAAACATTAAATAAAATTTTTACAAAGTTTATTCTCTGGTTCGTCGGCGCTTTGGCCGCGGCCTCCCCATTTGGGGAGGACGCAACCCGCACCAGGCTGCGCCCACCCGTAAGGGTGAGGGGAGGGTTTCGGCCCTCCCAAATAACTTAAAAAAAAAAAAATTAAAAACATTTTAAGCTTCGCCCGTACGGCGAACAAAGCACATAAAATTTCTAAATAAATTTGACGCCCCTGTACGGCGACGGCATGGTATGAAAAAACAATTATAAGTCTTTAACAATCTAATTTATATATGAGGAAAAATCCATACAGATAAATATATATATATAGAATATTAACAGGGTTTTCTGGAAGATTTAAAAAGGATTTTCATTTTTTTAACAGAGAATAACAACAGGAAAAATTGAGAAATTAAACAAATTTAAACATGGATTTTCAAGAAGAATACACATAATATTTCCATTCAATTTCCAAAATTACACAGAGGTTAAATCTTCTCTTTCAACAAACATTTTCCTCATAGAAACTTTATCTAATTTCTACAGAGCATATCATACATAGGTTTTCTGAACCATTAAATTTCACACAATAAATTACCTACAAAAGCTTTCATTTCCAAAACTAAATAAAATAAATATAAGAGGATTACCTGATTTCCTTTGCTTATTGGTGAAGAAATCCTGGTAGCCTCTATTGCCTGTAGCTACCAATTCTTCCCCGAGAACCAATTCCAAACAAACAAAAGCCAAAGATCTTCCAATTCCAAAATCAACCAAAAGCCAAAGGTCTTCCACAAATTTGCAACAGAGTATCAAAAAGCACTTTCCAAGAATTTTTACAGAGCCAAAACCAATTTCCCGTGAATGAAAAAGACATCCTCTGTAATTTTCCCGAGATCCAAAATATCCTCCGTAACCAATTTCCTCAACAAGAATCATTTAACACACTGGCACACATGTCGAGAAGTGGTTATGAAAACATCTTCTCCACTTCACGGCAATTTTCCCATTTCAAATTTGCGTGCAATTTTTTTAGTTTTATTTAATTTAAATTTTACAACCACTATACAAAACTCATGCATATTTTTAATTTAAATTTACAATTTTCAAATGCAATATAATTTACACACTTAATAATTTAATTTAATTAATTAATTTATTTAATTAAATCAATTTAATCTTTTAAGATTAACCATTTAACCAAATAAGCTAATTAATAAATTAAATTATTAAGCAAGTAATTTCTACCACATTTAAACCTTAATTTAAATACCAATAATTAAAGCACAATAAACTATCATTAAAATTAACCAATATTTAATTTTCAACAATTTATTCAAATAGAAAATGACGATACAAACCTATGACTCTGAACTAAAACAAACAAAGTACTAAGACCAGGGTTATAGACTAGGCTAGGGTAAACCAAACTACTATCTCCCGATCAACGTTTCCGTTGAGTCTTGACACACTCAGACTTGAGTACCCAGGTGGATTTGATGTCATGTACCTACAAATTCCTGCAACCAAGCAATAACGTGCATACAATATATATATATAAAGCATTAAACAGACAGACCATGTGGAGAAAATCACAGATATCGTAGGGCACTCGCAAGCGAGTGATGCGATTCCATTCTCCACACCAATACACTTCACAACAAACTGACGAATAAATAGCTGTTAGTCCATCATAACATGTACATAGCAAGGATCAAATGAAAGTAAACATCTACACTAACTCATAACAAATCAGAAAACAATAATCACCATACAAAGTATCATCATGTCACAGAATAATCCACTATCACTCAAAACCAGCGATGAAAATATCCATACAAGGTATCATAGTCTAACAGTGTGAAAACACAACAGAAAACATAAGCATAAACGGAGGGGTACTACACAAAACTAGTCTTTATATAAGAGAGTAGGTTGACCATTGTTAATGATTGCCACCAAATTAAAACATAATTAATAAGATAAATAAATAATAATGATCCTAGATAATGTGATATGTGATGTGATATAATAAAAAGCTTAATTCCTCAAAGCTCTTATAATTTGATAAGAGCAATACTATTGTCATTTTATTGTAAATTAAATTAATGAAAATATTTATCTAGGAATCAATCAAGCTCTACGCGCACATAATCAATTATTCCCATGCATAACATATTTAAATTAAAAAACATATATAGATATATTTTAAAATGTATTTTATTTTTTTAATTTTATTTTTATCATTTTCTATTGAGTATGAATGTATAGTTCTATTTTCTTTTATTTTCGTTTTTTGTTTTGTGAAAATGTGTTGAAATGATATTCTCTTTTGAAAAGAGCAATAAAAAACACTTCTTTTTTGAAAAACATAACAAAAAAATATTTTTTCTTTTTATAAAATACAATCAAAAGATAAATATTGTAATACCCCTCCTGTTACTGTTTAGACTTGTTTTCTTTCTATGCTTTAGTTTGATAGTTTGATACAGTGATGATACTATTATTGCTTGGTTTGGTGGTTTGGTTAGTAGATTTTTTTGTTTATTCTTATACATTTGAGGACATGGTTATTGATATGATTTTGTGGTTTGGAGATATTAGTTTGATTTCAATAACATTGCGATGCATTAATTTAGTAAATTATGTCATGATGCGATCTGTTATTTTAGAAATGTATTCTCATCATTTATATTATAATTGTTAGAATAGAGGTGATGAAAGGACAGTGTAGTACCACTCGTTTACGAGTGCCCTGCTACGCTGTAATTCCTTCTCACAATGTAATGCTTTGATTTTATATATATATGTACATGTATACGACCTTGTTTGTATGCAGGTATTGCAGGTACAAATCTCGATTCCACTTGCTTCGGCAGGACAGGGTGAGCACCAATAACCCAACAGTATAATGTTGAAACAGAGGTGACAATGAAGTCATCCCGTCCCATGTTGTCAAACCGTCGGATTGAATGGTATTGTACATTCTTATAGTTGTCGTTCTTTGTGGATCGTGTTTGTGTATTGTCATATTTTATTGATGTTGGCATTTATAAGTTGCGATTGATTTAATTAAATGATGGTAATAATTGTTTATTATAACGTTAGATTAAATTGTATTTAAATATTTAAATGTTTTATTTATTTTTAAAAGTCATGAGTTTTATTAAATGATAATTAAAATATTAAATTGTGTTTTCTTATTTTAATTAATTATCTGTTGAGGATAATTATTAGAATAAATTATTTAAATAATTAGATAATGTGCTTTGCAAGTAAAGTTGTAAAAAAAACTAAAATTAAAACAAAAAGTATTGAGAAATAGAAAAATGAATAAATAAAAGAATAGAAAAGTTGTGGGAATGAATGAGATTTGAGATTTGACTTAAAAGCTTGCTTTTAAAGAAATAATTTATTTTATTCTGGATTTTTTGAGTTTTTGGAAGAAAATGGTAATATCATTTATTTAATTGAAAATTTGAGGAGTTTTTGAGACACAGAGGATTATTGAGACAGAAGTTGCAAAAATAATGGTTATGCACTTTTGAATCTTCTGAAGTTTCAGAAAGGATATTTCCATTCTTTTGGAGAGAGTCTTCTGAATAAGGAATTGGATTTGAGATTTGAGCACGGTATTCTAGAGAGGTGATTTCAAAGCAGGAATGAGAAGCTCTTTGTAGAGGCCATCGGGATCAAGCAAGCATCATCAAATTTTCAAATAAGCGCAGGACTCCAGGTTCCACTTGTTTTCTCATTCAGCTTTTTGTTTCTGAGAAAAAATAAAATTAATTAATTATGACTGGTGAGGAAAGAAAATTTTTGCTTGATTAGAAATTTACTAAAATAGATTAAACTACTTTTCTAAAAAGTTAGTGGTTGTTTCGACCTGTCAAACCAAATCTACATCTTCTGAAATGCCCAATTTGTCTATATTGATATGAAAGAAAATACCTTACTTTATCTGGATCAAATGAATCTTGATTAACTAAACAATCACACACACACACACATACACACACACACACACACAAATATATATAATTGTATCTTTTATATAATCAATCTTCTATATAAAATATTTATTTTCAGACAATTATTTTATATACATGTAAAAATAGATTTATTTGTCTTTCTGTACCTGGATCATTGCTTCATATAGAAATATATAAATTATTTATATACATATATACATATATAAAATATATATATACGTATTTATATTTTGCATTGAAAGTTTATTTAAAGTTGAGTTTAAAAGAGAATTGCAACTGTGGCCTAATTGATTTCGGCGTCCATACCAGGGCCGAAGTTATTGTTTTTTTTAAAATGAAATTTCCTTAAAAGAAAATATATTTAAAAGTTTTTTTTAATTTTTATATGGATTGAAGGGAGGGACGGCGCAGGCCGTACCCTTCCCTTCGCCCCCCTGTGATAGCCTACGACTTCCACAACAGTCAATGGGACTACTGTGCGCAGTCACAAGGACTGCCACAGTGTCCTTAAAAGGGCCAAACATTGGAGGTTTACATTTATTCTTTTTTATTTTGTTTTTTTTATATTTCGTGGCTTTATATATATATATATATATATATCATTGTTAATTTGTTCAAATATTTGTGTATTATAAATATATATGTATTTATATATTTGTGTGTATAAATACTATTATATATACTTGTGTATATGTTTATAGGTATATATATATACAAATATTTATATATATATATATATATATATATATTTACATAATTATAAAAGATATATTGAAATCCTTTCTTTGTTTGTGAAATTAGAGATTTAAATGGTTAATTGGATTATTTTAAAATAAAATAGAATAATATGGAAATGATTTTTATCCTTGAATATTTATTATTTCCAAAAAATTTCTAGTGTTATGTTGTATGATAAATGAAATGTTGACTATGATGTTTTGAACCTGAAACCCTAGGAAATTGGTTCTTTTGTTATTTGTTATTTTTGGCTTGTCTTCTAGATGGGAACCCAGTTGTAATATGTGAAACTTTATTCCAGGGGCATGTTTAATTTCGAATGTTATCATCATTTTGGTTATACCTTTGGAGTTGAAACTTATTGGTTTTATGCTTGGAAGGGTTGAACGGTTTTGTTAAGACTTTTGGTTATGAGTTATCGCCAGAGGGTTAATGCCTCGCATGTTCTTGTTTTGAGTATTATGCTTTATATGTTTTAGTTCAACCCTTGCTTGGTTTTGATTTATGTTAGGGGTCTTAGGGAGAGTGGCTCTTCGTGGGCGTTGGCGCCTCGAAAGGAGGAAGAGCTTAGGATAACCCACGAATGAGTTTGTTAAACAAGTGATAACCTAAAAATAGAATTTAGGGGGATGGGTAGTAAAACACACAAGATAATAAATATTAGATTCCTCGTCTATGCATTAGGGCTATCATAGACTAATGATAGGCTAAGAAGGCCATGGTCAGCAAAGTCGTAATCTCATCTTCATGAGAGATTATTGGCTCCGCATGAGCTACCCTATGGTGTTGGCGCCTCAAGTAGGAGGAATGGCCAGGAGATCCATAGATGGGTGTCAGCACCTCAAGTTGGAGGAAGGGCCAGGAGATCCCATGAGAGCTATGCGATGACACTCTCCACTAGACACCCGTTTGCCTTGTTTCTTGTTGCCTCTGGAATTGTATTATGATTGTTGTTGCAGATTTATCTAGAATCATGTTCAATTTATTGTTTCAGATTTATATGGAAATGTGTTCTATTTATTGTTTTAGATTTATTTGGAAATGTCTTTTGGATGATGTAACAGTTCTTCTAGAATTGTAATCTATAAGTTGTTTCAGATTCTTGTGAATTTGATTTATGGTTGTTATTTAGTTACTTGTTTAATTGATAATGCTTTGTTTAATTGTGATGAGTTTCATAGCTTTATCTTGTTATGTTTGATTCGTGAATGTTGATGGTTATTTCATTGTATACCTTGAGTTTATGTTTGTACCATGTTGTTCATGGATTCGGTTTGACAATCATGGTCGAGTTAACTTCCTTGTCACCTCTGAGCACGGGGGGGTGAGTTATTTATAATTCACATGGTTGGGTGGAACATGCTCCGCACCCATTGGGTTCCCCATTAGCATCCTATCTTCTTAGCATTTATGCAGTTGGAGTTGTACCAGTTTTCACTTTGTAATTCAAATATTATTGCACTGTGTGTCATCCCACATGTATGGGAAATCTATTGTAACTCATTATTGAGAACATGTAATCTTATATTTATATGATGATGTAATAGTTAGGATTCTTTGTAACATTATTGGATGAGATTCTATATGATTGTAATATGGGATGTAGTGATACTTACACTCTTGGTCTATGGATGTACTTTTATTAATGATTAATTGTAATATAATTGGTTAAGTTGTTTAATAATTATCTTTTACTTTTTTTTTAGTTGTGTTGCGATGTGACCTCGCGTGCCCCAGAGAATGTAATGTTATGATGTTAATGTGCAATGTAAATATAATTAATGTTCGGATGCACATTTACTTTATGTTATTTACCTAAAAAAATTGTTTGCAATGTTTGTTCTTTGGGGTTTGCACGACGGGCATTACAAATATTTTCTAAAGAAAAATGCAATAAAATATATTTTTTAAATTTAGATATATGTGTATTTCTTTATATGTATGGGAATATTTGAATACCTTCAAATTAAGGTCATTTATTTAAAACCCCTCTCTACAAAGGTCCTTGAGTGGATTCTTTGTCTTGCTCACTTTGTTTTTAAAAGGAAAAATCGTTTCAGAGTAAAAGTTGGACTATCAAATATAGTCACCATGATATGAAATTTTGTAGGATCGTAGCCCTCAAAATAAGCTTTCTAAAAAGTATAATTTGTAATATAAGTTGTTTTGTTATTATATTTATATTTTAGTGAATATATATCATACATAAAACCCATGTTCAATGCATACTAAAAATAGAAAAAAAAAATCAAATACATGTGCACTTTATATTGATGTCCTTGTTTCCACTAAGAAAAGTGGATACATAAAAGAAGAAAAAAATATATCTTATGGAATAGAATTACTCTAAATTACAACTAATTTAATTTAAAAATTAATAATAATTAAAAATATCCAAAAGAATGAAAAATTTGCTTTGCACTAAATATCAATGTTAATGATCTGTGTTTAAGAAATTATGAAGTTGTTTTATTTAAAAAAATATATATTATGGAATAATAATACTAATTAAAAATATTATAAAGTATGAACAATAAATTATTATAAATGTTTAAAAAATGAGACAAATATGTATTTTACATTTAAAATTATATATCTAAAATCTACTTGTGAAATCTCAAAAATTACCACTTCACATCATCTTTAAATTCTCAATGGATTGTTTGATATAAGTGATAAAAAGTGAAATTTTCTTCAAATTGTTGAGTTTTAGTGTCTTGCTTAGACATAAAAGTGGAACACACTATTGCAAGATCACCCATATATCAAGGATACAAATGCAAGATGCAATATAATGCAAAAATACTACTCCAAGATGCAATATCTCCCAAGGGTTTGGGATATTAGCTCCTAATGTGGATACACAAGATGTGTCTAGATCTACAACCATCAAATATACAAGAGATGTTTGTAACATGCAACAAAGAAGATTATAAAATGAATAAAATAGTGCAATAATGTGTAGGCAGATGCTCCTATTATCCAAGATAGATGTACAAGGGTATCAAAAGGGTAGTATTCATAGAATATGCAACTAAGTAGTTAGAAAAAATACTAATCATGTTCAAATAAGAATGAAAACCCACTAACATAGGAACTCAACCTTATTATTGAATGTAAGATGTCACCTACCTAAGTAGATATCAACCTAAGTTTATCCTAAGGTGCATACTAATGCAAGGGAAGTAATCTAAATGTATATATAATAAAATGCACTAACAATTATGTGTCTTCTAAGATATTATTTATTGTTGCATACTTGATGTACATTACATGATATTATTTGTTGATTATTAGTACATGCTTGATGTGTTTGCATGGTTATCATCTATTTATCTATGCCTTCTTATTTTCCTATACCAAGGCCAGCCTTTTACACATGCCCTAATGATTATATCTATCTTATGTGTTCACATATTTTGCATACAATGATATTTGCTTTCTATATTAGATGTTGTATCTATGATGTGGAAAAAGAGAATCTAGAGTCTAAATCACACCCTTCCTTGCGTTACATTAGAGATGAACCAAAATTGATCACACAAGACCACTTGGCTACTATCCCCAATGGAAGACTGAGAATGGTAGATCAGGGTTTTGGTCCTCTTTTGTGTTTAGATGGTTGATTTCATTGATTAGGAATTGAATTGAATTGACTATGTAAATGTATAATTAGGTCAACTATGCAATTACAACAAACTAATGTGATTTTAGAAAAGTACAAAGTTCTGCAACATAAAAATTGATGATAGAAAAGAAGAGTGTAGAGACCGAAGAACCTGGCATGCAAATTGGGACTAAAACTACTTGGTCAAGGGTGGTGGCATCGTAAATTGGAGAATACTACTTTCTAGAATCTGTGAATAGGTCTCAAAAGGTGGGCGAGTGCAAGATCATGGGGGTCCAAAAAGTGGCGATATGACCCTAAAGTGGCTAATGGAATTTTTTTATCCAAATTTGATGAAATGGAAAAGGTTTAAATTGATAAAATTGTCAGCTTCCCATCAATAAAAGATATGAATTATTTGGAATTAAATAGATAATAATTATTAATTTTCTACATTTATTATAAGTAAAGTTCTGAGTGATAGGTTGATTGAAAAAATCTATAATTCTCAAATGATTTCATATTTTTTGAATCTGAAAGATGTGGCACATTCTATGCTTCCCATATTATAGGATAAAAAAATAAAAAATTATTTTGTAGCACCCCTCCATTTTTTCTCTTTGATCGGACAATGTTCTTCTTTGTTATGCTTTGTTTCTGTTAATACTTTGCTATGGTACTTGGTTACTATTTGATCGCTAACTGTAAAGTGATGTGAATGTTATATTTTGATGTGATGGTATTTTATTCTGATGTTATCATTATGGCATGCTTTGGATTAGCTTAGCAGATATTTGAATTAATGATGCTTTATGCTTTGATTATATTATTGATGTTAGATTTGTTAGTTAGTAATACTATATTGGTGAAGGGGACGGGATTGCACCACTCGCTTGCGAGTGCCCTGCGATTTCGCGATTTCCTCTTCATGGTGTGTTTTATTATGTTATATATATGCATGTTCGATATACTCTTTGTTTACAGGTTGACAGGTAGAGGACATCAACCCCACCTGGTTTCACAGGTTTGAGCATGTCCATTTCCCAATGATATTCGATTGGTAGATAGTAGCTAGGTTTTTTGTGCCATGTCGTCACCTTGGTCATAGTGTGTCATCGGGTTTTAGTCAGGTTAAGTTGCTTTAATATTGTTCATCTCACCTTGATTTTATTTAATTGCAAGTTGGAAAAGGTAAATAAATGGCTTTATGTATTTAAGTTGTTTAGTAAATTTATCTGGTTATAATGTTAAAAATATTATTTAATTTATTAATTAATTTAATTTAATTAATAAAATAATCTAACCTTGGATTAGATTTATTTTATTGATTAATTAACTTAATTCTGTTGAATTGAATTAATTTATTCATTTTAGAATTAATAGATATTTTGATTGAAATTGGAAAAATGAAAATATGGTTTAATTTGCATTTTTTTGAAAATTAGGATGTAAAAGAAATTTAAGATATTTCCTATTCTATTTTTGAAAATTTATGAGGATGGTTGGATAGATATTTCTTTTTTTTTTCTATTATTGGGATTTGGATGGAGTTTTTTTTTGGAGAGGATGAAAATTTGAAAAAATAAAGGAGGAAAGGAATTTCTAGTTTGGTTTTGGGATTTGGAGAAGTAAGTTGGATTTCTTGGAGGAGCTGGAATCAAAAGAAGAATTCAGAACACCATTGACAACCTTTCAAGCTTTTGGGAAAACCAGGTTTTCTTCCTATTAAATTAGTTTTCATTTTGAAAGGTTTCACAATTTTTGTTATGCTAATTGAAAATATTTAAACTCTATTTAATTTACAAGAAAAACCCAGGTTAAATCTTGCTTCAAAACTCGAAACCTCAGTCTTGAAATGAACTTAAAAAAAAATTGCATTATGGTTATAAATGTTTCATTCTAAAATTTATTTGCTCAATTTGTTGGTGAAATTATAAATTCGAGTATATATATCATTTTATATTTGTGCATGTGTTAAATGCTAGTGATTTTTTTTTTAAATGAAAAAAAGTTTTTCACCCCTGGCAAAATCGTGGATTAAAAATACGTAGGGGTTTTAAGAAATTATTTTTTTTTTAAAAAAATTTAAAATCGAGTTTATGGGGAGTCGCGCCTAGCGCGTCCCCCACACTTGCTACCACCGCCACCACCCAAACTAGGGATGACTGTGTATAAACACAGCCGCCGCCCCTTTTGAGGGTGTTGACTGGGTTTACACACAGTCAGCCGACCAGTGTGCTTGGCGCGCATAGCCCTAGAAAACACACTTTGACTTTCATAATTTCATTTTTTTTAAAGATTAAAATATATTTTAATATTTTCAATATTATATTTTTATAATATTAAAATATTGATATATATTAGTTAGTAAAATATATATTAATATTTAATATTATATTATATAATATTAAAATATTAACATATATAAATATTAAATAATTAAATATATATATATATACATGTATATTATTTTATATATATATATATATATATATATAGTTGAGTTATCAATTTTATTATATGTATATATACATTTAAATATATACATATATTAAAATTGTTGATTTTAAAATGGCATGATTTAAATATAATTGAGGAATTTAAAATATTGTGTTCATAGTCAAATTATTGATTTTATTTTAAAAATAATATATTTGAAAGGACAAATGTTGGATTTAAATGTAATGTGTTTAATAGCGAGATTAATTGATTTTAAAATGATTTATTTTGCAAAGAACCAATAGTTATTTTTAAATGATAGGTTCTGGATCATAGAAGTAAATGTTTATTATTAATTAAGAGCAATTAGGGAATTACATATCTGGTTAAACTTTATCCTTTGTTTGAAGGAGACATAATTTAATTAGTGTTGTTGTGGAAATAAACTATTGAATTTTATTAAAGGAAGTGGATTTAGGGAATCCAAAGTAGATTTAGTTCCTGTTAAATTGCTCTTTTAAATGTGATTTCTTCTATTATCGCTTTGGGGGAAATTGATTAGAAGGGTTGTTAAGTCTTCTAGATGGGGTTTTCATTTAATTGTGCGGGTTGTCATAATATGTTAGTCAACCTTTGGATTTCCTTGGGTAGTGCGTCTTAATGTATCCAGTTAGATACTTGGTTATCATGAACATGATGTGTTGACTTTATGTCGTGGATAGGGATTTAATATCCTTAGGTCGCACTTGTGTACCCTAGGGTTGTGGAGTTATCCACGTGTTGTCTTAGAGCAGTGGCTTGCAATGAGGGCCGACACACAAAGTGGTGTTAGGGTAACTTGTTGTAAGTTAGTTAATCCAGTGATAACGTGAATAAACTGATTAGAGGAATAGGTAGTATCAAACACTTAATAAGATTAATTTTTTACTCGCTCATGGACGCAAAGGCTTGTATTGCCTTGGGATGGGACAAGAACGCCTGGAATGGCAAGATCGTTATCTTGTCTTTATGAGAGATAACTGATTCCACATTGGTTTGCATGAGGGGCCGAGAGTCATTAGAGGTTTCCAGTATATCCCAAGATGGGGGCCAGGACCTAGGAAGACTTACCAAGATATCCCATGTAACATTATGATGACACTTCTCCCAAGTCAGCAGTACGTTTGTATCAGTGATGCAATTGATTATTTAACTCTGGAAGCATTGTAACCATTGTGTTAAGTGATGTATTTGTATTTGATTCAGTTCAGTTATGTTTTAGCCTGTGTCTAGAGGTAGCTAGTCTTGTCTAGGAATCCATATTGTCTCCTAGCATGGGGGGTGAGCCTTCGGGTATTATTTGGTTGGGTGGAACGTGCACCTTACTCTGTTGGGTTTTCTTCTTGTTCATGTGGATGATATTTACAATTGGAGAGCTCATAGGATCCAATTACTTTTTAGGTTTCATTCATTTTAGTTGAATCTTGTAAATTATTACCCCTCATTTGTTATCAAGGTGGATGATGTAATATGTAACCATGCTTATTGAAATTACCTCATTCAGGGAATGAGAGTTGTAATCTTATTGTTAAATTTTTGTTATTTGAAATCATGTGGTATCTCTTATTCTTTGATGTAATTTATCATGTATGGAATGTATGTGTTCTTGTAATACCCCCATGTTGTTGATACTCTTTGTTACTCTTTGATACTCTTATGTGCTGGTTTGATACTGGTTTGTGATGGTGATTAGTTCACCGACTTGTTTGTGTGTGGATTCATAGTTTAGTTGGTTGCTACACTTGACATTATTATGATGATTTATGATACTTTATGTGGTGGTTAGATTATTTGATTATGCTATGGTTTTCTTTAATATTATATATGTTGATGTTGTGATTCTATGATGCTATGTTTTTTGATGTGGTTGTTAGTGAGTCTTGGTGAAAGGACAGAGTAGCATCACTCTCTTGCGAGCACCTTGCTACCCTGCAATTTCCTTTCACGGTGTGTCTACAATGGAGATTTACATGTTACTTGACATTTATTTGTATGCAAGAATTGCAGGAATAAAGTCTCAATTCCACCTGTTTCGATAGGACAGGGCGAGCATTAAATTAACCCAACGGGTACAATGTTGAAAAAGAGAATTGATAAGGAAGTGTCCCCGTCCTAAGTCCGTCATCTCGTTGTGAGTCTTGTTGTGTCATGATTTAGGTTTTGTTTTTGTCTTTGTATTGTTTGCTTGTTGATTATTTATTTTATTTATGGTTAGTGGTTATTTAATTAATCTTTATTTTATAAGATTAATTACTGTTGTTTTGTTGCTTTGATTAATTGTAAGTTAGTCTAATGTTGAATTTTAAACATATTGTAAATTTAAAAGTTTTTTTTTTAATTAATTAAAAGTGTAAGTAACTAATTTAAATAAATAATGATGATGATAATTATATATTATCTTTTTCCTGATATTAAATTAGAAAATCAAAAGAGAATATCTTGTGAGGATAATATCATGAGAAAATAATTAATTTTTAATTAAAATTGTGAGATAAGTGTGTTCTTTTAAAAGCAAGAAAAAAACTAATGAATGGGGAGGATTTTTGAGGAAAAAGATGAAGAGCTTTATTTATTATTTATTATTTTTATTGCACGAGGGAGTTTTACACACACGATGATTTTTTTTGGTTTTTGTCTTAAAAAGAAAAGAAAAATACTTTTTTTTTGTGCTTCTTGGTAAAAATTGTTCTGTAAGAAAAGAAGAAAAGGATTGGTTTAGAAGTTAGCTAAAGACAGGAAATTGAGAAGAAGCTGCAGAGGGGATTCTACTTGCAAAAAGGAAGAAGGCTACTGTGTTTGGATTCTACATCGAACAAAGGACTCCAAGTTCTTTTAATTTATTATTTCTTTAGATTTAATATTCTGTGAACAAAATCTTGTCTGCCATGTTTGGAAATTAATTTCTCTATGTTTGAAAGAGGTTTTCTGTGATTGAAAATTTGTGTTGTTAAACCTTTGAATTTTTCTGTTGAAAACTATAGTTAAATCTTTTGTAGTTCATCAATAAAAATAGTGGTGGAAATAATTATTTTGAAAAGAAAATCATTTTATTAGTGTGATGAATTTGCATGCCCAGATTTGTATGGGGTTTGATTAAAAAATAGTTTATTTATATTATTGTTTTGAAACTCATGATTAAATATATATATACCTATATATATATATATTCATAAATATATATGTGTGTGTGTGTGTACATATATATCATCATTTTGGGCTCTATGTCTGTGTTTTTGTTTTTAGCAAAAGAAATTATATAATGAAAATAAAATATATTAAAAAAAAAGTGTTTATAGTTTTCGGATTCTGTGAAGAGTTGTGATGAAAAAAAATATATAAATAATTTTATTTTATTTTTTGAAATGGGGGTGGGTGGTCGGTCGAAGCCATACCACCCACAACCCTGTGGTGGCAGTTTGCAACCACCACGACTGCGCACAACAGCCAAAGCTGCTGGGTACAGTCCGTGGGGACTGCGGCCTCCCTACAGGGGGAGGTACGTAGTACCTCCGCTTGTGTGGAGGTTGCAACTGTTTAAAGTTTTTTTTATTTTTTATTTGACTCTATTTAATTTGTTTTTTATGTATGATTTCGATTATATATATGTATATATATTTATATATATATATAATTATATTTATAATTTTACAGTATGATTTTTATTAATTTTATAATATGTTTTATAAAATGATTTTTTTTTATATATGCTTTATTTTATATATATATATATATATATATACGCATAAAAGAGTATATATGTATATATATATTTACATATATATATGTGTAGCAGATTTGATATGCTGTGAATATGAATTTAATATGATAAGTTTAAGAAAATTGCAATGCTATAATGTAATTGTGCAAATTTGAAATAAATTATGTGCTTTGAATTAAATCAGATTTTCTCGAGTAATTGATTTATTTAATTGGCGAAATTTGTTTTGTATTAAAATGAGTTTTATGGCATTGTTTTATGTAATTGTTTTCTCTCGAGATCATTCGTTTAATCATTTGTGGCTTTCTCTTATTTGGGATTTATGTCACATGGGAAACCCTAGAGTTATTTTATCCTTCAACAGGAGCTTAAGTTATTGTTAAGGACTTCCAGAGGTGGGGATACTGATGTTTATTTTTGATCTCATATTCTAATGTTTGGCCTATGTTTTGAATATGGTTGTGATTTGAGTTACACATGGATTGTAATGTTTTATGGATGTGTTTCATATGTTTTTGGTGAGATGGTTTTGCCTTGTGGATGTTCCATTTGTTGGTTCAATATTTACAGTTGGTACAATCCTTTTGTGTTGGATATTTGTGTTTGAGTGTCTAGAGAGAGTGGCTCTAAGTGGGGGCCGACACACAAAGGGGTTGTCAGGGTAACCCACGTAGAGTTAGAGTAATTAGTGATAACCCGAAGTAATAAATTATGGGTGGGTGGTTAAACATTAATGAGATAATTATGGATGCCTCGTCCCCTGTTAGTGCTATCGTAGACTAAAGGTGGGCCGAGAAGGCCGTGGTTGGCAAGATCGTTGCCTCGTCTTCACAAGGGTTTAACAATTCCTGAATGAGTAACCCTATGGAGTGGCGCCTTGAACTAGGCTGTCAAGAGAACCATAGATGGAGGTGACACCTTGAACTAGACTGTCTGGATAATCCATGTATAGATGGAGGTGGCACCTTGTGATAGGTTTTCTGGATAATCCATGTAAATCCATGCGATGACACTCTCCTCTAGCATTCCATTTGTGTTGTTTTATTGATGTCCTCTGGAAGTGGTCTATTGTTTTGTCTTTTGGTGATTTATCGTTTTTTAGTTTTTTGTGTGGTCTTTTGATATTATGTTATCTTGTCTGGAGTTAGTCTTGTGTTACTATTAGATGTGTTTGGTCAGGGATCCTTCCTTGTTTACTCCCAGCACCGGGGTGGTCGGGTGGAATGTGCTACACACCCCATTGGGTCCCCTTGGATGTAGGTGTACTATTTTGTGCACAGTTTTGCAAATGCAGTTGATCCAGGATTCATTATTACCAGATGGATATTTGTACTACAAATGTATTTCATTTATGGATGTATCACTCCCACGTGTGTTGGGAAGACCTTGATGTAATGTATTATCATACCATGTAATCATTCGTGAACTACCATTTGTTAGTACTGTTGATGTTATGTTGTTTCTGTGGAAATATATATACTTAATATCTTCATGATTAATTTATTTGTGATTTACATGTATGGTTTTATATGGATTACTCATGTTAATGTGGTTATCGTTAATGGATGTTTTAAAAGGTGATATGAGAATGAATGGATTTATGTTATTGGTTATTTAATGTTTAATATATTATCTTTGTTATGAGTTAGTTTAGTAATGTCCTCATGTACCCCAAGGGATTTGTTGTGCAACTTAGAACATTGTTATGTTGGAATACTTAAGTATAATTCTTATGTTCTAAAAAAAAAAATTGTTGCATTTTTACTTGTTCCTTTGGGGTTTGCGAGATGGGGCATTACAATTCTTAATTTCTTAAGTATTTAAATGTTATGGTTTCAATTCATGTTTTTTGTTGTTTGGGTTTTAAAGTAATCTTAGTCTCGTAACCTTAGAGGATGTTGGCAATGGGTAGTGAATGTGCATGTTAATTGTACATTTAAATTTATTTATTTTTGTGCATTTGAGTAGTTATTTACAACTTCCTCTAGGGTTGCGTGGTGGGGAATTACATATTTTCATAAATTTTTGACCAAGTTATGGTGGTCAGACAAATAAGTTTTAATATTCTTTAAAATTTCTAATAAAAAATTAATAACTAATTATTTACTTCCAAAAAAATTATAAAAAAATTTGGCACATCCAGACATGTGTCCTCTACCTATATTGAAATTTTCAAAAAAGTATATTATTTTTTTCTTGTACTTAGGTTGGTTAGACATACACCTTTTTATTTTTTTCTTGAAAATTTAGTACTAATGTATTGAAATTTCAAAATTTCACCAAATAGATTTATTTTTTTCCAAAAGAGGACTAGTATCTTAGAAACTACATTCAATTTTCTACAAATTTTTTTCTTACATATTTTTTAAATTTTGTTAATAACCTATTCATTTTTTATGTCAAGTTTCCTAAATCTGTTTTTCTAAATTTTCATTGCCACTTAAGGGCCTAGTTTTGACCCCCATGATCTTGCACTCACCCAAGTTATAGTTTGTAGGTTCTTCTTTCTTGGACTCAAATTCACAACCTCATCTATTGATGAATGGTTCTTAAACTACCCTAATTTGTTGAAATAGAAGGATTGAATGCTTGATCTTGTAATTAGGTCTTCAATCCTCTCCCAAATCTACTTCATATTTGTTACCTACAAACAAGAAAGGGGAGAAAGGGTTGTGCATATAGGGGATTGCCTAATTCAAACCCCATTTTGGTGTTTCCACCTCCACAAAGGTTATGATGATGTAAAGAGGTCTTACCCTCAATCATACATAGGAAAATGGATAAAAACAAGTGCTACAACTTACCACTCAGATCTGATCCCCTTAATGGATTGAATTCATGGTACTCATCTCATGCAAGGAGAATTGTATGCTTGATTGAAGGTCCTGCAAGTGTTAATACTCACAAAATATGAACAACCTTAGTCATAAACTTGATTCCTTGTTAATCATGAATCTTGACTGATGAAAAATGCTGCTAATTCTACTTATTTTTCTCTTGACTACCTTTTAGGATGCTTTCTTGCTCAAAATTTCATTACATTTCCTTAGATTTTCAAATGGTGAAAAAGACTTATATTTATATGCATGCATTTCTTCGTTTCCCACAAAATTAATTGTGAAAATCCAACAAATGAATTTGGATTTACAAACATAAAAATGGAAAAATAACATATTCAAATTTGGGCCAAAATAGGCTTGTCAAGGGCGGTGGCACCCTAGACCAAATTTATTTTGGGCCATTTGTAACTGTTAAATAAATAATTAATATTAATTCTTAATTATATCTTGATTTTCTAAAAATGGTAACAAAATGAGAAAATTATGAGCATAATTAGGTACAAGCACATAAGGGGAGCTAAATCTAGTGTGAAATTATCAAGGTCATAAATTTATGATGCTATATTTAGCCCTCACTTTAGTGAGAGTATGAACTTATGCTCATGCTCACACTAAAGTAAGGATGATTCAAGAAGGGTTCTATTGTAAAAAAACTGGAGAAGTAAGAAGTTCTAGGGGATGCACTAGCCCCCAAGCTCAAGATCCTACCAAACAAAAATGTAAATACAAAGGAACACACACACATGAGGTGCAATGTATCATGAAAAACATGAAGCATACACAATGAAGGGACAAATTGACCATAATGAAAATGTAAAGCACAATGCAAAAAAAATGCAAACATGATGCAAACAAAAAACAAACATGATGCAAACAAAATGAAAACATGATGCAAAAAGAGGGGGTATGACATCACAGACTAACAAGATTCATAAGTTTCTTACTAGGATCCATACCCAAGATATTCATGAATCACAAGATAGAAAAGTTTGATATTTTCTTGGTGACCCCTAAAAGGCATCACAAGCTAGTGAAGTATGATATTCACTAGGTTATCTTGATAAGAAACAACACAGGCTAGCTAGTGAAGTCTAATATTCACTAGGTGATTTTCTGCAAAGGTAACAAATGAAAAACACACAAGGCCTAACTTGAAGTTTGACATTCACTAGGTGATTCCTCATGTCAACGGTACCAAGAATTATATGCAAAGCTCATTATTTGAAAAATAACTCTGATAAGGCACTATAAAATATGATCAATATTCCATAAATGTATCAAAAATTTCCAACTATGTGAAACAAAATGAAGCATGCATAATGTAATGTAGGCCCCCACCTTAAAGTAATTGCTAATGCCAACCAATAGAAATTGCCTATAAGATAGAATAAAATGATATGAAATAAAAAATGAGAGCTTGTTGGGAAACCCTATGTCAAATGATATGTTCCCAACAAAGTTGACTCATGACAAGGGGTTTCCCCACAAAAAAATCCATATAATTAACAAGACAAAGATATCGCTTGAGGAATCCACATATCTAAGCTCAATATAGATGAGAGATAATGTATAATATGATCATGATTTGAATTGAAATCCTTCCCCAAATACTTTCTGATCTAAAAACACAAGTGAGGAATGACATGAATACAAACACACTTATGGGTCAATATGGAAGAGACCTAAATGTCACAACACTTTTCATCATTCCTAAAATGAAACAAAAGAATAAACACGACATTTATGACATAAATAAGAATGAAGATACAAATGAAGAATGTCACAATAGATACATTTTCTTTGTATCCTTGTGCTAACATGAACAACAAGGGTCAACCAAAGAAAACTAACCTAAATATGGTCCAAGAAACACATTATTGTAGAGGAGGAAATTTGACACCCTCGAAATGACGTGATCTCAAGGGGTGAATTTATTTCTACTACCTTAGAGATCAAAGCTTAGTTGATGAGATAAATGATAAAAGGTGTATGCTTATGTTTTATACAAAATTAAAATGAGAGAGTTTTTGAAACTGAAAGAGAAAGTCACATAGGTCTTTTGGACAAACTGACAAGCTCTTGGCCAAGGACAACAATGTGGAACACGAATGTCCCTATGACACATTGGTGTCTCATATAAACCAAAATTTGAGATTGTCTCATAAGACAACTAGGGACTTACTAATAGTCTGATAATAGAACTCTTAAGGTTTAGGAAATAAATAGAAAGTAAATTGATTAAACTAAATGAAGTACAAATGATTAAAATACGAGAAAAGGAAAGGGATACACACAAAGATCCAAAAGACGAAGCCTCCAAAAGTGAAATATCTCCAATACCTGCACACATAAGATCAAGGAAAAATGTTGGGGTTGTTTAGGGGCTTTCCTTAGTCAAACCCTCGTTTTGATTTTTTCACTTCTACAAACAGTTAGATAGGATCAAGATTGATAAAATACAAAAATCAAAGATGTGAAAGAAATAAACCCTGCAAAGAGGAGAATCCATATCATGAATATAACATATTAGATAAAGAAGAGATAGAAATGCTAGAATAGCATGCTAACTGAATTAAATAATATAATATAATAAGGAAACCATAGTTACCCTCATTTAGCAAGATGAGAATGTTGAAAGGGAGAGGTTGCAATCTCCAAGCTCAAGGGAGGCATGATTTTCTGCAAATATGAGAGAGAATTTCATAGAGCTTTGTTGTGAGAGCGAGAGTGTAAGAGAGAAAAAGATAGACATTGTAGAGATTGTAGAGATTGTAGAGAGTGAAAGAGAGATAGATAGATTGAAAGAGAGAGAGAGAGAGAGAGAGATCTTGAATGAATCAAGAATGAGAGAGAGAGATTGAATGAATGACCAAATTTGAGATGGAAAATGAAGTATAAGCATGCAAGGGTCATTCTCAGCATGTTTGTAAGTTGTAGAGGCATTACACTTTGCGGGTAGGTAGGAAGTGTGATGTCCAAATGGCTAATATAGTTAGGAATCTTTTTGGGATGTTAGTGTGGTGCACAGTCATCCACACCAAAAATTCACTTTAATAATCAAGAACAGATGGGTTAAGGATAACATTAAGGGAATATTACATTATCGAATTAATTTATCTAAAGAGGAGGTTTATGGAATGTGAAATTACATAGGATGCAATTTACGACATTAATTTTTCCCCCACATTAGCGAGCATGTACATTCTAGTAGATGTGAGCTAAAGTTGAGAAAGAAAGATGTTGAAGAGAATATACTCAAGATGAAGAGGACATAGGTCTTCAATCCGATATATGCAATTGAAAATCTGAACCAAGACATGAAGAGGACATGGGTCCTCTATCCTGCAAAGCTTATTGCAATCTCACCACAAACATTTTAGTTGCAAACAAACATGATTGGTTCAAAAAATCAAAAAATAGACATGCACGATAGAAATAAAATCATGAATATAATAGATGGCGTTGATAAGTATGGCTAGCAAGTTGTGTTATGCTAGATACCATACGAAAAGTTGATAAAGACATCATTGATAAGTATGGCTAGCAAGCTATGTTATGCTAGAGACCATACAACAAGTTGATAAAGACATCGATGATAAGTATGGCTAGAAAGCTGTGTTATGCGAGAGACCATGTGTCAAGCTGATAAAAACATCACTAATAACTATGGCTAGCAAGTTGTGTTATTCTCAAGACCATAGAACAAGAAAATAGGCTCGTGGATCTTGAAAAATTTGTTGCAGGATAGTCATAGAAAAGACAAGTCAAGTCAAGTTTCCCCAAGGTAGACGACGAGATCATAAGACATCTACATTTTTAAGACATTTTTTTTAAATGAGAATAAGTGGGTATGATATCCCCCCTTAGAATGATATGTGCTACACAAAGGAGAAAAAATCATTCTTATAGGGAGAAGAAAGACAAAGAGATGTTGTGTCATGAAATACATAGAGAGAATTATTCATGGAATGTTAACATGCAAGGGACAATACATATAATCCACAATGTCAAGAAAAAGCAAAGATCAAAAGCATAGGGGGATCCTAGTATTTAGGGTCAGGATTGATCATAAATGTATGTATATATAGTGTAGATTATGTGAACTGTCATAACCCCCCAAATAGATTGGAATGAGAAGAAGAGCACATGAAGAAAATTAAAAAATCAGGTCAACATGGAAGAGGCCTAAATGCCCCAACACTTTGCACCATTCTCGATGTGAAAAGAAAAGTGCATGACAAATAGAAGAATGATGAAACATATAGAAGAATTTTTATGACATAGTTTCTCTCCTATATCCAAGTACCTACAAGGGTATCAAGGGTTCTCCAAGGGAGAGAAAAAACATTAACAGAAAAGTACGAGGGAACACAAACAAACACACAAATCTAATCTAAATATAAGAAGAGGTACTACTCTAGTCACACACCTCTAACAATTCATCTTGCTCCCAATCTAGATCATTCTAAGGGTAGAGTGAATGAGCTCACAAAGGGAGGACAACAAGAGCACCCAAGATATGAAGAAGAGATAGGTGTATCAATAAATGAAGGATTGATGACACCAAAGTTAAGAAGTTGTTGTATTTTATTCTTCAAAGCCTTACATTCACTAGTGGAATGGCCAAAAACTTGATGGTATGTATAGAAAGAAAGTTTCATTTTATCTTGTCCATGAAACTTCTTACATGTAGGAGGATGAAGAGTGATTAGCTGAGCTTTGAGAAGCCTCAAAAAGATATACTCTTATTTAGATAAGGGATGAGGATCAAGAAGCAACCCTTTCTCTTGTGAAGAAAAGTTTGATTTTTCATAAGAAGAAGACATAAAATATAACAAATTATGGAGGGGATGGATATAAGGGAGAAGACTTGTAACCTAAACCCATCTTAAGAAAGTGCGGTGTCAGTTCCAAAGGGACCTTAATTCCTTGTTCCATGTTCCAAAGACCATTTCCTTTGTATTCATGCTTAGAAATAATATTAAATCCTAAACCATAATGTAATTGCAACTCCTCAAAATGGGGAGGATCAACATTAAGGACATTACAATTGTTGTTCACATTATCCCATGATACAGAAGAATAATAATCTTCTTTAGCAGATATGAATGATATTTTTGGGATGTCAAGGTGGACATGGTTGACTTTATATTCTCCATTGAACGATTTTGTAAATTCCAAGGAACCCCAATCATCACTAAGACATGCATTCTCTTGAGAATAAAATGAGTTAGTACCATCATCAAGATTAGGGGTTAATGGTGGTGTGACAAGATTTGAAGATAAAAAAGTTTGATCTGCTCCAACCTCCTGATAATAGCAAAGGGATTCAATATTGGTCTTTATTATCATTGAAATGGATGGAAAAAGGGGGTCCTTTGAGTTTTCACCTTAGGGTTCCACACTTTTCCCAGATTTCATTAAATAAAGGGGAGATCTTGTGTGTAGGGATGGAAATGCAAAGATGGAATGGGGGTTTGATAGATTTGGACAAGGTGCATGTGATTTAATTACAACCTGATAGGTGAGCTAACCAACACTTAACCAAATCTAGAAATGTCCTAATAATGAAATGCAATGATTAAATTTTGACCAAATGATGCAAATAATCACTTTAACATAGAAACAACAAATCTAAAATGTCACAGAGAAAATCAAACAACATAAACAGAAAGCGGAGGACATTGTGCATATGTGATATAAATTTCAGCTAAATTTTTGAGGACGTTTCCTCCAGGGGCGCCATTATCATACTAGGTATTTTTCACATCTATTTTTGTAGTCCTTTGATGTTGGATCTTCACTTTCATTTCTTGTCTACAAATTTGTCGGATCACTATCAGATTATTAGTACATGCTTGATGTTTTTGCATGGTTATCATCTATCTATCTATTTCTTCTTATTTTCCTATAGCAAGTTCAACCTTTTACACATGCCTTATTGATAATCTTTATCTTATGCATTCACATATTTATCATATAATGATATTGTTTGCTATATTACTTGTTGTATCATATATTTTTATATTTTGTATCCTCTAATTTATTGCATCCTATGTATGCAACCAATAAAAAGGAGGGATGCATTATCTCTATCATTTTTCATGAGTTTGATTGCAAGGATGCAAATATGATAACTATAATCATTTTAAACATTAAAGATAGCTTAATTAATAAATATCCAAATAGAGAACATTTCCACAAATTTGTAGACATTTTATCATGTTATTTGTGGAGTTAGGTGTTATTTTATATTCAAATGAATACCATTGACACCTCATATGTCTAATGAAGGAAATTTGAGTGTTACAAAAAAAAAAATTCTTTGAGAGCAAACTTCATTTAAAATACTTAAAGAAAGTACACTAGTGGAAATATCTAAAAATAGATAAATAAAAATAACTTTCCAATGATAAAAATAGAAAATATAGGTGATAAAGAACTTAGGATTGAAAACTAGAGGTTATTGCTAAGGACACCAGTGTGTTGCACAAATGTTTGCGCATTGCATTATCATCTAGTCTAGAAATGAAACTAAAAGTATGGCAAGGCGTAGAAAACTCTCCTACATGTACAGAACACAAAAAGATTTCAAAGTACAAAGTTATTGGAACTACATAAGCAATCTTAGTAAAAAATATATATAAATATTAAAGTGAAATATAATAAAATAAAACACATATTAGAGAAGAGATCATTGAATGAAGTTGATTCTTCCCTAACAGGCCTAAAAATACAAAGAAAGAAATGTTTTGGGGTTGTTTAGCGGCTTGCTTGAGTAGTCAAACTCTTGTTTTGATATTTCTAACTCCATGGATAGGCAAGATAGATAGATATAAAATAATGTATGTTTTTTTACTCTAAGTGCATCTATAAAAAAGAACAATGATAAACTAGAATGAAAAAGAAAAGGATGTGATAATCCCAAGGTGCTCAGGGACATAAATGAAGGAAATGTTTATAATAAAAGAAATGAATGATATTACCTATAGAGGCTTAAGAAAGCTAAAGAGAGTAGAGAGCTAAATAATACATTGTAAGAGAAATGTGTAGCTTGAGAGAGAGTATTAGCTAGTTGTTTGTGAACTTGGAGTGCAAGAGATTCAAGAGAGACCAAGAGTGAAATCTATATTCAAAAAGAGAAAGAGGATTGAAGAGGAAGAGGTTGATGAGTTAGTTATATTCACCTTGAGCTATTTCCACTGACCCAAGAAGGTGACAAGTGAAAAATTCTTAGAAATGAAGGTGACAAGTGATATATTTTCACTTAGAGCTATAAAGATAGTCTATTAAGGGTTTAATGGATGAAAAGAAGATCTTCAAGATTTCACAAATTATTTAAGGGTGTTTGTAAACATCACTTGCCCTTACTGAATTTAGATATCAAATAATAAGGTGAAACAAATTGTAGACTACAAAGATGTATTGAATTGTCTCTAAGAGTTTTAAGTGAATATCTATACAACATGTTTATGTCCACACACATGGTGATTAAATCTACACATAAATCTAGACTTTAATAGAATACAATTAGAATCTACTTGTCTAAAACATAAAATTCTAAAACCTGAACATTCTCATTCATAACGCTTAAAAAAAGAAAGATTATATTTTTTCAATCAACCTAACTCATTTTACGTAATGGTATTTTTACTTGTACACCATAGTCATTTTTTATATTTGAATAAATTTTAAATACTAGGCACCATCAATGATATCACCATCGACATGACATGTTGCCAACGAAGTCTCATGACATACTAGCAACAAAACCAGTCTGTTTTATAATATAATAAGTTAATGATTATTAGTGATTGGCAACCGCTTCCTTGGCCACCATATTAAAACATAATTAATGCAATATACCAATAATGGGAGTTGATGTGATTTAAAACAGCCATTAATAATAATACCTCTCACGACCTTAATTCCATGAAAAACGTCTTACAATATGATAATGATAAAGACCAATGTGATAAAAGCCAAAGCTTAAGTCGCCATTCTTGTCTTCCAGCAAATTATTTTCAATTAGTTCAGGAATCAATCCATCTCTACGTGCACATAATCAATTATTCCCATGCACAAATATATTTAACATTTTAATACAGTTCCAAAGAGAAATGGCTGTACACACCCAAAGAAAATGACAACTCCCTCATTCCTATCCACTTATTTTATGTATTAATATTCAGGCTTAAAACATAAGACCGCTGACAAAGATCTTAAAGCTACGATTCCATCTGATTGTTCACGCTGCTGGGTATTTTCTGATATCTCCATGATCTCAGAAATCTAAATGGCATCTGCGAAGATACACTGCTGTCGTAAATCTCTTTAACTATCTTGGGTATCCTTCTTTTAAATATTGGGAAGAATATGGACAGAAGCCTGCCATTGTAACTGGGTTGCGGGGCCCTCACAGTTATTATTGGTGCAGCCTGGTTACAGCTGGTGTTAATAGTTATCCCTGCACACCAATTCCACAATCTCACTTTTGGGTTTCTTTTCTTTTCTTCTGTGCAATCTGAAATCTGCATTAGATTTTCCTCCTCCCCAACTTTATAAGATCAAGCAGACTATAAGAGGAAGGGCAACCAAAATCTCTAAAATGCAAGATAAGTTGTGGATTAATTATATTACATTTAATGTCAAAAGTCAAAATGAATACAATCACTGTGAAAACTAGGCCTGGCATCCTCTCTGCGTGTATTTTTTGAGGGTTTTGTTGTTAATTGTTTGTAGTAATGATCCAAGCCTAAGCAATCTACCGTGCTATGTTAGGCTGTATTGAAGAAATGCCAAGCTGTTCCATCTCCCAGCTCAATTTTGATGCAACTACATCATGCCTTGGAACGTACTCCTGCATTCCATTACAAAACCCAACACGTTTACTTCTTTATTAGAAAACAAGCTTCCAAATTGATGTATGGAATTTTTTTTAATTCAATTTCAGATCAATCAGTAGACTCCATTTCCATTTCTTGGTTGTCAACAAAACTCTGCATTCAACAAGCTTAGATTGTGATAAGAGGCTCTATCACAATGTTAATAACTTAACTGCCTTTGGAAACACTTCATCCCTAATTGATCTACCAAGCCAAGCTAGCTAGGGAATTAAAAATCTCTACAACCACACAAGCAATCTTTATTGTGAAGAAACTATGGTTCAATAACAATAGAAAGACTCCAAAGAGAACTCAACTAGTGGGCAGGCTTGATTGTGAAAAGGGATGTTGTTATATAGTTTGACTAAGAGAATGCTTCATAATTAAGTGTGTTTAGAAACTTAATCTTGGGAAAACTCTATAGTATAACAGCATAAGATCTAGCTTAGATGTGGAAATAGGGTTTAGGTGCCCAATTAGCTGGGATAACAAGCCTCACTTGTAGAAAAACCTTTTGGTTAATTGTGCTTTAGTTGGATTAATTAGTATTGTTGTGATACAAGAAATATAAAGAAGATTCTTAACGTGGAACAATATGTTGATAGATAGCCTCTAGAGATTTCTCACAATTGAATTGAGTGGCTCATTAACCAAATAACTCTAAACATATAGTAAAAGACTAACTCATGAGTACCTAATAACAAATGCAGTCAATCCCAAGAGATCTGACATCTTAAACTATTTGTGAAATTGCTTTGCTCACCTCTAAATTTCGTAGTAATTCCTTAGCATCATTGGTGAGTGTGAGGAGCTTAGGAATAAGGTGCTAGAGAGGGTTATGGGAGTGGCTGCCAACGTGTCCCCAACCCTAAGTGGCAAGTAGGCTAATCATGGGTGGGGAATCATTTAATCAAGTGATATTTACTAAAACATGGGTAATTAATTAAGTAAGATAATGGATGCCCCTCTCATGCCTTGAGTGTTAGTACAAACTAAGGATGTTTGGGAAGATATGCCAACTTAGGGAGCTTGAGTCTTTTAAGATAAATTATCCTCATCCATATGAGAGGAGTACTAGGTTTTGTGGGTGCCATACTTTTGAGCACCATGATGAAACTCCCTAACTAGATCTCTAACATATTACCCTAGTGTCGTGTGTGTGATCCACCATTGGTGAGTTGTCCCAATGATGATTCTTGTGATACCCTTGCAGTGAGTTATCCCATGGTTATGTCCTTGATGATTTTTCCCAAGGACGATTCTTTATATGGCATTGGTGATTTCTCCCAATGCGGATTTGTGATGTGACAATGGTGAATTTTCCCAATGAGATCTTGTGTTGATCCTACTTGTATTTGATTCATCTTGTGTTTGGACAAGTGTTATATGATGTGTTTATGGAGTGTATTCTTTGTGTATGGTGTGTGTAAGTTGTCTCGCCATTTGTTTGGCGTGGCTTTTGTATTTGTGGCCCATGTGATTATATCCTAGCACATTGGGAGTGGATCATTTGATTTCACGAGGTTGGGTGGTGTGGTAACCATCATTGGGGACCTAAGGTTTATGGATCAAGGAATGTCATGGTATCATGTAATTTCAAGTTAAATTAATGTATTTGGATGTTGTCTATTCATATAGTAATATTTTTATTAAAATGAACCTCTCTTTGAGGCAGGTGTAACTTTTGTTAATGGAAAGGTGCATTGTCTTATTTATATGTTTTGGTGTTGGAACCAAGCATGATCACTCTACGGTTTTGTAATAAACCATTCTAATTATTACTTAAGTAGATTATTGAAAATGACATTATGAATATTTAATTTTAAAAAGAGATAACTAAGAAGCTATTTTTAATCATAGCAACACATGTCTAATTAAAATAAGTCAAATATATATTCATTTCCAATGTCAATTACAATATCCAAGTTGGTCTGGCTCGGAGGGCCACAAAATCAATACAATATATAATTTTACATCAAGATTACTTTTGAATATGACAACTAACGGGGGGTGAATCAGTTGTCACATAATTAAACTTTTAATTCAATCATCGAAACTAAATATTAATATTGCTTAAATGATTAATCATCAAATACTAATGCAAAAAATTAAATCCAACACATAAACACAATAACACCAGATTTACATGGAAAACCCAGTAAGTGAAAAACTGTAGTGAGGATTAACTTACACTATAGAGAATATCAAAACTGATTACAAGAGGCACATTGCCTATAAAACAAGGCTTACTGCTAAAACAAGGACCCACTGTCTAGAACAAGACTCACTATCTAATAGGGCTAAAAATCCAGAGGGCTCACTTCCATAGAGATACAAAGAAGAAAGAAGAGATATGTTATAGAGAGATGAAAATCTCAATACAACAAAGGATTCCACCACAATCACTTGTAGACATTCATGAATGATAGATTTCACCTTTTGTTCACTGCATCCAAAAAATTAGCATTTAGGCTTCACACTAATCTTCCACACTCGCATCAGACACACTCACTGGATAGCATCAAGTTTGCATCTATCTACTCTTTTTCTTTCCACTTATCTCTTTTCTTTGCTCTTGTATGTCCTTCACCACTAACTCATCCTATATTTATACCATCAAGTTTGAAACATATCCAAAGTCAACCATCCAACATTAAATTCAAATTAGGTCAACACCAAAACATCCTAGGGTGGAATTAGAATGAAGATGGCCCAAACAAATGCTTTATAGGGACCCAAATAGATCCAACATTCTTCAACAACTTCGAAAGTATTATTCAACACAAGGTCGGGCAAACCAGTGTAAAACACATAGAACCATTAAGCATGAACTTTCCAGACACCAAAGTTATCTTTAATACAATCAAAACAACTCAACTCTAGAACTGTAAGTCATAAGACTTCATCAAAGAGAAATTCAGACCAACAATATTTCTCTTGGACCTCAACCAAAAATGCAAAAATCCACAATTCACAACTGGTGAACATAACTTGCACTATACAATGAATCAACAACTAAAAATATGGACATAGCATCTCCCAACAACCATGAAAAACATATCTAAACCACACAAACACAAGGGAAAATTCAGAAAATAACCTGGAGCAACCACTGAACACTTGCAACATATCTTTATTACAATTTTCTCAATATCCTCAACATATAAATCCAACAACAACAACCAGTTGATCAGTTGAAATCAATAACAACACCTTCAATCTTTCCATTCTTACAACAATCTCCCCCTTTGTCATTGATGGCAACACATGTTGTAAAAAACCATCAAAGACGCTATACTATCTCTAAATACACTTCTAAATATTTTTCTTTCTGTTTCTCCCCTTAGTAGATAATTTCTTATATTCTTTATCTTTTTCTTCACATGCTTCCTCTCCTTTTTCTTTCCTTTTTTTTTCACATGCTTCCTCTTTGCCTTTGACATCAATGACAAAGGAAAAAGATATTTTACATTGATTTCTCCTTTCACATGAAAACAAAATACTCACAATTACAACACCTGATACTACCTGCTTCCCCTGAGAGGTAGTCACTAAAACAACAATCCAGAAGAAAGATAGATCCATAGATCCACCAGACTGATGCATCTCCATATGCATCTAGTTCAAGAAAGGAGGGGAAATGACCCCTAACTTCTCCTAGAGATACTCAAAAGTATCTTTAGGAAGAACCTTCATGAAAATATCAACAATATGATCCTTCATTAGAACATACTCAAGATTTACTTCATTCTCCATGATCTTCTCTCTCAAGAAATGATACCTAATAGATATATGTTTCATCCTCGAGTACATCACAAGATTCTTTGAAATGTTAATTGCACTTGTATTATCCTAGAAAATAGAAATAGGATGATCATATACCACTGTGATATCTTTCAATGTTTGTTTCATCCATAGAACTTGTGTACAACAAGACGAAAAAACAATATACTCAGCTTCAACAGTAGACAAGGAGACTGAATCTTGTTTCTTACTCAACCATGCCACCAATCTACATCCAAGAAAGAATGCACCACCACTTGTAATATTTCTATCATCTACACATCTAGCCCAATCTACATATGTATAGGCACTTAGTGTAAAGTTAGTATCTTTAGGATACCATAATCCATAATCTAGAGTGACATTCAAATATCTAAATATTCTTTTGACATCAACAACATGTGTTTCCTTAGGATCTTCTTGAAATCTAGCTACAAGACAAAAAACATGCATAATATCATGTCTAGTAGCAGTTAAATACAATTTAGTCAACCAATCATAGATCTATACTTGCTCTAATCAGCCTTAGGTGAATCATCATCTTTACCCAATTTACAACCAGTCACCATAGTCTAGTACATATCGGTTTGAAACCATCCATCCCAAACTTCTTCAACACCTCCCTCACATAAGACTATGAAATAAAAATTCTTTTCTCTATTTGATTAATCAATATCCCAAGAAATAAATTCATCTCTCCAAACATAGACATTTCAAATTCTTTCTACATCTCTTCCATAAACATCTTGCACATATTTTCATTTCCTCCATAGATAATATCATCAACATACACAACTACAGTCAAGATTTTTTCATTTTCAATCTTAAAATACAAATTACTATCTGTTGTACCTTTGTTGAAACCTTGTTAAATAAAATACCTATCCAAGCTCACATACCAAGCTCTAGGAGCTTGCTTCAATCCATATATAAATCTTTCTTCAATTTGCACACCATATCTGGTTTATCTATCAATTGAAATCCTTTGTGTTGTTCCATGTAGACCTCTTCTAGCTCACCATTCAAAAATGTTGACTTGACATCCATTTGATAGAGCTTAAAGTCTTTATGAGAAAAAAATGCTAAGAACATCCTTATATCTTCCATTCTTTCTACTAAAGCAAAAGTTTCTTGAAAATCTATGCCTTCTACTTGTGAGTAACCTTTACACACAAGCATTGCTTTGTTTCTAACAATTTCTCCATTCTCATTCAATGTATTTTTGGGTAAACCCACAAAACTGGTTTGCAATTTGAGTGAGGAAGGAAAAGTGGCAAAAAATGACCCCATAGCAAAAATTTTGGTTTTTGGGGTTCAAATGAACCCTTTGGTTTGAACGAACCAAAAATGGGTTCAAATGAACCCTAGTTCGTGCGAACCAGTTAAATGCAAGGTGGACCCCATCCCACTAAAAAAATAATGAAAACCCCTTTTTGAAAGGGGGTTTGAATGAACCTTCATTTGCTTAAACCCCCCTTTTCCCACCTCCCTACTCTCTGGCACAAAAAAAACTAGAATTTTTTCCCTTCGAAGCTCGGGTTGAGGATGAAAATGGAGGAGAATTCATGAACCCAACTGGAATTAGATAGTCCTTGAAATGAGCTATCCAATGAATATAATTTTAATATGTTTTGGTTTTATTATGTATTTGGTTCTTTAGTTTTATTAAACATAGGCTTTTCATCGAAAATGAAGGTCTTTGTTCTACACATGTGGAAAAATAGTAGATTATCAATTTTTTTTTTGAAAAATATGAGTGCACCAAATATTGAAGTCCTTGATCCAACAAAAAAAAAATTGAATTTCAATATATACAAAAAAAGTTACACATTATATGGTCATGCTATGTCTAAATTGTAATTGGTTTGACTTCGAAACTTGATAAAGGAAAAATATTCGATAAAAAACTATCAAACCAAGTGGAAGCATCAGATATCAGAGTTACAAATCTAAATTTGAAAGAATTAAAATTTTATTCTTAATGGAAAAAAAATTATGCGTTATACGGTGTGCGTCACTTTTTAAAAATGTTGTTTTCTGATAAAAAAAGTTTTCATGGGAGATGGAAAAAGAAGTGCAATCTGATTCCAATTTTTTTGAAAAAACTATTTTTAAAATCTACAGACAAATCTTGACGAGACTCTAGTTTGCATCATCTTCAAATTCCTCACAGTTTAGCAGCTATAGGTGCTCGAATGCGAAGATTTAGTTAAAAAAAATTATTTCAGTGTCCAGTTTGGCCAAAAATTGTAAACCATTATTGTGGGATCACCCTTTTGAATACCCATTTTGATCCAATGATGTTTTTATCTGTCAATTTTAGGACCAATTCACAAGTTTGATTCTTTTCAATCTGTATGAGGTCTTCTTTCATGGATTCCATCCAATGTTCATCTTTACAATCTTCACTTATAGTCTTTGGTTCAATCTCAAAAAGTAAACATAGATTCACTTCAACAGTAACTCTACTTCTAGTCAATACACCTTTTGTCTTGTCACCAATAATCTAACCTTCTAAATGATTCTTTTGTACATATATAGGTGTCTTATGGGACACCACCGAAGCTTCTTCTTCTCTTTCATTATGTTCATCCTACTTCTCTTGCTCATCCTTTTCCCATTCTTCCATAATTTCTTCTATTTTTACACAATCAGGTTCATCAGATACATATCCATCAATGTCAATAGAATTCTTCAATGTTTCATCAAACTTGACATTTGCACTCTCTACAATATTTCTCAATCTTTTATTGAAACATATGTATGCCTTGCTTAAATAGTAGAATATCCAAGAAAAATGCCTTCATTACTTCTTGCGTCAAACTTTCCCAAACTTTCTTTATTCTTCTAATATAACATTTGCTTTTGAATACCTTGAAATACTTAATAGTAGGAATTCCTCCATGCCATAGCTCATAGGGAGTCTTTGTACTATTTTCTCTTGCTTGAACTCGATTGAATACATAAACAACAGTATGAATAGCTTATTTCCAGTAGACTTCCGGTAAACCAACCTTAGTGATCATTGATCTAGCAACCTCTTGAACTGTTTTGTTTTTCCTTTCAACAACTCCATTCTACTAAGGAGTACTTAGAATAGTTAATTGTCTCTTTATGATGTAGAGCATGGGTAATCAAACTCAAAAAAACTTAAACAAGTTCCTTTGTTAATAAAAAATTGGGGTTTCCTTCAAAAACCCTCATTCTTGCTTGTAACCTTTCAAAAAGGAAAATTGGACATATCTTTTGACTCAGATCTTATCTACAGAAAATGAGACCCATTTGGCCAATCTTACACAAATCCAAAAATAAGGTAGCATTGCTTTGTATAGAGGGGCTCAAAATTTGACTGTCCTACTTCTAATATGGTTTCTTTTTGGACTGTCTACACCCAAATGCAAGCAAACTTTCATTAGTAACTTTATCAAAATGGAAAACTATGAAATATCCTCTAAACTTGGGTTTTTAGATACCCTCAAAACAAAACTTTTCACCAATTTTTATATATTTTTGATGGAGGGAAGGAAAGATATGGAGTTTTCTTGTTCACTAGAAACCCTAGGGCAGATTCAGACCTCCTGTTACAAAAAGTGCTATAACTTCTCTAAACTTAATGAAATTTAACCAACCCAAAACCAAATGAAAGCTAACTCAATTATCTTTTCAATCATACCATGTGTAGCTTGTACAAAGGTTGTGCATATCCATACCATGTGAAAGAACATGAATGTTACAGGAAAATACACAAAAAATTTGCTTCAGATTATTCCAATTTTCATTCCCATCTTTTCCAACCTTCCCAACCTTGGGAATCAGGTTTACAACATGTATTTATGAACAAAGTCATTTTTTAAGGCTTTTTTGGGTTTGATTACCCCTAATCTTCATCACTTTATTCCATGCACTTCACAAAACATATTAAACTCATGGGAGGTGAATTCTCCACCTCTGTCAGACCTTAAGCATTTTATCTTCAAGTTTACTTCATTCTCAACCATAACTTTGAATGTCTTGAATATATCTAATGCATCTAATTTATTTCTAAGAAATGTAACCCATGTATATCTAGTGTAATCATCAATTAAAATCATAAAGTACCTTTCAACAAGTAGACTTCTCACTCTTATAGGACCATAGAGATCTCTATGAACTAAATCTAGTAGTCTGATAGTAGACTGTTCCTTTGATCTGTAATGATTTCTTACTTTTTTTCCAAACTGAAAATTCCTACAAATAGCATTAATGAGATTTGTAATTCTTGGTAAATCTCTCATGACCTAAATAACACTAATCCTCGCCAAGTTATCAAAATTCATGTGACACATTCTTTGATGTCATAACCAACTATCATTAATCTGAGTCATAAAGCATCATCCATCAACACCCTTATGTTGATAGATATTTCCTTCATATTTCTTTCCTGCAACAATCAATGTTGTGGATCCTTTCTAGATTTCACATCTCTCATCCTTGAACATAATATCACATCCCTTACTGCACATCTGACCAACACTCAATAGATTATGCCTTAAACCCTTAACATAGTAGACATCATCTGTATGATGCTTTCCATCAAAACTTACTGAACCTATCCCATAGATTTTATCACTAGTATCATCTCCAAACATAACCAAGCCTCTATCATATTTTTCAAGCTTAACAAACTTAATTTTATCACTAGTCATGTGATGTGAACAACCAAGTCTATCAACTACCCAATTTAATTCCTTTCTTGTTTAGCATGTAGGGCAGAGATAACAATACCTTCATTTTTCTCCTTCTCCAGAGGGCTTTCCTTTACCTATTTTTTAGAATTTGTAGAAGTAGGTTCATCCTTAATCACCAAGAACAAAAATTCATTGTCATTAGTAACTTCATATTCTAAATCCTCATTAGATATACTACCATTCTCATTCACATAATAAGCTTTGTAATCTTCTTTCCTTTCTTTTCCTTTTCATACCTTCGTTTATTCCTTTTAGCTCTTTCCAAACACTTTATAGCATAATGAGCTATTTATCCACAACTAAAGCATATAAAGGGTAACTTACCTTCATACTTTTTGGAGGCTTTCCTCATCCTTCTTACAAAGTTAGCTTCTATTTTATCATTTTTTTGTTCATGTTGATCTTCAACTTTTGTAGCCTTAAAAGTAGTCTCTAATTTGCATCAATTCCTTAGATTTGGCTCCCTCATCTCATAAGATGTCAAAAATCCCAACAAAATATCTATAATATAGGTCTTATAATCTATAGTTTGCTCAATAGCACACACTTTTTCACTTTAAGAATCAAGGATAGTTCTAAGATTCTTCTTTAAAATCCTAGTTTCATCTATAGTAGCACCATGTCCTCACATTTCGGCCACTATCTCATCCAATCTCTATACATAAGCTTTAACATTCTCATCTTCGGACATATGTAGGAGCTCAAACTATGTCTCCAAATTTTGCAATTTCACCTCTTTGACTCTTTCATCACCATCACACACTCTTTCCAAAGCATCCCAGACTTCCTTACCAGTCTTTAAATTCTAAACCTTAATCGACTCATAATGTACTAGACTGTTCTTCAAGATGTACTTCACCTTATTGTTCACTTCATGTGCTTTGATTTCATTAGGCATACTCAGACCATTAGCAAGAGGAGTGTAAGGATTCTTGTAAGCTTTCTCCACATCATATTCACAATATTCTAGCTATTCTTCCATCAATACTTTCCAGATAGCATAATTAGTTCCATCGAACCTCGAATAATCATAAACCATTTTTCCATCCATGTTGGACCTTCCTTAAGCAGTTAAGCTCTTCACTAAGGAACTGAGCTCTGATACCAATTGTTGAATAGGACAACTAAGAGGGGAGGTTTAATTAGTTGTCATAGAATTAAAATTTTAATTCAATCACCAGAACTAGATCTTAATACTGCTTAAATGATTAATCATCAAATGCTAATGTAGAAACTTAAATCCAACACATAAATGCAATAACACTAGATTTACGTGGAAAACCCAATAAGGGAAAAACCACTGTGAGGACTAACTCACACTATATAGAATATCAAAACCGATTACAAGAGGCTCATTGCCTGTAAAACAAGGCTCATTACCAAAATAAGGACTCATTGTTTGGAACATGACTTGCTATCTAATAGGGCTAACAACCTGGAGGGCTCACCGCCATAGAGATACAAAGAAGTAAGAAGAGATATGTTACAGAGAGCCGAAAATATCAATGCAACAAAGGATTTCACCACAATCACCTGCAAACATGCATGAATGATAGAGTTCACCTTGTGCTCATTACATCCAACACTGGTACATTTTGACCAATTTTTTGACGACGATCCATCGGAACTTTGACGGTTGTTCATCCTATTATTTCATTAGAATTTCGATGACATTTGAAATGTCAAAATTCTGATGAAAGTATAGCAATGAACACCTGTCGAAATTCCAACAGATCGTCATCAAAAAATTGGTCAAAATTTACTAGTGCGAAAACTCAACATTTAGGCTTCACACTAATCTACCACACTTTCATCACACACACTCATTGGATAACATCAATTTCACATCTATCTACTCTTTTTATTTTCACTTATCTCTCTTCTTCACTCTTGTATGTCCTTCACCACTAACTCATCATATATTTATATCGTTTTCAACTTTGAAACATATCCAAAGTCAGCCATCCAACATTAAATTCAAATTAGGTCAGTGCCAAAACATCCTAGGGTGGAATTAGAATGAGGGCGACCCAAACACACACTTCATAGGGACCTAAATAGATCGAACACACTTCATCAACTTTGAAAGTAGTGTTCAATACAATGTTGTCCAAACCAGTGTAAAGCATATAGAACCATTAAGCACAAACTTTATAGAAACCAAATTTATCTTTAATACAATAAAAAAACTCAACTCTAGAACTGCAAGTCATAAGACTTCATCAAATAGAAATCTAAACCAACAATATTTCTCCTGGACCTCAACCAGAAACACAGAAAACCACAGTTCACAACTGGTGAACATAACTTGCATTGTTCAATGAATCAATAGCTAAAAATATGGATAGAATATCTTCCAACAACCATGACCAACATATCTGAACCACACAAACATAGGGGAAAATCCAGACCAAAGCCTATGGTAACCACTAAACACATTTAACATATCTTCATTACAATTTTCTCAATATCCTTGACATATACAGCCAACAACTGTTGGAAATTGTGCCTCAACTTTTTGGCTTGTATCTTTGTTAAAGACTTGATAGATTTACCCTTTGTTGGTCTTCTTTATTAGCCTATCACCCAAATCCTGAACCTTGGAACCTTGTCACATAGTTCAAAATTTTCTTAACTTCCCGACTGGTCGATCTCCTTCAATGTCGCGGTGTTTAGGATTTTCCTAACCTACTATGGAAGTTGTAAGTTTGTGTTTTCTCTGATTAAGTGACAAGCTGACAGATGTGGGGACCACTTGGAATTCTAGGAGACCTGTTGAGAATATTGTAGATTCCCAACTTGATTCTTTGGAAATGCACAAGCAGTGAATGTATGTCATGGTGGAGACCACAAGGAATGACCAACAGTTCGTTGCGATGGTCAAATACAATGTACGAGTAAGTTGGTAATAAAAGGACTAACTCATGGATACCTAAAGTCTTCAGGATTTTATTTATAAACTAATGACTACAAATATTTCGCGTCAATGTGGGATATTGTCGATGGTTGAGCTTCTTGGAAATCCTAGTGACAACGATGGTCTTGCTAATAGTTCTGCAATGGACATCGATTAGAAGTCTTTCCAATAGAGTTGGTTTGGCTGATAGTTTTGCATTCGGTATGATCTCTTGCCAATAGAAAGTTGGTTTTCTTGTGATATCAGGGAAACTTGTTTTGTTATCAGTTTGACTTCTTAGGGTGTTGTTGATATCTTTGGTCTTGCTGATAGCTATGTGTTCGGGCATTTTGGCATTGGGGAGACACGGTATGGTGTCTCACTGACATGTGATTCAATTAAACTTTTTGACTGAACGTCTGTCCTATGTGGTGTGTTCTAATCCAATGAGAGAAGCGAAATGTGAACCGTTGGAGGTTGAATAGTTGCGACTATTCTATTGTGGAAAATGAATAGGTCATGAGTACAATGGATTACATTCTACAATGGTTGATGATGAGAGAAGTGTGAGGTAATGAAAGGGTTGCTCGACTAAACACAGATTGATTTGAGTGGGTTCATTGTATGCGTCTGAGAGCATTGTGAGATTAATGTTATGTACAAGATTGATTAGTGAATGTTGCTGTTGAAAATTGACATCAGAAAGTTAAGTTTGATCTTTGTATGTAATTTTCTTTATTTTAATACAAAGAGGCTTTTCCTGGTGTGGGGGTTTTTCTCCCGTAAGGGTTTTCCCTCATAAATCTGGTGTTCAATTGTGTATGTTTCCATTTCTCTTTTCTGTTAATTCTTTTCAAGTGTATCTTATTGAACTGTAATTGCAAAATTTAAAGTCATATATGCATTCTTCCCTGAGGTTTTGGCATTAGGAGAGTTTGTTCCACACCTAAGCTTTCCTTACAACAACAAGCAATTGATAACTAGTTGATCAGTTGAAATCAGTGACAACACCTTCAATCTTTCCATTCTTGCAACAATCCCCCCCTTTGTCATTAATGGAAACACATGATGTAAAAAACCATCAAAGATGCTATAGTAGCTCTGAATACATTTCTCAATATTTTTCTTTTTGTTCCCCTCCTTAGTAGATAATCTCTTATATTCTTCATCTTTTTCTTCAAATGCTTCCTCTCCTTTTTCTTTCCTTTTTTTTCACATGCTTCCTCTCCACATTTGACATCAATAACAAAGGAAAAATATATTTTACATTGATTTCTCCTTTTACATGAAAAACATAATACTCACAATGACAACACCTGATACTACCTACTCCCCCTGAGAGGTAGCCACCAAAAAATCAGTCCAGAACAAAGATAGATCCATAGATCCATCGGAATGATGCATCTTCATATGCATATAGTTCAAGAAAGGAGGGGAAATGACCCCTAACTTCTCCCAGAGATACTCAAAAGTATCTTTAGGAAGAGCCTTTGTGAAAATATCAGCAATCTAATCCTTCATCGGAACATACTCAAGCTTTACTTGATACTCCATGACCTTCTCTCTCAAGAAATGATACCTAATAGATATATGTTTCATCCTTGAGTGCATCACAAGATTCTTTGAAATGTTAATTGCACTTGTATTATCACAAAAATAGAAATAAGATCATCATATACCACTGTGATATCTTACAATGTTTGTTTCATCCATATAACTTGTGTATAACAAGATGCAACAACAATATACTTAGCTTCAACAGTAGACAAGGAGACTAAATCTTGATTTTTACTCAACCATGCCACCAATCTACATCCAGGAAAGAATGCACCACCACTTGTACTCTTTATGTCATCTACACATCCAACCCAATCTACATTTGTATAGGCACTTAGTGTAAAGTCAATATCTTTAGGATACCATAATCCATAATCTAGAGTGACATTCAAATATCTTAATATTCTTTTGACAACAACAACATGTGTTTCCTTAGGATCTTCTTGAAATCTAGCCACAAGATAGAAAACATGCATAATATCTTGTCTAGTAGCAGTCAAATACAATAGTCCACCAATCATAGATCTATACTTGCTCTGATCATCCTTATGTGAATCATCATCTTTACCCTATTTGCAACCAATCACTATAGGAGTACATATTGGTTTGGAACCATCCATCCCAAACTTCTTCAACATTCGAGCCCTCACATACTTAGAATATGAAATAAAATTTTCTCTCTGCTTGATTAATATGTAGCCTAAGAAAGAAATTCATCTCTCCAAACATAGACATTTCAAATTCTTTCTACATCTCTTCCGTGAAGATCTTGCACATATTTTCATTTCCTCCAAAGATGAATGTCATCATGTCCCATAGAAAAAAGGACCTCTTGCTTGACATGGGAATAATTCATGATAAATTGGACTTAATGAGGCCTTGATTTATGTGTTGTGAGGCATTTTATGCATCCACACGATGTCTTGGACCCTTGTAAATTGAATAACATGCTTTTAACGACATCTTGTAAAGGTGTTGTAAAGTGTTGTAAAGGAATTTCATGCCTTTCTAAACTTAATGAACCCATTTCCCCTTAATTCAACATTACAAAATGTTTTCAAATGCATTATCACATCAATCTAGAAGGCTTGTGAATTAAACTTAATATTAAACTAGTGTTGTAATGTGTCTTGCACATGCACATTGGTTCTTGTGCCTTCCTAGGCTATGTGGACCTCAATTTAGTGTTTTAAAGTGTATTTAATCACACTTTCACATTGAATTTTGTGTCCCAATCCCTAATTAACTATACATCATCACTAATAGGCCTTTATTAACCCATATTGTGCATCCCAAGGCAATATTTGATAAAATACCTGATAAACTTGCAATTTAAAGCTTATTTCTTAACTTCATGGCATCTTAGTTGTTGAAATGGCCCTTGTGGGACCCATTCACCATGCATGGTAAATGAGTCCCATCTAGGTGGGACCCATTCGCTATGGGTGGCAAATGAGTCCCATTTGGCTCAATTTTGACCTTTGAGCGGGAAAAAGGTGAAATTTAAGTTTAATATTCTTTCATGTCGGCCTTAGGGATCCAATTAATGGGTTAATAAGGTGAAATTCCTATAAATATAAGTCTTTTAACCCTAATTTTAACATCTCTTATCTCTTATCATTCATTCATTCACCATTCTTACATTTCAAGTCAAGCAACTCAGGGTTTCATCATTTCAAGTCTCCAAGATATCAATTTTTAGACATTCAAGGGAATATCCTTCATGTTTTGCTATAGAATTTCAAGATCAAACATCATGGAAAAGTAATCAATTCCATTATTTCATGTTTCATTCCATTCTTTCATCATTTTGGTTTAATTACCTAAAAGGGGTTTGACCAATGCAAACCCCCATGCCCTAACATACAACTTTTCTCTCTTTTGTCTTGTGTGTTTCTAGATTGAGGACTCTTGGAATCTTGTAAATCATTGAAAATCAAATTTCAAGGTTTCCAATTCTTCTCTTCATTCAACAAGTCAAAATATCAACAAAATCTCACTTTCAGACCCATAAATCAGAGTTTCAGAAGTGGACACCTGTAGAGAATTAAAGTGTAGACCGAGAGCTCCATATTCCACCTTTGAATAATCAAAAATTCAAAAGTGGACACTTTCACCATGGGTGGCAAATGAGTCCCACGTCTAGGTCCATTTTGAGTTTTCTGCATTTTTAGATACCCTTTTTTCCAAAACGAGTTCTGGAACAATTTTGTAGAACTAGGACTAATTCGCCCAAAATGGTGAATGAGTCCCACTAGGCCTAAAAATCAACATCAACAACATTTCAAATTCCATTTCTAGTCTTCATTCACATTCTAGGTGCATGCTTTTAATTTGGTTCATTTATGTTTAATTTTACATTCATTTCTAGGTGTTTTTACATTACATAATGTGTTTTCAAACAAGTCACATTTCTTAGGTTTTGCATACTTAATCAATCAATTTCATCATACAGTTGCATTTAGTCATACACACATCATATAATCCTTTATTAGGTGAAATACCCTAATTGAGCAAAAGAGACCTAGCATTCCTAGTCCCAAAAATCTATGGTTCACATCAACATACACAACTATAATCAATATTTTGTCATTTTCAATCTTAAAATATAGATTACTATCTGTCGTACCTTTGTTGAAACCTTGTTGAATCAAATAACTCTCCAACCTCACATACCAAGCTCTACGAGCTTGCTTCAATCCATATAAAGATTTCTTCAATCTACACACCATTTCTAGTTTATCTGTCAACTGAAATCCTTCTGGTTGTTCCATGTAGACCTCTTCTTCTACTCACCATTCAAAAATACTGACTTGACATCCATCTGATAGACCTTAAAGTATTTATGAGAAACAAATGCTAAGAACATCCTTATAGCTTTTATTCTTGCTATCAAAGAAAAATTTTCTTGAAAATATATGCCTTCTACTTGCGAGTAACCTTTACACACAAGCGTTGCTTTGTTTCTAAAAACTTCTCCATTCTCATTCAACGTATTTTTGAATACCCACTTCAATCCAATGATGTTTTTATCTGTTGGTTTTGGGACCAATTCCCAAGTTTGATTCTTTCCAATTTGCATAAGTTCTTCTTTCATAGATTCCATCCAGTGTTAATCTTTACAAGCTTCACTTATAGTCTTTGTTTCAATCTCAGAAAGAAAACACAGATTCACTTCAGCAGTAACTCTACTTCTATTCAATACACCTTTTGTCTTGTCACCAATAATCTAACCTTCCAAATGATTCTTCTGTACATATCTAGGTGTCTTATGGGACACCACCAAAGCTTCTTCTTCTCTTTCATTATGTTCATCCTACTTCTCTTGCTCATCCTTTTCCCATTCTTCAATAATTTCTTCTATTTTTACACAATCAGGTTCATCAAATACATATAGCTTTGCTTCTAGTCAATACACCTTTTTTCCTGTCACCAATAATCTAACTTTTTGAATGATTATTATGTACATATCTAGGTGTCTTATGGGACACTATCAAAGCTTCTTCTTCTCTTTCATTTTGTTCATCTTGCATATCTTGCTCATCATTTTCCTTTTCTTCCATAATTTCTTCTATTCTTACACAATCAAGTTCATCAAATACATATCCATCAATTTCAATAGAATTCTTCATCATTTCATCAAACTTGACATTTGCACTCTCTACAATATTTCTCGGTCTTTTATTGAAGCATATGTATGCCTTGCTTTTAGTAGAATATCCAAGAAAAATTCCTTCATCACTTCTTGCATCAAACTTTCCCAAAGTTTCTTCATTCTTCTGATATAACATTTACTTTTGAATACCTTGAAATACTTAGGAGTAGGAGTTCTTCCATGCCATAGCTCATAGGGAGTCTTTGTACTATTTTCTCTTTCTTGAAGTTGATTGAATACATAAAAAATAGTATGAATAGCTTCTTTCCCATAGACATCTAGTAAAGCAGCCTCATTGATGATTTATCTAGTAGCCTCTTGAACTGTTCTATTTGTCCTTTCAACAAATCCATTATGCTGAGGAGTTCTCAGAAAAAATAACAGTCTCTTTATTCCATGCACTTCAAAAAACATATTAAACTAATGGGAGGTGAATTATCCACTTCTTTCATACTTAAGCATTTTCTCTTCAAGTTTACTTCATTTTCAACCATAGCTTTGAATGTCTTGAATCTATCTAATGCATCTAATTTCTTTCTAAGAAATGTAACCCATGTATATCTAGAGTAATCATCAATTAAAAGCATAAAGTACCTTTCACCAAGTAGACTTATCACTCTTATAGGACCACAAATATCTGTATGAACTAAATCCAATAGTTTGATAGTAGACTATTCCTTTGATTTGTAATGATTTCTTGCTTGCTTTCCAAACTAACAATTCCTGCAAATAGCATTAACGAGATTTTTAATTCTTGGTAAATATCTCACGTCCTGAACAACACTAATCCTTTCCAAGTTATCAAAATTCATGTGACATATTCTCTGATGCCATAACCAACTGCCATTAATCTGATTCATAAAGCATCATCCATCAACACCCTTAAGTTGATAGATATTTCCTTTAGATTTCTTTCCTACAACAATCAATGTTGTGGATCATTTCCAAATTTCATATATCTTATCCTTGAACAAAATATCATATCCCTTACTACACATCTTGTTAGAGTAATAAGTTATTATGCTTAATTAATTACATCACATTGATTAATTAATTAAGTCACTTATTCCTCTTTATTACTTAAGCTAAACTTAGGCACATTTATTAATTAATTATTAATTATTAAGTGTGCACACTAGGTTTCATTTAGGGTTTCCCTTTTAGGGTTTCTTGATCTCCTTCATAAGGATTGATCACATTGTAATAATCGATTCTCTTAATGCATTTTTACTGAGAGGTTTTACTGAGAACATCTTTTTCGGTTCTTCATATCTTTTGCATGTGACAGTATCCATCTTGCATGCAGGTGATCTTGGATTCTAACATGGTATCAGAGCTCCAGACTTGCAGCTGCTTGTTCGTGATTTGAAGATATGGCCTTTTAGTGAGATTCAAGTGCAAGGTTTCCACAGGCATCCTTTCTGCAAGATCTAGGGGTAGCCTATTTTTTGGCTCACTTTGGGCTCAAACGGACGCCGCCATCGCATTCGCAGCGGCCAAAAACCCTAAAAATGCCTGTCGTTTAGTCGATTTTGGAGCAGTTGATCCGGAAGGAAAAAAAAATTTGTCTGGGGGGCCGTACGGCCTCCCCAGCACGCAGATCGATGCACAAAAATTAAAAAAAAATGTCTAAAAATAGGTTTTTTCGGGCTCCGCGCTGGCGCCTCCAGTGTTAAAGCAGATCCGCCGCCCGGCGGCCACAGGGCGGCCACCGGCCCGCCACCGCCGCCTGGACCCTACACCCGCCCGCCGCTCGCCGTATTCAGCCCCCGCGGGCTTTCATCAGCCAGCAGCCGGTCCCATGGGGGGCCAGGCGCTATGCGCCCAGCCCCGACCGGCCACTTCCTGTGCAGCGGGTGGTCCTATTGAGGACCAAGACCTAAGGCTCTACATTCACCGACGGACGGGATCAGAATATTCCGATCTGCAGAAGGCATATTCCGTGTACACTCCTCTGTATATTCCGGAAGATTCCAGCGAATATTCCGGGGAGATCAGGCATATACCGGCGGCCGGTAATTTTTTGTGCAGGGGGTCGAATTTTTGCTTCGATGGCCAGACGACCGTCAAATTTAAGCTTAGCTTTTGATGACGTCAGCATGACGTCATGATGATGTCATCCGTACGGCAGCCCTATTTGCCCCTCCTAACCCTAGTTTTTCCTAAAAGAGCAGTTTTTTTCTTTTGGCCATAACTTGGGCATACGGTATCGAAATCGGGAAAACAAGATATCGCCGGAAAGCTGGTTCCGAGCACTTTCATTTGGTGTAGTTTATTTTACAGTATTTTTCTATTTTACTACATTTATTTCTGTTTGAAGTTAGATGTTGTTTTTGGACTTCCGAGCTCATAACTTTTTGCCATGATCTCCGATTTTTGCCTCGTTTGCAGCGTTGGAAAGGTATTAAGTAGCTATATGTTGCTGTCCATGCACTTTTTCTGTATCTGTCTCAGGTTTATCAGTTTGTCCAGATTTGGCCCGATGGGTTGTTTGGCGATTACTTGGATATTTTGGCAGTTGGGAGAGTGCATCTTGCATCTTTGCACTTCATTTTCAGTAATACATCATTCAATAGTGCTTGCTGCTTCATAGATTCGGGGTTGTTCGTTTGGAGTTTCAAGTGTTAGTGGCGCCGGGCTGCATCACCTATTTGATTAGGTATTGGTTTCAGTTGAAGCGAGATATGCTGCTTTTAGTTAAGTTCCGGTGTTACTCTGGTAGTATGCTTCTTTGCAGCATGTAATCTCATTGTAGGGGGGTTTTGTCCCACTGGGTTTTTCCTTCTCTACTCCATTCTTGCATTGTAAATGGGTACCTGATCAGGCCTCGTTGCCGGGACCCATCTTTGCTTTCATGCATCTTATTCTAGTGTTTTAGCTTCTTCCTAAGTTCATCTTAAGAGGGGGTGTTAGAGTAATAGTTATTATGCTTAATTAATTACATCACATTGATTAATTAATTAAGTCACTTATTCCTCTTATTACTTGCTAACTAGGCACATTTATTAATTAATTATTAATTATTAAGTGTGCACACTAGGGTTTCATTTAGGGTTTCCCTTTTTAGGGTTTCTTGATCTCCTTCATAAGGATTGATCACATTGTAATAATCGATTCTCTTAATGCATTTTTACTGAGAGGTTTTACAGAGAACATCTTTTTCAGTTCTTCATATCTTTTGCATGTGACAGGTATCCATCTTGCATGTAGGTGATCTTGGATTCTAACACATCTGACCAACACTCAATAGATTATTCCTTAAACCCTTAACATAGTAGACATCATCAATATGATTCTTTCCATCAAAACTTATTGAACCTATCCCATAGATTTTAGCACCAGTATCATCTCCAAACATAACCAAGCCTCCATCATATTTTTCAACCTTAACAAACTTACTTTTATCACTAGTCATGTGATGTGAACAACCACTATCAACTACCCAATAATTATTTTCTTGTTTAGTGTGTAGGGTAGAGATAACAATACCTTCATTTTTCTCCTTCTTCGGAGCGCTTTCCTTTACCTTTTTTTTAGAATTAGTAGAAGCAGGTTCATTTTTAATCACCAAGAACAAGCATTCATTGTCATCAGGATCTTCATATTCTGAATTCTCATTAGATATAATAGGATTCTCATTCACATAATAAGCTCTGTTAATCTTCTTTCCTTTCTTTTCCTTTTCATACCTTTATTTATTCATTTTAGCTCTTTCTGGATAATTTGCAGCATAATGACCTATTTCTCCACAACTAAAGCATTTAAAGGGAAACTTTCCTTCATACTTGCCAGAGCCTTTCCTCATCCTTCTTACAAAGTTAGCTTCTATTTAATTAAAGTTTTGTTCATCCTAATCTTCAAATTTTGTAGCCTTAAAAGAAGTCTCTAGTTTGCATCCATTCCTTAGACTCAACTCCCTCATCTCATAAGATGCCAAAAATACCAACAAAAAATCTTTAGTTCAGGTCATATAATCTATAGTCTTCTCAATATCACAAACCTTCTCATTGTAAGAATTAGGGAGAGTTCTAAGAATCTTCTTTACAATCCTAGTTTCATCTATAGTAGCACCAAGTCCTCGCATTCCAGCCACTATCTCATCCAATCTATGTACATAAGCTTTAACATTCTCATCTTCAGACATATGTAGGAGCTCAAATTGTGTCTCCAAATTCTACAAATTTTCCTCTTTAACTCTTTCATTACCATCATGCGCTCTTTCCAAAGCATCCCAGACTTCCTTACCAGTCTTCAAATTCTAAACCTTAATCAACTTAGAATGTACCAAACTATTCTTCAAGATGTACTTCACCTTATTGTTTGCTTCATGTGCTTTGATCTCATCAAGCATACTTAGGGTTAATAGTGCATTTGTTATTTAGGGTAGTTCTTCTCATACTAGGAAATTTCTCACCTGTCACCTTATTTTCATGCCTTTATAAGGCACTTTGTACATTATGTATCATCATGTCTCAATGCATTTTTTTTCATTCCTAGTGAAATAGCTTCTTATGCTTCTCTCATTCGTTTGTGAAGGTTGTTTTGGCTTGTAGTTGCTCTTGGGTGCTCCAACATGGTATCAAAGTAGTTCTACTGCAACCACCTTCCATGAGAGTTTTCGCTAGGTGAGAATTGAGGCTTTGTTGATTGATGGAGGATATTTTGTGCATTGAAGGCATACACTCTTGGTTTTTTAGTGGAACATTTCAGTTTGTAGGCTCATTTGGAAGATTAATGGCATGATTTTCTTTTATTTGGAGATGTCATATTTTGGCAGCATTTTGGAATCGATTGTCAAATTTGAGAAGGCATGGATTTGTCAGTTGGAGGCACATTTTTTTCTAAGAACCCTGATTTTCAAGCTTGATCTTCTACTGAGAAAGACACCTTTTTGAAGAAAAAAACCACTGTTGGGAGGCACATTCTTTCTCTGAGGCACATTTTCTACCAATTGGAGACTCGAGCTATTGTCTGTGAGGTGGGAAGAGTTCCCGCATATAGGTATTATTCATAGGTACGATTCACTTGGGGTGTTTGCACATCAACAGCGCCCTCCAGAATACCTTTTATCTTGCTTTGTATTTAACATAGTAGTGCTAATGCTTTTCCATATGGTTGGCACCACCACACTTTTATAATTTACAGGTGAGGCCATGTTTTATTGTGTGAGGGGTATTGATTTATTTTTGCAGTGCACACAGATTTTGTTTCAAACTTTTTTTCTAGTGTTGAAATTCTTCCAATGGATAGAGAGAGAAGGTAGTGATTCATTCCTGATAGGTGTAATGGAATTTTTTTTACATTGCTAGGCAAAAATTCCAAATAGGGTTTCAACTTTGCTCTTTGGAGGTGGGCCTGTCCAGATAGTTTGGGCACTGCCTTAACCTGATTTGGGATTTTAATCCCACATTAGTGAGAAAGTGGTGGAAATCATTTCATTTATTTTCCTCCATGCCTTCAATTGTTGTGTGATCTATGGCTTGCATGGTGGCTCATGGTGGTTTGGAAATCCTTCAAAAGTTACTTGATGTGCTCTTGTGGACTTCGTGATTTGAAGATTGCTTGGTGTTGGGTGACTTGGAAGATTGCTAGGTGCAATAGATCCAACTTTCCCACCAAGTTAGGCTATCTTTTGGAGGTACTCTTTTTAAGAAAAACTCTACCAAATTTTTCCATCTATTGTTGTAGCCTCAAATTGTAGTTTTGTAGCCTAAATTTTTTCCTCTAATTTGTCTTTTCTGGCAAAAGTTTATTTTGGGAAATTGTAAATAGTTGGTTCTATTCATTTTGGGGGGAGGTATAAGTATTATATTTCTCTCCATTTGTGTTCATCATGTCAGAACCAAAAATAGAACTACTTACCCCACACAACTACCACACATGGAAGTTCAAAATTTCATAGTTGTTGCAATCTCGAGGGCTTTGGAAAATGTTGGATTCTGAACAACACGAGTTCACTAAGGATTTTGAGAATTTTTTTCATAGAAACAAAATGGATGAGGTTAAAGGGCTCATAGGTCTCCATGTGTTTGATAATCTGTTGTTTCACATGGTCGAGTGTAAGACACCTAAAGAAGTATGGGATAAGCTTGGTGAGTTGTATGGGAAAGTAAACGAGTTCAAAATCTTGAAACTTGAAGTTGACCTCACCTCTCACTCTCCATATGCCTTTCCCACTATTCAGGATTACCTTGCATAGTTCAAATTGTTCTTGTCACAACTAAAAGGGTGTGGTCGTGCCAAAAATGATGATGAGTGTATATTCTTGATCTTTTCAAAACTGAGAGGCCCTTTTCAAGTATTTTCCTCTACCCTCTATTCTACTATGGATTCCACGGGAGAAGACCATAAGATGCCTTCCTTTGAGGTGTTTTTTGATCAATAGCTGGCGAGCAAGCCAAGTTGATCCAGATGGACGCTCTTCCTAAGAGTCATGCCTTTATGGCTCAATCTTCAAGTGGAAAGAACAAGAAATAGAATAAGGATTCTAAGTCTAGTGGGAAAGGTAAGGATCCTACTCCTAAGACCAAAACCTCTTCCAAAGAGGAACCATCACAAAAGAAAAAGATCAAAAGTGCTTATTGTAAGAGATCTGGACATGATGAGCATAGGTGTTATACTAAGAAGATTGATGAGCTTACTCACCTTCTTTAGAAGAACATCATCTCGTTGCCCTCATCAGAGTCTCCTTCTTTTGCATCTCCATCTGCGTCATCATCCAAACCAACACAGACTATGAATGCACGATTTTCTAATGGGATGAAAGGTAAAACACTCTTGGCTTCCACTATTCCTAAAAGTGGGTAGAGGCTTCTTGATTCAGGTGCATCACATCATATGGCATCTTCTATGGATATGTTCTCTTCTTTTGAGCCTTGTAGTTCACCTAACATTTTGATGGGTAACAATACTTACATGATTTTTTTTGGAAAAGGTTCTATTGATATGGGTGAAGGATCTTTTAATGATGTTATTTATGTACCCTCCTTGACCACTAATCTTCTTTCAATGTATCAAATTACTCATGGTGCACAAGGTAAGATAGTTGAGTTCACTACTAATCATGTATATATTCGGGACATACAAACTAGAGATATAATTGCTATAGGGGTGGTGGATCATGCATCTTGTTTATATTGTTTTTCTCATTTTATTCTTTATGATGATGTTTCCTTGGCTAATATTCATACCCTTCCATCATGGGTGAATCATGTGTGAGGAGAAGCTTGGTCACTTGAACCTTGCTGTTCTTGAGCTTAGTGTTGAGATTCCTCCTCCTTCACCTCCTACTTCTTCAAATTTGAGTTCTCTTGAGCAAGTTGATCATAGTTTTTCAAATCTTGCTTTATTGGATGTGTATTTGGCAGGAATCTCTGATTTGTTCTAATACCATGTGATTGAGTCCTCTATCCATGCATCTTTTTTTTTCTTTTCTCTCTTTTGGAGAGGGGTTTTTTCCCATAGGGTTTTCTCCTTTTCTTTGGTTGTGAGGGATTTTTGTTTTGAATTGTAGTTGTGCATGGGTACCTAACATGGCCTCATTTCTGGGACCCATTCTTGCATCTCATTTTTCTTTTTTAGTTTCCCTAAGGTGCACTTAAGGGGGGTGTTAGCGTGAATATTTTCACTTTCTTAAGTTCACTTAGGGTTAATAGTGCATTTATTATTCAGTGTAGTTTTTTCCCGTACTGGGAAGTTTCTCACCTATCACCTTATTGTCATGCCTTTATAAGGAGCTTTGTACATTATGTATCATCATTTCTTAATGCATTTATTTTCATTCCTGGTGAAATAGCTTCTTATGCTTCTCTCATTCGTTCGTGAAGGTTGTTTTGGCTTGCAGTTGCTCTTAGGTGCTCCAACAGTTTGTATCTAAATTTCTTTTGTGTATAGCTAAACAATGTTGTTTGTATCAAAACAAATGTTGTTTGTATCTACACAATTTTTTTGTAGCAAAACATTGTTCATATCAAAACAAATGTTGTTTGTAGAAAAAAAAATGTTGTTCATATAAAAACAAATGTTATAAAAAAAAGTTTACATGTTTCAGTTTCAAATTATCTAGTGTTTGAGATATTTGAGTTTCATCTAGGGACCCTTAGTTATTCAAATATAATCATGGTCAAATATCCAAAATGACATATCTATAATTCTTATGTTTACATTCAAATCTCTTTCATTCTGAGAACAATTGTGTATAAATATACATATAAAGAGAATAGCTAAACGATACTAGTATTATTTTATGCAAGGTAAAATAATTTGAATGACATGCTTGTTGTTTTAATAGTAATAATTTACACAACATTGAAACAATCTTATCATCACATCGGGGCTTGAAAAACCCATGTTCATTATTTTATCAAACTTATTTCACCATCGTTCTATGGAATGACCAACAGTCGATTGACTAATTCCTATTATTTAACAGTACCAAGGCCAAAGCCTATGCATGTTGACCCTTTGCTTGGTTGCATTTGACTCTAATAGATGATCTGGGAATTTTTTGTAGAGAATGATAATTATAAATAACATGCAAGCATAAAAATGTATCGATACATCATTTTTCCATCATCCTCTATAGACGAGGTGACAAGAAGTAATAATATTATAGTGACATGGTAATAGCACAACGACATGGAAATAATAATATCATTTGATAATAATGGAATGACACAATGGTCTTCCATCGCTCAGTGCGAAGAGGCGACAAGGTTTCAACATTGTTTCCTATCAATCGAAGATGGATTTCAATGGTTCTCACACCCATATGGTGTGGCTAACCATGGGGTTCAGTCACACGATGGATGAAAGAACATGTATAAATAGTGGTGGATTACCACCTCCCTTATAGTGGTGATAAATTATTTGAGAATTGTTACATTCCATACCCATAGGCTATCGGTTTCATCCAATTAGCTATGTGGGTGGCTAAGGAATTTCACATGCAAGAGATAAAAGATTAGAAGCGACAACATATAACTTACAATATATAAAATAATTCAGATTTCATGCCATTTGAAGTGCATGCATAAAGCATGGGTAAACAAGTAATGGCCAACATGGCCTTTGCATATAACAAAAAATGTAAACAAATCAATCAAATGGGTTGCACATAGAAGATCATCAATCAATTTTACGTCAATTCAATGGAATCATTGAAATAAAAAAACATACAATACTTTTGAATAAAATTAAATTGATAATGCAAGAATTTTCAAAATAAATACACCGTTTACCTTTGATTTTGTGGATTTTCCCTTGGCTTTTTCCCTCAAGACTCATTGACCCAGCTCATCTTCCTTTAGTTGGCTTCGATTATGTGTTTCCAAAATGGTAACTTTTCCCTCTTTTTCCTTTGCGCTCCACTAAAGGGGTCGTTTCAATCATAATTTCCATTAATTTTCTGCCCACTCATGAATTTTGAATATCTTTCCTTCATTAAGTTGGAAGGCCACTCTTCCCATATTGTCTTTTTCAAATTTTTGCTTGAAATCAACAGTGATATGTATTAAATTTGATTCCCACATTCACTTTTTTAAGGAATATATATATATATATATAAATATATATATATAGATATATCTATAAATACACACATTTGTACATTCTTATATATATGTTTGTGTGTGTATACATATATACATGTGTATATATATGTTTATCTGCACATATATCACTATGTAAATAAGAATGGACGTTTATTTTATTCAAACAATAATGTTTAGAAGAAGTGGTTTTCTCATCCTTTAAATAGGCCTTTTCAAAATACATACATTCATTTATGTGTTGAATCATGCTATCATTTTCTTTTAAATTCTCAAAGCACAAGATCAAGATAGACAATTAAATAAGAAATCACATGTATTTCATTTCACAACTCTACCTTTTCAATCGTCAAATTATTTTGAATCAAGTCAATATAAATTTCTATATGAAATTTTAAATGCAATATATCATGTTGTTTTGTGGTGTGTACATCTAGATTCCATCAAGCTTACTGTTCAATCTAGCTAAATGATCCTACTTCAATCATGTTCTTGTCCTTCAACATGTTACCCTCCATTTGCACACACTTGCACTTACATAGTTCATCAGTAACGTTCAATCATGATAAATTATGATATAGTTCATAAGATCTCTTAGTCAAAATATAGTCAACTTCTTTCAAACATTTCAAAAATATCAAAACCTTCATTCAACATCTTGAATTTCCTCAATAATTCAATTTATCATATTATAATTTAAATGCATTAAAAATTGGGTTATGACATCCTTCCCCTCTTGAAAGATACATCATCTCGATGTCTATTTAATCAAAATTTAAACATATATGTCTATTTCAACATCATATCATACTGTTTCCAAGCCAAAATATTATAATATTCAATTTAAAATTTTCAAACAAAATTATCGAAAGTTCTTTCTAAGAAAGCAAATGTGGGAAGGAGTGTTCTATTTCTTCCACATCCTCCCAAGTAGCACTGTCTTCTAAATATTGTTCCCATTGGACCTTAAACTGAGCAATGTCTTTGCTCCACAACTTATTATTACATCTATCTAGGATTCTAATGAGCTCCACTAGCACCATTCTTGGGTCCTGTACCTGCAAGGATTACCAATATAGCACATGAGATACATTAGGATGATATGGCTTAAGCAAAGAAACATGAAACACATTATGAAGTTGAGCCAGACCAGGTGGTAGATCAAGTCTATAAGCAACTAGGTTAATCACTTGTAGGACTTCAAAAGGACCCACATATCTTGGGGCCAACTTGGAATACTTTCGAAAGACAATGAAACTTTTATGAGGCTGAACTGTTAAGAAGGTTTTATCCCCTGCCATAAACTATCTAAGAGTCATATTCTTGGTTAGCATAACTTTTTTGTCAGTCTACTTCCTCCTTCAGTTTTCTCTTAATAACTCTCATTTGTTCTTCCATCTCCTTGACATCTCAAGTCCTACTATGATCTTGTCTTCCAATCTATCCCAACTAATGGGTATATGAAACTTCCACCTATAAAGAGCTTTGAATGGTGCCATACCTAGAGATGTATGATAATATTTATTGTAAGAAAACTCTACGAACGATAAGTATTCTTCCGACTTATCCTAGTTATTGGTCCATGTAGTACATTCAGAGGAGGTATTTGACTACTTGATTCACCCTCTTCATTTTCCCATTAGTCTAAGGATGATAAGCCGAGCCAAAATTTAACTTGGTTCCCAATGTGGTATTTATGGTCATCCAAAATCTTGAGGTCATTCGAGTGTCTCTAACATAAATGATAGTCTCTGGAACTCCATGTAAATAGAAGATCTCCTAGACAAATTTCTTGGCCAGGGTCAATAATCCATCCTTAAGGTTTCCTGGGATGAACTGCACTACCTTGGTCAACTTATTAATCACAACCAAGATAACATCATGTTGATTCTTGCTAAAAGGTAACCCCTGTAAGAACTCCATACTGATCACCTGCCATTTATACTCATGTATATCATGAGGATACAATAGCCCTACTAGATATACATGTTCAGCCTTGACTCACTAACACTCTAAGCATCTGGCTACGTACTTCACCACATCCTTCTTGAGTTTGGGCTAATAGTACAGAGTTTCCAATTCTACAATCATCTTGGAGACTCCAGGGTGTCCTAAATAAGGTGCATTATGAATCTCTTCTAGAACCAGCTTCCTCAATTCTCTAGAGTCTAGAATGTACATCCTTCTCTAGTATCTCAAAATTCCATCTAGTTTGATCTCATACCCATCAAACTGATGATCTGATGGATTCTCTATTAGGGCACTCTTCACTCTTTCATAGTGCTCATCCCTTGTATAATGTTGTCACCTGCTATTTTAGATTAGACCTTGTAAAGATCTTGGCTGCTAGATGTCTTCGTCTACTAAGAGCATCAACAACTTTGTTCTCTTTTCCCTTTATATTCTCAATTCCAAAGTCATACTTACTAAGTAATTCCAACCACCTTCTCTACCACACATTAAGGTTTACTTGAGTGATGCAGAGTAGGGTTATACAATGATCCAACACACTCAAACAACCACTCACAAGAACCCCTAGTCATTAACCTATTGGATTTCCTTCTCAAATTTCCATTGATCCTTGTATCCTTTCTTCTTCAGAAAGTAAGGCCCATTTGAGATACCCTTTCGGCCATTCATACACATATCCGAAAATGAGTTAGGGTTTCTTTGTATGGAAAGGTTCAAAATCTGTTTGTCCTCTTTCTTATTAGGCCTAATAGGGAAATTAGGCTTGGTAACTATTGGATTTTTGGGCTCTAGGGTATCTGATCCTATTCCAACACTTCCAACACATCAATCATGGACTCAATAGATTAATCCCTCCTCATAGATCATCCTATGCCTTGCAACAAAATCTCCAAGTCTCTAGTGTTACTGGGTTTGATACATGGAGATATCAAACATCAAGACATCTTCACATGTGGAAACATCCTCTCCTACCTTTGCAACTTTGGAATATTAAAATACATTTTAAAATAGTCCATTCCACCAAGTTTGAAGGGTTTCTACTAGTGGAATGGAGAGTTAAGCATTTTTCTTGATCACTAGTTACCCTACCTAGGGTTTTGATTAGTCAAGAAAGAAATGAGCACAAATTCCTTAGTTCTTAATGAAATTGCATGCAAAGAAAATAAATGGAAAGTATATTCACTATAATTTAATCTCCAATTGGTTTCAGACTAGTAAGGGTCATACAAATCCATACCACACAAGATAGCACTAGGAAACATAGGAAAATGTAGAAACTAAAAATATCTTTATTGCCTCAACTCCATAATTTCAACATCCAACCCCTTGTTTGATAATACAAGGATTTTTAAGCATGTACAAACATGTTCCAATAGTCTCCAAACAAATTTCAAATTATAGACTAACAAAACATCATTATGTCCATTTGTGACATAAAGTGCAAAAAGTTGCTTGACAACATTATGCAACTTTGACAACATTTGCATTTGTACACTACCTTGCACCTAAGGACTTCAACCTAGAATCCAACTAACATGAAATGGTCTAGAAAGACCTTATTACATGAAATAACACAAACCAAAAAAAAATGCCAACTTTTGACTCTTGGATGCATATGGATCCATGGGTGCCCTTGCACCATTGAATAAAAATGTATCTCAATCCCAAATGGTTTTTTGAGCTTAAATGACTTTCTTGAGAGATAATGCATCCAAATCTACAAGGAATGAATTATTGTGGCAAACTCTAAATCATGTGGGGCATAGTTCACTTCATGTTTTTTAAGCTTCCTTGATTCATATGCTACAACTTGTCCATCCTACATTAGTATTGCTCCCAATCCCTCTCCTAAAGCATATGTGATTATAGTGAATCTTCCATTAGGATCAAGGATGGTCAGCATTGGTGTTGTCATGAGCCTCTCCTTCAAGAGTTGGAATTCCTGTTCACACTTCTTATTCCATTCAAACCGTGTTCCCTTTCTTTGGAGTGATGTGATTGGAGATGCAATCTAGGAGAACCCTTGCACAAACTTTCTATAATATCCTATGAGGAACATGAAGCTACAAAATTTTGACACATTTTGGGGCACTGGCCATTCCACGATTGCCTTGATATTCTCAGGGGCTATAGAGACTCCCTCTACTAAAATAATATGGCCTAGATAGTGCACCCTGTCTTGATAAAATGAGCATTTGGATAGCTTCCCAAAGAGCTTCTTTTCTCTGGGTCACTATAAAACTATCCTTGAGTGCCTATCATGATCTTCAATGGACTTTGAGTAAACTAGGATGTCATCAATGAAAATAAAAACAAATTCATCCAAGCAATCTCTAAACACACTATTCATGAGATTCATAGCAGCTATAAGTGCATTGGTACCACAGTGAACTTGTAATGTCCATACCGAGTTTGGAAATTAGTCTTCAGAATATCTTCTTCTTCTATTCTCAACTGATGATATCTTGACCTGAGATCAATTTTGGATAACACTGTTGCTCCCTTCATCTTGCCAAACAAGTCATCAATCCTTAGGAGTGGGTATCGATTCTTGATGGTCATCTTGTTCAACATCTAATAGTCTATACATAGACACAAGGATCCATCCTTCTTTTTCATGAAGATAACTAGTGCTCCCAAAGGAGACACACTCAGTTTTATGAGCCCTTTGTTCAAAAATTCCATTAACTGAGCCTTTAACTTGTAGATTTTGATGGTGTTCATCCGATATGGTGCTTTGGATTGAGGCTGAACTCCTGGTACTAGGTCAATAGAGAAATCAAATTCCTATTTCAGAGGTAACTTTATGAGTTCATCAGGAAATACATCTCGGAACTCCTTGATAATAGAGTAACCATCTAGATACGGTTCCTTGCTGTTAGTGTTACTGATATGCACAACATAAATAGCACATCCCTTTTGACAAGCCTTTTTGAGTTGCATAGTAGAGATCTATGTAAGCTTTAAGCGCCTTTGCATCCCATAAATCTTGATTGGGTTCCTGTAATCATTCAGAAAACTAACTACATTATCCTCACACTCCACTATTGACTTATGATCAGTTAACCAGTTTATTCCTAGAATTACATCATATGATCCTAAGGGTGCCACATACAAGTTGACTTGGGTCTAGAAGGTTGGAAGCTCTAACTCATTGCAAAAGAGACATGTATCTACCCTTTACTCTGCTTGGTTTCCATACTAGATTGTCCATGAGTTTTCCATGTATCCAGGTCTAATAGGTATCTTGGATATTACTCTAGGGTCTATGAAGTAGCTCTGGTATCAATTAAAATAGATATAATTTGGCCATAGAGCTTACCCATCAGCTATATTGTTGAAGCCTGATACTCTACTTGCTTGTTATCCACTGTGACATGAACCTGATGATGATGAGACTATTAATAGTTTCCTTCCCTTCATGACCTCAACTGCTACAGAAATTTTGAGGCATAATGATCACCTCCACAAGTATAGCACCCATCATGAGGTCCTTTACAACCTCCTGGTTCTTCCTCTTTGAAGCCCTTCTACTTTTGGTCATCTTTTCCTTTGTTATTATTTTCCTTCTTGCTCTTTCCACCCTTACCATCTTCTCCTTTCTCCCGTGACATTTCCCTCTTGAGATTATGGATCTAATGGTTTTTGTATCCTTTATGAAACTTCTTGTTTCCAAAATGCAACTTAGGATTTGAATTATTGTAGTAATTAGATAATTGTTGCAAAATCTGCTCCTTTTTGGTGGCCTTAAGGAAATCGTTGTTCATGGTGATAGGATCATGCATGTCCACTTCTACTTCAATGTGTTGTCTAAATCCCAATATGAACTTTTGGATATGGAAACATTTGTCTCCTTGATATTGGGGCACATACTTTAGTAGATTAGTGAATTGTTCCCAATATTGGGTCACAGTCATGCTCCCCTAAGTTAGGTTTTGTAATTTCATCACCTTCTTGGTTAAAAAGAACTGTGATAACTATCTCTTCCTAAAATATTGGAGGAAGAGTTCCCAAGTAATATTAGGAGGCTAAATATTCCTGTCGGTCTTTTTATTATCCCACCAAGTAGCCACTTCTCCTAAAAGTTGATATGTAGCCCATACCACTTTAGTCTAGTTTTATAGGTTACAGAGTCCAAAATATTTCTCCATCTCAATGATCCATGACTCAACTCCTACTCCAATGGATTTTCCATCAAACTTAGGTGGTGCTACTCTTTTGAGACCCTTTCCTAGTTCTTCCTCAATTCGACCTTGAGGTCCTTCTTTTGGACTGCCTTCTCCTTGACTAACTTCCATATTCCTATGAACCCAGATTTCTCATGCCACTTGAAAGTCATATTCTATATGATACATATGGTTGATTGGTTTTTTTTTCACTTCTCAACATAGGCAGCACACAAGTGCACTACCTCTCATGAAAGGTGGAAATCTACAAACAAGTTCCAAATTACTACCCTAAGGTCTCTCGGGTGTCAGGTCATGACTTGCAAAAACAACTCAGTTGTTTGATGTGATTTGTTGGTAATCACAGAGGGAAATTATGGTTCACTATTGCAACCTTGATCATTGAATATTACTATAATTGTATGAGCTTTGCTAGGGTTTTGTGTTTTCTTCACTCACCCTTGGCCCTTCTTGGCCATACTACACATTCTGCCCAGGAAGCCCCTCTTTTCTTATGTGTATGGCCACATTTATTGTGGTTTTTTTTGTTTTAATATGCCTTCAACCGGCTCTAACCCAGCAGTTCTTGTTGGTGTTAGTAGTTCGACGGTGATAATCAATGGCTCCTCCTTCGAACAAACGTCCCCAAAAATTTGTTCTAAAAGTCTTTCACGAGGTAAGTGCTCTGATTCACCAGCTGATGTGGTTTTTCCTTTACCAAATTTTGATACTGCCTATCAATGGCTTGAGCAATACACCCTTGTTGGGTATTTTGTTGGGAGAACTCCCCCTAAAAGTGTGCTTAAAGAATGGGTTAACAAGGCTTGGGTCCCTCATGGGGTCCGCCTTGATATGGTCCAAAATTTAACCAAGGGTTTCTTTTTGTTTCCGCTTTGTGGAGGTCAATCATGTGCAGGCTATCTTAGCCCATGGGCCCTAGTATGTCCGGTCTTCTTTGTTAGTTTTTCTAGGCATGGACCCGTATTTTGCTTATCTCGAATGACACCAAGTTGCGAGTCCCAGTCTGGATTGAATTCCTTAGTCTACCCTTGCCTTGTGTGCCTTTTTTGAATAGTATAGCTTCCTCACTGGGGAGGGTTATTTGCATTGAGCCAGATAGGTTCTTTCAGGCCCGACCCCAGAAGAGGGTTTGTGTAGAAGTGGACCTTTCCAAAGATTTGAAAGACTCCATTGATATCCAAATTGGAGCTTTTCGCCACACCCAAAAGGTCACATATTTTAATCTGCCCAACATGTGCTATAGGTGTCAGTCAATGAACCACAAGATTAAGGACTACCCTTTAGTCATGCCTCGTACACCTTCTCCACCATGAGATGCTGAAAAGCCTCATTCGACAGTTGCATCGGCTGCCAAACCTGATGCGAAATAGACTATTGTTACAAACCAAAAGAATAAGTCCACTGGTTCTAGGTCGGGTCCTGTGACCTCTGAGCCAGTGAAAGATGTTTCAAACCCTTCTATGAAGGGAAAAGAAGCTCTGGTTGGAGATGATTATGTTTCACAGTAGCCTAGGCCAAAGGCTACGCCTTGACCGGCTACTGTCATGTTAACACAGCCGAATGTTTCTTCTCCTATGATGGGAGCTCAAAGGCGATCTCGCAACCCTTCCCCTCCTAGGGAAGAAGGGGAATATGTTCATGAAAAGCGGAGGATGTCCTCTCCGTCCATCCAGATTGGATCAGTTTTGCTAATTTTTTTGCAGAATCGTTTCTCTTCTCTAAATGAAGAGGAATCAGGTTTCAAAAACATGGAGGAGTTTCACTCATGAAGTTCCTCTCATGGAATGTTCAAGGTCTGACATACCTCTCCAAAAAGTATTCTGTCAGGGATACCTTGTGTAAGTACTCTAGTATTGAAGTGCTTTGTCTCCAAGAAGTTAAAATTTCTAGTTTTTTGCTTGCTGTGGCTTGTTGCTCTATTTGGCCAGCCAATAAAATGTGTTGTACTACTCATGATGTTGGGCGTGGCAGAGCTGTCACCCTTTTGGCCCCATGGTAGCACTCTTTTGTGGTCGACCACAGGTTTGATCCCACTCATTGGCTTATCTGGATCATTTTCAACATTGATAATCATTCCTTTGGGATTATTAATATCTATGCTTCTAATAATGTTGTGGAATACTCTTTGCTTTGGTGTTGGATTGTTGATTTTTTACCAATTGCTACCTGGTTACTATGTGGGGACTTCAATATGGTAGAAATGGCGTATGACAAAGATGACACTTTTCCATTCAGATGGACAGTTGGGGAAAGGGAAGCGTGGTTTTACATGCACAATAAATTGGGGTTTTTTATCCCAATACTGGCCACTGCCATTCTCATTCTCTCTAGAACACTTGGTGTAATTACAGAGTTGGTTCTGACAGAATATTTAAGTGCCTTGATTGTGTTATGCTCTCAGCGCAATATTTTTTCTCTTTTGACAACTCCTCTCTCCCAGTTAAGCTGTTGGTGGATGTGACCTTGTTAGACCACTTCCCCATTTCTTTTTGCATTGAATGGGAAACTTGACAACCTCGTACATGTAAAACTCATTTTTTTTAAACACATCTTTACTTTGCCACAAGCCTACCTTGGCTTGCATTCGCAGAGTCTAGAATTTGGAGTGTAGAACAACTCATCATACAGGCTGAATTTCTTGGTGGAATGAGGCTATCATCTGCACAGCTATATTTTTGCGCATTTATGGGTGCCATAAATGGCTATTTTTCACTGACCAATGTGATGAGGCTACCACCGTTGACCTCCATGCTCCTACTCGAGGCTTTGGTGGCTAGCCCTTTTCCATCATTGCAAAGTTAGGGTGGCAGAATTAACACACAAGAAATAAATTGCTGATAGCTATGCCGCTAGAGGTGTGCAAATCAAAGCCTCGCTATATTGGATAAAAAGTTGGTGATCGTGGCCTCCAAAGAGTTTTTGCTCTGCGTGCCAGGCACTCATCCCTAGGCATTAAAAAAATCAAAGATGGTTTTCAGGTGCTTTCTGAGCTGCTTGATATTCTCCAGGCCTTTGTACGTCATTATGAGCAAGTCTTCACTGCACAAGAATTCACGCTTGTGCAACAACAAGCCCTTCATGATTGTCTTGTTGTTGTGCCAAATAAGCTTTCTTCAACTTAGAATATTTTTTGTGATCAACTGTTATCAGTTGATGATCTCAAAGAGGCTGTTTATTCCATGGCTGATGACAAAGCCCTGGGAATTGATGGGTTCCCCTTGTGAATTCTACAAAGCCATGTGGGACTATATTGGGCACGATCTGCATCAAGTTTACTTAGAAGCTTTTCATTCTAATTCTCTAGGTAACTTAATTAATAAAGGTAACATAAAATTCATACCTAAGCCAGGTGACCCAAAAGACATTTGCAACTGGAGACCTATCATGCTTCTTAATGTCTCCTACAAGATTATTGCCAAGGCTTTGGCTCTTAAAATCTGCCATCTTCTACCTCAGATTGTGTGGCTAGAACAAACTGGGTTTATCAAATCTAGATTTATTTTGGATAATATTATTGTTGTTTGGGAAGGCATGGAATGGGCTAGACATTCAAACCAGAAAGCCGTGCTCATTAAAATTGACTTTTCCAAGGCCTATGATTGCATTGAATGGCCGTTTATTCTTGTTATGCTGCAAGCTTTGGGTTTTGGGCCCAATTTCATTCAATCTGTTCGAATGCTCTTTGTGGATGCCTCAGCTTGTATCACCATCAATGGCTGTCAATCCTCTACCTTTGGACTCTTTTGCTCCATTCAGAAAGGGTGTTTGCTGACCCCCTCTTTGTATGTGCTTGCAGCTGAGGGTTTTGGCTACCTCTTGGCCAACGCGGTTTCCCAGCAACAGGTCAAGGGAATTTCTCTGCCCAACTCTCAGGCTTAGCTTGTTAATGACCATTTTGCTGATGACTCATTCCTCACCCTTCTGGAGGAAGAAGTCTCCATTGTGACGAATCTTGAGTGTCTTAATACCTTCTATCTTGCTTCTAGCTCTGCCATCCAGTGGCTTAAAGCTTTGTGTTACTGACAGTCTATCGTTCCCTCTTTGCCTATGTTGCAACAGTATGGATGGAAGTGGATTGGGCCTGGAGAAATTTTTCTGTTTCTGGGCATTCCCTTTGCCTTTCAGGTGTCCCTAGCTGAACTTTGGCAAGTCGTGCTCTCCAAAGTTAAGCAAAAGCTTGCTTATTGGGTTACCAAGCCCCTCTCTTTGGCAGGGAAATTCCAGGTGTGTTCCAAAACTCTGGCGGCCACCCATGTTTATTATTCTTCTTGTTGGGCCCCTTCCAAAGCTTCCTATGGTAAGCTTGAGAAATTACTTAGAGACTTTCTCTGGACCTCCTTTGAGTCTCACAGAGGGTTTCACCGTGTGGCTTGGGAATTCTACTGCCTTCCCAGAGACTCGGGAGGTCTCAAGTTGTTGTCTACTCAATGACAAGGGACAACTCTGTGTGTTAAATGGATTATTCATGCCCTTACTGGGGATGAGGCCTAGAAAATTCTTCTCAAGCATAGTATTCAATCCGGCTTCCTTGTCCATAGACCTACTTGGAAGGGGATTGGCTTTCAAACCCTTCTGGTCATAGAAGAACCAATCCAGATTGTTGGGACATTTGTGGCCAAAAGTATCTGGCAAGCCTGGGAGGCTATCAAACCCTGGCTCTGTTGGGCTGGCTCTAGTTTTGAGATAGGTTCTCCCAGCCAACACAATGTTGGTGGTGGCCTCTTTTTCTTGCAATGGTTATGCATTGGCTAAGTCTCTCCTAGGCTTGAAGCCAGATTTCCTGATGGGTATCGAGACCACCTTGAGATATTTATAAACACACCATCGTGTTATGTCATGGGAGTTTTCGTACTTGATCACGGGCTTCATAACAAGGACCGTGCTACACATGATGGTCTGGTGAATGCTATTCATGTTGAAATGCTTCATAAGGTTAGAATTCATGAGACCAAACCTTGGTGGAAAGACTGGAAGTGGTATCCAAACACCCCTTTTAGGAACTACAAGCCTCAGCTTGGTTACAGGTGGCTCTCACCACATTTTCCTATGATTCAGAGTTTGAACCAAAGGTGGCTTCTTCAATCTCCCACTCATGTCTGGAGTAAAATATTTGCTGCCACTTGGTCTGCAAGTGTTGAGCCAAAACTTTCCCACTTTTCTTGGTGTATTCTTTTCCAAAGGCTTGCACATGGGTTCTTGGTTGGTTCACCTAGAAATTAAGGCCATATTTGCCCTTTTGTGGGCAATTTGAAATTAGCATCTTTAAAGGTTTTTGTCTAGAGCCCAACAGCTTTGGACTTGGATTCATGACTTTTTTTGGCCCTTTAGGCTAGAACCTTTCTCTTGGCATATGGTGTTGCTAGGAGATTCTCCCAGATTTCCTACAAAATTCACCCAGCTTTGGCACACTTTTAGGGTGGAAATTCTCTTCAATATTTGGAAAAACATAAATGCTTGCATTTTTTCACATACTCGAATGGATATTCATGTATCTTTATATGCTAAAGCTATGATTTTCTCTAATGTGCTTTTATAGGTTCAAGTGCAAGCTAACAAAGTTGCACTTGAGGTTGCTCACCTCCAGGTTCTCCTAGACCACTGGGGTGATGCCCCTTGCGTTTGCTTTCGGGTCCTTGCTTCCCACCTCTTCCAATCCAGTTTGCCCCTCCGGGGAGGCGGCGGTGGAGTGTCTTAATCCTGGATTTCAGCCCTGCCTTGTGGCAAATTCTCACACTCCTCAGTGGCCGCTCTCCTCCGCCGTCGGCTAGCCGGTGGCCTTACAGCGGTGCCGAGGTAAATTAGTGATTCAGTGGCCCTCAGTGACCCTCCTTCTAGCTTTGGTTTGGCCCGGTAATAGTAAAAATTTCCATGTCTGGCACTTGCAATCTCGCCCTAACGCAAGGAAGAAGATAAAGAGAAAAAAGATGTTGATGATGGTTGGGGTCCTCCTCCTGACGTCACTCCAGACCCCGCTGATGTATGGGGGAAAAATTTGGATGATAAGAATCTCCCATCTCTGCTTCCTTTTCTTTCTTGGTACATAATATTTTATTTACTTTGTAATTTTGGGCTTCTTGGCTTGATCATATGATCTTTTTTTTTTTGGGCATTTGCCATTTGACTCTCGGGGTGTGCCTTTTTACCACCCACCCTTTTTTTGTGAATATGTATCTTTATATTTGAATTAATATAGATAGCTTCCTATTCGTCAAAAAAATTTATGAACAAAAAACCCAAATTGCTGCCCCCATGTTTTAGGTTTGAATAGCAAGTTGTCAAGAATGAACAAGAATGCACATTTTCACCAATTGGATTGAAAACCCTGTTTGTGATGTGTTTCATTTTGTCTTTTTCTCTACATAAAAGAGTTGGCAGAGGACGTTACCTTCAAGACCAACAAGGGAACGTAACACTTCTACAAATCTAACAAGTAGGAATCTATCAAGACGACAACACAGTCTGTGGACATCTGCATGGCGCACGCGCATACCCAACAAATATTCCTCCACCAACGTAAAAAGACAAGAACATGTGGGAAGAGAAGGAAGATGACAACGGGTTTATGCATCTTCGTACTTATAATTTTGAAGGGTAAATAAATGAGCATTTTTCCTTTGACACAAATTTATACCATTAAAAATTCTAAAAAAGAAGTATTCCTCATATGACGAGTTTTATGCCATTGTCCAAGCTTTGAAGAAATGGAGGCATTATTTAATGCCTAAAGAATTTATCTTGTATACTGATAACTATTTCTTACATTTTATTAGTAGTCAAGCTAAATTAAGTCAAAGGCATGTAAAATGGATCGAGTTTTTTGCAAAATTTTACCTTTGTTATCAAGCATACAAGTGGACAATCTAACAAAGTTGCAGATGCATCAATTAAGATAAATCTTATTATGAAGGAATCAAGTGAATATCTTGGGATTTGATGCCTTGAAAGACATGTACACAGAGGCTTATGTGGCTTGTAAAGATCCTATAAGTAAAGATAGGAGTCCATGGGTGGACTACATGCTTCAAGAAGGACTATTGTTCAAAGGCAACAAGCAATGCATTCCTAAAATGTTCCATGAGAGAGAACTTGTTGAAGGAGAAACATAGGAGCAGTTTGGTAGGACATTTTGGGAAAAATAAGACACTTTCTCAATTAAGTGCATACTACTTCTAGCCAAGAATGCAATCTGACATGAAGAGGCTTGTGGAAAGATGCAAGATATTCCAACACGCTAAGGGAAGAAGCAAAAAAACAAGATTATATCAGCCCTTGCCTATTCCTAATAGACCATGGGATTCAATTAGTATGGATTTTGTACTTGGACTACTAAAGACTCAAAAAGGTAATGATTCCATATTTTTTGTAGTTGATAGATTCTCCAAGATGGCACATTTTATAGCATGTACTAAAACAAGTGATGCCACTAACATTTCCAACTTGTTTTTCAGGAAGTAGTAAGATTGCATGGACTTTGTAGAAGTATTATTTCTGAAAAGGATAAAAAGTTTGTTGGCTATTTTTGGAGGACTCTTTGGAAGTTGGGAACAAATCTTAGTTTTAGTTCAACTTACCACCCTCAAACAAATGGGAAAATTGAGGTGATAAAAAAAAAGCCTTAGCAACATCTTAAGAATCGTAGTGAGTGAACACCCCAAACAATGGGATCAAACACTTGCTCACATAATTTTTCTACAATAATTCACCAAACAAAAGCACAAGTTTTAGTCCATTTTAAATTGTGTATGGAATGCATCCAAGAGGTGTATATGAGTTGAGAAACTTGGCCAAGCAAGAGATGAGAAGTGCTAATGGAGAAGAGTTTGCAACAACCATGCAAGATTTGCATGAGAAAGTCAAACAATAGCTTCAAGATAATAGAGGAAAATACAAGAAAAACACATGTTTGAAGAAGAAAGAGGTAAATTTTGAAGTTGGAAATTTGGTTCTTGTGCATTTAAGAAAAGAAAGGTTTCCTAAGAAGGAATACAAAGTAAAAATGAAAAATATTGGTCCTTGCAAAATATTGAGGGAATTTTCCTCAAATTCCTATGAAATAGAGCTTCCAAATGACATCTCCTATATTTAATGTTTCAAACTTGTATCCTTGCAAGGGAGAAGAAGATTCAGTAAATGCATATGAATTCGATGATGATCAAATTATAAATTGTGAACAACTACCAAAAACACAATCAAGGGGAATTGAATCAATCCTAGAAAAAAAATAGTGAAGAAGACTAGGGACAAAGAGAATCTTCAATACTTGATCAAGTGGGAAGATCATCCACTTGAAGATACTACGTAGATGAAAATTTTAGATATAGCAAAGCATGGTAGTAGGATTGGAAAACTGATGGACATGAACCCATGAATAAGTATTTTGTTCCTTGGTAGTCAAATGCAGGTGCATCAAATTATGTGTATTTTTAGGTTTGGTATTGAACATATTATGATAGATAGTGATGTATGTTTAGTCCTTGTAATTTGTGTTTATAATTATATCAAGTGATAGTTCTTAGGTTGAAAATGTTATTATGTTGTGTATTGGGTAATTTTTGTGCCTGCATAAATGATCTTTGTATTTGAAAATTATCAATTATATATTGTAGATTTAATCTTGAACAATGTATACCTTTTGTACTTACAAATATAGATATATTTGATGCTTGTACTTATAATGGAGAAACTTGTAGTTGATTAATGATGTATCTATACATTGGAATCTTTTCATCTTTAAAAGTAATTATAGAATCTTTGTCTCCCATTTCTTGAAATGTCGTGTTAGAAGTTTGTAATTAGTATCATTGCATAGCCAATGAAAAGAGCTTTCCAATGCATCAAACAAGATAAAAATTAAAATCTAGTTGCAAATATATTCAAAATTTGGCCATGACATAGTTTAATTGGTAGAGGCAATTCAATTGTATGCTTGGGATAAGTTTTCTATTGGCAAGAAGGGTCCATATATGCTTCTCATGAGTACAACCAATGCATAAGTGGCAAGAAGCATGCCAAAGTGCTTCTCATCAATTAGAAATAGTTTTTGACATGACAAATGGGTGAAAATAGCTCTCATATCACTTGTTTCCTAGGTAAGTGCCAAAGTTGGTTTTTGATTTGGTAAAATAAGTTGAAAGAAACTTGTTATCACTGATTTTCTAGATAAATGGTAGAGTGGCCCTAGAAGGGTACCTACAAAGTTTTTTCCTTATTTTTTATTGGCAAAAGTGGCAAGGGAACTCCTAGTTTTTAGTTTTTCAATGGTAAGGATCCCCCAATAGTGCTCCTAAACTAGCTTTTTCCACTTTGTGTAACAAGTGTTGCTAAAAAACTATCCAACATCACTCTACTATTTTTTCAAGGTTCCTTGGAGGTTTAAGATTTATTTTTCTTAATTACAAATCTTGGTGTAGGAGACTTGTTACAACAATGTTTGCATAGTAGGGTTTCAAGATTCTAAAATGTTTTCCTATTTTAGAATGATTTTTTTTTTTTAAGTAGGTTTACTTTTTAAGAAAATCTTAGAGGGGTTAAGACATCATACTTTTAAACTTTTAGCAACTATTCTTTTTAGAAAGCTTTATTTTTATAAAGCTTTATTTTTAATAGTAAAGTTACTTTTTGAAGAAAATTGTTTTTTCATAGGTCTATTGTTGGATAGATGGTGTCAAAGGGCATTTAGTTAGTTTTTTTCTTAAACTAGGATAGTTTTTTTGCTATAAAGTTCTTTCATTCTTTTCTAAAGCTTTAAGCATTTCTCTATAAAATAATGGTTTTTTTTTGAGAAATAATAATTATTCTAAATCTTAAACTTT